>JAAGEH010000018.1:23543710-23783825 GCA_011751065.1 Lasiurus cinereus | reverse complement strand
AAAAAAATAACTTAGTCTGTGATACCCAGCTTTGGCTGTAGTCACAATCAGCACTTGGTTATCAAGCACCATGCATTTGGAGGTTTCTGAAAGATTGTATGGAAACCCTCTTTTGCCAGTAATGAGCCGTCAAGTTTAGAAAGGTGGGTATTTGTTCTTAAATGGATCTGACAATTCCAAGAGACCAAAAAAGGAAGGTTTTTTAAAAGTCACCTTAATAGGTTTTATAGCTTGAGAAAGAATATGAAATTTTCAAAACCACGTTTTCTATTTAGGTTAAGAAAACAATACACTCACTTTAAATGCAAATCCTTCTGCCATTGCCCTTGTTTTTCTGTTTATTCATTAAATTATATATATGGATCAGAAACTGGGGGTTAAATTTCTTAAGTTATTTATGCATACAACTTATTAATCCTATATAAATAATTCATTTCAGAGTATTAGTGGTTAAATAAAAGTAGAACAACAATCAGCATTCTAAGGAGAGAACTACTACTCCGTATTTTTCCCCCCTCATAACACAATAAACCTCTGTCTTCCCAGAAGACTAGAATCAGACTTCATGTTAACTCACACCATCATATCTCTCTGGAGTCCACATTTTTGCGCGCAGAAAATCAGCACCATGCAACAGGGACAGCTGCTGTGATAGCAACCCTGTAATTGTCCTGGGCTGAACTCCCAGGAGAGGAAAGGAGACCAGGGTAGAGAAAGGAAATAATACCAAAGCTTAGAGACCTCATACTTAAAAATTTTGGCATTGCTTATATTTTAATTCAGGGTTGATATTTGCTCTTTTATTAAGTAAAAGAATGTTACAATTTTCTTTTACCTGCAGATACAGATATTTTTTCATTTTAATGGAATTATTATTATTTGCTAACAAATCTTATGGCGTTTGCAGAGCAAATCTCTGAACTCAAGCAGTTACATCATGTCCAATTATCACAAGACAGGTTGATAATCATTGATTTTTCTCTGCCTCAAATCTGACAAAGCCTGTAGAAACTACTATAAACATTTTCCCTGTCAGATCGCTAGTCCTTTATGAAGTGCTAAGTATTTATTTTCCAAGAAGACTCATTATGTTTATCTTTACGTATCACAGTTGTGATGCTAAAATTCAGAAAAGGCCACTACTGAATGTTGTTTACCTACTAGTACACCTCTTCCCATTTGCTGTTTGTTGTACCGTTGAGATATACTAAAGGGTTTTCAGAAACACCTTCATTTAGGATGAAATCCGTGTTACTCTGAAATTTCTTGACTGTTAGAAATCCCAGAAGTCCACAAAGACAGCACAATATCTCTGATGTCTGGTCTCTCCTGCCCAAATTTTTGCAGGTAGAAGATTAGCATCTTCCTTTTTATCAACTAGAATTACTCACATTGACATTCTGTTTTGTTATAATAAGTCCTGGTGTACACGGTTGGAGCATGTAATTGCATGTTTTAATAATGAAATTTTAAAAATGGCTATTTGGAATCTACTAATATTTGTATAGCATCATGGTCAAAAGCCCATAATATGAAACTAATTGCCTGGCTTAAATTATGGGTCCTCCATTTATCAGCTTTGAGACTTTAGGCAAGTTACTTGACCTCTTTGTGCCTCAGTTTCACCACTAGTACAATGGAAATAGTAACAATACTTTTCCCACAGAGTTATTAGAAACATTAAATGAATTAATGTATATAAAGCACTCAGAATTAACACATAGTAAACACTAAATAAAAGTTAGCTGTTTCCTCTTTAAATATGGAACAGAAGACAAAAATATATGATTCAATGCTTATGGAACATATTGCATTGTAAGAATTTCATTGTCCCTGTAATTAATCTGCATTTGGGAAAATCACTCAGCCTTACTTTTTTCATCTGTACAGTGGGGATGATAACAGTTGCTTTAGGGGGATTACTGTATATATTAGAAATAAAGTATATAAAACTTCTCGACTAGTCCCTGGCATAGAGTAGGAGATATTCAATAGAAGTGTTAGTAATTGTTGTTACTCATATTTGCTAAACCCAGTTCTCTCCAATGCACTCATTTCAGAAGTAAAATATGTATGAAAACACGCTTTCTGTATTTCTATTGAAAACAAACTTATGAGGGATATATTTAGAAAAAAATCAGAAAAAATGGAGCAACTGATTAAGCCAATGTTGTACCTCTTTATCAATCTGTCCTGGCTAAGCTCGAAGAAGCTCAGGCCAAATTCCTTAGTTCAAAAATTCAAACCGATGCCAAGGGAGCCATCATCCGTGATGTGGGCTAAGAGCGGTTAATGTTGATTCGCATATGGTTTTCTTTTCACTAAATGAGATTATTCCTTTGAAACTGCTGCATTCCTAAGGTCAATGAGAACTTTGATCTTCTGCAGGTGTGCCTGCTTTTAGGAGGGAGGATTCAGATGGTCTCAGGTAGTTGACTTTGCGGCCTTGATTTGGAGGAAGAGAGTAAAATTGACTAAATAAAATTCTTGTTCTCAATTTTAAAATTTAAAGAATTTAAAAGAACAAAGATGAATTTTAATTGACCTCATTCAGGAAATGTTTGTCTAAAAAATAGAACAGAGATAACTATAGTGTATCCATTCTGTGTTAGCTAAC
The DNA here is from genome assembly GCA_011751065.1 of Lasiurus cinereus. Lineage (NCBI taxonomy): Eukaryota > Metazoa > Chordata > Mammalia > Chiroptera > Vespertilionidae > Lasiurus > Lasiurus cinereus. The sequence continues at coordinate 23,781,208 of JAAGEH010000018.1, read as the reverse complement.
ATTGTTATGCATTGTATGGCATGAGGCAGTTTTTTCCTGTTACGTGTTACATTTTACATGTACACGGACATTTAGTTTCTAAGTACTTACAGATAAAAAAAATAACGGTGTGTCTTTTTCTTTCGGGAACTCTGTTTCCTTCCCAGGTTTTTGCATATGAAAAATTCGTATCTTAAGGAACATATTTTTAATAGTCTAGTTAGTATGTGATTAAGACAATTTGGTCACACTGAGCAAAAATGAGCAAGAGTCACAGAATTTTATGTGTACATTAGTTGAAAGCTTTAGTAATTTCAAGTTAAAACCTTTAAGTTGGGTTTTGTTACCCACCTCTGGTCCTTTTCCCCCAAACAAGAAAAGGAAAGCATATGCACATACACACATGAATGAACAACTAAAGTCCTATTTTTCCCCTTTCTGTCTTTGTTTTCATACTTTTCATCCTATTTTTTCAAAACAGTAAATCTCAACAGTTTTAAATTTCTAAATAAGTTACAATGATGCCAAGGGGAGAACAATTTTCAAAGTGCTATAAACATCAATCTAGTGCTTGCAAAACAAAACTGATTTTGATAACCTATTTTTACTAGAAGAAGAATAAATAGTGAAATACAGGATATTAACATAAATTTATAAAATAATTTCATTTTTCAAAATATTTATGTTGATGGTTGATTCTGGGCCTCCTCATCATGGTGTGAAGTATCTCCAATCCCAGATCCACATACCAACTGGATTCTGAGTGACCTCGCTCAAAGTTTGGTCCGATGACCACTCCATCAGAATCACCAGGGCCTCTTGGTGAAAATGCAAGTTCTGGATCCCCGTGATGGACCAGGAATCTTATTCTCTAGAGGTTAATGCACCAGAACCATGTAAGTTTAACAGAACAGCAGATGATTCTTGGGTACACTGAAGTTTGAGAAGCTATGGGTTAGTATTTTTATCTTAACCATGTTGATTTTCTAAACTACCTGGGAAAGCTAGTTGTCAATCAGACTTTCCAGCACAATAGATCTCATCGCTGGCTGCACATTAAAATAACCTAGAAAGCTTTTTAAAGATGTGAATGCCTGTGCCTGTACCCAAGGAGGTGAAGAACAACAGCTCTAGTCTTATATTTTAAATACAACACTTAGCAATTTAATAACAGTGAGCTAATAAGTATGCAAGGGCTTGTACAATCCTCTTTTTAAGTCATGGTTAAGTTTTTAATTGTTAGTGTGACTAGAGGATACATAAGAGTCGTATTTTTAAAATATATGTTTATTGACTTCAGCAAGGAAGGGAGGAAAGATACAAAAACATCAGTGATGAGAGAGAACATTGATCAGCTGCCTCCTGCATACCCCCTACTTGGGATCAAGCCCAAAATGTGGGCATGTAGCCTGATGGGAAATGGAACCATGACCTGCAGGTTCACAGGTTGATGCTCAACCACTGAACCGTGCCATCCAAGCAAGGGTCATATTTTGAGAGTGTGTATCTCCAAAATAATGATGCTAAGCATTAAGAGCCATTCATATGATGCTCTTTGATTTATAGAGGTTAGACTGGAAAGACGAAAAAAAAATGAGCTAATAAATGTGGGATGAAGCAATTTCTTAAAAACAGTGGTGTCCTACTGGGATTTGAACAATATCAAAGGAGAAGAAAGCTGATTCACTAGACAGAGGTCTGGAAGCTGAGGGAATGTGATGAACTTGAAAGCCATGGGTCAGTGAAGGTTTATTTTCCACCCAGGAGATTGTGCGAGAGAGTTGTGATCATCACTGCTAAAGTGGGTGAGGGAATATCCATGCCTTGAGGGGACAGGTACACTGCATGTCAGTCACCTGAGCTTGTTCTGGGACCAGTGGCAGGAGATAGAATTTACAACTGTCAGTGGGTACAAACAGGTTCTGACTCTTATTAAATACTTAAAATTCATGCACTGAGGTGGGAGAAAGGGTTCCCTTAGCCAGGCCTGTGCCTTCTCACAGGCTTAAACCTAAGCCATCAGTCAGACATCCTTAGCACTGCTGCAGAGGTGGGAGAGGCTCCTGCCACCCCCACTGTGCTTGCCAGCTGTGAGCCCTGTTTCTGGCTGAGCAGTGCTCCCCTTCTGGGAGCTCACTGACCACTAGGGAGAAGCTCCTGCATTGAGTGTCTGCCCCCTGGTGGACAGTGTGCTTCATAACGACCAGTCATTCTGCCATTTAATCAATTTGCATATTAGCCTTTTATTATATGGGATAACAAATAATTTAAAAATTCCGAATTCATAATGAAAAATATGTAACTGGTATTCTAACTAGCAATGGTCAGCTGTAGGAGTTTAAATCATTTTTTTGTATGTGTGTTTGACTTTAATTAAAAAATTTTGTTTTCCTCGAGTTTCTCCAAACATTGCTTTGTCTTTTATTTCTTGTTTAGTCTGTAAGTGGAAGCTGTTTAGAGTTCTGAACAAGAAAACTTGTAGATTACAGTTGTCCCTAGATGTTGATAGTCTTGGAAATATGGTTGTCAGAATTGTAGGTTCTGCAAGAAAGGCATTGACTAAGCCAGCTAATTTTAGCTAGACTAAGAACTAAGATGATTGAGCGTTAATGCATTTGAAAGAGAATGGCTGGTGTTGATTAGAATGTGAGATAACTACCTAGTGGTAAACTAAGGAAACATTTTTGAGGATGTTAGCAAAAGACTAAATATCTGTTTCTAGGTTCAGTTTTAGAATGGATTACGTATTAATTTGGGGGCTATAAAGTTATTTTATAGTAGTAACATTTATAAGACTGTCCTGGTAAAACTTGTGAACTGGCAAGTAAGTGGATATTATTCAAGTATTAAGTAGTGGAAGAACATAGATTTTTTTCATAGTTATTCAAATGGGGTGGAAGAAAGGCATTATTTATTAATATATACTCCATCAAAAAGAATATTATAAGTATATAATAAAGTTATACTGGAAGAAAAAGAACTGCAAAGTGCCTCCAGGAATTCTTAGTAGAAATTAATGAGAAGTTGAAGATAAATACTTGTTTTTATGTATATGTGTTAACATAGAGGTATAAAGTGTGAGAATATGAGATGTAAATAGTGAACTTACATTTTTAATACAAATGGATAAATTTGTTGTGATAAAAATTACCAAGTCCAGTTGAATGAATAGAAAAAAAAGGAGATTATTTTTTTCTCAAAAGAAAATGCAAAGAATAAATCTCTTTTTCTTGAACACATCTGTAATTATGGTGGCTTAGTTTTCTTCTTTGGTCTCAATTCAAAAGTGAGTATCACTTGGAAATTTTCCTCTGTGGAACATGAAGATAAACAATTGGAAATAGATAGACCTCTTTAGGTAATCAATACTAAGCACTTGCAAATTCAGCATTTTAGTATGATTCTTATGAAACAAATAAGTCTAAATAAACTCTGGTCATTTGTTGTTTTCAAGTAATTAATCATCCTATATTTATAATTTTATATAAATGATCGTATTTTGATACAATACACATAAAGCCTTGTCTGCCCTCCTCCCACAGGGCTCTAATTTTGTGATATTTCTGGTGGCTCAATCTATTGTGTAAACATCACATAGTTATCCTTTCCTGAAATAGGGAGGAAAAAACTTGGCCATACCTTATTTTAAGAAGGAGGGTAGTAACTACAGCCAAATCATCCATTTGCACAGAGAATTGTGAATTCACAATTTACTTACACTTTTCAAATAGAAGGAAGTGATCCCTTATCCAGGGAACTGGTATTTTAAAAACTTGTCATCTCTGATTGTTGCAGGTGAAAATTCAATGGAAGCCTGGATTCTTTTCTCCCCAATTCTCTACTTTAATCTCCACCCAAATTCATTTTCTTTGAAATAAACATTACTTTGAGAAGGTGTGCTTTTTTCCTTTTTAAAATTAAATGTATTGGGGTGACATATTAATATATAAAAATCCTGGATCCATCATGACTGGAGGCTGGACCAACTGGAAGTCAGTCCTGCAGTCAGTGCTAGGTTGCCATGGTGACCCAGTAGTGACTGCTGAGGGGGCTGCGAATCAGGCCCGGAGAGAGGCCTGAAGAGAAAAGCAGGGTCTAATCTGTAGCCTCTGTGGCAGTTGTTGATCAGCACTTGCCTCTCTCTTTCTCTCTGGGCCAGGCCAGCAGCTGTGCCTCCATTTATCTCCAGGCCACCATAGGGGCTGTTTATCAGTCCTACCTTTCAGATCAGGCCTCATTGATAGGCCCAGAGACACTGACTGGCATAGAAACTGACCAATCAGAACCAAATTTGGGTCAATGGCTGCCTAGGAGGTGGAGCTTTTGATGCTGACTGGCAGAGAAATTGGCCAATCAAAACCAAATTGACCAGTAGAGGAGTATAGTTGGGGGCAAGATCAGGCCTGCAGAGGAGAACAGTTGGGGGCGAGATCAGGCTGTCAAGGGATGGCCATTGGGGCAAGATCAGGCTGGCAGGAGAGGACAGTTGGGGGCAACCAATCCAGCAGGAGAGGGCAGTTGGGGGTGAGATCAGGTTGGCAGGAGAGGGCAGTTAGGGGTGATCAGACAGGCAGAGGAAGTTGGGGGCAAGATTAGGCCAGCAGGAAGAAGGGTTAGGGATAATCAGACAGGCAGGCAGAAGCAGTTAGGGGCAATCTGGCAGGCAGGTAGGTGAGTGGTTAGGAGCCAGCAGTCACAGATTGGGAGAGGGATGTCTGACTGCCGGTTTAGGCCTGATCCTTGTGGGATGTGGGATTGGACCTAAACCAGCAGTTGGACATCCCCCAAGGGGTCCGCAATAGGAGAGGGTTCAGGCTGGGCTGAGGAAACCCCCCTCCCAAGTGCGAATTTCATGCATTGGGCCACGAGTTGGTTAATAAGATTACATAGATTTTTAGTGTACATTTATATGATACATGACCTGTATATTGCATTGTGTGCTCACCACCCATAATTAAATTGTCTTTGTCACCACATATTTGGCCCCCTTTAGCCTTTACTACCCCTCACTCCTTTCCCTCGTAACCACCATACTGTTGTCTGTGTCTATGAGTTTCAGTTTTATATCCCACTTAAGAGTGAGGTCATATGGTTCTTAGATTTTTATGACTGACTTATTTTGCTTAGCATAATATCCTAAGCCCATGATGTCCATCCATGATGTTGTAAATGGCAGTTTGGCAGTATTTCATCTCTTCTTATGCCTGAATAGTATTCCATAGTGTGTAATAGTGTGTGTGTGTGTGTGTGTGTGTGTGTGTGTATTGCATCTTCTTTATCCAATCATCCATCAAAGGATAATTTGGTTGTTTCCATGTCTTGGCAAATGCAAAAGAATGAAACTAGATTACAGTTTTTTGACATATATAAAAATTAATTCAAAATGCATTAAAGATCTAAATATAAGATTTGAATCAGTAAATTACATAGAGACACCATGGATACTAACCTTATGGACTTTGGTCTTAGAGAATAAATTTTAAGAATTTGACCCCAAAGGCAAAGGAAGTAAAGGTAAAAATAGTGAATAGGACTATATCAAACTAAAAAGCTTCTGCACAGCAAAATAAAGCACCAACAAAACAGAAAGGCAACTAACCAAATGGGAGAGATTTGCATACAACAGCTTCAACAAGGGGTTAATATTCAAAATATATAAAGAACTCATACAACTCAACACCAAACAAACAAACAATACTTTTTCTTTTTAAAGCAGGAGTTGGCATCTGGATGATTCAAGCTGCCAGGTGCATTCCATGTAAAGCCACAGCTGTTCTCTCTGATAACTGGAGAAATAAAGAGCAAGGAGCTAGACATTTGGAGTCAGCAAGAGACAATGCTCTGTTATTATAATTACACAGGGCTGCTGATTTGTGTTGTAATTGCAATATAATATTTTTTTTAAAGTTCATGGTATTCATGGAAAAATACCTACTATTCCATTTTCAATGACTCTAAAGGTTACCAACAAGAGCAATCTTAGGCACATATATCAGGAGAGAGGGAACAATGAGTTTTAGAAACTGTGATTGCCACAGTTTCTGAAACTCTGTTTTAAAGTCAATCTAACTGGGAGGTTAATAAAACAAGAAGTGAAAATTATATGTGTTCTCTAGTTTAAACTGTCAGGATATCATTCTTTTCATGATCACTCTACCATAAGATATTTTTACTTGAAACTTTCTTACATAAATATACTATTTTTGAAATATACAGTTTTTAGAAATATAATTTTATTAGTAAGATATCATTGTTTTGGTTTCATATCTGTATTTACTTAAAAATGATGACTGTAAAAATTGCATTGGGTTATATTAAAAAATCAAAGTTAAGAAAAATATTTTAAAAAATAACATCTGTCCAGTTTATTTAGATCAATCATGATATACCCATAGATTTCACTAAGCTTCAATATATTATTACAGTTAATCTAGGCTAAGATATCATTACCAAAACAACATGAGCAAACAGATGGTTGATTTAGCAGATTGTCTTAAGGCAATACTGTGTTAATCAATGTGATTACAAGTATGGATTTAGTAAAAGAGTTTTAGATTCAGAGTTTATACAACGGCAAAATATTTTACTTAAAAGCGCATTTCATAATTTTTAAATCATATTCATTACATTAGAATATAAAGACACTATATTTAACTGTTAATGCTTTTAATTATAAAATTTAAATCAATATTTAAAAGGTGTTGAGAGGTATTAGAAATGTGGAGATAAATGCACCCCCAGTTATGCACTGTTTGCAATGTAAACATTCAATCGTTCAATTATTTTTGAGTCTTTTGTATGCCAGGCACTACTCTCAAGAAGCTTACATTCTAGTGACAGTGATATACTACAAATATTTCTGTAGATGATAGTTATTATAAAAAAACACTAAAGTAAGATGGGGAGAAAAGTGAGGAGCATGACATAGTGTGTCAGAGCCTCTATGGGAAACCTCTCAGATGAAGTTCAATCTTTTAAGCAAAGAACTGAGAAAAGTTAGAGATTAGGACATGCCACTATCTTGGACAAGAGTATTCTAAGTTAATTTGAAACAATAGGTAACATTCTCTTATAAGAAATTACTATAAATGTTTTTGTATTCAAATGGTATTGAGCACTTCTAGGCCTAGGGACTGGGCTTAGCAGAAGGATAACAAGGGTGGCTAAGATACATTCCCATCATCATAATGTTCGTGGAAAAACATCAAAAGGTACTTATAACAAAAATGCTATTTACCATGATTGGAGCTATGCATAGGGCCTTTAGGTATAATTTCTATATTTTATCTTATTATATTTTAATAATATAATTTCTATATTTTATCTTATTATATTTTAATGATGGTTATTATATTTAACCATCTCAGATTTGTCTTTAATAAAGACTTAATAGTAATTAATATAGTTATATAATCAGAGAGATTGAGTCAAATTCTGGCTCTAGTATTATATTAATCATGACTATCCTCTTTCATTAATAGAAATCCAACTCTAGTTTTAACAAAAGGAACATTTGTTGGCCTTTGATACTGACAAGTCTGAGGATTGGCACTAGCCTCAACTATTCACTTTCTTTCCATATCTCAGTTCTGTTTTCCTCAATGTTGGCTTTACTCACCACCAGGCTGTGTCTGTGTAATAACAAAAAAGGCCACCCTAAATATATGTGATGCATCACTGTGATAAAAGCAGAGTGATAATTTCTCTCCCAGCATCCATGCCCATTGCCCTGACCTCTGTCCTGCAAGGAACTCATGGTCACTTCTACACCTGTTACTGCATCCACCCTGACTATCTATTATGATGACTTGCCCACACTTGCTAGGTTAGGTCAGAGACAAGCAGTACCATATAAGTGACAGATCTACCAGAATCCTTCCCAGTGGGGAATGGACAATAGAAATATGTTTCTTCTACTACCAGAAGAAAGGCAGAGTACTATGCTGGCAGAAACCAAAAAAACGTCTATTACAGATAGATTAATTCTGTGACATTAGTCAAATCATATCACTTCTTTCAGTCCCAGTTCATCATTCATATAAGCACCCATCTCAGACTGTCAAATTAGATGGTGTGTGTAACAAAGTTAAGCATGCCTTAGCCAATTTGGCTCAGTGGATAGAGCATCAGCCTGCTGACTGAAAGGTCTGGGGTTCAATTCCGGTCAAGGGCACATGCCAGGTTGCAGATTCCAATACCCAGTAGGGGGCATGCAGGAGGCATTTGATCAATGATTCTCTTTCATCACTGTTGTTTCTATCTCTCTTTCCCTCTCCTTTCCTCTCTGAAATCAATAATAATATATTGAAAAAAAAGATAAGCATTTAGAAAATATGCTTAGTTATCATTATCACTAATGATAAACTAATGCTACATGATTTGTAGCAAATATTGGAGGGTGGAGACCAAAATTTCAGAAAAGAGGAAGGTTGGACTCTTCCTTTGAGAATAAAACGAAGTGTTGGAGCCAACCAGAATCTGGATTGTTCCACTGAGAACCCATGTCCTTTAGCTACAAGGAGCCACTTAGATGCACCTTTTAGCTCCAAATGGAATTTAGGCCCCAAAGACCAGAAAGTTCCCTTCTTGCTACTCCTCAACTGACATTTTAATGACTTAAAAAAAAATGCAGATTCTCTCAGGAACATTCCTATTCATTGAAGTTGATAACTTAATCTTTGATAATATACACTTCCCTGCTAGGATGCTATGAAATTATTTTCATTTGGAATGCAATATAAATGTGGGCAGGATGTGACTGCTCACCACTGCTCTGGGCAAGGGCTTGCAAACCATGGCCTGTGGGCTAAATGTGGCTCTCTGTCTGTGTTTGCACAGCCCAAGCTAGGAATGGTTTCACATTTTAACTGGTCTTTCTTAGAAAAAGATTGCTGACCCAGTTTTAAGATCACAGTTTCTCTGAGAATTTTATTTCCTTTCTTCACACTTACCGCCCAGATCTTGGTAAACAGCACAGTTTATATCCTCTGTGCTCTTCCAGGCAGTTAATACAAAAATATGTCTCTGAACAGGAAAGGAATTTTTGCCTTAGGTGTAACTTTGGCATATTAAGTGTTACCATTAATATGTTTCTTCCTCAATGCCTTGAGGTGATTTTTGGTGTGCCTTTAGGCTCCTAGGATCTGAAGATGAGCATTGCCATCAGAGCTTCTGCCTCTGGACTCAACCCTTTGATTCAGTGTTACTATTCATGTGAAACAATGAATTGCCACACAACTGACTAAACTTTCTCAAATGTACACACTAGGCCCCTTTAGTTGCCTAAATCTTTCAGACTAGTAGCGTATCACTCAGCAGACCTCTAAGGAATGTATCACACAACAGGTCAGGGTAAGTAAAGGGGCACATCCATGGTGTTAGTTTGGGTTCTCCAAAAAGCAGATACGAAAGATGGATTAGAGGGAAAATGTGAGGAGGCTGGTAGAGGTTTCAAGTCATGAAGCAGGTGTAGCTCCTATGAAATAGAAAAGAAAGGAAGGAGAAAGAAAGGAAGAAAAGAAGGAAGGAAGGGAAAAAAATCATGGAGTTCAGTATAGTTCTAAGGAAGTTTGACAAGGCTTATGGGTAGTTCTTGAGCCAAAGGTCCCTTTTAGAGAAGTCTTATCTCCCAGAAATGAGCCTATCTTAGTAGCCCTGCTGTATTCCACTGTATTCCATCAGTGCCTGGAAGCAGCGTGGGAAGGATAGGCTTGGCCAGCACAGAGGCAGATTCAGATGCAGCATCTGGGTCCCTAGGTCAATTATGTTCCTGTGATTGGAGTTCTACAAGGCACATTCTCATGTCTGCCACAGCCACAGTGAACGACAAGGAAAAATAGAGCCCACAGCTACGAAAGCAAGGACTAAGTCATAGAAACAAATGAGCAAAAGGGAAGGGCACAGGATTGTTTTTACCTGAAGATCTGGCTTCTGGGAAAGGAAGAGTGGAGCTATGTTGTCTCTCGTCAGGGACAGAGTTGGGGTAGTCATGCAAGGCAGCCAGTGAGAGTACTGCAGGGACCAAAGCGGTGGGAGTCTGGCTAACACATGGGTAGGAAGGCTCTGCCTTTCCACTCCATAGCTAGAGAGGAGGACTGTGTTTGGATGTCTGGGATTGACTTCTGCAATTTTCTTTTCACAATTTTTTCCATTTCTAACCTGTCTCTAAGCCATCTGTTTGAGAGGCTGCTGCTCAGATCTTCTTGACGTGTGCCACAACCATGGAGAGAATGATGACATGGCTGCTGAGCTGCAGGCTGTGGAGGGGCCCTGTTTCCATAGTTGCCAGCAGTGATATGGCAATCGCTTCCAGGTCTGGTCAAGACAATCAAAGAATAATATCTAGTCTTATTAAAAGGAATGTCCTTTCAATGAGCTAGTCCAAATTGTTCAGTTGATTTAGCATGTTAATTAAGGGAAGAAAGTAGTGCTTTCTTAGGAAGAATAATATATGTGAGATTTTTGAACTTCTGCTTTGCTCATTTTAAATATCTCTAAGGAAACTTGGCAGTGACTTGGATTGTTGAGTACAAAATGGAAATATTTAATATTCTATCAGCTTTGGAGCAACATGCATGCATGTGTGTTTATACACTACCGGTCCCAAGGAATAAGCAACTTAGCTGATGTACCTACTGTTTATTTGACACCAACTTACCAACTTAACAGATAATAAGAGTATTTATGTTTTCAGTGTCTTTTCACCAATCTTGTAAAGACTAAGGAGTGGTTAAACATACACAGACAATGCTATTTAATCTTTTATAACTTTTAAACAATGATAAAAGATAAAACTAACTTTCTGCCCTTTTTATTTTCTGACTTCTTTCCATGGGACCACAGATTGAGAACTGCTAGCAGGGTCACCTCAGACCATTGGAAAACACAGATATTTACATTATGATTCATAACAGTAGCAAAATTATAGTTATGAAGTAGCAACGAAAATAATTTTATGGTTCGGGAGTCACCACAACATGAGGAACTGTATTAAAGGGTCTCGGCATTAGAAAGGTTGAGAACCACTGTTCTAGAAGAATGTGTCTTACATTTACTGACATTCTTATCCATCAGCATCATGGAACAAGTCTCTAGCTTTTGGCCACTTTCAAGAGTGAGAGACATTGAGTCTTTAAAAAGTACTAATAAAATATTTCTTATGAAAAGTAACTCAATTTTTTAAATGGTTGCTATTCTATTTTAATTCTAGGACAAAAAAGATTGTTATTATCTACATTTCTCTGTTGTTCTCTATCACCAGTGATTTTGGAGAACATTTTTTATTGTCTAATTTAATATTAATTTTATTTTGGTATCCAGCACATATGATGTTTGAGGTTACTGGTGCCAGCATATCGGTTGGAATAATGAATCCGAATTTCTAATTAGTGAAAAATTTTATGAAAGAAGAAAATGTCAAAGCTCACAGAAATATCTCATATTATGTGTGGCTTCTATAATCTCAAAAGTATAAATCAATAATTAACTAAGATTTATCCAGATGATATTAAATTTTGTTGTTTTATTAATTTCTGCTACTGCTCATTTACATTTTTACAATATATTACCTTTGTCATAAACATTAGTAAACCTCCATTAAGTATTTATAATATGCATTGGCATAGAGCATTTATGTAAATTAATTTGAACAAGACTCTAGATTATTGATTTTGGAGGTTTTAAAAAATTGAAGTACTCATATTAATTTTACTCTTTTGTCTACTTTAGTTGTAGCTGAGTGTAGCATTTCATGGTGAAGACTTTAAATAAAAAGAAATTTAAATGAAAAGCCCAGGAATCTGGACATGAAAGAGATGGCTAAGGAGAGATATACATACTTCTGGGGATGCCATGTGCTGTACAGGTTTCCTCTACTCTCTGTCAACATATGCTATTTTGTTCTTTGCCTTTTATCAACAGAATTGGAAGATATGATAAGCAAATACAAATGTTTGTTATTTAAAGCATCTTATTTTCTTTCTGGTTTCTGTAACAGAGTGAAAAGACTAGTTTCAAAATATTATAATCCCATTTTGAAAATTAATATACATCTCTTTTTGTATTTAGAGACAAAAATCTGTTAACAATGTTTGCCGTTGGGGAGCTAGTTTTGGAGAATTTTCTCTTATTTAGTCATTAAAATGTTTTTAACCACATTAAAAAGAATTCTGTGATTTGAAATTGTTACAAATCTATAAAGATATTAATTTTCATTGTTTCTGTTAATTTCTTCTATTAGTTATTTACATTTTAACACTATAATTATTCAATTTATCTCTATCACCAATATTAACAAAATTAAATATCTGCACTAATGACTTATGGATCAACTGTGGTCCTGGCTTTTAAGGAGTTTTATAGTGGCAGAGAAGTTAGAATTTAGTTGAAAGCTTACAATCTTTGCTCTTTTAACTTTAAGCTTAACAATTTTGACAAAAATAACTCTAGGTTCTATTACAAATTACCTAAAATTATACATTCCAGAAATTACTTATAAGGTGGCCATATAATAATTTGTCCTCTTAACCACAACTAAAAATAAAAATATTAATAAAATAGATATAGAAACTTTTAAGAAACTATTTTAATGACTATAGTTTAATAGATAATTGTGATATTTTGTCCAAAAAGCATTTAAGGTTTCATATTAATAATTGAAGTTGATATGTGAGAAAAGGGTATTATTAGGCTAGTCAGAATAGTGTAAAATTCACTATAATATTGATTTGCTCATTTCAATATCTTTAAAGGGTTTGTAACTGAGGTACCCACAAGGCCTTATTGTGAGGCTGTTTCTACGACATCACGAAGGACCTAATGATAGCACTAAGAGGGCGGCTTTAAGGTGGTACAGGGTGTAATTTTCCTCCTAGGAATGCAATTTTAGTTTACAAGCTTTACAACTATGCTACTAGTTCTCTACCAATTTTTTTCTGATATAACTCAACTGTGTAGACATTATTCACAATCCATTAAAACAGGGAGTGAGATGGAGTGACCGGTGTGACGGTGAAGTTTAAATTCTGAGATAACTTTTAAAGAAAAATAATACATTGTATTTGAAGAGGCTTTTCTTACTCATTATTCCTTGCTGTTAAGTAGTGTTGCTTATCATGTATTAAAAGAGACAAGGCAATTTCCCACAGAGTGTGGTAAAAATCAAAGCCTATAAAAAGAAAATAGTTTTGTGTCAAGGCACCCTGTTGAGCTTGTTTATGTGTTTGTATATCTGGCTAAGATACCATTTTCCAAACAAGAGCCACTGCATCAAATCCATGGAGACCTCTCTAAGCTCAACAGACATGTTTTTAAGATGCCATTTTTTCCCCTCTGGCCAACTGCTAGAATTTGATTGGTCATTACCCTATTCTAGGGAAAGCTTCAAGAGCTAATCAGGGGTGTTATCAGCTATGACTTTTATTGCTGCTGCATTGAAAACTTAGCAATAAAGAAAACTGTAAATTCAGGATTTATTCTTTGTAGGGGTGTACCTCATGCTTGGAAGATTAATGAAAAATTTCTGGTCCATTGTTTATTAAAAATACCACCATTTTATAGCACTTTAATTGTAAAGCCACTCTTTGACATCCTAACTAATGGTTCTTGCTAAATTAATAAAAGCAACATATTAAGTTTAAATCCCAGATAAGGTAAAGATTGCTGTTTTAATATCCCATCCATATCCTTTATCTTTCTACAGGGGCTTTCAGGCCAGTAGTTTTAATAACATGCATGAATGAAGATGCTCTTTTTTAACTCAAATGGTGGCAAAGAGTTTTTCCTTTATATTAGCAGGCAATCAATTCCAATAGCTTTTTAATGCTTTCTTAAAGAATCAATTTTAAAACAGACGCTCTTCAGGGGACCCTCTTAAACTTCTTCACAGCCGGTCTCCTAATTTTCTATTACAATGCAATCTACAGCAGCTACAAAAATAATGCAGATAATGTTTGCTGGGTAATGATTTCCAATTTCTCCATTCCATGTACCCTGTTATTAGGAGGATCATCTCAGTTGTGTAAATTAATTTTCAGTTCACTTCAGGGGAACATTACAATGATTTATTCAGCAACAGTGTTGAAGAAAGTATTGGGAGGATTTTAGCAATCTGAGAAACAAAATCAATTTGTTCTGATTATCACCACGTTAAAGGATAATAAGGGGAGAAACAAAAGAGTCACTAGAATGTGTGTCCTGGCTGTTGCAAGCACCCTAGAAGTGTGATTTGATGCTGGGTTGTCACTTAGTACATGAACTTAGTGAAAGAATGCTGTTCGGTGATTCATCTAAACGTGGAGATTAAGATAGAGCTGTGAAGCTCCGAGCAGACCCCCCTGCCGTGTGGTGAGCAGGCTGCGCACCTTTGCTGTCATTAATCAACAGCTGTTTGGCTAAAATAAGCAATCAGGAAAAATGGAAGTTTTGGCATCAGCTGGCAGTGGAGCTGATTCAAGGTTACAGTCGATCTAGGTTGGACAGATTCAAATGACACATCCTAGGCAGTTAGATGCCAGTCACAACAGATGAGAGCCAGGTATCCAGGAACCAGGACCATGGCAAAGAAGTTTCCTGACGCTGTGCAATAAGGGACACTGAATTCCTGTTGGAGAGCCTTGGTCCCCAGAATGCCCCGGTCAAGAGGGAGCTCTCTGGCAGTGATCACATGGGCTGGAGCCTGTAGTTTCTCCCTTCCTTCCTTCTTTCTTTCCTTCCTTCCTTCCTTCCTTCCTTCCTTCCTTCCTTCCTTCCTTCCTTCCTTCCTTCCTTCCTTCCTTAATTAATGTGTTACATGTGTACATATCTACCCATTGCCCTCCTCCACCCCACTCCCATGTGCCCTAGCCCCCCAGTGTCTTGTGTCCATTGGTTATGCTTATATGCATGCATATAAGTCATTCAGTTGATCTCTTATCTACCTCATCTCTTCCTAACCTTCCCACTGTAATTTGACAGTTTTTTTGATGCTTTACTGCTTCTATATCTATCTTTTTGTTCATCAGTTTATAATGTTTTTTATTATCCATAAATGAGTGAGATCATGTGGTATGTTTCTTTCATTGAATGGCTTATTTCACTTAGCATAATGCTCTCCAGTTCCATCCAAATGGAAAGAATTCCTTCTTTTTTATGACAGCATAATATTCCATTGTGTAGATGTACCATAGTTTCCTGATCCAGTCATCTGCTGAAGGGCATCTAGGCTGTTTCCAAATCATAGCTATTGTAAAATTGTGCTGCTATGAACATAGGGTGCATATATCCTTTCTGATTGGTATTTCTAGTTTCTTGGGATATATTCCTAGGAGTGGGATCACTGGGTCCAATGGGAGTTCCATTTTTAGTTTTTTTGGAGGAAACTCTATACTATTCTCCTCAGTGGCTGCACCAATCTGCATTCCCACCAGCAGTGCATGAGGGTTCCTTTTTCTCCGCATCCTCGCCAACACTTGTCGTTTGTTGATTTGTTGATGATTGCCATTCTGACAGGTGTGAGATGGTGCCACATTGTTGTTTTGATTTGTATCTCTCAGATAGTTAGTGACTTTGAGCATGTTTTCATATGTTTCTTGGCCTTCTGTCATCTTTCAAAAAGATTCTATTTAGATCTGTTGCCCATTTTTTTTATTGGATAATTTATCTTCCTTTTATTAAGTTGTATAAGTTGCCTGTAGATGTTGGAGATTAAACCTTTATCAGTGATAACATTTGCAAATATGTTCTCCCATACAGTGGGCTTTCTTGTTGTTTTGTTGATGGTTTCTTTTGCTGTGAAAAAGTTTTTTATTTTGATGTGGTGTCATTTGTTTATTTTCTCTTTAGCTTCTATTGCCCTACGAGCAGTATCAGTGAAGAAGTTCCTTAGGCATATCTCTGAGATTTTGCTGCCTGTGGATTCCTCTAGTATTTTCATGGTTCCCCGTCTTATGTTTAAGTCCTGTATCCATTTTGAGTTTATTTTTGTGTATGGTGTAAGTTGATGGTCTACTTTCATTTTTTGCAAGTATCTATTCAATTTTTCTAACACCATCTATTGAAGAGACTGTCTTTCCTCCATTGTATGTTCATGCCTCCTTTGTCAAATATTAATTGAGCATAGTGGTTTGGGTCGATATATGGATTCTATATTCTATTCCATTGGTCTATGTGTCAGTTCTTGTGCCAGTACCAGGCTATTTTGAGAACAGTGGCTTTGTAATACAGCTTGAAATCTGGTATTGAGATCCCACCTACTTTATTCTTCTTTCTCAGGATTGCATTGGCTATTTGGGGTCTTTTTTTGTTCCAGATTAATCTTTGGAGAGTTTTTTCTAGGCCTGTGAAATATGCTGTTAATATTTTAATGAGGAGTGCATTAAATCTATAGATTGCTTTGGATAGTATGGACATTTTAATGATGTTGATTCTCCCAGTCCATGAGCATTGTGGGTTCTTCCATCTGTTAACATCTTCTGCTATCTCTTTTTCCAGTGTCCTTTAGTTTTCTGCGTATAGGTTTTTTACCTCCTTAGTTAAATTTATTCTTAGGTATCTTAATTTTTTTGGTGTGATGGTAAGTTGGATTGCTTTATTAGTCTCTCTTTCTGTAAGTTCACTATTAGTGTATAGAAATGCCATAGATTTCTTGGCATTAATTTTATATCCTGCTACATTGCCAACTTCATTTATTAAATTTATTAGTTTTTCTGCTTCCTTTATAATAGTTTAGTGTAGGCCAGCTTTAGGCACCCTGCTCTCAGGATTCCCAGGGGCTGTCAGTGTTGCCCATCACATGTCCCAAACTGCACTGCCTGTAAAACTTCAAGAGGACGTGAATACCTACAGGCCTGCTACTGGAACCTAGGCACCTGCTCATTGGTCTCACTTTTAAGAGGCAAACAGGGGCCTGGGATATCGTGATCTTGTATGTGTCCTCTCCCATTATCAAATGTATTTTGCCCTGTTGATGTTATTTTTGGCCTTGGATTAACTCTGGAGTAAATGGCCTCAATGAAGGCCAAACACAGGGACATGCTATTCATGGAAATGTAGATTCTTGACTCATCTCTTTTAGTCTTTTTCATAGCCATAAAGCAGGGATAGGGAGAGGGATAGGGACAGGGATAAAGATAGGGATAGGGATAGGGTAAGCTATTGATGAGATTAAAATATGAGCTCAATGTAAATAATATGGAGACTCAAGACTCACCATTTAGTGGGATTACCATGAAGCTGTTATGCTCTCTTTACAATGCAACATAAAGGAAGAATTAACGTGAGTGTTTGCATGTGTATGTATGTATGTATGTATCTACTAAGTTGAACTGTTCAACAAATAAAGGAAGATATTCTTAATGCTTTAAATTTTTGTAAATGTTAAATGCTGTTGTGGCAGATAGAACTATTGTATATTTGAAAACTGCATTTATAGGAGTTAGTGGTATAGATTCTTAAAATGTCAGCAAGTTTTCCCCATGCATTCCAAAATCTATTATCAGGCTTGTCAAAAGAGAAGAGCCTATCATGGTTTCAAAGGACATGCAAACTACATTTATTAATCTCCTGATTCGTTTTGAATTTTAAAAATAAGCTGACAGCTTGAGTTAGAAGTAATCACATCTAAATATTCTAAGTGGGGGGAAGATATTACCTCCATTTACTTAATCTCTCAAAACTGTATAAAAGTGAAATCTGTCTGCAGGCTTATTAATGCTTCATGAGAAATTGGATATGTGAATTGTCACCAAGTGTATTGGTTAAGTTGGAAAAAAGTCTGATGTAAAATGTAAGCTGTACAGGATCTACAAAATTCTCACAGGGAGGCTTTGAAGACCATCTCAAGGAGAGGGTGGATATTTTTAAGTAGGAAAGATAAGTGGGAGATCAGCTGACTTTAAAAAGCAGATATACTTGAAATTTATGACATACATGAAATTCTTTTCTAAAATATGTTTTTATTGATTTCAGAGAGAGGAAGAGAGAGGGAGCGATAGAAACATTGGTGAGAGAAAAACACTGATCAACTGTTCCTGCATGCTCTCTTCTGGGGATTGAGCCGACAACCCAGGCACCTGCCCTGAAAAGAATAGATCTGGTAACCTCTGGTGCATTGGAGGATGATCAACCAACTGAGCCACATCTCCCTGGTGAAATTGTTTCTTGAGGCCCAGCAGGGGCGAGGAATCTTTTTTTTCTGAGAGGGGCCATTTGGATATTTATAACATCATTTGTGGGCCATACAAAATTATCCACTTAAAAATGAGCCTGCTCTATTTGGTCAAACATTTAATTAACTTACCCTAATGCCTCAGCAGGGTCAGACCAAATAATTACATGGGCTTCAGGCTGGACATTCCTGCCCCTGCTTGAGGACAAATGGGGGCAATTCAGGTGAGAGAAATCCAACTTCCAGAGGTTAAAACTGAGGTCCATATGCTGCTCTTTGGAAAAAAAAATAACTATCCTGTATTTGAAGATACGTTGGATGACAAAAACAATAAGTGGTTTTAACAAATAATAGTATAGATGCTCAGAATTTCAGGCATTGGTTTGCATTTGAGCTATTTCTCACATGGGCAACTTTGTTTCTAACTTAAGGGCAAATTGTAGAATTGTAGAATTGTCGCAAGGACTATATATATAAATTAAATATATATATATATTTAAATTAAATCATGGTTAATGAGTTTCTTAAGGAAAGTTGGAAAGCATAGCTAATGGGGAAACCCTCATACATGAATTATACAATAATCATAAATAATTGAAATGAATTAAAAATAAAAGTAAAATGAAGAACTTAATATTAAGGGGGAAAGGGAGAGTTAGAAATAAAACAATAAAAAGTATAAACAAAACAAAACATGGTAAAGTAAGAGTAAGTCCACTTTGTCCTTCTTTTCTTAAATACCTCCTTATATGTATATTTCACTACCTTCCAAATGGACTATATAAATGGGACAAGGAAAATAAAAAATAGGATAAAAATCTATGAAGAATAATGAATAGATTTATCAGAAATTGGCATGAGTTAGTTATTTTTAACAAGTGCTAAATTTATTTCTGAATTTTAATAAAATGAAAGTAAAATATGATGAAATATTTTACACATTGTCTACAAATTGTGAACTTTTCAGTGGCACTGCATATTAAAAGATTTTATTATGTGATGTCAAATAATTACAAAAATAACAATAACTAAAGCATTATACAGCACTACTATGTACCAGATAATATTGTAAGATATATATAATTTATAGTAACCCTCACAATAATCCTATCAAGAAGGGAATATTATTATTCTTATTTTAAAGATGAAAAATTGAGGCATAGAAATGTTAAGCAATTTGTGCAATCATCCAGGTAAGAATGGAGGAACTAGGATCTGAGAACAAACCATCTCGCTTCAGTGTCAAGCTTCTTAACTATTATGCAATACTGCCTAAACAAACACCTAAAATGTATATAGGTATATGAGTTTGTGTATATCTGTATATTTATGTAGCTATAGATATCAACAAATATATAAAACTAGAGGCCCTGTGCATGAAATTTGTGCATGAGGAGGGGTGTGACTCTCAGCTCATCCTGCACCCTCTCCAATTTGGGACCCCTCGAGGAATGTTCGACCGCCCGTTTAGGTAGGATTGGGCCTAAACAAGTAGTCAGACATCCCTGTCACAGTCCAGGACTGCTGGCTCCCAACTGCTCACCTGCCTGCCTTCCTGATTGCTCCAAACCACTTCTGCTTGCCAGCCTGATCACCCCCTAACCATTTCCCTGCCAGCCTGATTGATGCCTAACTGCTCCCCTGCCAGCCAATTGCCCCTAACTGCTTTCCCCTGCCAACCTGGTCATCCTTAACTGCCCTCCCCTGAAGGCCTGGTCACCCCTAACTGCCCTCCACTGAAGGCCTGATCACCCCTAACTGCCCTCCACTGAAGGCCTGGTCACCCCTAACTGCCCTCACCTGCAGCCTGGTCACCGCCAACTGCCCTCCCTTGCAGGCCATCTTGTGGCAGCCATCTTGTGTTCACATGGGGGCAGCTATCTTTGACCACATGAGGGCAGTCATCTTGTCTGTTGGAGTGATGGTCAATCTGCATATTACTCTTTTATTAGATAGGATTATTAGAGAGGTTAGAGGCCTGGTGCATGGGTGGGGGTTGGCTGGTTTGCTCCGAAGGGTGTCCCAGATCAGGGTGGGGGTTCCCTTGGGGCATGGGGCAACCTGGGAGAGGGGCCTGTGGTGGTTTTCAGGCCAACCAAATGCCCCGGTGAGCCCAAGCAGAGGCCCTGGTATCTGGGATTTATTTATCTTCTATAATTGAAACATTGTAGCCTTGAGCTGAGGCCAGGGTGGATGGGAAGCTTGACTTCCTCCATCACCAGGACAACCCAAACCTCCTGCTCTCTACAGCTCTGTGGCTGGCACCATTTTTGTTGGGTTAATTTTCATACTTGCTCCTGATTGGCTGATGGGTGTGGCTTGTGGGTGTAGCAGAGGTGTGGTCAATTTGCATGTTTCTCTTTCATTAGATAGGATATTCAACAAATCAATAATTTTGGGTTATCTGTTGTTAAATCAGCATTCTATCTTCCCTTTCTAAGGTCACTTCTGCACTGTAGAGAAGGTAGGAGGTATATTTCCCAGAATCATTTGTTCTATGTGGCTTCAGCTTAGAGTTTGTCAATAAGAAGCACTAGGTAAGAGTGGAAGGTAGACTAGAAGAAGCCAGTATTCTGCATAGGCAGTTGCAGCCCGATGTATATGAGATGTCATAGAGATTTCCCAACAAGCTCTTGAAAAGCACCTGCGTTCCTACTGTAGATGGAGACAGTTGGTGGAAGTTTTCCAGAGCCTTTCAGAAATGCAGAAGCTTCTGTGAGCTGTTAAGAACCACCTGCCTCCGACTTTCTGACTTAGATACTGTTAGAGCCTTCTCTGAACTTCTTCCCCACAGCTCTTTCAGCTTTTAAAGCCTTGAATTCTTATATTAAATGTGTCATATCCAAGATGCAAAGAGTGGCTGTTTTGTTTGTTTGTTTGTTTGTTTGTTTTCCTGATCATTGCCTAATATAATAATAATAGAGGCCCAATGCAAAAATTTGTGCAAGGGCCTTGGCCCCAGCCCCTGCCCCTTCCCAGGGCTGCCACCTCTGCTGTGGCCCTTGCCCACTGGGTCTTTGTCTGGAAGGCGTCTGGAAGGACGTCTGGTATAATTAGCATATTATACTTTTATTATTGTAGATAGTGAACTAGTGTAACATAATGGTTTAGATCACTGGTTGTTGATCAGATATATTTAGTTTAGTGTTAGATTCTACCACCAATTGGCAAAATTATTCAATATAATCTAAATCATATTTTTTCATTTGTAAATTATGAGTAATAGTGTTTTTGTTAGTAGAACCATAATAAGAGTACCTCTTTTAGGTAGTTCAGAATACTAAAAAATATTAAGCCATGTAAATCACTTAGCACAATACTAGATGTTAGCAATTGTCATTGTGATTCTTTACAGTTTTGCTTAGAGACACTTTTCAAATTTACTTATATCATCTCCTCATAAACCTGGGAACATAATATTGCATTTTAACTTCACAAGTTAATTGGGAACTAAGATAATATGTTACAATCTGGTTTCATTCAGAATATTTTTTGTAATTAATAAATTATATTTTTCTAAAATAAAACAATGTAAGAATCTAAAAATGCAGAAAGTTATAAAATGAAAAGCAAAGTGGTTTCTATCATCATTGATTATGGTTATAGTTCTAAACTTTTTATGTGCATGTGTATTTATGAATAGTTAAAGAAAAAAATGATCAACTTATTCTAGCTTTTCTACATTTGTTTATTTAACATATATTATAAGCATATATGCATAGAGGGAGCAACCTCAGTCTTTCTAATGCCATTCTTATATCCCATTGTATTGCTATGTCATACTTAATCTTGTCTCCATGAGTATTAAGGTTATTGCCAATTTAACTTCACTATAAATATGTTTTAGTCAGCATCATGCAACTTTGTTCAAAGTCTAATAATTGTCTTAGTATAAATGCTTGAACATGAAGTTTTCAGGTCAAATCAAATTGTTAAGTGCTCAAGAGATTGTTTGAATAAGTTTTACTTCCAACAAGAGAAGATGAAAGTGCTTGTTTCTGTAAACTCTTGATAAGCTTCTGGGTAGTTGGTATAAAGGTATCACTTTTATAGGATCCAGGATTCATGGATAATTAAAATGTTCCTTATCCTATTTGTAGCAAACATTGTCTTAAGTGAGTTTTTGGCAGATGTTGGAAGTCAGTTCTTAGGAAAGTTCTCTGATGAGTGCTCTAAAGGCCAGGATTTTGTGTTGTTGAATAAAGGGAACTGTATGCGTGAGAGACCATCTGCACAGGCCAGATTCTGACATGTCACGGTGAACACATGGGGGCCTGATTTCAGTTTCTGTTCAGCTGTAGGATTTTTCCAACCAAATGGAGGTGGGGTGTGGGGTTGTTGGCAATATGTCATTTAAAAAATGATAGTTTCATAAGAGCTTGAGTATATATTTAGTTGAGATGTTTAAGTTCTGTGGAAGATACAAGGAAGTGGTGATTTGGGTTTGATAATGTACCTCTGCTATGGAAACAAAAATAATTCAAGCACCTCAATAAAAAAAAAAGGTAATATTTTGCTTGGCCTGTGTGGCTCAGTGGTTGAGTGTGGATCCATAAAACAGGAGGTTGTAATTCAATTCCAATCAGGGCACATGCCTTGTTGTGGGCTCGATCCCCAGTGGGATAGTGCAGGAGGCAGCTGATTGATTGATTGATGATTCTCTCTCATCATTTATGTTTCTATCTCTCTCTCCCTCTCCCTTCATCTCTGAAATCAATGAAAACATATGTTTTTTAAAAAGGTAATATTTTTTCCTGACCTATTTGGCTCGGTGGGTAGAGGGTGGGTCTGTGGACTGAAAGGTCCCGTTTTCAATTCCAGTCAAGGTCATGTACCTTGGTTGTGGGTACATCTCCAGTATGGGGTGTGCAGGAGGCAGCTGATTGATGTTTCTCTCTCATCGATGTTTCTAACTCTCTATCTCTCTCCCTTTCTCTCTGTAAAAAAATCAATATAATGTATTTTTAAAAAAGGTAATATTTTGAGTGAATAAAATCTCATTGCTTACCTAAACAAGTTAAAAAGGCTTCTAAACAGTTGAATAGGTAGAACTCTTGGGTGGAGTCAGTTCCTTTTAGTGTGAGCAGTTGCAAAAGCATATTCTTATGATAGATGGCCACAAGAGAAAGCAGACTCGGTAGCTTTTTAAGGCCATTATGTGCATGCAAAATGGGAACATTCACCCAGAGAGAAGTGATAGTTTCCTTGTTGCTGTGACTAAAGAGAAGGCCCTTCATTAAGGCCTGCATCTAACAATTTAATATAAATTAAAAGTGTAACAAGACTCAGGACTGCTTTAGGCCATTTGAAATTGAAAATTAATTTGTAAAAAAACCCACAACAACCAAAACACAATTTCTTTTCCTCTAATTTTGACAATATGTTATGTGCAGCTTAGTGTGTGAGCTCTGCTTTATCAGCTCTCTGAAATTAAAAGTATGGAAATGAAGGTTTTTCTTACTAGTTTAACACAGTCAGACTCGATTCTTTTTTGTCTATATACATCTGTATCTGACTTTTTATACACTCAATTAGGACAAAAATGGAGCCAAAATCTAATAAAATGAGGAGGATTTTAGACAAGATATTTCTAGAAGACTGATATTAATTTAACTTTCCTACCTCTCTACTAAAATTAGTTTGAAGACTGGGGATGTTAGATAAGGACTATTGGAATAGGTTTTGCAAGAAAATTATTGTCTATTTTAATTTAGAACACTTTGCAAAAATGTAATATATCTAGTAACTTATACAACAGCAATACATATTTAAAGAGACTATACTTTTGTAGAAAAGGAAGAACAATGAAAACTGATTTGCATAGACTCCTAAGGAAAAGCCCTTTAAAGAAAAGTTATTTTTAAATATTTTATAAATTGAACTTTAGCATTTATTCTCAAGTGTATGATAATGTAATCAATAGAAATATACATTTATTTTCATTGATTATTTTTATATGAGATATTTTATAGCAGGAAAAATGTCATTATTATTAAGATTAACAATATGAATAATAATAGTTTAACTTTCTATAGTCCCTCACCACCTTTATTGAATTTTACACACATTATTAATTGTTGAGAAAAATCTAGTATTCAATGTAAGTGGATATAATTGACTCCATTTTACAAATAAGGCCCCTGAAGTTCTGAGAAGGTCACTTCACCTCACTGATCTTCCTAAGCCAGTATATCCCAGTGCACTGTTTTTTGTTCTTTCGTTTATTTTTTTGTTTTGTTTTGTTTTTGATTTTTTACAGAGAGGAAGGAAGAGGGATAGAGAATTAGAAACATGGATGAGAGAGAGACATTGATCAACCGCCTCCTGCATGCCCCATCCAGGGGATGTGCCCACAACCAGGATACATGCCCTTGACTGGAATCGAACCTGGGACCTTTTAATCTGCAGGCCGACGCTCTCTCCACTGAGCCAAACCGGTTTCAGCTAGTGTACTGTTCTTGACATGATAAAAACTCAATCCATTGTGTAGATCACATGGCTAACAAGCAGTTTCTTTGGACTCACACTTAGTATTCTTGATACTTAAACAAGCTGGAAGAAATAAGACAATGTTTACTTTAACATTTATTGCAAGTGTAAGCTCTTTTTGATCACATGGGCTAGTTGAATGAAGGGGATTAATGCCAGAGTTTTTCCCTCTTGAAATCCCCATAAATTAAAGTCAATCAATTGACTAATGTTTTTCATTGAAACTCCATTTAGTGGATGCGGTAATGTACTGCCCAGAACCCTTCAGGACTGAGCTTTCTTGTCCAATGGCACGCAGCCTACTGAATGGGCATATCCTGCATGAAATGACTCTTACATGCTGAAGCATAAGTGCTCTCTCTTTGCCTTAAGACAGGACAACTCTCAAGGTCAACCTTGCTCCAAAATTATCTATTCACAGTTTAAGTTCTCCCTCTGCCCAACCTGCTTTACTCTTCTTTCACAGACAACATTCTTAGGAGAACTTCCCTGCACACAAACCTCTAACCTCAGTGTCTATTTCCTGGAACTGTGCTTTGGGCCTGGAATCTTGCTGGGAATCTTGGTGGTGATGGGTACTGCTGAGCCTGTGTCTTTTTTCATTTAATCTCCAGGCCTTTCCATGATTTTTTTTTCATAAAAATAGACATTTTCTATAATGATTCAGGGCTCTGAGAGACCAACGCAGAAGCATCCAATCCTCTTAAAAGTTGGGCCTAGAAATAGCATAGCCTCGCTTCTTTTGTATTCTATTGGTCAAAGCAATAGGACAATGGATTGGTCCTGGATTCTCATGGTCCATGGCTGGCCCAGAGGGTGTGATGGGGAGAATAATGTGTAGGAGGAAGGTAGATGAATTGTTCTTCTTTCGTATAAACTATTACAGCAATATCCATCCCAGGTATATAATTTAAATCCTTATTTATGAATATTGCCTCTGTGTACACAATAATATAACAAACTATTTGGTGGGTTGGTTAGATTCTAAAAACCTGAGATATGAAATTAAATAGTCTTAGATTTTAGTTCCAGCTTTGCCACTGAGTGAATGTGTGGTCTTTGATGAATACATCCTTGAGCTTTATTTTTCCCAGCTGCACAGTTGGGATAATAAGCTAGCTTTATAGATTTTGAAGGTCAAGTAGGATGAAATAAGATAATGCCTATAAAGTATTATATTGGGTCAAGAAATTGTGGCTAAAGTTTGCTGAAAAAAAAACAACAACCAGAAATAAAAATAGTGATATGAAGCAAAAGAAAACAAAAAAAGAGCTTGGGGGTGGGGGTGGGGAGAAGCACTAAGAAGAAGAAAAAACATAAATCATGAATAATACTGAAGGATTATACATGTTCTTACTCCTTTGTAAAATGAAGAAAGACAGATTGAATAGTTAAACAATAATGAATTTTGTGGAGTGCCTTTTGTAATGCCTGGCAGATAACAGATGCTCAAGAAATGCTGTAGAATATGAATTATGAAGATATTAAGTGGGAAATGGACTGCATTTGAAAGGGACTGGCAAAGGATACAGTAGAGGGTGGAGAATCAGAGAGCATCCTTCTTCCTCACTGTAGCCAAAACCAGGTAGCTAATCCTATCTAATAAAGAGGGACTGTGTTAATTAACCATTGCATCCTCACAAAGATGGTGGTGCCCACAGCCAATAAAGAGGGAATATGCTAATTGACTGCCACATCTCTTCAGCCCCACTAGGGTGACAGGCATACGGAATGGCTGGGTCCACCCCCAGGTGGGCCTGGCTGCTCTGCATGCCTGCATCTAGAGTCCCCCAATCTCCTCAACACCCCAGCCACCCAGGGTTGGCTCAAAGCACAGGCAAGTCTCAGATATCGGCTGCTCAGCTGATTCCTAAAGTGCAGGCAAGTCTCATATGTTGGCTGCTTAGCTACCCAGGGTGGGCCTGAGGCACTGGCAAGCCTCAGATGGTGGCTGCCCAACCACCCAGAGCCGCCTGAGGCTCAAGTAACCTGGCTGGCTGAGGCTTACACTGCTGGCAGTGGCAGCAGAAGAGGTGTGATGGGGGCATCGTCTTCCCCTGGTCAACAGGTTGCCTCCCACCCCTGAGGGCTCCCAGACTATGGGAGGGAGCAGGCCAGACTGAGGGACCCCCCCTTCCAGTGCATGAGTTTTCATGCACCATGCCTCTAGTTTCCT
This sequence comes from Lasiurus cinereus, assembly GCA_011751065.1. Classification (NCBI taxonomy): domain Eukaryota; kingdom Metazoa; phylum Chordata; class Mammalia; order Chiroptera; family Vespertilionidae; genus Lasiurus; species Lasiurus cinereus. The sequence continues at coordinate 23,754,422 of JAAGEH010000018.1, read as the reverse complement.
AATTTTCATGTTTTCAACTCTATTCAGATTCAGAAGCAAAACTATAGGTTTTAGAAGTGGGGGTGGAGGGAACCTAATTTTCCAAATGTTCTAAAGTTACTGAAAAGTCTCTCTTGGTTATTTGTCATTCTTAGTGTTATCTAAAGACCTGACTCTTAGTAAAGTCTAGACTTATTGCTAAACCTATGTTTTAATTTTTTAAATTTATTTTCCTGTCTTTTTGACAGGACACACAGCTTAAGAAGAAAAGATAAAAACCTAGTTTAAAGAAAGTATGCACACCGATCCATCCCACCCATTAAATATTGATAATTTTACATCACAGTTCTAAAATAATAAGGAAATTATTGCTACTATATCAACCAATCTAAAGCAGAAGCAAGTCTGTTTTCCTTCCCCTGTGGTTAGCACAGTGTGTCTGGACAAACAAGCAATTAAGTTCTTAAAATATGAACCCAAATGAGGCTAAGATTGGGTGTATTTTCATTTTGTTCTACAACCAAAGGCAATTATTTCAGTGGGGTGGCTTAACTTATTTTGAGTCTTCTTGATAGACATGTACATTATACACAATGTTAACAGAGTTTTTAGCAAGTTTCAAGAAAAAAGATTAATTATTTGTAAAATAAGTTATTTTTCACATTGCACTATTGATATGGAAAGCAGAATTGTTCAGTGGAAAAGGTCACAACACTGATTATATGACAGTTTCACCTTTTCACTATTAATGTGACCTCAAAAAGTCACCTCATTCATTTGACCCCCACATACCTCATCTGTAAAATATGACTGATGCTAACTAATTCTTGATTGACCTACAGGATAGGGCTGTGAGGCTCAAATAAAATTATGAATAGAAAAAGGTGTTAAAGTGCCATATAAAACCCATTTGCCATTAATACTTTAAAATTAAATTCATAGAATTTTATGATGTTATAATATCTGTTTCCATATACATGGCCGCAAATATTTTGAAGAAATTTTAAAAAAAATCAGCTAGGTTATCTGTATCCTCTATTTGCAGGAGGCAATAATCTACCTGTTTGAAATTATGTAACATTTATAAAATAAAACACATAACCATATATAATTCTAATGCCAGCTAATTTTGTATATGTTAGGTATACATATAGTATGTATTATGTACAACATTTTATGTTTATTAAAATTTAATTTTTAAATTATTTGCAAGGCTATGTTTTTAAGCTCTTTTATACCTTTATTATGTTCTTTCTTAAAAGCTGGTTTTTATATTTATCTATTTCTTTATCTTTCTCTCCCCTTTGCTTTATTGTACTATTCTATGTAATTTGTTGATATTGCAAATATTGCTTATGGAAGCAATTGGCTAAATAACCTTACTGTCTGTGTCTACTGTTCAATGTTTTTGTTTTTATTTTAATAAATGCAAATGATGATAGAGGATTAAAGGAGAGCATATCTCAAACAAGTTCCATAGAAAAGATTGGTGGAGATAGTTGATAAATGTTAAGAAGTCTAATCATGAAATATTCAAGATTGAAGGTTTTTCAGGAGAAAAAAAAAGTATAATTTAGGTCTCCTCATTCATCCAAATAGTCCCTTTGATCACAGCAATTTTGATTACATTCTTTTAATTTCCTTACTCCAATTTGCTCATTGACTTTGTCTATATTTCCGCACAGTTAACAAATTGGATGATATTTCTGGCCATCTTCACAATCAATTATGCATTGATCAGCTGATTGACCATGTAGCAATTTGATTTGGTTGTTAAAGGAGCCAAAAGTCCTAGATTGACTATTGCAGTTGTTTTTCAGCTGCACGGAAACGGTGTCAGAGAGGAAATTCTGGAGGATGGATGAAAAATGCTTCACATTTCAAATGTTCAGCTAAATGTAATCTTCTGGTGAGAGTTCAAGGTTCTTTTCCACCCCTCAGCCCCAGTCAGCCCTCCATTCCACTTAAAGTCCTTCTCTACTTCAGGTCATGGACAATAGGAATTCCTGAAAGGATACTGTGCCAGGGCTCTAGGGCAGAACTTTGGGTGAGATGAGTAAAGGAGTTAAAATCTCCGATGTTGATGTTCGTAGAATGGACTTTTGAGTTTGTTAGCATTGTATGGGGATTCAAAATCTTTTTTCCTTTGAGAAAGTTCCCTTTCCTATACTCCTCAGAAGGCCTAGTGGAAATCAGAATACAGTCCACAGCCTGGAGAACTAGAAAAGGTGTGTTTGCCTACTGCTCTTGCTCTTAAAATGATCTTTCATGGCTTCCTGGTTGTTAACATGGAAAGATAATAAACTTAGGCTGCATGATTAGGGCAAAGGAACAAAGGTAAGTACCTGACACATTTTCATTCAGACCACAAACAGGGAGAGTTTTTATGACTCACCTGGGGTCCACTGCAGATTTGGATTCCATTCCAAGGTTAAAAGTCAAACTTGAGTAATAAAACATGTGTATTTTCTGGTCTTTTCCATCTTTCATGCCAATAGCCTTTGTGTCAAGGATTCAAGATTTCCAGGCAACTTTTCCCTTTTTGTCACCAAGCCAACAATTATGTCATTGTTATTGTTTTTGTTGTTCAAGTCTCTATCCTCAAGCGATTCTTAGTCTGGTGCTAAAAACATAAATGCAAACAGCTAACTATCATGTAAATTGGTAGGTAAAGAATTTTCCACCAGAGAAGGTAATATTTCTCAGTGATGAGTTCGGTCCTATCAGCTCTATCATTAAATATTCAGGAATCTTGCCAGTTAGTTGTCAAACCATTGGGAGTTTGAAACTGACCATGGTGAGAATATTATCAACATGGAAATTGGCAAATGGTACAAATTAGGACTTTTAAAATTTTGTTCAGAGGGCTAGTTTACCAAAGCAATATTGAATGTGAGCTGAAATAAGAAGGGTGATGAAATCATTAGTTAAAATATAATTTATAAGAATCTCAGTAATATTTGATTTTGGAAAATGTTTATTCCTTTAATATACATCTTAATTCAATATTATTAAAATATAAAATTACATATTTTCTTTGTTCTTTTATATATTTAATTTGCCACAGACTAATAGTGCAAATATGTTTCTCATCAGTGCTGTTTTTGGTGATTTTCTGTTACTATTTTTTGTAGATTTGCATATATATCTGTATATGTGTGTAAATATATCTTGCTCTGTTTTTCCTTTGGTACTTAGTGGTATACAGGAAGTCTAATATAGCCTGTTCTTTACCCATTGGTAGGCAAATTATTTCCTTTTTCTTTGATGCCTTAGTATTCATATATTATTCTACAATCCCACATTTCCACTATTTCCAGAATTAATCATATGTTTTACTTTAGCCTGATAGTGAATCTTTACTATCTAAATTTTTTTAACCTTAGGCAGATGTTTGTGTTTGTGTGTGTTAGAGCTTCCTTTAGTTTTGTCAGAAAGACTTCTTTGGGTTATATTTTTATTTCTTTTATCCCATAATGATACATGTTTTTGTTATTTTCATTTCTGCCTTTGACCTTTCAGTTTAAGATTTCTCAAATGTGCTTTCCTTATTAGAGATTTGGTCACATCCATTTTTATTGTCTCTAATGGGAATTTTAGTTCTGCTCTTTCTCTTGCATTCTTTCATATTTTAGTCAGATTTCTTTGTATCTCTTCTTTTACCCACACTCTTTATTTATTTATTTATTTATTTATTAAAATATATTTTATTGATTTTTTTTACAGAGAGGAAGGGAGAGGGATAGAGAGTTAGAAACATCCATGAGAGAGAGACATTGATTAGCCGCCTCCTGCACATCTCCTACTGGAATGTGCCCACAACCAGGATACATGCCCTTGACCAGAATCGAACCTGGAACTTTTCAGTCCACAGGCCGACACTCTATCCATTGAGCCAAACTGGTTTTGGCTACCCAACACTCTTTAGTCTTCACTCTCTTATTCCAAAGGCCCCTTCCTTCTTTTGTTTTTGAAGACATCAAGCATAGTCTGCTAAACTTTGCCTTTTCCTTCTTTATATTGCATATCCATTAACACATTTTTAAAATAAATTTATTGGGGTGACATTGGCTAATAGGATCATACATTTCGAGTCTGCATTTTTATGACACATGATCTATGTGTATATTGCATTGTGTACCCACCACCCAGTCAAATCATCTTCTGTCACCATATATTTGGCTCAAAGCAATATACAGATTTAATGCAATCCTCATCAAAATATCAATGACATTAAAAAACATAGCACAAAAAAAAATCACCAGATTTCCCATTGATTTTCATCTAGGCATGGCACTTACCAAAAGATTATTTTGTTTGTTTGTTTTCATTAGCCTGGGTTGCTCTTCTCCTAGGTACAAGTACTACCATTCTTTGGCTCTAGATTCCAATTTTCATGGCTCTTAGACTTTTTTTTTCTAATAGTGATTAATCCAAAAAAGATGGACTTAAGAATTATTTTCTTAAAGAGAAAGGCATCTCAGCCAAAGCTTTGATGGTTTTGGGCATGGAAGCTCCTGAATGGATACATGGGCAGGTTCTGGCTGGCTTATAGAAGATGATTCTTTGACAGAAAAAAAGTGTTATTTAAAAAAAAAATAACTCTTTAATCACATACACATAAGCGAGTAAAAGGCAGCACCAGGCTGACAGGGGAAGGGAGCCATGTCCTCTCACTTTGTCTCAGTGTCGGCTTCGCACAGTTCTGAGATCATACACATGTGGGGTGGGTTGGGAAAAAGAATAAGGGAGAGGACTGAAGAGACATAGGCAAGAGGGTGGAGGCCAGGGCTTGCAGTGGTCTCCGTCAGTGGACTCCAATACAGATCCACTGGGCGCAAGGTCCTTGTAATGTTCAGCCCCAGGCTTTTAAAAAAATACATATATATATATATTTTTTTTTTTTACTAATTTTTAGAGGGAGAAGAAGGGAGAGAGACAGAGAGATAGAAATATCAATGAGAAAGAAACATCATTGATCGGCTGCCTCTTGCACACTCTCTACTGGGGATTGGGCCTGCAACTTGGGCATGTGCCCTGACTGGGAATGAACCAGGTGACTTCTTGGTTCATGGGTGGTCGATCAACCACTGAGACACACTGGCCAGGCCAACCCCATGTTTTTTTGAAATGCTCCTCAGCCATATTCTCTGTAGGGCATTGTTCGAACTTTCATAGCCTCAAAGCACTGGTCTTTTGCTGTACCTCCCGGACTAGTACACATTTGTTGGTTTTCTTCACTGCCTCCTTGTAGGATCCCTCGTCATCATCTCTCCTTGTGTTAGATGCGTGTTCAGCCCACTTTATCGGAGGCAGCAGAAGATGCTGAAATTTCTCTGGGGAGTTGGGGCCCCTTCCATTGACATTTGGATAGATAATTCACTGCTATCACTAGAGGGCTGTCCTGTGCACTGTAAGATGTTCAGCAGTTTCCCTGGTGTCTATCCAGTAGATTCAAGCAGCCACCCCCCACTCCCAGTTGTGACAACAAAAATGTCTCAAGACATTGCTAAACGTTACTTGAGGAGCAAAATTGCCCTCCTTTCTTTCCATTGAAACCGCTGCTATAGATCTAAAATATATATGTTTAAATTTGTACTAAATGCTATGCATTTTATGAAGCTTACTCCAAAATGGAGTGATGCTTTTATCTGATTTTTTTGTACTGCTACCATTTTTTTCTCTATGTTTATAGTCTTTTAATAGAATGAGAACGAATTGCATAAGGAATTGCTTTTTTACTCCTGCATATCTTTATTCATGGATTAATCTGGCAAATATTCATTGATGACATAATATTTGCCATGATCTCTGCTGGGTTCTGGAACAGAAAACTGAATAAGACCCTCTCCCTGCTAGTTCTTAACTTTTGGGATGTCTTCTGTTATACCTAAAAATAATTGTTTTTATCTTTAAATTTATCTTCCTTTTGGCTTCTTTAATAAACAGTTCTTTTTGGTTCCCTTTCTACATCTTAACTAAACATAAGTCTTGTCTGTAGTACCTTTAAAATGTTAATGTCATTTACAGATTTCCAAAGGAAGGAATAAAATATGTAGTAATCCTTAAACTCATTTGATCCAAGAGCTCTATTTTCTCCAAAGCTTCTTATGAATTGTTAGTCCTGGTTATAGGCTTTGTGAAATAATCATATACACATCTCTCTAATATCTAAGGATGGATGGCACTGGTGTTTTCCATACTAGTTTCTTCAGCCTTGATGTTTTGCAGAGCCTTAGACCTAAATATTCAATTCCTCCTAAATATATCTAGATTAAAGACCCCAAATACCTCAAACTTAGTACTCCTTCCAAGGCACTTGTGAGCCCCAAAATAGAGAGTAAAATGTCTTTTTCTTCTGTACCTTTAACACCAGTCTTAGCTCAGTGCAGGGTTAAACATTTGTTACAATTCTCTCCTGCTATCCTGGGAGAACGTAGATGCAGGCTTTAGGACCTTTCTCTCTCTTTCAAGAATTTAGAACAGAGTGGGTGCTCAGGAGATGTTTTCTTTATAATGGAATTTAAAATACAAAAACCCTGGAAAGAAAGGAATACCATTGACATTTCTTAGAAATTGATTTTAGTTTATTTCTGTACATATCAAAACTGAGGTTCAGGGGTGGATTTGATAGCTCTAGGAACCTAAGGTGCGATGCTGGGGAAGAGTAATAAGTAAAAAAAAAATACACACAAAAAAAACTTGAATGATTTAATAATACTGGAGAGAGCTGGCTGTGTCTTTGAAAACATTTTGAAGTGCCTTTTGTTTTTATTTTTGCACTTTTGCCAGTCCTAAGGATTTTCAGGTTGGCTTGGGTTTAGCGTGATGATTAAAAATTTGTTTCTTAAAAGGGAAATTGATTCTTTTGTTCTGTGTTGCTCAATTCAAGATTAAACCATGAGGGGATTTGGAACGATGTACTGAAGTTTCATCTGGTTCGGTGAGAACAATATGTTGCTAGATAATCATTCCTTTGTAATAGCTCAAGAAATAATAGATTTTTTTTTTAAATTAAAACTCCATAGAGCACTTCTGATTAAATTCGAGACATAGTAAACATCGTGACTGTGTTTTGGGGAGCCCATCAAATCTTCCTGGCACAATTCCTCACCGGGCCTAGAAATGCCTTTTCTCTCTCTTTCCTTTGGAGATGGTACATTATGGATCCATTTATCTTTGAGTTCAGGTGCAGCAAGACAGAGATGAGAAAGAGAATCTGCCAAGTACCAGGAAACAACAGTAAATGAGCACCTTGAAGAAATTGCAAAGTAGTTTCTACTTTATCAGTATTTCCAATTCCAGGTATCCTACTTGCAAACTCCTGTATTACTTTGTTATCACTCATAAAATGCTTCATTTCTGAAACTGCCAGTCCCAGAAAAATCAGTTGCCCTTTTTTGGGGTGGGGAGGGTTGGGCAATGTAAAGAAACAAGACCATAGATTACAATCTGCTGATTGTAAAAACAAACTGATTTTCTTTTCTCGGCTATCAATACAGACTAGTTTTTGTCAAGAAAAAGTGAAGGTAGAATTCTGTTCTAAGACTGTGTGGGGGGAAAAAAAAGCTTCAGAAGATCAAAATTCCCAGTGTTGGTATTGTTACTTTATATTATTTGATCCCTTCTTTGTCTACAATTAGCATCATTCCAAGTTCAGATACTGCAATAAAAAAATAAAATAACCCCTTTTATTGATTTAGACACCTGAGGTCACTGCCCTATAGGAGACATAATTTGACCAACAAGGCCTGGCTGCACAGTGTAATGAAGTGCTTTATAATGGAGTCACCTAACAATGCTAAATGCCCATTGAAACATAAGTTAGTGGTTAGGTTTATTTCAAGGAGATGGGATAAGGATGATGATTTATGGAGGCAAAGGGTGTACTACTATAAAGCGAGTAATAACATGACACATTCACTTCACCATTCATCATTTGTACTTTAATGGGGAAGCCAAAAGCACAGGACAGTACTTTGCCTAAGCTAGAAACATGATCTGTATGGCCTATGTCACACATGCTATTTAAAATACACAAGTTAGCATAGTCAATAGTCAATACCACTGCCCCCCCTCCCACCCCACAGATGTGAATTTTAGATATGGCAAAAATTTTGGAAATTAAAAGAGGAAATTTATGAATTAATGTATATAAAACTCTTAGAAAAGCACAAGGTAAAAAGCACAAATATTTAACGATGGAATTGTACCTAGGATATTTAAAGGGTTTCTTCAAATCCGTCATAAGAAGGTCAATAATTCATTAAGGTAAGTGAAGGAATTAAATAGGTATCTCACAAAAGAAGATATATAATGGTCAAAAAGTATAGGAGAAGGTGCCAAATCTTACAAGTCATTAGGGAAATGGGAATTAAAACTGCATGATATACCATTATACATCAATCAGAAAATTATTGTCAGTGTCTGGTATTGGCAAGGATGTGGACTACCAGGAACTCATAGCTTGCTGCAGGAAGGATAATGTGACACAACTATCTCAGAAAACTTCTGGTAATTTCTCATAAAGTTAAACATACAACAATCACTCAGCAATTCCACTAGGTATTTACCTAAGATAAATGAAAACATGTGTCTGCAAAATGACTTCTACAAAAATGTTCATTACAACTTTATCCATAATTGCCAAAAAAATTGGAAGTAACTCAAATGCCCACCAACAGAATTACAAATAGCAACTATGGTTATTTGTACAATGAGATACCACTCAGAAGTAAAAATAATTAGAATCAACTACTAATACAAACAACATAGCGAATTACAAAAACATCATGTTAAGTAAAAGAAACCCGAATAAAGAAAATAACACATACTGTTTGATCCTATTTATTTATATGAAACTTATAAAGCACTTAAGAACAGTTAAAATAATCTATGTTAAAAGAAATCAGAAAATTTGTTGCTTATGGAGATTGATGGAAAGGGTCACAAAGGAACTTCCTGGGGGGTGATGGAAATGTTCTATATCATATTTGGGAAATATTTATTTGAGTGTTTACACATTTAAATTTATTGAATTGTGTGTTTCAGCCTTTAGTAACCATGTAGCTTAATATAATCCTATATAATAAAAGCCTAATATGCTAAGTGTCTGTTATCCATTCAACCAATCAAAGCATAATATACTAATGATAGGCTAAGGATGCTCAACTGCTTGCTAAGGGGCAGACGCTCCAATCAGTAAAGATTAGCTCTTTGCTGGGGTCTGGCTGATCAGGACTGAGTGAGATGGACTGGACACATACTGGAACCTTCCCCTGGCCCCTCATGGTTCCAATCATGCACTGGTGAGGTCCCTCAGCTTGGCCTGTGCCCTCTCACAATTTGGGACCTTTTAGGGATGTCAGAGAGCTGGTGTTGGCCCAACCCTGCAGGCCAAGCATAGGAAACACACTGGTGCATGAATTTGTATATCATGCCTCTAGTAAAAAATAACAACACAACAACAAACAAACAAATAAAAAGCTAACATCAATTCTCTGTTAAAGATACTATTATGGCTGCCCATTACTCTCAGCTAAAAGTCAAACAAGATACAATGGCTAATGGAGCCTTTCCTGGTCTGTCTCGTTCCCTGCATTCACCTCGTTCCAGGCATACTTCCTTCCATCCTGCTTTCTAAATATGATGCTTCAAGGACTTTGCTTTAGCTGTTTCCTCTGCCTGGAATGTGCCTATTACTAATATCTGTCTCACTAATTCCCATTTGTTTTACGCATTTTCAGTATTTGTTAACATCTTTTCTATAAGGACCCTCTTGACCATACTATTTAATGCTTTAACTTCTTCCTCTCTATCCTTGATCTTATTATTTTCTACTTTTTCTTTAATCATAGCATTTACCACAAATATACTAATTATATTATTGTTCATTTGTCTTGTGGCTAAGTTCCATAATGGTTAAATTTTTTGCCTACTTTACTTATTAATATGTGCCAACTTCTTAAATGTATTTAACACATAATCAATGTTCAATGAATATTTTTGTATGTATGGAGTAAATGTATGACTGGGAGGAGAATAGAAACAGCATGAAATATATATATTTTAATCCTCACCCAAGGATATTTTTCCATTGATTTTTAGAGAAAGAAAGACAGGGGGAAATACCTATGTGAGAGAAACACATTGATTGGTTGCCTCCTGCATGCGCCCTGACAAGGGCGCCTGGCGGCTGAGGAGGAGCCTGCAACCCAACCAAGGTATTTGCCCTTGACTGGAATCTAATCCAGGACCCTTTGGTCCATAGGATGACGCTCTCTCCACTAAACCAAACCAGCTAGAGCAATATAACATATTTAACTCCTACTATGTCCATATAGTTGAGAGCAGATGAAAAACATTCTCTTTCAGAACTTCATGTTACTTTACAGGCATTCTGGGAGACTAGAGCCTTTTTTTTTTTACATGCTTGATCTTCATATGTTGGTTTTATTAATTACTTCACTCTACATAAAAATCTCTGATTAAATTAATCAATTCACCCTTCATAATTTTATGATTCTTGTCAAAACAACAACTTTTAATACAGTAAGATAAAAGTAAAGCTTGCAGATATTTTTGGCCTAAATATATTTAAACTTTAATATTTTTATTTTTGTTTCTTATTAAAACACAGATACTAGACAACAAAATATCAAGCCCAAAGGGAACAAAGTAAAATTTTTCTTATATAAAACACATATAACAAATGATTAAATCAATTGTTCTAAGTTTTTCTTGGAATTTTATGTATGAAATTCAGAAATAGTTTGATTCCATATTACCCACATGGACTTAATAACATGCTTTTCATAAGATCACTAGATATGGATTTAAAAAATATCTTGACATTCCTTTCTGTTATATTTACTGAAAAATAAAACTGAAAAGAACCCAAATCTTCTGTCTGATAAAATGCAAGAGCAATTTTTCATTCTAATTACATGTACATATTCATCTGATACCATTTGGAAGAAGAAAAGAAAGAATCACCAAAAACATACTTATCACTTTGGGAGTAGAACTACCTGGTGCTTAATTAGAGTTTTAATTTTATTCTCTTTGGTCAAAGGTTGCCAATATCAAGTAATGTTTTTTAGATAGACTCTCATGGAGCACTCCAAGATCCAGGTCATTCATTTTCTTCTGAGTCAGCAAATTATTCCACTAACTCTTATATACCAGTATCATTACCTTGAATCCTTCCTTACTCTTTCTCCCTTTCTTCCTCCCTTCCTTCCTTCCTACTACCCTTCATTTCCTTTTCTCTCCAGTAAACACTTCTCAGGAGATATATTACAGTGCTGAGAGAGTTAAAAATACATGATTCCTACCCATGACCTGTGGGGAAAATAGACATGAAAAATAAACAGTTACACTAGATATGTTTACACATATATATCTAACTTGTACATATCACTATTCAATATACATTGACATGGGAATGACTAATTTTGAAACCAGCAGGCATTTGTTGGGCTACTTAAAAGGAATGCTACTAAATATCTTACAATGCATGGTCTGTTCCCCCTACCTGCAACTATGAATTCATGTCTAAAATGTTAATGGTATCAAGGATGAGAAACCCTGTTCTACACCCATGTGACCCAGAATTTTCTAATTTATTTTTCTTCTGGATCTATCTCCAATGTCTTTCTGTTCCTTCAACTTCCTTCCTTCTCAATATTTCTCTTTTTGACAATTCCTTGTGGTCTATTCTTTGCTTTTCTCCTAGTAGCTTATATCCCTCCTTGCCTTCTCCTTAATAAGAATCATCATATCGCCCCTCTCCATGAACAATGTCATCAAAGTGATTCTTGTGCAACATAAATTTAAATTTACAAATTTATTTATATGTATGATAGCTCTTCTACAAAGTACATAAGCAGAAACACAAAACAAATACCATAAGAATAGGATCACTAGATGTTCATTTTACCCCTAAATATTTCTGAACGTGCAGATGATTGGGTGTGAGCTGAATTATATTTTAAAGACTTTTATTTTTTATGTGCATTAGCTGGGCTCGTGTGTTCCAAAACAGTTTTCTAGAAGAAGCAAAGGAGAGCGGAAAACATACAGTGTGGACCAGAAGGAGAGTTGGTGACAGAATTTGGAATATGTGTTTATGAAAGCACTGAAAATCTTAATTCTGAGGAAGAAAGGTCAGCAAGCACACAAAGTCTTGAACTCGTCCTAGCAACAGTTTTCAACCATATAGTTATGATGCCAAATTAGCTTTAGCTGAGAGATGCTTCCATTATTAACAAAACCCTACTGGCTAATTCCAATGAGAACTTTTCTATGTAATTTGATTTTAGGTATTCAAATGTTATTTGAAAAACAACATAAAAAAGCCCCAAGTAAGATTGAATAAAACTTTGATATTTTTTATTTCTGTACTTTACTATATTTTTTAGTTAAACCACTAGAATTTTTTTTTTCAGCAAAAATAGGACCATTTGATGTTTTATTGATTTAGAAATACCCTGCTTTCTCAGACTTCCCAGGCTCTGCTCTGACAGCTGACTGCTGGGTGCTATATTTCAGCACAAAGCCTTAATAACCCTTGTGGAGGTCTGTTGATCTTTTGTTGCTGCTGTTTGTTTATCTTTTTTTTCTGATTAGGAAGTCAATATAAATAGATATTTACATTTAAATGCAGGTTACCAACTACAGGCTGTAAATAGTTTTGTAAAACATGGGGTTTATTTTTTGTCTTCCTTTCATCAAGATACAGTATAGATAACAAACATTTGGAAAGACAGAATGTTTACACTGGGGAAAGGAAATAACCATAAAGCATTTCCTTTTTATATATGCATGAAAGGCTGTAAAGATCCCCTGCATTGCTACAGAATCTTATAGTAACTTTTGTTTAAGCTCGTGGATTTAGTAGAAGCTACTAATTGGGTGCTCAGTTTCAATATTTTACTTTTATAAGAATTTTTACCTACATTCAATTCACTTATGAAAAATACATTTTCCCCCTAACTTCTCTGGTCTCACAGCAGGACTCAAAATGCCACAGGAAAGGAAAGAGAGTGCTGAGAAGTTTGCCTAAAAGGATATTTTGCTTGGCATACTGTTCAACAAGATATAGATTAAGATGGCCAGACATCCTGGATTGTCCAGTCCAATTTTAATTCAATTCACTTTAACAGTTTTTTTTCCTCAATGTTCTAAAAATTATAAACCACTGGATGGAGTTGGCAGAAGATAAACATATGGAACATACTTCTTCCCCTAAGTAGTTTAGTTTGGTTGGGTTTGGGAAAGGCAATACAGCTTGAACTTACATAACTTTTATAGGAGACAAGAGTAAACAAGTACTAGGGAAAGACTATCAGCACAGCATTATCATGAGGATAGCCCAATTAGAAGATGTCATTCTTTTAGGGTCAATTGGGTTATTAAACTTTCATGGAGGGGATTATTTTTGAAATAAACATTGGAATACATGAAATTTCTAAAAAACAGACAAAGAAAGAAAGAAATATCTGGAGGAGGAAAAAATGTGAACCAAATAGTTTTAATTTTGTGAGCAATTTGGGTACTATGAAGACTTTTGACAGAGATTAGAGTAATGTTTTAGGCAGTGATGTTTAAGATAAATTCAGACAAACATCTCAGAAGACCACATAAGATTCTATGGGTATTTTTTACTTAGTGAAATGTACGATGCTTTAATATAAATCTCTTTACAATCTGAACCAACCTACTTATTTACTTTGCCTCTTTTCTTTCTACACACTACATCAATAAAAAGAACCTTGAAAAATTCTAAAGTTCCATTAAATTTTAAGAGAAAAAATTGGCTGAAAAGAAATAATATTATGAGAAGAATACTCAGGGAGTAAAGTAAGAGAGAATGATGGAGGAAACACTTTTCAATTTGATTTTAAGACTAGCATCATCCTGATACCAAAACCTTAAAAGGACAATAAAAAATGAGATTATAGACTGATGTTCCTTATGATTGAGATTTATTCCAGGAATACAGAAATTGTTTAAAGTTTGAAAATGTATCATTGTAATGCATCCTATTAATAGAATAAAGGTAAAAACCCATATGAGAGTCTCAATAAATGCAAAAATGTATTTGATAAAATTCAACACCATCTATGATACAAGCTCTCAGGAAACTAGAAATCGAAGGGAACTTGTTTAATCAGACAGGATATTTGCAGCTCAGAAGCTATAGCTACAGATGTTTGGCAAGTATTTTAGTGGAATGACATGATGACTAAAGCCTGTCTGAGAAGGAGTGAAATGTTGGGGACTGTTTTTATAAGGATTGGCCATGATAGGAAAATGATACAAATGTTGATGGTTCCAGGAGGATATTATGAAGGATTATTTTGGTTTATTTCAGTTATTTTGAAAATGGGAGAAAGTTTAACTATTTATTATTTCCTAAGTATAGACCAAGCAGCTTCACTCCCTCTCTTTGTACATTGTATATCTGGGTACTGACAGGAAAGAGAGATGCACACTTGAAGGATTTAACTGGAGAGAACTAAGCATGAGGACTATATACAAAGCCATGGGAAAGAGTAGGGAAACCAACCAGAGAGGGTGAGTACATAGGAAGTTGGAAGCTGTTACCACCCATAGACCAGAAGTTGCTAGCAGAAACCATAATCAATATGAGAGTTAGCTGGTGTCGCAAGATTAATATCCTGAACTCTCTTCTTCCCACCCTTCATTATCCTGCAGTTGCCCACCATGGGCTGGTTCCAGCAGAAACCAGGGAGCCTGGGAAGTGCAGTCTGTAAGGGTCACAAGGAGATAGTTAGAAACAGTACCTAGAGAGGCAAATGAAGACTAGCCAGGATATACATGTTGTTCTCCAACTGTAATGCCCTTCCCTACTCTTCAGTCGGGAAAAAGCCAGATTACTCTTCAGGCTCAATTAAGGAGTAACGTTCTATGTGGACTTACAAAGACAGTTGGTTTTTATATGCTGTTTGGGACAAAGAATATTTATTGGTACAAATATATAACAGACACAGTAATAACCAGTATTATTTACTAGTAACTCATGATCCATATGGTCTTTTAAAGTGGATAGTATATCCATGCAACTAACCATTGAGGAAACATAGCCTTCGCTGGTTAAGGATCTTTCCAAATGTACAGAGCTAGCGATCAGCAATTTTTCCCAGTCCATGCTGTCTCCAACAATTCATACTCCCATGGTGCTTTGTGAACAGATCAGATAGAGTACTTATCACATTATCACATTGTGGAAATTCAAAGGAGAGCAACATACATGTAGCAAGTGATAATATTAAAATACCAATAGGAGAGCACCCCACCATGGTGCTTTTCATCATTAGTAAAGTGTGAGTTTCTTTAAGACAAGGGGATTGGGCAGGTGTTTATATCTGGTGTATGTCCCAGTGACAAATAGAATGACAACAAAAGTAGAGTCAGAGTTCTGGTATATTAGGCAGATCTGCTTCTGTAGCAATGATAGAATTCCTGAAAGTATGTCAAGCAACATAAATTAGTCCATATAGCTGGAAAGTCCAAAGTGAACTTGATTTTAAATATAGGTAAATAAACATAAGCATTCATGCAATGTCTTCAGACTGCTCTCTCCCTATTGCTCCCTTTTACTTGTTTTAGCTTTTCCTTGTCTATTGGCTCAATTTTCTCCTACTGACAAGTTCTCTGGCAACCTTATATTACAGGTCCCTGTCCTAGCACCTCCAGTTGAATGAAGACTTCTTTTCAATATCCATTTATCAATTTAGGAAGACATCTGTTTGACCTTGCTTATTTGTTAAATGGTCAACCCTGGACCTATTACTGTGATAGGAAAATTATTCATAATACTTGGTCATGCTTGGGTAACACGGCCACCACTCCCTAAGAATGGGAGAGGGAGTGACTTTAGGGTGCCAGAAAAATAATACGACTTAATGGGAAATGTGCTGGGTAGTCCCCCAAAATAGCTATCACAATCCATACTTAGTCTCCTTATTAAAACTATTTTCATATTAAATGCATTTTTAAAGCTGTGTGTGTGTGTGTGTGTGTGTGTGTATGTGTGTGTGTTTTAATTTATATGTGTGTTTATAATTTATATTAAGCTTCTTAGGAAATAATTAGCATGATTTTAAACAATACAGATAGAACTATGGTGTTTTTACCCTTATTAAAAAATTTTTTTCTCACTATGGTTAAGTCAGTACAAGGAATTTATATTGTAGCTTACCCACATTACCACTTGATTAAAAGAATAGGAATAGCTTCATATAGTACAATGTCTTTGTCTAGATTTCACTTTCTTTTCCCAGAGGACTTGCAATCGTTGACATGTGCCTGACAACCCCAATTACTTTTCTCCTGTCTGCTGTATCAATATTTCTTAAACTTTTGGGTCAACAAGAATCTGATGAAAGCTAGTACTCCCTCCCTAGAAAAATACACATAAGAACATAGCATCGAATTTTTTATAAAACTTGGAAAGGTTATAAATCTCTGATGTGGAGAGTAACTTAGGATATGGGGAGAGCAAAGCAGAGATCCCTCCCAGATAGTCAGTGCCTTAGCTAATGTGTGCACACTTTCTTCTATGGGCCTTATTCTGCAAGCCTTCAGACCATTTTAACAGAAGTGAGACATGTCATATTTGCACTTTAATTATATTACTCTATCTATAGGGAAGAAGTGAATGTCCAAGTATTGGAAAAGCAGGTGCCAGAGATATCACTGAAGGGGCTTATATAAGTGTACAGGAGGCCAAATAGGTAGGACTCTATACTTTATTGCAATTGGAGGCTAGGGTAGGAGAACTTAGGATGAATCTCAAATATCCAGGTGGATGGCAGTGGCATTAATTGAGAATGGAAATATCAGAGGAGGATTGACTATGGCAGATGATTGCGTGCTCTATGACAAGCTCTTGGAATTTAGGTACACATTTTAAGGTGGGTCAGTTGGATATACAGGATGTATATTCATAATGACTTCTGGAGTGTAGAACAATGCCTCAAACCTTAGTAGATGTGAAAATCACTTAGAAATCATGTGGAAACAGATTGCTGGGCCCCACCATAAGTTTTTGATTCAGCAGTTCTGAGCAGCTGGAAAATATACATTTTTAATAGCTTCCCAAACAATACAAACACTGTGGGTCTGGAGTCCATTCATAAAAGATTTCCATTGTTTTAGGTTTCTGTCCAACTTTTTCTCTTCTTGTAACAGCATCCTTTCTAACTGACCTCTCCCTGAGGTAATTTGAGAAATTATTCTTCTCTTACTCCAACCATTCTATTCTTGTCTTTCTGCCTATGTTTGTTTATGTGTGATTACATGTGGAGGGAGCCATGTATGTACATAACCAGTTTCATGAAAACAGAGAACAGGATATTGGTTGCCAGGGTCTGTGGGCAGGGGGAAATAAGAGGCTGTACATAACTTTCACTTACATTCTGAGGATCTAATGTACAGCATGGTGGTTGTAGTTAATAATTCTTTATTGTATACTTGAAAGCTGCTGAGAATGCTGGTAGATCTTAAGCATTCTCATCACACACACACACACACACACACACACACACACAGAGAGTTAACTATGTGAAGTGATGGTTGCATTAATTATCTTGATCTTGGTAATCCACTCTATCTCAAATCGTCATATTGTGCAGCTTAAATATATAAATTTATATTTGCCAGTTATTCCTCAATAAAGTTGGAAAAATAATAAAGAAGAAAGTGAGGTCAGCAGCAAGGAAAGAAAAAAAGAAAAACAAAGTGAGAAAAAAGAGGGTCAAGATGGTCTTTGAGTCCCATTTATCTCTGAATCTGGTCCTAGCTCTTGCCTTCCCAATTAATTGAGCAATAAATTCCCTTTCTTTCTTAAGCTGTTTAACATGTGTTATAACTTTCTGGGAAAAGTCCTAATAATCTTTCTTTTTATTTAAAAAATATATACCTTTTCAGGTTTTGATTTCACATGTTAGGTCTGGGTTAGTAAAGCAAGTTGATAAATGTTTTTTCTCTAAAAATTCTAATAATATTTACATACTCTAAACCAAATCAATCAGCATAATTCAAATTTTATTTGCATATTTTGACTTGTGTTCTTGTTGCTGCAAATATAATGTAGATCACAGCTGGGTTGTAAGACATTTTATTGATTTGGTTATCCTAACATAGACACTAATTTAGTTAGAAACATCAATGTTGGTAGAATTAGCAATGGGATATGTGCTGGCATGGGCATTGTTTATTAGTTTCTGCTCTGATGGTGTGTTGTTATTGTTATTGATTTAGAGGGAGACATTCACTTTTCTATCTTGTAGTATTTTGCAAGCAGCACTGATTGACATGCACAGCTTGCTCTTACTATAGTTTTTGTAGTACAATGAAATTAATAGAAAGGAGACCACCCGAGGCACATTAATTAATAGTTAAGAGAAAAATGTTAACTTATTTACCCTCTTTATTTCTCCAACTGTACAGATAATAGGTTTCCATTAATAAAATCTAGCAGGCTGTAATTCTGTTTGTAATGTGAATTACCTTTCTGTTGGGAGCCAGGAAAACTTTGTGAAACACAAAATCTCCAGATAATACCAGACCTTATTCTTGTTGTTTCTTGAATACTCTCTCTGGCTTAGTATGTGGTGGTTTCAGGGATTTAAAACCCTGGTTTTCTGTGGGAAAAAATTAGCTCAACAATGATCTGAAAAATTTCCTTCACTCCTTATATTACTGACCATGTAAAAGTATTTATATTGCTCTTTAATGTTTCCCAATATCTTAGTGACATTTGAAGAAGAAAGATGAATATTCAATATTCATCTTGTTCATATAGAACATTTTGAATCTTAAGAACAAAATAACCTGTAATATTACCTTTTGATGTGGTCTACTATTCCTGACAAACAGAGCCTTCATAACCTACTATTAGTAAATGAAGATAATAAATGACATGCCACTTATTCTCAAGAAATCATTTTAACAGAAGCTTTGGAGCGAGGTGTTATTTTATCTCCACAACAAAAAATAAATTAATTTAAAAAAATCAGGAGTTAGGTATAAACCCTACAGCTGTTATTCTCTGGTTACTGTATTCAATTTCAGATGCGTGAAGCCCCACCCGGTCTGCTTAATTTGTGCCTCTGGCTTCTCTGTAGGCCAAGATCAGACAGTGCATATTTCCATGATGTAGCACGAACAGAAACCTTATTTCATTTATTAGTTGAGTAGAACTTGAAAAGGTTTTTTTAAAGATATTAAACAGTGTTTCCCACTGAGCTAACCTCATTTTCTAGGATTCTACCATTGCCCTCACCATATGCCCCACCACATTATTATAGAGACATCCAACTGCTGAAGTCATTTCTGTTTGTAGTAAATAGATGTTGGTTGTATTTTTAAAATTATCTCTATGCAAGCTAAATATTCCAATGAGAAAATGATCAGTACTCATGTACAATAGTTTGATTACCTAAGTTCAATGAGAGGAAATGACATATATAAAAGGGGCAGGTGTAGGGTCAGGTGTGGGGTATCAAAGGTAGATTAGAAGCAGAATGTAAATGCTAGGCCAAGAAGTTTAGAATCAATTCTGGTACTGTGGAGAACCCCTGACAGTAGTTGGCCTGGGTCTCTGGGTATCACTGCAAATTCCAACTTAAGCCATATGTGAAGGTTTCTTTGAGAACTTTCACCACCAGCACCATTACGAGGCCTTCCTGCTAATTAAGAGTGGGGGCTGCCTCCTCTTCAGCCAACATATTATTTCATTTCATATTCCATGTTCTCATTCAAATAGCCCCCCATCCATCCTCCAGCCAGCCTTCTTCTGATGCATGTAGAAACTGACACTATAA
The DNA here is from genome assembly GCA_011751065.1 of Lasiurus cinereus. Taxonomy (NCBI): domain Eukaryota; kingdom Metazoa; phylum Chordata; class Mammalia; order Chiroptera; family Vespertilionidae; genus Lasiurus; species Lasiurus cinereus. Next base: position 23,734,587 of record JAAGEH010000018.1, on the reverse strand, counting down.
GCCAACTTTCTCTTGCAGAAGGTGCCCACAACTTTTTTCATAAATATAGTGCACCAAAGTACCATAACCTGTTTTACAAGCTTTATGCACATGCAACTATACTGGAAGAAATGTGTAAGACTAGTGATTAGCAGCAGGAGTTCTGGAGTCAGAATGCCTTGGTTCAATTCCATACTCTGATAATTTCTTGCTGTGGGATCCTGAAAAGTTATTTAATCTCTTTCAGTCTTCTTAAAGTGACCATAAAACATGGGCTCAGACTGTTATTTCAAGGAATCATGAGTTAAGACCTGTAAAGCACTGTAACTATGCACAGTACACAGTAATGCCTCAATAAGTGTTGGAAATATTTCTACAGGTTTTAAGCTGATGAGTGTCCTAATAAGTTAACATGGATTAGTGGGAAGAAAGCAAGGGCTTTGTAGTTAAGCCAATATGGTTTCAGATCTTGATTCTGCCACTACCAGCCAGGTAAATTCAGGCCACTCTGAGCCTGTCTCCACATCACAGGATTGCTCATCAGGCAGATTCAAGCCACAAGTAACAGAATATCTTATTCAACATGGCTTAACAAATGAAGGAAGACATTAACCTTGTGTAACCATAGTGCAGGGAGAGGGAGGTGGAGTGTGTTATCTCTGACTATTTTTTCACTACTCTTTGGATTTAGCCTGTTTCTGTCAATTTTTTTCTCAGTCTGGCTTCTCTCATGACCCCAAATTGGTGACTGGGGCAACTGGGGCAAGATACTCTCATTTCACGTCTAAAAGAAGAAAGAGAGATTCTTAGCTAACCATGAAATACAAGTCCTTCCTTTTACCCCATGAGTCATTTTGGGATACAGAGTTACCCTTAGACAAATAATAATAGTCAGAAAATTAACATAGACTAGTTAGAACCCTCCTTTGGAAGGGAAGGACATGGAAGCAATAAAACTAGGAAACCTCTCTGAAAAGAGGAGGAGAGAATGGATATTGTAGGGCAATTAAGTATGTCCATAAGAATTTATTTTGAATAGTAACTAAGTAATGTAGTAAAATATAGAATTTGCCAAAAATGTATACACACACTTTGAATAATTATAAAGGTAGTGTTACTTAAAATACTTTTCCTTTTTAAAACTGAGCTATTAGCTAGTAGAGTATACATACATTTTGGGGGGACACCCTGTATATAGCATGGCACCCAGCTGTTATACCAGAATTCTAATTCCTCTCTTCTCTCTGTTGCAAATTTCTTATTAATAAATACTTATTAAATGCAATAGAGGTTTTATCTGACAGTGATGATGGATTAGTTTAAAGAATTAAAGTGGTGGAGGGAATATTTAACTGAACACTTTATTTCCTACCATTTTGAATTTTTAAAAAAATATTTCATGTAGGTAATGTTATTTCTCAAGAGAGTGTAGATTTTTGAGGGATGGGGATGAGTTTCACCTAGCAGTTCAAGGAATAAATAAATAAAAATCCTATCTAATAAAGAGGTAATATGCTAATTGACCCTCACACCATCACAAAGATGGTGGTGCCTACAGCCAATAAGGAAGGAATATGCTAATTTACTGCAACACCCTCAAAGATGGCAGTGCCCACAGCCACAAGATGGCAGTGCCCAGTCCTCTCAGCCTTGCTGGGGTAGCAGGCACATGGCAAGGCATCCTGGTGGGCCCAGATACTCCATGTACCTGCTGCTGAAATCCCTCAATCCCCCAGCCACCCAAGGCTCAGGTAACCAGGGCCAGCCGAGGCTTATGCTGTTGGCAGTGGCATGAATTTTCATGCACTGGGCCTCTAGTAAATAAAAACAAACAAACAAATAAATAAGTAAATAAATGGAGAATGGTGTTGAAGGGGAGCTCAGTTTCCATAGGATATTCTGCAGACCAGATGGGATAAAACCCAACCCTGCCCAAGTCAGCATTGACAATAAGATGAGTTCTTATTTTCAAGGATAGGACACATGTTTTGGTTCTGAACCATACCTAATTTCTTTAACTTTTTACTTTTTACTTTCTCTTGAATTTATAAATTTAATATTTGGAATAATATTTTTAATAAAAAATCATGCTTATTTTTTTCTAAGAAATGTCTATGTGCCTCACTTGCAGTTTGGAGAGTTTGCTTCCCAGTTCTACTGCCATGTGCCATGCGGTTGGCTGCAGAGTTGTTGGAACAGAATTTATCTGATTCAAGTGTGAGGCCTGATAGACTCTTTATTAAGTGCTGACAATTCAGTCAAACAGTACCTGTGACAGAAAGCTCAAAGAGCAACCAGTAGCCTGAAATGAATGCTTCTATTTCTCTTCCATGCAACTAATGTCATTAACAAAATTAGATTTCTTGGAGGGGTAATTGACACAATCTGGTAAGTCAGAGACGTGTCATTAAAAATTATGCATATAGGGAAACAAGATAAACTCAACTTTCACTACCAATCCCCGGGCAGCAGAGCATCCAAAGCAAAATCTCACAAAGATATGGCAATGGTAGGATGAAGATCTTGGTTGTGTGTGCACTGACTCTCTGGTCTGAGTGGAGGAAGAGTGCTGGGAACTAGGCTTCTCTCATTGTGAAATCTATGCATATTTGGGGAATGTATAATTTTATTAAAAAAATATTGAAAACCTTTTAGCATTCTCTAGAGAGGCAGTAATTATTTTTTTTAACCTCTAGAATTTTTCTTATAATAATTGTCTTTTCTTATGTGAAGTACTTAAATATTATAAAAAGATGTGCTGTTATGAACAATGTCGGGTTCACAGGGAGAAAAAGTTAGTGATTATTCTGTGCCTTAACTCTTGTTCTCCCTTCCATTTGGAGGCCTCTTCTGTACCTACCTTATGTCTTCCTAGCAACAGGATTACTGATTCTGAGAACAGTTGCCCTACCCCACCAGCCTGACTCAGACCAGTCTTTTTAACCTGTTAACTCATAGCTACTATATAATGTAGTAAATAAAAGCACAAGTACATAAAAATAAAGCTGTCCATATATATAAGAACTATTAACTAACTCATCAATGATGGGAGAGCCTCACTGATTGGCTGCCTCCTACTTGCCCACTAGTGGGATTTGAGCCTGCAACCGGGGCATGTGCTTTCACTGGAATCGAACCTGAGACCCTTCAGTCCCACAGGTCGAAACTCTATCTACTGAGCCAAACAGCTTCCCTGGACCTTAGTGTGAGTTTTAAAAGAAACTGTCAAAGGCAGGGGAGGTTGGGGTGGAGGGGTTGTAAGAGATCAACTGAAGGACTTGTGTGCATGTATGTAAGCATAGCAATGGACATTGGCCATTGGGGAGGGGGGTGGGGGACAGGTAAGGGCATGTATTGGGAGGTGGGGAGGGCCAGAGGGAGGTCAGTAGGGGGAAAAAAGGAGACATATGTACTACTATTTATAATACTTTAAACAATAAATATATTTAAAAAATAAAATAAAAGAAAAAGAAAATTTCTTAACATTTGTTAACATGATAAGTACCTTAAATAACATGCCAGGCATTCTTTCACACAATTGTGCAAACAAGGATTTAAAAATTTTCTATTTAGCATGCAGTTTAAACTAATAAACAAGTTCTGGTTTTGTTTGATGTTTGTGCTAGCAGCACACAGAATGTCTTCTGGATTATAAAAAAAAAAATCCAAGTTCATATATATCACTATTAATCTCTTCCAATACCAATTTTATTAAAGTTATAGTGTAACCATTGTACTTTTCACTAATTCTCATTCCAATGATTTTATCTTTTCTTATTCAATAGCTCATTTCCTGTTTATTGCAAGTTTTATACAAATAAAATTTGACCTACTTCAATATAAAAATAGAAAGAAAGAAACTGTCAAACTCTTTTCCAGAGTGGATTTACTAGCCTGCATTCCCACTTACAGTGCATTAGTGATCCAGTTTCCCAGTATCTGCCAGCATTTGGTGTTGTTACCGTTTTAGCCATTCTGACACATGTAAAGTGCTATTTGATTGGGACTTTAATTTTCATTTGCCTAATAATGACACTGAACTTCTTTTCTTGTGCTCACTAGTATTTGCCATCTGTAAATCCTTCTTAGTGAAATCCCTGTTTAAATCTTTTGCCCATTTTATAAGTGAGTTTCTTTTTTCATTGAATTTTGTGAGTTCTAAATACTAAGACTAGAAACTGATCTTTTGTTGGATATGTGTTTTGTAAATATTTTCTCTCAGTCTGTAGCTTGTATTTTCAATCTTTAACAGTATCTTTTTAAAAGAAAGAGGTTTACATTTTGATGAAGTCTAATTTATCAATTTTTCCTTTCTTGGATCATGTTTTGTTGTCATGTTTAAGAACTCCAAGTTTAAGCTTTATATCCTGACAATTTTATGGAATATTTTTAAAAGTCTTATGTTTTAAAGTGATCTATTTTGAATTAATTTTTATATGAGTTGTGAGGCCATGCCAAAGTTTATTTTTGTCTGTGTAGGTCATCATTGTGTGTGTGTGTGTGTGTGTTTGTGTGTGTGTGTTGTTTATTTTTTAGAGTTGAAGCTCTAGTAAGAAAACCATTTTAAAAAGTCAACACATTTAAAGCATAAATCACTTCATGGAAATACTGTAAGTTGAGGCTCTTATATTTCAAAAGAAACCCGCTGATGTCATCAACTTCCTTTATACACTTGCTGTCCGAGAACCAGGTTCTGTATGTACCCGAGGCTGTGCATCTTCCAATGTCACCTCTCTGCAGTACGCAGCCTTGGGTAGCCAGGGATGTCACCTGCTGCTGATTTGCTATAGACTTGACTTCTCTCTAAGAGATATGCCTACATAGTCATTCAGGAGAGTGTTCTTTATGAACATTTTCTCCTTATTCTATAGGCATAAAAACCAATTATCTGATGCTTTATCTTATTCTCAAACATTTCTATTATTTCCTTTCTTTTGTGACTTTTAAATCCCTCTTACTTGTACATCAAACTCTGTGATAATATTAGCAAAAATAATAATTTCTTATCATAGATTACTTTGCACCTAACGCATTATGGAGTTTTTCTCAGGTCCTCACAATTGTTTATGCAAGGAACATTTTATTTAACCCTTTTCAGATGAGAACACTGAGGTCCAGGGAGCTTTCTAATTCCAATGCTTTCATTTTTCTACTAAGAACTACCCCTCATCCCCCAACTCCAGACTTTCTATAACTATTAGGCTATTGCTTTTGTATCGAAATATGATACTATGCCATGATTTGAAAATATCTATGAAATTATTAGATTCCTTTCATCACTATCTTACCTCCAAACATCTTGAATTTATTAAGTTTACCTCATTTTGCTGCTACTTGCTGCTCCTTGAATGTATAATAATCTCGTTCTCATTTTTCTTCTTTATGGCCCTGGAAGACTTAGAATTTACCATTCTTGTTTTTGTTACTTTAACAGCTTCCCTGTCACCTAACTTCAAAAACATACCACACCATTCAGAGGAAATGAAACCGTTCAGCTTTCAGAATAGAGTAGATTGATTCCCTCAGCGAAAGGTGAGCATGAAGGATTCTCATAGTTCTAGTAGTATTTGGTTGCTTTTCTAGTTATGTTAGTGACAACCCTTTGACCTTTTTTATTTGCAACGGCATTGTTTTACATTATGTTTCAAAACAGGGTTCAAGCTTAATGGGTTATGAGTAATATTTTGCTAAAAATATATTTGTAAAGCATATCTATATTCCTATCTGCATATATATGCATAACATATTAGTATTTTAAGTGAGTACAAAATTGGATCTGATCATATTTTATAACAAAATTAAACACTTAACCTAATGCTTTTCATAGTTATTTAAAAATAGGAGTACTTTTCCATGCCTTCAACAGGATTAACCATAAATCAACCCATGCAATTTTAAAAGCAGATGAAAGCCACTTTATGCAACATTCTCTTCATGCACGTATAGTAGCTTGTTCTCCACTGATCTCCATCTCTATTACTTAAATGCCAGCAAAGCTGACATTAGTGCTTTTTTTTCTTTGTTACTTTAACAACTTTAATATCTAGGCATCTTTATAGGGACTTTTTCCCAAATGAAATCACTGTCTCCCCAAAAGTTTTTTCTCTCCTTCTTCTTCACTCTTCCAATTATTCTACCTACCTGGAATGTATTCCTTCCTTCACTACAATCTTTTCAACCCTAGACAGTAGTTAATAAAAGAACTAAAATATTCCTCTCTGTCCTTCTTTCTATCATCCATCCATCCATCCATTTATTGAGCAACTCAACAAGGTCTCATAGAATATATAGTATGTACTAGACATTGTGGTAAGCTCAAGAGTTATAGTCACTTATCTTTTTTTAAAATTAAATCTTTATTATTCAGATTATTACATTTGTTTCTCTTTTTTTCCCCTCCATAGCACCCCTCCACCCAGCTCCCACCCTTCTCTCTGCCCTTACCTCCCTTCTATTGACCTCATCCATAGGTGTATGATTTTTGTCCAGTCTCTCCCTGTATACTCCTCACCTCTTTCCCCCTGAGAATTATCAGTCCACTCCCTTTCTGTGCTCCTGATTCTATTATATTTACTAGTTTATTCTGTTGATCAAATTTTTAATTCACTTAATTTTTAGATTCACTTGTTGATAGATATGTATTTGTTGTTCATAATTTTTTGGCTTTTACCTTTTTCTTCTTCCTCTTCTAAAAGAGTACCTTTCAGCATTTCATATAATACTGGTTTGGAGTTGATGAACTCCTTTAGCTTTTTCTTATCTGTGAAGTTCTTTATCTGCCCTTCAATTCTGAATGATAGCTTTGCTGGATAGAGTATTCTTGGTTGTAGGTTCTTGCTATTCATGACGTTGAATATTTCTTGCCACTCCCGTCTGGCCTGCATCGTTTCTGTTGAGATCAGCTGACAGTCGTATGGGTGCTCCCTTGTAGGTAATAAACTGTTTTTCTCTTGCTGCTTTTAATATTCTCTCTCTCTTTTTGCTCTTGGCATTTTAATTATGATGTGTCTTGGTGTAGTCCTCTTTGGATTCCTTTTCTTTGGGGTTCTGTGTGCTTCCTGGACTTGTAAGTCTATTTCTTTTACCAGATGTGGGAAGTTTTCAGTCATTATTTCTTTAAACAGGTTTTCAGTATCTTGCTCTCTCTCTTCTTCTGGCACCCCCACAATTCTTATGTTGGTACGCTTGAAGCTGTCCCAGAGGCTCCTTACATTATCTTCACATTTTTGGATTCTTTTCTCTTCTTGCTTTTCCAGTTGAGTGTTTTCTGATTCTTTATATTTCAAATTGTTGACTTGATTCTTGCCTTCCTCTAGTCTGCTGTTAGGACTCTGTATAATTTTTTTTATTTCAGTCAGTGTCTCTAGTTTGTCCTTTTTCAGCTCCTCTTGGGACTCACTAAATTTATCCATCATCTCTAGTTGGATCTTTTGCATCTCTAGTTGGTCCTTTTGCATCACCTTTTGGGACTCGATAACTTTACCCAACTTTTCTAGCATATTCTTGAAAAACCTTATAAGCGTGGTTTTGAACTCTATATCCAGTCGTTTTTTTCCCCTCCATTTCTTTTGTTTATGATCCCTTCCCTTGTCTCGGCATTTTCACTATGCCGGGGAAACTTCTGTGTTGAATTCAGCCTTATGATACCAGACTTGCAAAACCGTAGAAGCCTATGTTGAGCTTGGGATGGGTTGAGTCTCAGGGCTTAAGGGACCACCTTGCCTTCCAGTCGGCCCCGCCCTCCACGGCCCCTGAGTCTCACGTGACTGGGTAATCACTGGAGTGGTCCTTGTGCATGCACGTCCGCAGTGCCTCTAGACCGCTGCCTTTCCAGCTCCCCTGCACACTAGGACCACAGGAGTCTAGGTCTCCAGGGTTTCCCCCGAAACAGGGGCTTAGTGGAGTCAAAAGTGACACAGTTGGGAGGGTCTGTCTCCTGCCCACTCTTGAAAGCCAGCGGCACAATCAGCAATCTGTCCTCTGTGCAGTGCCGTGTGCGCCAACAAACCTCTGATCTTTTGCGACTCCCCTAAATTTCCGTGCACCTCTCCCTTTTCACAGTCCAAACTCCCCTCATATGAGTTTCGGCTGGATCTGGGGTTTAGTGTGGTAGGATAGGGAGTTCAATGCCTTTGAGAGTCTCTGTTTCCCTCCTGCCAGAGAAAGCCAGCCAGATATTCCAGCACCCGCTCTCTCCACGTGCACGTCTCCATGCCTCAGCTTTTTGTAGCTCCTCTGGGTTTCTGTGAGCCCCTCTCCTTCTAGCTGTAGAACTTACACTCAGCCAGCTTTCCTGTGGTTCTGGATGATGTCTGTTCTGTCTTTTAGTTATAGTTTTGAAATTGTTGTGCGAGGCAGCAGTGTGGGTGTTTACCTATGCCATCATCTTGGATTCTCCTAAAGTCACTTATCTTGTTGAGTGCAGTGGGTACACCTTTTGGGAGCTGAGAGAAGCTCCAGTTAGGTGATCCCTTGAAGAATCAGAAAAGTTTGACAACTGGATAATGACAAAGAGAACACTTGAGACCTAGGCAACATTTGCAGAGTTATGAATGGAAATGTGAGAAAGTGAGTTCCATTTAGAATCTGCAAGATCCTTGGTGTTACTAGAGCATGAAGTGCAATGTGGAAAAAGGTGGGAAATAAGGTTGTAGAAATCTCGGAGAACTTTGTATACTAACCCAGATAATGTGAGACTTTGTAATAAGATATGAAATGATGTCTCTTTGTGGTTTTGATTTGCATTTCCTTGATGATTAGTGATATTGAGCACCTTTCCATAATATCCATTGATGCTTTATATGTCTTCTTTGGAAAAATGCCTATTCCTTTGCCCATTTCTTAGTCAGATTGTGTTTTTAGCCATTTTGTTTCTACTCTTGAGTTTTATGAGCTCCTTGTATATTTTGAATATAAGCACCTTAATCAGATACATAGTTTGCAAATATTTTCTCCAATTTCTTAGGATGCTGTGGGAACCTCTTTCCACGTCCCACGTGGTTCAGGGTTCCCGAGTCAGGGTTCGGGTTCTGAAGGAGGCCGCAAGCAAACGAAATGAGAGACCAGAAAGCATTAATTTGGCGATATTGGGGGGCCAGGCGGGAGCCTTCCTCTAGTGGAAAGGACTGCCATTTGCTCTGGCCTTTTTCTCCCTTTTATTAAGGTTTTGGGACACACCCCTAGCCTTTAGGCAGCAAATGACAGAAATTAACATGATAATCAGCTTTGATCTTTCAGAGCAATTAAGGTTGGCCAGCCTTCTGGCTTCCTATTTACATCCATTTAGTGAGAACAATATTTGGTTTCTGACAGGATGTCTTTGTTTATTGTTACCTTTGCTGTCCAGAAAGCTTTTAGTTTATATAGTTCCACTTATTTAATCTTACTTTTGTTGCCTGAGCTTTTGGCCTCATGTTCTAAAAGCCATTGCAAAGGCCATTGTCAAGGGATTTTTCTTTCTTCTAGGAGTTGTATGGTTTCAGGTTTTACATTTAAGTTTTTATTTCATTTGGAGTTGGTTTGTGTCTATGGTGTAAGAGAAGGACCCGGTTCAGCTGAGTAGGCCTGGGCTTCGCAGGGACTGTCACCCAGAGCAGTTAGCAGCTTCACTTTGGCTTAGACCTCTCTATTCAGGTAGCTCTGTGTCCAGCATGAAGGCTTCCAGAGAAAGTATCCATAGGGCGGGCATTTCATGCAATTGAATCAGAGTTGCATGGTTTTTTATGACCTAGGTGTGAAAGCCACGGAGGGTCACTTCTTCTGTAGTTTACTGGTCAAAGCAGTCACAGTGTTATCAGATCCCACAGTGTTATCAGAGGGATTTACTCTACAGCTTGATGAGGAGGTTGAAGTCACACTGTAGAAGAACACAGAAGAGGTAGATTTGGCCAAATACAAACTGCCATAGTTTTTTTTGTAGCTGCTGGCAGGTTAAGCAGAGTTTTTATTAAATGCATTGTCTTGGAAGCTTCTATGTATATTTCTACTGGAAAAATATCTAAGGAATATTAATGATTAGAAACATTGAGAGGTAACTTACAATATACTCATATATCTCGGTGAAGGTTATAGTATTGCGAGTTTGTGCTTACACATTTTTAATTAATAGGTTTTCTTTCCCATCTCTTGACAACAACAAAAAATACCATTTGTTGCTAGTCTTTCAAATGATAAATTGGGTTGCTACAAATTTTCATTAAGGTTATTATTAATATCCCCTATTACTGCAAGCTTCTAAGAACTTCATTTATAACATCACTGGTGGTTCTTTACTTACATTTTATCAGAGTGGCTGGCTGGAAAGATAGAATATTCGATATGCAATAGAGATAAATGATGGCAGAAAAATGGATTCTGGATGTTGTTTGAAAAACCACAATTCCCTTCACCGAGCTGAGACTCTAGAATTGGCCACACTTAATCATCAACTGTTCATTTTTTTGTGTTTTTTTCCTACTCTGTACCACTGAAATTAACACAATAAGACTGCTACCCTTTTGGAAATCTCTGTTAAAACCTTTCCCTTTTCTGAAGTAGATCACTCACACACACACACACACACACACACACACCCATTCATGCACACACAAACACACACATGCACACACACTTTTTTGGTTTGTCTGTTTCTTTTTGATACTATATTTTTTACCAGAATAACATCACATTTTCTTAAATATGTCATTTTTGTTTTTATAAGCTTTTTTGACAAATTATTTTCATAACATTACTAATCATGGAAAAGTCTACTTAGCATTATCGATAATCCATTTTGACATGATTATATGTGTGCAAAATGGTTCCTATACTCAAAGTAGTTTTCAATTTAGTTATAGAGACAAATAACATAGTCTATCATAGGAGAAAAAAAAAACTAACAAACTCAATGATTAACATTTATCAACAATCCATTTTTTTACACTTTTCTGGGGCTTTTCATGAGGTAATGTGGGTGGTAGAATTAAATAATGAAATTATAGTAAATTTTAAATATAAAAAGAGATGAATTATTAATTTTACTACATTATTATAGTTTAGAAGAATGTTCCTATATTATATGATAAAAGTAATACATACTTTTGGAGAAAATGTGGAACATATAACAAGGAAGGGAAACTTGTCCATATTCTATTGCTAATATTTTAGTGTTTTTCTGCTAGACCCACATGTATACATGTGTGTGTTTCATATGCAAAAGCATTGAAGTCATGGTGCAGAGATAGTGATGGTGGGCTGTCCCTCAACAGGAGCTTAACTTTACTGCCCAGGCCAGAAAGCTTACAAAGTATGTTTTCTAGATGCTCTTGAAGAGAAAATTTTGGGTGCAAATTGGCATTGGCAGTTAGATGCTTCCTGTGAGTTCTGTAGGATTATGTTAGGTAGTAGCATGCTTCCTCGTGTTCTTGTTCCTATCACTACCGAACTCGGCATGGTGATCATTTCCGGCTGCAGTTGCTTCCAGTATCTGGCGCTTGCTTCATGGCTGTTCTGAGGAGAGTTAGTGAGAGCAGCAGCTTTCAGGTCGTTGGCTGTCAATGAGACTCTCTTGATTCTTTAACTTCACAATTGTTATGGATAACCCAGGGGTTGCATCCTTCAAGGTGAACAGTGCTACTTTTCAATCTGTGCAATAAAACTCCCTCTTACTAGAAAAAACATTCCAGATGCATATGGAGGGGCTACCTTATGGGGAACACTAACAAGAACCTAAAAGTGTAGGAGGGGAGATGGCCATGTGAACAAATTGTACTAAATTGTAATAAATGCCATAATACAGATCAAAACATTATTTTGCTCTCCACATCCAGCACAGAGAAATTTACATATAGCCTCAATTTCCTGTTAATCTAAAGTAGTAGGTAAATATATATATATATATATATATATATATATATATATACACATATATATACACACACACACACACACACACACACATACATATACATACACACATACACACACACGCACACACACACATACACACACTAGAGGCCTGGTGCACAAAATTCATGCATGGGGGTGTGTCCTTCAGCTCAGCCTGCTCCTTCTCAAATTTGGGTTCCCTTGAGGAATGTCTGACTCCCTCTCACAATCCAGGACTGCTCACCTGCCTGCCTTCCTGATTGTCCCTAACCACTGCTGCCTGCCAGCCTGATCATCCCCTAAACACTCCCCTGCCAGCCCAACTGATGCTTAACTGCTCCCCTGCTGCCTGTTTGCTCCTAACTGCCCTCCCCTGCAGGCCTGGTCACCCTTAATTGCCTCTCCTGCAGGCCTAGGCCTCCCCACAACTGCCCTTCCCTGCAGGCTTGGTCACCCCCCAACTTTCCTCTTCTGCCTGCCTGGTCACCCCTAACTGCCCTCCCCCACAGGCTTGATTGTCTCCAACTATCTTCCCTTGCAGGCCTGGTCCCTCCCAACTGCCCTCCCCTGCTGGCCATCTTGTGGTGACCATCTTGTGTCCACATGGGTGCAGTCATCTTGTGTGTTGGAGTGATAATCAACCTGCATATTACTCTTTTATTAAATAAGATAAAGGCCTGCTGCACAGGTGGGGGCCAGCTTGTTTGGCCTGAAGGGTGTCCTGGATCAGGGTGGGTGTTCCCTTGGGATGTGGGGTGGCCTGAGTGAGGGGCCTGTGGTGGTTTTCAGGGCAGCTATGCCCCTGGTTACTCAAGCAGAGGCCCTAGTATCTGGGATTTATTTATCTTCTACAATTGAAACTTTGTAGGCTGGAGCGGAACTAAGCCTTTTGCTCCCATAGCCATTGAAATTTTGTTGCCTTAAGTGGAGGCCTGGGCTGGACACGGTTTGCAGAAACCTTGGCTTAAACCAGGGGTAAGCCAAGCCTCCCTCCTGCTCTCTCTGTGGCCATAGCCATCTTGTTGGGTTAATTTGCATACTTGCTCTGATTGGCTGGTAGGCATGGCTTGTGGAGGTATGGTCAATTTGCATATTACTCTTTTATTAGATATATGCCAGACATATCCAGGGTGTTCCCCCAGAAATGTACACACATTTTAACAGATGAGAGCTCAATTTTGAAAATTAAATGCGGGATGAGGAGAGATAAGCCAAAGAATTTATATGCTTATATGCATAACCCATGGACACACACAATGGGATGGTAAAGATCTGGGGTGTGTGGGTAGGGGCTGGGTGAAGGGAGGTTAATGGGGAAAATGGAAGATATCTGTAATACTGTCAACAACAAAATATAAAAATCAATAAAATGTATTTTAATAAACACTGTCTTTATTATTATTCAAAATGTGTATATACATTTTTTGGGACTATATATGGCCTATATAGCAATCCCATGTGAAACTAACTGATCTGTTTGAATTGTTTGTCTAGGTGTCAGGAAATGTTTGGAATAACTTCTCCAGATTCTAAGATTGCAATGTTCTTTCTTGTTCTGGAGGAATATCATGGACTTCTTCCACTGCAGCACTAAATGTTCCTACTGCATTCTTCCTTTAAAAATTCCATTTCAATATTTGCTTCCACTGATGAGAAATGGACCACCTCTTGAGGCAGCCCATACTAACAGCTCCTATATCGTCTTCTGCTTTATCTCTGCTTTCTCCAGAAATTTACTGAGTCAACAGAAGCCAACCCCCTTAGAGTCATCATAGTTCAATAGTTAGAAGCTTAGGCTCTAAAGTCAGGCTGCTTGATTTTAACAAGTGGTTTCAGAAATTACAAATACACAAATTTGAGTAATTTGTGTGAACTCTCTTTGCCTTAGTGACCTCATTTGTAAAAGGAGGATAATAAAAATAGCTACCTTATGGATTTGACATGAGGATCAAATGAGTTAGACAATCTATACAAAGTTCAGAGCAAAGTGACCAACTATAACAAATGCCTAAAAAATGTTAGTCTTTAAAAATTATCTTTATTGTCTTCAGATTTGGTCCCATCCAAGTTTCTGAGACAATCCTAATTAGAGAATTGAAACTATGAGTAACTTAATTTGCATCCATCCATATCAATACTTTTTATATTGAGAGCCAATAAAAATATTTTACTCAGTAGCATGACAAGTAAAGAAATGATGAACAGAAGGGGAAAATAAAGACATTATTAGTGAAAAAATGTATATTTCTAGACTTAGTTGTAGAAGGAGTGTCAGACAAGCATGGATTCTCTCCCCATGAAGAGTTTGTTAAAGTCGTGATCAAACAATGAAGAAATAACATTGTGCAGTGATTTAGAACTCAGGACCAGGATTCAGTCAGAACCTAGTTCAAATCCCAGTTCTGCTTCTTCCTGCCTATTTCATTTTGGGGTGAATTGTTTAACTGATTCAAGCCCTGACTCCTTCAAAGGTAAAACAGGGGTAAATGATAGAACTTATTTCATGGGATTGGTGTGAGATTTCAATGAGATGATAACTGTAAGTTGCTTAGCAGAGTGTGTCCATAGCACAAGCTGAGTAAGCTTAGGGTGTTGACTAAATGGGCAGAGTCTGCAGGAAGAGATCTGCAGGAAAAAGGGAGGTAGGGAGAGTGAGAGCAGTTGAGGTGCCTTGCCCAAATAAGCCTGTAGGAACAGTAGCCAGGTTTCTGGGTTCAGGAATACCTGGTGTTGAGTGAAGGCAGAAAGCTGCCTGAGAAACCGTTGGAAACTTTAACCTTCACTGGCTTCTGCCCCAGCACTTTCTCTCTTACAAGTTCAAAGCAAGAGTGGAAGTGTCTGATCTGTGATTTGAGTTTTTCAAAAGTTGCAAGCAGACCTACATCCTTCACCTTCTTCTGTTTTAACCACTTATAATGATAGTGAGATGACTTATTTAGGAGATCTTATTGTGTGGCAGGGGGATTTCTAGTGACCTTTCTCATTTGCCATTTCAGAGTACAAATAAACTTCTCCCACAAAGATTATTTTGTGGCAACTAAATTCTTGTGGTGTAAATAAACAATGAGAGGCACAATTTGGTCAGAATAACTTTGAGTACACTAGGGGAAGACTGCCACCACCATTAACAGAACATGGAGGAGGTAAGTCGTGTGGGAGAGAGAAACACAGCGGAATTTAGAGACACCACCAATCCAGGTTTGGGAGTGGGGAAAGGAAATAGGTCAGAAAGCCCCTGCCCCAAGGGAGTGAGTCTTGAAATAAAACACAGAAGGGAAAGGGAAAGAGGAGCAGAGACATGCCGAAGTGTGAGAACATGGTATTTGGGAAAACTTCTAGGATTTGAGCATGTTGAGCAGAAATTATCATAGGAAAATTATGAGAAGAGAAACCTAAAGAATGAGCAGGGGCCAGGTAGTATAGATCCTGATATTTCATGGAAGGAGTTACTGGGACAGTCTGGGATTCACTGAAGCTTCTACTCTAAGTAGGAAGTGATGACCCACTGATAGATTTTAGAAAGCCAACATGGAGCTCTGACCTGAGCAAAAGTAACTTAATTTTATAGCGATGGCTTAGTTCACATGCACAGGGAAGAGATTACAATTACAATCAGTGAGAGTGTGAAGAGGAATCAAAATGCTACATACAGACTTTCTCTGTCCTTGCTTAGTAGCTGAGAACAAAGTATATAGTGAAACTAAGAAGAACAAGACAAATGGTGAGATTGAAGCCGTCTGGAAAAAAAAAAAAAAGAACATGTTAGTCTTGGGTTCTTAAAGAGAGAAAACAATAGGGTTTCAAGAAAAATAGGCTTGGGGGAAATAATAGAAAGCTTTGGGGAAAATGGCAAGTTTGAACAAGAGAAGTACAGAAAACAGAATAAAAGCAAAATGTGAGATGAAAAGATATTTTACTGAAGATGGACATGGCGCAGGAAGTAATTGAAGGATCCTAACATGCGAAATCAGCCCTTAATTGAGTCAGAGAAGAAAGAGTACAAAGGCACTTTGTCAATTCATATAAAATCTGAGCTTTTAATTTGTTTTTCTATATATGCTGCAATATGTGAAGCAATCTATTTAGAATAAACATGTTTGTTACAGTCAGCGTAATTTTCCTACAAACAAAAAAGTTTCCTTCAATATGTTAAACATACTACAAAACATCGAGCTCTTTCTTAAGACTTTATATATACTTTGATGTGTACCAGTTGGTAATGGGGAAAATCCTAAAAGGATTTGGTTCTGATGAACTGCCATAAGTCTAAGCTCATCTGAAACTCAATTATTTAGACGTTTCACTGGAAACATAAGAGGACAAATTTTAATGAGTCTGTCAATGTTTTCTGATTTGATCCACTTAGAATTCTCTGGGCCTTCTGAAAGCATGATGAATAGTCACCACCTAAGCACAGCGCGTGTGAGTGGGTGGGGCGGTGGGTAGCTGCAGTTGTTGTATGGTCTGAAGGATTCTATAAAGGCTCCAGATTCTCTCCCTTACCCACATTGTTAGCATTTGCAATTTTATCCCGAAGAATGCATTTTTTAAAAACTAAGTATTTCCAATCCTTGCTGATCTAAAATCCAGATATCCCTTGATGTGGTTAAGACCTCTATTTATTAACTTCTATGGATTTAGTCCTTATGGAAGCATGGAATTACGGAGCTAAAAATAAGCTTAGAGATTAAAAGTCACCCATCTCATCCAGAGCAGCTTCAGTACCTTGCCAAAACCACAAATGCAGATACAGAGCTAGTGCAGTTTATATGCATCTTGGTGAGTTGCTTTTATTTAGTGAGGATGAACTGTTTTTCTCTGAGAAGCAAGAGCCCAGGGCTGACAGTCCTAGGCTTTACATGGGGACAAGAGGGACAGAATGGAAGAAGGGGGAGGACAGTTCCTGCTCAATTTAGTTGACTGTGGTTGGTACATGACTATGCAGAGAGAAAGATAGTTTGGTGTAATGTCTCTTCAGTTTTTGAACCATTTCCTTCCAAAGAAAAAATATTCACAATCTTTAATTTGGGATACTGTTTTAATAGAGAAATACTGACTTGTTTGGGGGTTTTTGGTCTCTCCAGCAACAAACTTTCTATGCTGTAGAATTGCAGTACTAAATACAAAACCCAGGCCATGGAATTCAAGTGTTTTCCTACGATTTTCTTCTTCTCCAGCTGTGTTCTCTGATTAGAGAGTTAGCATTTGGAACTCTCACTGTTTGAATGACCATTATATATATTCCAGTGACCAGGAAACCTGCAGTTTCCCCTACCATTTTAGAGTGCCATTTCAAGCACAGCAAACATTTCATCCATCACTGGTATCAATACTTTTCACGCTGTGAGAGTTGGCTGTTCTGGGTACTTGCACAAATAATGAGTATATAGAGCTGACCCAAATTCTACTCAAGAACTTCATAATATAAGCTAATCATTATGTAAAAAGTACACTGAGTGGCTCTGAAATAAATTCTGAGAGATCTACAAAATAAAATGCACATGCTGTCAGCTCTTTGATATGCCTTGCCAGTGTTAGGAAAACACCTTTTCTTTTATTTATGCCAATTCCCCCCCATTTTTCTCCTAAATAAGAGTTTTAGTGCTTAGTATACAAAAAGTAAATAGTCGATTTAAAAATAGAGTAGCAGTGTCCCTAAAATATTTCTATCTAAAGAAATAATAATAACTGAAACAGATATATTTTTTCACCAATAGATATACACAGATAATGTGTACACACACATATACTAATAAAAGGATAATATGCTAATTAGGGTGGGCAAAGCCACAGCAGCTGTGAGGCCTGGGGCTCAGGCAGCTACAGTGGCAGCAGCAGCAGGGTGATGGGGTGGCTCTTTCCCCTGATCAGCCCGGTCGCTTCCTGCAGATGGAGGCCAGACTGCGGCTTAAGCCCACTTCTCAAGGAGCAAACCTAAGCCATCAGTAGGACATTTCCTGAGGGCTCCCAGACTATGAGAGGGGGCAAGCCAGGCTGAGGTCCCCCCCCCACACCCTGGCTCCAGTGCATGAATTTGGGCCTCTAGTATACACATAATATGCCATGAAAATTGCTTTCAAGAAAAGAAACTCATGTTATAATCTTTAATGAATGCATGCCCTGTGAATTAATTAGGCACCTATTGATGAACACGTAGGTTGTGTTTTAAGTTTTTCATTATTATAATCTGTGAGGCTCCCAAGTTATGCAAGATGCACCCTTGTTGTACCCCAATAAATTGTCACCACCTCTTTTTCTTGCCTTTCTGGCACTTCTTGTCTGTGCCATGTGGATGGCTCTTTGCTATGCTCTTTGTTGTCCCTGGCACTGTTGGTATACGTTCTAATGTGTTCAGTTTCTCTCTGCAGTGTGGCAGCCCTCTGGAGAGTAAAAGTAGGTCTCCCGTTTCTTTTCTTTTTTTCTTTTCTTTAGGTCTTCCATTTCTTTACTCTCTCCCTCTCCCTTACGGGCAAAACACAGAACATTGACATACTAGGAGGTCCTCAAATATTAATATTTATAGATAGATTTTTATTTCAGTTTGATTTGTGTCTTTGGCCACTTTCCCATTTTCTAAGCTTTTACTGTTTTTTTTTTTCATTCTGTCCAAATTGAACTATTCTTTGCCACCGCCTGTAAATACATGAATCTAAATACAAGTAATTCTTTTATGAACTAAGAATGAAAGTAAGACACACATACTACATAAAATATTCCAGGAACTGTTCTCACATATATTAATTAATATTCACACATATGAACTCATTTGTTCCCCAAAGCAACCAAATAACTTAGTAATGCTTAGTAATTCCATTTTATAAATGGGGAAACTGAGGTCTATGAAAATTAAAGAATTGCCCAAGCAAATAGTGGCAGAACCAGGATTTCAGCCCCCCAAACAGGCCTCCAAATCTACACACTTACTTTTACCCAAATTGCTTCTCAACTAGCTGAGGATGTTTTGTGGACTTAGTGAACACTTTTGGTTCAACATGATTCCACTGGTACCATTACGGAGGCCATAGGAGATAGAATCAGAGTAATAGAAGCTTCAAGCACTATGGTGAGAGGAGGGGACATGCTTTAAACAGGCTTGTCCTTAGAGCCCAAGGCAGAGGCGCCTGCTGCTTCTGTCTGCTTTCAGGGTTCCCTCTGCATATTGTGAGAACAAATAAATCTGGAAAGGAAATGTTCTGAATGCAAAGAGAAACTTCAAAACCATCATAGTCAATGTGACTGCAGACACTGTACTCCATGCAAGTGGCTACAAATGTTTGTAGTCATAATGTTTTGCCACCTTTAGCCCTTAAAACCACATATAGCAGTCCACTTGCCAGATAGGTTGATTATAGAACGGTGAATTGAACATTTGAAATG
Source organism: Lasiurus cinereus (assembly GCA_011751065.1). Classification (NCBI taxonomy): domain Eukaryota; kingdom Metazoa; phylum Chordata; class Mammalia; order Chiroptera; family Vespertilionidae; genus Lasiurus; species Lasiurus cinereus. The sequence goes on along the minus strand of JAAGEH010000018.1, from coordinate 23,715,366 downwards.
GGCCTTCCTTTTTGTTTCACCATAATTGAAAATGCAGTGGCTATGATCTTCGGCAGTCACACTTCTTACAATCCAATTTACCTTTTAAAGTGGGCCATTTGGAATGACTGATCTCCAGGGTCTTCCTAAATAAGACATTCAATGATAATTAGATGTTAAATCCTCTGAAATAAAGGTGTCAAATAGAACCTTTTGGAGCAGGGAGAGAGAAGTAAGTCAGTGAGTAGTGGCAGGATCATTGCTCCATCTCCCTTTGCAGAGTCTTGGGACAGGTGAGAATAGTGCTCTTCGCAAAGCCAAATAACCACCAAACCTGTTTCTCATGAATTTTAATGATTTGGATGAAATGTTTATTTTAGGTGCAAAGGTAATTTTGACAACATTCCGAAATAACCATCCTTCTGATTTTGAGAACAGGTAAGATAATATTGGAGATGGTTTTTGGAGTTCTTTTTAGCTGCTGGCTTTTGCAAAAGTCATGTAAATTAAGATAACATTGGCGCTTAGACTGCAACTAGCATAGTGCTTCCCAACCAGATTCAGTGTTAGCCCCCCGGGGATGTGTGGTAAAATCGCTGGGTGGGGGGAGGAAATAGTGTGTCACTGGTATCTGGTGTGTAGAGGCCGGCGAGGGATCTTGCTAAACATTGCACCCTCACATGGTCAGGACAGCCTTCACAAAGCAGAATTATCCAAATGTCTACTGTGTCCCAGTTGAGAAAGCCTAGGCTGGCTCATGCATGGAGAAGGTTTAGGCCAGTGGTCGGCAAACTGCGGCTCGCGAGCCGCGTTTTGCCACTCTGTTGATTAATGAGTTTGCCGACCACTGGATAGGGACTTAATCATAAGGAACAACAACAGCCTGAAATTATTGGAATTGAGAATCTAGGTCAGTGCTCAGCAAACTCATTAGTCAACAGAGTGGCAAGCCACGGCTCGCTAGCCGCAAGTGGCTTACTAGTCCCAGTTTGCCAACCACTGGCCTAGGCCAAGGAAAAGACAATGACATGTGAGTCCTTTGCTTCACATGCAATCTCATTCATAAAGTCAGAAGCCTATGTAGTGTCAACTGAATGAGCTTAGAGAAATTGCGAGTTTAAATATTTAGTAAGATAATTTAATTTAGGTGTAATGAGCCCTACTACCTTCATAAATATCTCCCCCAAAAGTTAAAAAACATATAAATTGAATTATGAACCCCATATGCTTGGAACACTGTAATAGATTGCTCTCAGGAAACATTTCAACTCTGTAAGTGGCCCACAAGGCTGTGGTCCCAGCTCATTCTCTAGCCACTTCTTAGGACTCCTTGCTACTATCTCCCACCACACTTACCCTCTAGCTCTCAAATGCATAAAGTTCGTTCCTGCTTAGGGCCTCCACCCACAATCTTTCCTTCTCCCCTTTGATTTGAACATTCCTTTCCACCCGAGAGCCTCTCCCTGCACCTACTTGTCCTTAGGTGAGATGTTGGCATCCCTGTGACTCTTTCACTGAAGCTCTCCCTAATCTAAACTAGGTTCCATCAATCACTTTCTACATTTTGTACTTATCACATTTCTAGTCATATATTTGAGTGTATTTATGTGTTACTGTGTGGCTCCCCTTATGGCTTTACTAGAGGCCCAGTGCATGAAATTCATGCACGGGGGGCTGAGGGGTGTCCTTCAGGCCAGCCTGCACCCTCTCCAATCTGGAACTCCTTAAGGCAGTGGTTCTCAACCTGCGGGTCGCGACCCTTTTGAAGGTTGAACAACACTTTCACAGGGGTCACCTAAGACCCTTGGAAAACACAGATACGATTCATAACAGTTGCAAAATTACAGTTATGAAGTAGCAACAAAAATAATTTTATGGTTGGGGAGTCACCACAACATGAGGAACTGTATTAAAGGGTTGTGGCATTAGAAAGGTTGAGAACCACTGCCTTAAGGGATATTCGACTGCTCCTATTGAGATCGGGCCTAAACAGGCAGTCAGACATCCCTCTCACAATCCAAGACTGCTGGCTCCCAACTGCTCACCTACCTACCTTCCTGATTGCCCCTAACCACTTCTACCTGCCAGCCTGATCACCTCCTAACTATTCCCCTGCTAGCCTGATTGATGCCTAACTGCTTGCCTGCCAGCCTATTTGCTCCTAAATGCCCTCCTCTGCAGGCCTGATACCTCCCACTTGCCCTCCCCTGCAGGCCTGATCTCTCCCAACTGTCCTCCTTTGCTAGCCATCTTGTGTCCACATGGGGACAGCCATCTTGTGTGTTGGAGTGATGGCCAATTTGCATAACACTCTTTTATTAGATAGAATATATTAGAGGCCTGGCACATGAAATCATGTATGGGTGGGGTCCTGCCAGCCTGGCCAGGGGGAGAGGACATGGGTGGTTGGCCAGCCTGCGTGCTGGTCGAACTCCTAGTTGAGGGGACAATTTGCATATTAGCCTTTTATTATATAGGATGATCCTTGAGGGATCAAAGTTGATGAAGCTTTTTCTTCCCTGTTTAACTTATCAAAAAGGATTGATTACCTAATCTGTTTGTACATATTAACTAGGATAACAAAAATGAGATATATTCTTTTTACAATGTGGTAAAAATAGGTAACGTGAGTACTATCCTCTTAACAAATTTTTAATTTTCAGGTCATTACTGTTAACTTAAGCACATTGGCATACAGCCAATCTATAGAACTTATTCTGATGATGCTTTTGCACTGTGTATCTCCCTTGTCTTACTTAATGTCTGCACGGAGTAAGTCCTCCATAAATATTGTTGATAAATATAAAAGACAGCTTCGAGTTATAGAGAAAGATGATGCCTCTGCCTTTTTCCTTTCAGTTCCCCAGACATAGCATAAGAAACCAGCATCTGGGGCAGGGCATTTCTCTATGGGAGCTGATGTCTTCACCAAGGCTGCATCCTTTCTCTAAGGCAGAGATAGTCACTTGTAGAAAGGAGAGAGCATTTTTTCACTGCTGTAAGTTGGATGCAGAGCTGATGCTTTTTTTCTGCTGCTTTGTGATATAACAATGTCTAGCTAGAAGTATGCCTTCCTTCTGGAATAAAAAGATGAAAAGAGCAGGACAATTTCTTCTGGAATTTAGGATTAGAACAGTAGAGTCTAAAGCATGCATTATGTCGAAGAAAAGCAGTCCTAAATATTATCCACATTCCAACTTAACTTTAATAGAAAGATTCATATGTGTACTAATGCCCATGTAATTTTAGGGGTTTGATCGAAAAGGATTTAGAAAACACTCAGGACCTCAAAAAATTGTCCAGTCTATGAACATCTATCTTGAGGAAAGTAGAACTTTCTTAATATTTACAGATGGACTAATCTGGTTAACCTGATGAAATTCAGATTGCTGGCAGCCTGGTCTGCCTTCCTGGTTATCATCAGCATGCCATCTTTCTGTTCAAAGGGACTGACCTGGTACACTTAGTCCTTCTGAATAAAATTATAAGGATATGTTTCCCTCTATTTAATTCTCTGAATGTCTGATCTACATTTTATCTTTTTGTTGTCATGTAAATGAACATTGAATTCTACTTATGGTTTATTAAGAAGGAAGATTATGTATGTGTGTGCAGAGATATAAAATCTTCAAGTTTTATTGGGTCAAGGTATCCTATGTATAATTAAATATATTCTCACAATGAAAATCTTTTTCTATATTTGGGTTCAGATTCAACATTAATTTTGTAAAATGAATAGATTAAATCAATAGTGAGGTTAAAATGTTTTTGTAACATTATAATTCTTTCTGTTTGAGGTTAATGTTAAGGTTATTCTAATGCCTTTAGTCTTCCCATTGAAGACATTAGAATTAGTTGTTGTAAATGAAAAATATAAATGCTAATTTGAGATTATTTTTAAAAATGAATTCCTGTTAAAAAGTTTCTGCTTTGTTTTGATTTAGATCATAACTATATAATGTTTTGAACTGAAACATATTTTACATATTGATTGTTAACTGATGAATAAAAATGTCTGATTCTCTTATTGATGACAAGAAAAATTTCTCAGCAATCTCATGGCTTTCATTGATATAAATATAGGGTATTACTCACTGGTGACACCATTATTCAAAACATGGCATGAGTTAGTAAATATATATTTTTTCATCAGCATCATTACCATCAACACTTGGAGCACTATTATTGTCATCACTGTCATTGTCATTATCATGCAGTTTTCCTTTTCTTCCTTTACCAACTTAAAAAAGTCAAAGAAAGTTTGGCAAAAAATACCTTAATATCTACTTTAAGAAATAGTTAATAATAAGTCTTACATAAATTAATGTCGTCTGCTGAAAGTTTTTAAAACACATGTTCCCTTAAGTAAGTTAAACATAAAATTTCTTTATTAGTTTTTTGTTGCTGTACAACAAGTTTCACAAACATTGTGACTTAAACCAACACACATTTATTATTTCCCAGTTTCTTTGGGTTAGGAGTCCAGACACGGCTAACATCATTCTCTGCTCGGGTCTCCCAAGGCTACAGTCAATGCGTTGGTAAGACTGTAATATCATTTGAGGCTCAGGGTCCTCATTCCAGCTTATTCAAGTTGTTGGCAGAATTCAGTTTCATGCAACTGTAGAATTGAGGCTTTTCTTTTCTCTTTTCTTTTCTTTCTTTCCTTTCCTTTCTTTCTTTTTTTTAGCATATTAGGTTTCTATTATATAGAATTTTAAAAATTTCTTTATTGAATAAGCTATTACATATGTGTGCTTATCCTCCATTACTCCCCCAATACCCCCACTCATGCCCTGACCCCTCTGTTGTCTGTGTCAGTTGGTTAGGCTTATATGCATATATACAAGTCCTTTGGCTGATCTTTCCCCCTTCCCCCCACCCTCCCCTACCTTCCCTCTGAGGCCCTTATTTTCTTGCTGGCTTCTGATCAGGGACTATTTTCAGCTCTAAGAGATCACCTGATTTTCCTTGCTACATGGCCCTCTCCATAACACAGTAGTTTGCAAAAGTCATCCTCTCCCATGCTCAAGTCTCTCTCTCTCTCCAAGCAAAGCACAGACCCTTGTAAGGACTTACCCAAGTAGGTCAGTACCATCCAGGACCAAGCTCTCCTGAGAGTAACACAATTAACTACATAGTAACTGAATCAAGAGAGTGAAATCCCATCACATTCACATAGTGACCTTCATAGAGGGTATGTGTTCCAGGTGGTGGAATCTTAGAGCCACACTTTAATTCTACCACCCCTCTAACCTACCTATTACTTTCTTCAGCTCTTCCCTATAGACCTGTGCTGTGTAATATGTTTGCTAGTGAGGAGCCACCTGTAGTTCTTTAAATGAAAATAAATAAAAATAAAAATAAAAATTCACTTTTTTAGTTGCACAGTCACATTTTAGTTGCTTAATCCTCATATGTGCCTAGTAGCAGGCACATAATGGACAATGCAGTTAGAGAACATTTTCATCATCACGGGAAGTTCTAGTTGGGCTTAAGGTGTTAATAGTGGTATTTATCACTTCTGTATAACATAGCTAATACAACTTTTATTGTCTTACCTTAGAAGATTGACCAAAACTGGAAATTTTAGATTGTATAAGCAGGCAAGAGGGAACATATTTTTTTAAATATATATTTTATTGGTTTTTTACAGAGAGGAAGGGAGAGGGATAGAGAGTTAAAAACATTGATGAGAGACATCAATCAGCCGCCTCCTGCATGCCCCCTACTGGGGATATGCCCGCAACCAAGATACATGCCCTTGACTAGAATCAAACCTGGGACCTTTCAGTCTGCAGGCCAACGCTCTACCCATTGAGCCAAACCGGTTTTGGGGAGGGGACATATTTTAATATGTATTAAGTCATAACAAGAGGTGGTATTTATTTATTTACTCACAGTCTCAGCCTCAGGGATTACACCATCTTGTGGCTAATTGCAATAGTAGAACATTTCCACCACCACAGAAAGTCCTACTGGAACATGCTTCATAGAAGCCCATACAAAAGATTAATTTTAATCTAATGTGCAGCTAGAACAGTGCTCGCCAATGAACATTCTCTGATGATAAAAATCTTTTTTCTCTATGTCGCCCAAATAGTCACTAACTATATTTGGCTACATAGCCCTTAAAATGCAGCTAGTGAGGAACTAAATTCTTACTTTGGTTTTAATGTTAAATTTATTAAATAATTTAAATTTTTAAATAGCTACATGTGGCTAATGGTTACCATATTGGACAGTACAAGCCTAGAATAGCCACACATTTTCAATCACTGGAGACTCTAAATGATGTTGGATATTACTTTGCCTTTGGTTCATACCTAAAATCTGGGAGCTTTTCGTGTAGTGGTGGGAAGATGTTTGGGGAGTTGAGGAAGAGACAATATAGTACTCTTACATTTCCATTATGTTTTAGACAATTTTGAAAGTTCAAGGAAAGATGTTGAAAAGTAAACTCTCCTAGTTTTAAATCTTATTTTAGATTCAAGTTAGCTTTTCATCTGTGGCAATTTGCCCTTAGAATGCTACAGCTTTGTTCAGCTGGAAGAGATTTTCTCACAATGTTTTCGTTGCATTCACTTGCCTTTTGCTTTGTTAGATTTAATTATAGCTCCCCTCAAGGCAGATGGGAGGGAAAACATCACGTAAACATGTTCCACTTCAGAACTTGTTCTTTCCTCAAAAGGTATAATTTGTAAGTTAATAAACACAACCACATTGTGATTTAATTAACAAGTCACAGCAACAAACAAAATAGTAAATCTGTGATTTATTTTAAAAGGACGAAAATGACAGGTCTCTTTTAGATGAGAATTTAAAGTGAAGTAAAATCAAATTTAGCTCAGCATATCATCTCTTGATGTACTGATGTGCTGCCACAAGAACACACACTGCTTACTCCATGGCAGGCCCAACTATGATAGGGATGACAATTTCTAGCATGCTAATGTGGTTAGGTATCATTCTCAGAGGCTCACAGCTGCTCAGGAACTGGACCAAATGTTGAAACGGCGTAACACTCATAAAGATAATTATCTCTATGTCAATAACATACAAAGTCCAAGTCAAAAATACAGTTAGGGAAATTGTACAGTTACATTTCACCGTAGCTTGAGTTTGGCAATTTCACTCTAAGTCAGTGGTTCTCAACCTGTGGGTCGTGACCTGTTTTCTGATGGTCTTAGGCTCTACAGCAGTGACCCACAGGTTGAGAACCACTAGCAGGGTCACCTAAGACCATCAGAAAACACAGATATTTACATTACGATTCACCACAACATGAGGAACTGTATTAAATGGTCCCGGCATTAGAAAGGTTGAGAACCACTGCTCTAAGTGGTTTAAAAGACGAAGGCTTCTGTTTTATAATAGGAATAAGAGGATGGCTGCTCCCCTTTTTGTTATTATTGGTGGTGTTCATAGGTTAGGATAGTGGTCGGCAAAGTGGCTTCCCAGCCGTAGTTTGCCGACCATTGGGATAGGAGCTTAATCACCAGGAACAACAGCCTGCAATTAAATGGAATCCAGAGTCTAGGTCAGTGGTCGGCAAACTCATTAATCAACAGAGCAGCAAACCGCGGCTCACGAGCCGCAGTTTGCCGACCCCTGGGTTAGGCTCTCACAGAGTCTAAATGAAATGTCATGGTTGTGGGTTTCTAAGGAGGAAGGCAACACAGGGCTTGGCTCCACATGCATCATAGAGGTTAGAGAAGGCTATGTCGGACACTGGCTTTAGTACAGTTACAAGAACGACAGAGGGAAGGAGTTTGGGAAACAGAAACTTGGAAACATTCTGTATATACTCCAATACCCAAGAGCCAAGGCACATTTCCAGCCACCATATTCTCTATGTCTTGGTGTCTTATTTTTTCCCCTTCAACTACATAGGACTGGAGGGTGGTAAGGAGCAGTGGGATAATACTACTTGAAATAATCACCTAAATATCCTTTCTGGGTAATTAATTTTATTTTTTCTTTCTTACAATCTTCTACTATTCACATTAGGCTGTAAGCTGAGACTTCCTGCCATAGAAAATAAGGAGAAAGCGAATACAGCTGAAAACAAACATTTTGAGTGAACCAACAAAAATATTTTATTTAAACTCTCAGGAGACACAGTGGTCTGAAAGAAAGATATATTTGTTTTTGCAAGAAGCAGGCACTTGAAACAAAACTGATTTTGTATTTGACTTAACTTGGTAGATTCAGAGCTTTGGGAAGGATTCAGGGTGTGACCTGGATCAGTTGTTTTCCAACTAGAAAGGAAGGCACTAAGGTGACTGCGAGAAGAAAACAAATCATTGAGATTTTGTAAATTTGCCCAATGAAACAGAGTAAATTAGACTTATTGTGGTGATCATTTTGCAATGTAATGTTGAATTATTATGTTGCACTAGTACACCTGAAACTAATGTATAATAGATTTACTATTTTTATACATCAATTATAATATATATATATATATATATATATATATATATTAACTTGAGTGCTAGAGACTGTAACATCTTCATTCTTTATTTAGTGGCCACTTCTGCTAATGTATGTACTTAAGATATGTTTATCAACGAGAAGTTGTTTTAAGAAAACAATAATAGAATTGTTGAGTTGAAATGCTACCAGAGTTATATGATTGCAAATCCTACCTCTTGTCTTCAGAAATATACCCTACTTAAGGTAGCATTTACTAGTAGGTACCTAAAAATGGGAAGTGTGCTTGTGTGCCCACTGTAATCAGCATATGCCTTGAAATGCAATAACCACTAGATCTCATCTTCCCAACAAACTTCTGAGGAGTGGTATGTCCCTCAGTCAGTGGCATTACCATTAACTCAACTTCCTAAACCAAAGGTGAGGATCATCCCAATGCCTCTCTTCCCTCACTTCTCCTGCCTGAGCATTAAAAAGTTATAGCCATTTTACCACTTAATTATTTTCAAAATGTTCATATTCTTCTCATCAACATTTTATTGCCTTTGTCCAGGTCACATGATTTACAGCCCACTCTCTTAACTGAACTCATCGTCTCCAAGGTTATCTTTGTCTAATATGTTCTCCACATTGCAGTCCTAGGTCCTTCACTTTAGAATCAGGTCAAGTTATTCCACTGTGTATTGCATTCTGGTGAATCCCCCACACCCTCAGGATAAAGTGTCCTTGGTGATCTGGCTCCTCTATCTTCAGGAATCTGTCACAGTCTGTTTGGGCTGCTCTAACAAAATATCACAGATTGGGTAGCTTATAATCAACAGAAATTTATTTCTTAGAGTTCTGGAAGCTAATAGTCCAGGGTGCCAGCATGGTCAGGGGAGTGCCCTCTCTCTTCCTGGTTTATAGGCAGCACCTGTTGACCATCTGTATGTCTTCTTTGGAAAAAAATGTGTGTTCAGATCCTCTGCCCATTTTTTAATTGCATTTTTTTCTTCCCTTTAGGTTGTATGAGGTCTTTATATATTTGGGATAATAATCCTTTATTGGATATATGATTTACAAATATTTTCTTCCATTCAGTGAATTGCCTTTCCACTTACTTGGTGGTTTCCTTCATTGTGCAGAGCTTTTCAGCTTGATGTATAACCTTTTGTTCATTTTTGTATTTTTTTCCCTTTCTCTTGGAATCCGGTCCAAAAAGTCAGCATCAGACTGATCTTTAGCAGATTACCACCTATAGTTTCTTCTAGGTGTTTTATGGATTTAGGTCTTACATTCAAGCCTTTAACGTACTTTGAGGTTTTTGTTTTTTTGGTATGGTGTAAGACAGTGGACCAGTTTCATTCTTTTGCATGTGACTATCTGGAAATTAATATAATATTTTAAAACTAAATTAAGGTGCTATCAAAATGAGATAATAAAAAAACAATAACTGCTTAAATTATGTCTAACACAATTCAATAATAATGCTAGTAAGTATGCTCATTGATAAGCATACTCACTGGTAAATATACACTGACCTCATAATATTTTATTGCATTGCAAATAATGAAGAATCCTATGTAATAAAAGAGTTGACCATACCTCTGCTACACCCACTAGCCACGCCCACTAGCCATGCCCACCAGCCAATCAGAGTGAGTATGCAAATTAACCCAACCAAGATGGCTAAGGAAGGCCACAGAGAGAGCAAGAGGGAGGCTTGAGTTGCCCCTGGTGATGGAGGAAGCCAAACTTTCCGCAAACCCTGGCTGGCCCAGGCCTCTACTTAAGGCAACAAAGTTTCAATGGGTGTGCCAGCAGAAGGCTTGGTTCTGCTCCAGACTGTAAAGTTTCAATTGTAGAAGATAAATAAGTCCCAGATACCAGGGCCTCCACTTGGGTTGCCGGGGAGCATGACCAGCCTGTAAACCACCATAAGCCTCTCACCCAGGCCGCTCCAACACCGCAAGGGAACCCCCACCCTGATCCAGGACACGCTTCAGTGCAAACCAGCTGGGCCCCACCCATGCACCAGGCCTCTATCCTATCTACTAAAAGAGTAATATGCAGATTGACCATCACTCCAACACACAAGATGACTGCTCCCATGTGGTCAAAAGATCCTATCCCCATGTTGACAGAAAAGGGCCACCACGAGTTGGCCAGCAGGGGAGGGCAGTTAGTAGGGACCAGGCCTGCAAGGGAGGGTAGTGGGGGGTGATCAAGCCTGCAGGGAGAGCAGTTAGGAGTGACAAGGCTGGAAGAAGAGGAAAGTTAGTGGTGACCAGGCCTGCAGGGAAAGGCAGTTGAGGGGGGACCCAGGCCTACATGGGAGGGAAGTTAGGGGTGACCAGGTCCACAGGGGAGCAGTTAGGCATCAATCAGGCTGGCAGGGGAGTAGTTAAGGAGTGATCAGGCTGGCAGGCAGAAGCGATTAGGAGCGATTAGGAGGGCAGGCAGGTGAGCAGTTGGGAGGTAGTAGTCCTGGATTGTGAGAGGGTTGTCCGACTGCCCATTTAGACCCCATCCTATCTGGATCGGGCTTAAATGGGCAGTTGGACATACCTCAAAGGGTTGTAGATTTGAGAGGGTCAAGGCTGGGCTGAAGTATCCCCACCACCACCACCATGCACAAATTTCATGCACTGGGCCTCTAGTAAATTATAAGAATCAGATAAATTCTATTCACAGTAGGAATAGTATTAATAAGTTGCTTTATTTTTTGTTTAATATATTTTATTGATTTTTTACAGAGAGGAAAGGAAAGGAATAGAAAGCCAGAAACATCTATGGGAGAGAGACATCGATCAGCCGCCTCCTGCACGCTCCCTACTGGTTGCATGTGCCTGCAACCAATGTACATGCCCTTGACCGGAATCAAACCTGGGACCTTTCAGTTCCCAGGCCGACGCTCTATCCACTTAGCCAAACCGGTCTCGGCAATAGGTTGCTTTATTAATAAATTGTTTTTGTTTCCAGTTATTTATTGCTGAGTATTCAATATTACTCAGTTATGTGTGAAATCCACATGTCATTCCAATTTAATATCTATGTTAATGATAGCAGAAGTTACATGTTGTATTTACATGGAATTCAAGATCCTAACAAAATTTGTGACAAGGAATATCATACCAAAATGTTGTTAATGTATATTTCTTTAAAGAAAAAGAAAGAATGCACAGGAGCTGGTTTCCAGTTCTAGATGTTAATTTTGATTTTCCTAGGTTTTATCTTTTGTTCTGGTAAACAAACTACAGTTGTCTTCTTCAATAACAGAGTGAATCATAAAATCACATTGAAGGTGATTTTAATGTTCCATCATGACCCTGTATAATGAAAATTTCAGAAATATTATTCTTTAAGTATTCTGACATTTTTCAAATGCTCTCTTCTTTAAATGCTATGGCTCAGAGAAGGTAGTGGGTCAATTTTATAATAGCATGTTGTATGCATACATCTCTCTTTTTAATTTTAATTAGAAGAAGATGCAAAATCTTCAAACACAGCAGAAATTGTGAATTAATTGAATCCAAAATCTTTTTTTTCTCCCTGTGGCATAAACTGTGCCTATGCCTTAACAAAAAAAGATGTCAGCATTGTGAAGGTCAAAGTTACTTGGTATCAAATAAATCGAATGCTGAATTGTTTACATATCTGTTAGAAAAATGCACTGCTGTAAAAATATTCTTATAATTTGCAGAACTTGATATGGAAAATAGCATTTTCTATTTAATTAAATGTTGAGAAGGCATTTACAGATAGACAGCAATAGAGTGCAGGTTTCTTCGGTTGTGTCCATAATGACCTTTATTCTCCCTTGCAATGATTCTCTCCTACCCAAAGTACTTGACAAAGATGTTTGTCAGTGGATATATTCCTTATAATTTTAGCGGGATTTTGAACTTTGCAGCTCCAGTGAGATGATTTTCCTAGACTTATTTTTCACAAGATTTCATGATTATTTTTCTCTGTTAGATGTTTTCAACCTTTTAATTATCCTAAATAGGGTGCAGGTTACATGTAAACATTCTCACTCTTGGAAAGGATGGAAAATCCGATGTAAGGATGAAATTAGGGAGCCTAACTATGACCATATGACAAAATATCCCAGTATCTTCCCAATGATTTGTGGATAAAAATTTGAACTCATTAGCTTTTCTATTTGCTAGTCAGACTTTCCAGCCTTGTTAAACTGTTCACACCAGCTGGAAAGCTCTCTACATGTCTCTTTGGTACATGTTGTATCGCCTCTATTTTATGCTTGTTTTATTTTGTCTATGTTATTTAATCCAGAAGAAACATCTTCCTCCTTCTTTTTGTTTATGGGTCCCTATGAAGAGATACTAACATGAATATCTCTCCTCTGCCCCCACCTCCAGCCCATCTAGAAATGGTGGCTTATTTCTGCCACAGAACCAAAAGATATATGTGGAGTGGGTGTTCCAGGGAAACCACTGATTTTTTTCATGCTATTATTATGACCATATGAGACTCCCCTGACAAAATATCCCAGTGTCTTCCCAATGATTTGTAGAACTCATTACATTACATATAAATCATGCTATTATTATTAGCTACTTAATTCTATCCTGCCTTATGATAACACATGTGTTTGTTACTATCTTAAATTAAAAAATATTATGAAATATTATAGTTATTTAAATAACTGATAAATGATATAAGCATTATATAACACAATAAGTATATAATTAGAAAATAACCTTCCTCAATATCACTCAAACAACTGTATCTTTTCTCAGTGTGTATCTCTTACTTCCTGCCAGAAATTTGATCACATTTGTAGCTCTAAAAATTGTTATTTTAGTTTAGAATTTTTTAAAGTTTATATAAATGGTGTCATATTGTACATATCCTTTGTTTTTCAAAAGCAAATAGCTTTTGTTTCTCAAAATTTTCTTAGGAAGGTCACATGTATTGTTGTATATAGCAGTAGTTAACTTATTTTTTTATGCTATAGAATGTTTCATTTGAGGAATATTTTACAGTTTATTTATCTATTTTCTATCCAGAGACATTTTGGTTTTCTCTATTTCTATTATATTAACAAAATTGCTATGAACTTTCCCATACATATTTCCTAGTATTAAAATAGCACTTTAAATATTTTATTATTTAATTTTGTTCTACTCTCCTCATTCTACTTAGGCTGAACATATTTCTTAGAATCTTCAAACCATTAAGCATAATTTCTTGACCACAATCTGAACTCCATATGTGATGGTTAATTCTATGTGTCAACTTGGTGGACTGAAGAACGCATAGAAGCTGGTAAAACATTATTTCTAGGTGTGCCTGTGAGAGTGTCTCTGGAAGGGATTACCACTTGAATTGAGGAGACTGAATAAAGAAAATCTGCTCTCACCAATGTGGGAGGGCATTGTCCAATCCATTGAGGGCTTGACTAGAACAAAACTTTCTTTTTAAGCTGAGGTGTCCAATTTCTCCTGCATTTGGACATCGAAGTTTCTGGTTCTTGGGCTGTGGAACTCAGAATCTTATTCCAGCATCCCCTCAGGTTCTCAGCCCTTTGATTTTAGACAGAATTATACCACCAGCTTTCCCAGCTTTCTAATTTGTAGTGAGAAGATCATGGCACTTCCTGGCCTCTGTAACCAAATGAGCCTGTTTCCATAATAAATTTCCATAATAAATTCCATAATAAATTGCACAAAGATTCATGCAAGAGTGGTCCTCCTTTCCCCTGGCTGCTGGCATCTTCTTTGCTCCTGCCAATGCTGCCTTTTCACCTTTCCATGCTGCCCAGAGGCCCAGAGCAGCTGGTGTGGTGAGAACACTTGTATCCACCACTGGCCACTTGGTGCCTGTATATGCAAATTAATCCACCATCTTTGTTGGGTTAATTTGCATACTCACTCATTGGCTGGTGGGTGTCATGAAAGTACAATCAATTTGCATCTTTCTCTTTTATTAGTGTAGATCTATCTATCTATCTATCTATCTATCTATCTATCTATCTATCATCTATCTATATCTGCCTATCTATCTAATCTATATTGGTTGCTTTTTCCTGGAAAACTCTGAATAATACACCATAAAAACTTGTATATTTGATATAATAAAAATACATACAGTGGTACCTCGAGATACGAGTTTAATTCATTCCGTAACCTTGAGGTGTGGGAAACTATGAGACGCTGGAGTCGCGGTAAACTGGTGGGTCATGTGCAGCTGGCCGATCCTCGTGATTACTCCTATCTCAAATGTTGCTCGTATTTCAAAGCAAAAATCGCTCGCTCGATGGCTCGTATCTCAAAAATCTCATATGTTAGGGCACTCGTATCTCGAGGTACCACTGTATATACATTTTACTTAATTTTTGGCTTTTTATTCCTCAATATAATCTAAACTTCAAAAATAAAGAATTTTGTTAGCTTTGTCAGTCAACTATATGCTCAGTATCTTAAACAGTGCCAAGTATAAAGTGGATATTCAACAAATGTTTACTTAAGGAAATAATAATCATGTTAAACTACTTGAATTCCAGGAGTGGCATTGAGCTTGATGGTTAAAGCTACAGAGGAAGGGGGGCTGAAGTTTTAAAAGTCATATCCTTAGGAATAGGTGCTACTTCAACATGGAAATGTTATTAATAAACTTATTTATGTAAAAATAACTTTATAGAGACACTTAAAACTATTTAGGATGTTTTTGTACACTATTATCCTAAGTTTGACATTTTGAACTCTGAAGAAAATAACCATCTTCCTCTGTAATTTAATTTGGGATACTTGGCAGAGATATTGCTGGGCCTGTTTACAGTCACAGTAGAATGGTAAGAGATAAAGGAGACAAAGGAATGGAAGTGAGCTGATCAATCTGGTCCTGATCTTCAGCTATCTGAGATTATTACCTAATTCATTCTTGTCAAAAATTGCTGATAAATGGGTGGCAGTTTTATTAGCCTCAATAATTAGCTTTATTTTTTTAGTGCCTGATTTGACCAAGATTGCTAGGTGGGAGAAAAATGTTGGTAAGGCTAGTAAAGAAATCATTTGAGAAATTTTCAAGTTAAAATCTAATTGTGGACTTATTATTAGTATACTGCTTAATTAAACTATCAGTTGGGAAAGATCCTAAAATGTGTATAAATCCCTGGAAGATGGATTTCATGGGTGAGGTTGTAGAATTTAAGAACTTAAAGCTGACTTTTTCTTCCAGATAGACAACAAGGTCTCGTATTTGAAACTTTGTGAGTTCTATTCTTTTTGCTCCCCAATGCTGGTAATATTTCCTTATAGCATGATATAGTATTTATGAAAGTTTTTGGAGATTATGCTATAATTCTACCCTCTTAGTTCTAAATTTTATATTTGGAGTCCACCAGGCCATCAGACAGCTACATGTGTGTTTTGCATTGTTTCAGCTCCTTGTAGTCTTGCTTGTACCTAATTTCATTTTGGATTTATGCCACCAACTTGCGTTGAGGGACATTTTAAGAAAAAGCCATAGAAAAGACACTTTCATACATAGTATAAAACTCTTGTCAAGTACTTGTTCAATACATCCTCCTGAGAATTCTAGGGAGGATTACTTTCAGTGTTCTATAATGGGAAAACTGGGATTCTTTTGAGCAAATGGTTTGTGTTTGTTTTATAAAGACAGAATTGAACAACTAGTACGTTTTCTCTAAGGAACTATATCAGCCAGAATTTAGACAGTAAAATAGAAGCCACTCTATGTTTTCCAAGTATAAAGGGTTATAATTTGGAGAGTTCACATTTTACACAACTGCTGAGCAATCTGTAGGTTATAAAGATTGTCACTACTGAAGATTTCGATTTGAAGTTGAAAAAATGAGTAATTCTTGCCTTGCCTCAAAGACATGTGAAAACTTCTCTTTAGACCCTAACCTGAACAATATGGGAAAGAGATTTGGAAAAATGTATTTTCAACTTCTGTTGTGTTATACAGAGAAGAGCTTAAAAAAGCTGGTAGTAAGGCTGAATTGATAATAGATAATTAAACCAAAAAAAGCAGAATAAATTTATCTTACTACTTGAAAACAAGACAGGATCTAATAGGGTATAGTTTGTGTTTCAATTTTATATCTGGATTCAACTTATTTTACTACTTTTATTTTTTTATTCTTCTTATTTATTTACTTATTTATTTATTCTTTTGTTTTATTATAACTTGTTCTATAAACTTTCTCAACACTTTTGAGAAAATGGTATATAAATAAATAATTTGTTTGAAAGGTAAGTTTTATGATAAATGTATATCTAAAACAACCTAATACATATAAATATGACTAGAGATCTAAAGTGGATGGTAAGAGTAACTCAAGCAATCAACATACAACTCCCTAAAGCCATGCCCTTTATCTCAGAGATGTTCTTTTCCTTATTTCATTGATTTTTTTTCTGTTACTAATAGATTTTTTGGTATTTGAAACTTTGTGAGTTCATCCTTTTTTTTAAAAAAAAAATCTATATATAAAAAATCCAGCAACCATAACAGCCGTAATGACCATAACTACCAGTTGTTCTGACACCCAGTGTGGCCAGCGAACCCGCCCAATCAGCCAACCTCAAAGCCCCTCCCCCCTGCTGGCCTGCCCCTGATTGGACTCTCCCACCCTGATGAAGAGCAGGCCACTGACAAACACCCTCTCCTTTCAACACCCCGCCAGCTCCGCCCCACCATGATAGGCCTGCAGCCCCTCCCATGGCCTGCTACTCCACCAATTGGCCCCCAACCCCAATTGGGAGTGGATCCCTTTTGCTAATCACCCACAACCCCTTCCCCCAGCCCTGTCCAGGCCATGATCTGGGTGCACTAGTGGGCCAACCTCCTGCCATCTCCTCCTCCTGACAAGCCCAGCCTCAATCCACTCCAATTGAGTCCAGGCTGGCCGGACCCAATCTGTGCACAAATTCATGCACTGGTCCTCTAGTTTTAGTCATAATAGACCATAAAATACCCATATTTCCCTGGCATAACTGAAGAGAAAATGAATTTTCCATGTATTTTGGGCTTGCTCCTTGAAAGGTCTTAATTATAAAATTTTAATCATTTTTGTAATATTTTACAAATAAATAAAAATTGTACCTATAAAAATATATGTCTCTGCCTTCTTAAGCAGTCAATAGTTTAAAATAATTCACGCTTTTATGCAAATGTGTGATAATTATTATGAAACAATAATTTAGTCGTAGTGTATCTTCGTGATGCTGTCAGGGAGTATTGGAATATAGAAAACTCAGATTCCTTAAAACAAGTTCAATCTTCTTTTTATTCTTTTTTATTTGTTTCTATCTTATACTTTTCTCCAATGTCTTATTTTGCACATAGTTGTCTAGAAGAGAACTGAGGGTGGCTCTACCTTTCTAGTAGAATAATATCCTTTTCTGAGTATAAGAGTTAATATTTCTTCATGCTTGAGAGCTTCCTTCTTTTCTATTTTTCCTTTTAAGTTTAAGGCTATATATCAACTCCTGAGGATTTCAGAAGCTTGACCTCTGTATGAGTGGACACTATTAAGTGTATTTGATCTATTTAATAGGATTACAGAGTAATGAAATTTAGAGACTAAAAGAGACTGTGAAAGGTTACCTGGTCCACCACTTTCCCAATGAGGCCACTTCCATTTAGAACCATATCTAAACCACTGCAGGCAAAGGGCAGCCTCTACTATTTTATAGTCTTTCAAAGACAGAAATGCTATAATCTCTAGAGGCAAGCCATTTTCATGTTTCATAATTCTCTATATCAGAAAATTCTTCCTTATATTTAGCTTAAATTTCTCATGCAAAATTTAAGCCCATGAACTCAATCTCTGATGAGATTTGAAAATAACACTTGGAATTTGAAAGGACTTAAGAAAACCAAGTTCTACCGTTTTACATTTTCTAGGGCAAAATTTGGCACAGTGTTGTGTGTGTGTGTGTGTGTGTGTGTGTGTGTGTGTGTGTGTACAAAAGAGAGAAACAGACAAGTAGAATCGAGAGATAGACAGAAAGAAACTGAGAGTCCATAGATTTTTTTTCCAAATGCCCACATTCATGTGACATTCATTCATGCATCAACTTGTTGGTGCGGAGCCTGTCTGAGCTAATTCTACATTCTCACCAGGTCTTCCTTGATACTAATGCACATTCACAAACTAGCTAGCTGCTTAGCAGTTTGTAGCTATGAGGGAGAAAAGATGTAAGATGATAAAGCAGAGAAACAATATAGGTATTGGAAAGAAGGCCCACCATTACCCTTGGCATTAAAGAACTATCTGACCTTGAACAAGTCATTTTCAGCTGATAAATGAAGATTGGTAATAATATATCATTTCTATCTTACAATGAAGTGGAAATTTAAGAAGAGGATGTTTAAGCTGTGGACCCAAAGAGAAAATTGATGTACAAATTCTTTGGAAAGTTCAATTTATACATAAGTATATAGTAATTTCTCATTCTCCAAATATTTACCTTTTCCTTAAGCAGTGGGTTGTGGAATTAGGAAAATCTGTTTTGGATAATAATGTATGTACTGTTTAGTTGTGTGATCTTAAGTAAGTCTTTAACATTTTTTAGGCAAACTTTTATCTTGTAAGAAGGGGAAATATAATTGACTTTGCAGGGTAGTGGTAATGCTTAGAGATAGTGAATTCAGTGTCCTGCATATTGTTTCATAAACACTAGACATTCAGTAAATACTAACTTTTGCCATCCAAATATTGTAGCACAAAAACAAACAGCAACATTGATTTCTACTTTTCTTGCCCCTATCTCATGTCTCCTATATAATTAATTATGCAGTCATGTCAATTCTACTTGCTTAATATTTCTGAAATACACTCCTGTCCATGGCTACTGTGTAATATGTGCCATTATCATAACTCTAATGATATATTTCAGTAGTAGTTAACTACCCCCTTGGCTTCTAATATTTTTCTTTTTAAGTAGGCTTTCACACTATAATCACAATCAATTTTCAAAGAGCTCTCTGAACATTATACACTACTACTCAGTCAAACATTACAATGACTCTACCATTAAATAAAGCCAGACATATTCACAACCACTGAAGATCCTTCATAGTCTAGTTTGTTATCTTTATGTCATTTTCAACCCTCCTCTCCCAGTAATTCATCTTATTTTCCTTCTACACACACCTACTGGCAATTAAACTGAATTTGATTAAATAAACAATTAGATGACAATGGAAGGATTTTTGCTTTGGATTTTGTGTGTGCTGTTTCTTCTGCATGAAGCACTCTTCTATCCTTATCTACCATTCAACTCTACATTTATCCTTTGAAGCATGCAAACATTTTGTCCTTGAAGGTTACAGACCTATAGAAGAATCTGTACATAATCTTCACGGGATCAAATTTTAGGCATATAGATTTTTTAGGTGCTATGACTTAAAATGTTAGGAGCCAGAGTTTTGAACTCAGCTTAAACATCCTCTTCTTTGAGAATACTTCACTTGGGCACTGAATATCAAATGATAGGTGACATTGTCTTTAATATTTTGAAGCAGGTATACATTAATATTACGTTCAGTGGGCAACCAATGAGTCAGAATGAGATTCTGAGCAGATAAACATTTTTGTGTGAAGGGCCTTCAGAAGATCAGTTGTATGTTCTGTCTCAATTGACTAATGACTAAAAGCACATAATTAAAGTTCATTTTTCTAACATTAAGGTGTTGATTCCTCTTAATATACAAATCCATAAGTGGAAAATGTATTCCTCTGGGCTATTACCAATTATCATGTTTTAAAATAAGTGTTTTAGGTCTTTTTTTTTTTAAGGCAAACAAACAAACAAACCAACTAACCAACCATAGGTGGAAAAACTTTGTTTTCAGAGAATCTGAGGAAAGTAAAAGGACTATTACAAAACAAAAAGAAGTTATGGCACTCAACGTCAAATTTTATCCCAGTTTCTGTTTTGTTAAGTGATGCCATAAGGCAGTAGTTTTCCCTCCCACTGGATGTAAGTAAATATTTGGATGACACAAAGCCAAAGGGTACAAGGACACTAAAAATTTCAAAGAAATTAATTTCATATATATATGAATATATATTTATATATGTGTGTGTGTGTGTGTGTGTGTGTGTGTGTGTGTGTGTATAGTTTCTTTCCTAAACCTGATTACCTATAAATAAGGCTGCAGTAATGCTGGGTGTCCATTCCCATCTTTCGCACTTTTTTTCCTACTCTGCAAAAGAAAGGAAAACCTCTTACCTATCCAGCATCATAGTGTGGTGGATTACTCCACTGTGTAAAACACTTTGGGACATTGTATAAAGGTCTCATGGGAAATACTGATGTAGATAGTAAGAAAGTGAATAATTATAGTTGCTTAGTAACAAATCTATTTACAAGTGAATTTGATTCCACTTTGTTTTCAATACAATTGAAGGAGGACCCAATTGAATTGTTGGCTGTGATGATTTTTATCAGGTAACTCAGAAGAAATGTAATAAATTGAGAGATATTATTATAGCAAAAATCCTTCCATTGTCATCTAATTGTTTATTTAATCAAATGCTTATATTTAAAAAAATGAAAAAATAAAAAATTGAGTTGCTCAGTTCTCTCAATTTTGTCAATAAGTAATATCCATGGTTACACATACTGATTGAAGAATGAAAACTCTGCATATCACATTAAGAAAAATATTTCCAAAGTTGACTTTTATGTTTAATTATTATTGATCATGTTTATATTGTTTTGACCAATAATGTATTAATAATACTAATACAATATTGGCAATTTTTTCCTCTTTAACAATTAGAGCTTTTGAGTTTCTAAAAATAAAAGCATAGAATATATTTATATGTATTTTGAAGGCATATATTTATATGCTCATATAATATGTGGTATATACTATATCATATATACTATATTTAAAATTATACATAATATCTATCTATAGATATATATAAGCCTAAGTGACTAAACAACCAGTTGCTATGATGCACACTGACCACCAGGGGACAGCTGCTCAACACAGGAGCTGCTCCCTGGTGGTCAGTGCACTCTCACAGCCAACCTCTCTCGGCCCCTCTCCCCATGGTTCTGATCAGCCCCCATTAACAGCCAAGCCAAGGACCCCTCCCCCTGTGCATGAATTTGTGCACCAGGCCTCTAATATCTATATATATATTTGTAGGAAAGTATGATAACTTGAGTAACAATAAACATTCCAGAAAAACAATATATTACTCTAGTAAAAATTTCTGTGGGAGAAGTAGAATGAGAATGCAATTTTTAGGGAAGAATATAATATTAAATTTCTCAACCATTAAGAAGGGCTTTTTCAGATATTTGTTTAATGGATAATGGCAAGTATCAAATTACAAATGTCTGAAAGTCTAATAATATATTTTAAAACTTCAATATTTGCCATATGCTAGAAATTACATCCTTCATAGATATTTTGACTTGAGCAAATGTTTTAGTCTCAGTTTAAAAATATATGAGAGTCATTTAGACTTTTAAAATTCTTTTAGGGGCTATATGAGCATGAAAGCTTTTATGATCATTCCTCTGAGATACTACACAGAAGTCATAGATTTTTCTTTCATCTCAGAATTATCAATTATGAAAAATTAAGATTTGGGGCATTTCTTTTCTTAAATACTCATCCTCCCTCAACTCAGCAAATGTACATTAATGTGCATTGACTCATGCATTGATTCCTCAGAGACACAGTGGTGTTGGGAATGGCTTTGGTCACTGAGAATAAGGAGGTTGGATGAAAGAAGAGCAAAGGATAGAGAAACTGGGGAGTGGCAGGGGCAAACATGCCTGTGCCATGATTTTCCTGGGTGTGGCCTTGGTTCTTAAGTGGGTCCTCCTTGGGCATGATAACAAGAACCTCTGCTGTGTAGAGAATATTACTCCAAGAGAAGAGCTGATCTCTGGGAACTCCAGGCCTTACCTCAACACCGTCTCAGGAGAATCATCTCCAAGGAAGGAAATGAAATAATTACTAGGCAAACATAATTCAATAAGAGAAACCGTCAATTTTTATTTCATTTATTTTCAGAGATAAATAATTTTCTACTAGTTTATTTTCTCTTTTTATTAAAATATGTTCAGCTCTTTACCATCAAAATCTTCATTTCCTTCATTTCCTTTAGGCTTGTTTCCTCATATCCAATACTTCTTGGCCTCACAATAGTTTGGATGTCAAGCTACAACTTAGTGTAAGGGTTCTGAGTGCTGCATGAGAGGGCTGTGTTCTTGGCAAAATCCTGACTGATTTTCACTTCGTCTAAATTTATGACGTATTCATAAATATTTTCTGTGTTGCTGAAGAGGGAACTTCATTGAAGAGCTAAAGTAACAGTAGGTATAGTTAGTATTCACCAGAAAGTACTTGAGCATGTTTTATTTTTTAAGTATTTTTTTTAACATTAGTTTTAGTGACAGCATGATGTACTTGGAGCTTTGAGACCTTTGGTTCTTGGCCAGCTAGTACTTCTATCAAATACTGTGTGTCTTTTTGAGAAATGTTAGCTCCTAACATCTCTGGTCTTCAGTTTCCACATCGTATATAATGAAAACCTAATATGCAAATTGTCCCCTCAGGAATTAGATTGGGAGTTCAGCTGCTCACTATGACATGTGCTAACCACCAGGAGGCAATGGCGGGCATCAGCAATGCAGTGGGTGGCAGTGGAGGCACTGCTGGCCCCAAAGGGCCCTGATGAGAATGAGATTGTAGTGGGATGATGGAGTAGGTAGGTGGGTGGAGCAGGTGATCAGGTGGCATCAGGCCAAGGCAGGTGAGAGCAGGAGCCCAATTGCCTCCCCAATCGCCCTGCCGATGGTGACCAATGGCGGCAGTTGGGGGTGGGCCTGCCGCCTGGCTCACAGGTGCTGAGGGAGCCAGGCAGGGGGCATGGCCACAATTGATCACCCTGCAGGTGGGATGGTGGAGCAGGTAAGGGGGTGGTGCCAGGTGGGACTGCAGAGCTATGAGGCTGGGACTTGAGCTGGGGCTGTGAGCCTGGAGGTGCAAGCTGGGGCTCTGTCCTTGCAGGCTCCCCCAAGGAACCCCACCCATGCATAAATTCATGCACTAAGTCTCTAGTCTATATATATAAAAGCCTAAGCAACCGTTCAACTGTTTGACTGTTCATTATGATGCACACTGACCACAAAGGCAGATGCTCAAAGCAGGAGCTGCCCCCTGGTGGTCAGTGCATTTGCACAGCGGGAGCACCGCTCAACTGACCTACAGGTATCAGAAGCAGAGCTCATATGGCTGGTGAGTGCTGTTGCAGTGTTGCGAGCTTCTCCGGCAGACACTCCCCTGCATGCCCCTCCCCCATCTGAACAGGGACTGGGACTGGGACCACATCAGAAATGACTGGGCATGAGCCCATGGCTGCTTCTTGGTCATGGGCACACTGGTATCAGCCTAGGATAGGCATGCAGAGACTGCAGTGTAGTGGCAGCGAGCATCTTCCCCAGACCCCTGCTGTTTCTTGCACTACTATATCCCTTGGGGATGTTGGACTGCCAGTTTCTGCCAGATCTCTACAGGCCACACCAAGGGACTGGATTATGTACCAGTCCTCTAGTTTATAAAATAAAGGAGTTGATATGACCAATTTTGTTCTTTCTTTTTCTGCTGAAACTCTATGATATAACTTTCTATTCTTATAATAGATTTTAATAGGGTCTTACTCTTTCTGCATATCACATTTATTTGTTCTATTCCTAGGAACCATGATCATATTCCTCTTTGGATTTTAAATGATTATGTATTACTAATATTATTGTATTAGATATAGATTCCCTTAAGGATAGGGACATATTTGAATTCAAATTTGGGTCTTACATAACTTTCCCACATTAGGTGCTATTTAAGTTTTGGTAAGATTGAACTAAAATTGTTTCCTTTTTTGCCAAGATTCATTTTGTAGATGATGTTAACTTGTCTTATTTCCATGTCTGGAAGGCCTCTTACCTTTGTGGGATTCATTCCAAGACCCCCAGTGAATGCCTGAAACCATGAGAAACAGCAGATGGTACTGAACCCTCTACATACTATGTTTTATCCTATGCATGCATACCTATAATAATTTTTAATTTGTAAATTAGGTGCAATAATGTATTAACAGCAACAATAATAAAATAGAACTATTATAACAAGATACTGTAATAAAAGTCATGTGATATAGTCTCTCTCAAAATATCTTGTACTGTACATATCTTTCTTATTCTCGCAAGATGTGAGATGATACAGTGACTACATGATAAGATGAAGTGAGGTGGAATTTTCCATTTAATATTTTCAGACCATGGTTAACTACAGATAACTGTAACCATGGAAAGCAAAACCATTATGGAGAAGGGGGGCTGTTGTAGCTGTTGTAATGATTCCTCTTTCATTCTTTTTCTCATATCCATATTGTTCTGATTTAATATTCTGATTCTTTAGTTCATAATTAATTTTTTTGTTGCTTACATTTCTACTTAACCTTTCTAAACTATATCAAAGGATCTGCATCTTGCTTTATTCTCTATTTATTTGATCATATTTATATCATTGGCTGTCTTTCCAGTACTATTAAACTTCTCTATGATGCTATATTTAAAAATATTCAGTTCAGAAAAGTTTGGGGGGGATAGATTATTAAAACCCATGTTCAACGAATTTGCACTTTTATTTCTATAACACTTGGTTTAGTACTAGGAAAACTAGGTTTTTTAAAAAAGTGGAAGCAACATGTACATTTTATATTTGCATACTTCCTGTCTTTGCCAATTTTCATGGAATGATGCTTAAGGCTACAAAAGAATATACTGTCCTCCTTTGTCCTCAACTAGGAATGAAATAAAATGCTGTAATATTTCAAATGTGGTGGGGAACATTCATATAAATTGAAAATCTAATAAAAAAATCTGTTTTCAGAGTATGGATTTTTCAATAGAATTAAGAGGAAATGTAATAATAAAAAGCTGCAAAGTAATAGCAGTGTAAGAAATCCCCATGTCTTATTATATGAAAGCTTCCCCCTACCCCCAAAGCAGTATAGAAAATACTCTCAATTTTATAAGCCCAATTGGAAGCTGAATTTAGTCTTAGAAAGGTGAGGCCCCCTCATTGATTTTATTTCTTTAAAAAACAGTATTGAAAATACTTTTCCTGCACAGGGATGTTGGCATTTGGCTGTGTCAGGACACATCTGAACCTATCTTCTCAGTTGTAAGTGTGAACATCTAGTTTTTGTGTGCTCTTTTCAGGCACTATGTTGGTGATGGATTGGTAAATTCAAAGGAATATTAGATTATCGCATTGGGAAGACACATCAACAAGGCATGTGTGAGGCTCATGGGAAGATACTGCAGTGAACATGAAAGAGACAGAATTTAGTTCAAACCTCATTTTTCTCTCTCATTCAATGTGTGGTCTCATCAATAACCCCGGGGATATTATACTTATAGTAGCTGCCGTGTGGAGGTAGGCCTGGCACACTTGAATGCTCATATGTGTTTAATTTTGCATTAAGATCCTTCTCCTCCAGGAACATGCCTGACTTTTTGTTAAGTAAAAACCAGTAACTATAAGGTTGGATAAGCAGGATGTAGCCATAGTTGGGGGTGGGGGTGAGAAGAATTCAAAACCAAGCAATAGTGCTTGCCTTGGATTTAAAAATGGCAAGAAGCTCAAACCTCAGGGAAGGTAGGGGAATGGTGCTGAGAGTTTCTAATAATGTGTTCTGTAGATGTAAGAGAGTATCAAATAATTAAAAAAAATAAAAATAGACCAGTTCTTAAATGGCAGATGAAGGCCAGTGAACATACTGTATAAAAGAAATTCTTTGTTAATGACATGGCTCACCACCCAAAAGCACAGTTTCAGCCTCTGCATCAGGTATGATGAGCAGCACAGGGCAAGACACCATCTCCTTTTTCCAGATGGATGCTTTGCCTTTGACCTCCACAGGGGCCTAGACTAACCTGGGTCTCCAAGTTGAGAAGATACCCTGGAGGAATGTTGGAGAAAAATTTGAAGATAAAACAAATTAGTGGCGGTAATAAAAGGGAATGTTGGTAATAAAAGAAAATAATCAGAATCCAGGAGACTGAGTCCCTGAAGTGGCAGACTTGGCAAGGAGAATGAGAAAGAGCAATGAAGAGTCCTGTATATTTTCACTACGTGGTTACTGAGTGGTCCTTGGAGTGTGCATGCCAGGGGGCAAACACAAATCTCCTGTCTCTGCCCAGGGGAGAAAGACTATTAGACTTACTTTCAAAAAGAAAGAGGGTATAAGGGACCATCCCTCAGGTGGAATAGATATATACAGTGCAAACACCAGAAAAATCTCCCAGCAGAGAAGCCTTAAGCAGTGAGTGCTCCCCACTGGCTCCACTGGAAGTGCTCACTGTGCCTGGGGACTCACTGAGGAGAGGGTTTTTAAAAGCACACTTTCTCTTCTCCTGCATAGGTTATTGCCTTTGGAACAGTTGCTCTGCTAAGCTTTCTACTAAAAGAACTGTTCACCTGGAGTGTTTGTGTATGTGTTTTGTAGAGAAGTACTCAGCACAGTGTTCTTTAAGCCATGGTTGATGTTTACTAGCGATCAGATGGTAATGAAAACTTTCATTTTCATTCTTCCCTAAAAGTCATACACCACCAGGCAGTCCTGGGATTGTTGAATCCAGGAAGTCAGGGTGCTGAGAAAATACACTTGGTATGTCTCTGATTAATAGTCCTGTTCTATTAAAATGCGATTTCCAATTTGAATCAGAAAGTAATATAAGGCTCATTGAAACAAAAGTTAAGCAGCAATAATTAGCGAAATTGCTGGGAGGAAAAGAATGGAGGAACTGTGTGACTCTGTTGAACACCTCTGAGTTCACTATGTTTTACCATCTTTTTGTTTATTGTGGTAGAACATACAAAACATAAAATTTGCCACTAAATCATTTTTAGTGTAAAATTCAGTGGAATTTAGTACGTGCACAATGTTGTGCAACTCTCACCATGATCATATCCAAGACATGTTTTATCTTCCCAAACTGAAACTCCATCCCTTCTCCCCTCCCTGTGCCCCTGAACACCACCATTCTATGTTCTGCCTCTGTGATGGTGACTACCCAAGGGAATCATGTATCATTTGTACTTAGGTGACTGGTTTATTTCAGTTACCATAATATTGTTAAGGCTTATGAATGTTATCGTATTTGTTAGAATTTTCTTGCTTTTTTAAAGGTTGAATAATATTCCACTGTAGGTAAATACACCATTTTGTTAATTCATTTATTCATTCATTGATGTCACACCAGGTATGGTGTGACATTTTAAGCCTCTGGCACCTTGGTGATGTTGGATATATCTCCAAACTAGGGACTCAACCAGCAGGTAGCTTGAGTCACTTTCTTTTCTTTTCTTTTCTTTTCTTTTTTTAATATATTTTATTGATTCTTTACAGAGAAGAAGGGACTTTGTCCGCATCCTCCTGCCTGCCTGGTTTGCAGTTTGACACTAGCCACAGCCTCGGCAGCGGCAGTCAGCTGCGTCTTCTGCTTCCTTTCATGGGCAAAGAATTCTACTCCAGGGCCTGGCTTTTGCTCCCCAAAGAAGTCCTATTCTATTTATGACTCAAAACCCAGCAGGCAGTGGCTTTAGCCCCTCTCACTACTTCCCATGTATGCTTCAGTTTTGCTTTATTTCATTTTTGTTTGGTTCCTGATGATGTTTTATTTCTTCCTCCTTTTATTTACTTCTGAATGCTATGTGTTTGAAACAGCAGGAATGCTTCAAAGTGTGGCCATACCCTTTCTTGAGAAGAAGTCCTGGATAAGATTGTGAGGTGTCATAAATCAGCTAGGCTCAGGCAAGATGGAACAGTGTGGAAGGAAATGGCCTCATATCTATTGCTGACTCAAGCAGTAGAAGACAGTGCACTGTCCAAAGGGACTTTGCAAATCACCAGTATCAAAGGGAGTTCAGTTTCCACCCCTGGATCATAGTAGTAGAGGTCTTAGCTACAAACAGCATTTGGCTGGAGGCCACAATCAATTTGACCCCAAATGACAATGGTTTGGAAATAAGAGAGGCAATTCTAAGATCTCACTTGAGGAGGTTGTACTAACTTATTTAAGAGAGCACTTTCAACACAGCAGGAAAGTGGAGTGTCAAATCAGGTAAGTCAAAAGACTAGGGGCAGGGGTGGGGTGAGAGACTTAATGCCTTCTTATGCCTGCTGAAAACCTGAATGTAGATGGGTCCATGATAGGAGATTCCAGTACCTCCAGCTAAGAAGTACTGGGAAGGACAAAGTCTAACACCAGGGCCTTTTAAGTCTGGCATTGGACAATCTATATTAAAGTCTATTTCAGTATATTTGTCTCTTCTATTTATAGTTAATGTCACAAGATGGTTTGCTATAGTGCACTTGAAGTTCTTATTACACCTAAATGGAAATAGGTTCAGATTAGGTACCACACAGTATGGTATGCTGTTTACTACCCATATTCCAGAATAATGTCTGTAAACATCAAAGGTGGGTTTTTTTTTGTTACATGCACCTTTTCAAATGGCCTTCTAAAGACAATAAAGAAGGATTAGCTAAGAAGAACTAACCTGTTCCTGTGAAATAAACTGTAGAGAAGTTAATAAATATGTGAAAGATAAACTTCTACGCAACAAAATAGAAATTATATCCAGCTAAGATTGAATGTGATCCTCAGGGTGGTTGAAAGTTAGTAGGGACTAGGGGATAAATGTAACCTTGGAAGAAATTGGTAACGAATAATCACAATTTGAGAATTATTTTTTGATCAGTTACATTTCTATCCATTTATCTATTTATCCAAAAACACTATTGACAGTTTACTATGCAAAAAGCACTGATCTCCGCCTGTATTCTACATCCTTATAAACCTGCTGCAAGCCCTCCTGGAGCTGACCTTTTCTGTATCCCTACCGGCTATATCTTATCCCTTGCTTTTCACATATTAAACTGTAAGAAATCACTGTAGCCTGGTCATTTGTACCTGAGCTGACAATAGATTCTCAGATAACTCCTTCTGAGAATGGATGAATTCCACTATTATTCAAAAACCACCTAACAAAGTCCAGTTACTTTATGGTATGCTTTCCTACAGCTTTCCTACCTTTGCAATGAATGCATCTGTTGTGAAAATAAGTATTATAGAATGTTGTATCAGCTCAGATATACTGGGGAATATGAAAACCATTTTTTTGAATTTGGATAGGAATAGAATAACTTTCAGGCTGAATACTACTTAGGGGAATCTCTCATTCCTTACCTCATTAATTAATTATTTGGAATTTCAATACTCAAAAGCTTTTTTCTATATCACGATGTGGGTCATGGTCCACAGGCTCAAGTAATGAACATGACGGAAATGAGCTGTGTGCATTGCAATGAGGAGCAGTGAGGAGGTGATCATCTGGAAAGTGTGTACTCTACCTGACAGAAAGGCCATCCCTCAGCTGCTGCTGATAGTTTCTGTATTGAAAATCTGGTCTTTTATTACAAAACTAGAGGCCCGTGCATGAAATCGTGCACGAAATCGTGCACTGGGGAGGGTGTCCCTCAGCTCAGCTTGCACCCTCTCCAACCTGGGACCCCTCAGGGGATGTTCAACTGCATGTTTAGGCCTGATCTCTGCAGTTGAACATCCCTCTCACAATCCAGGACCACTGGCTCCTAACTGCTCACCTGCCTGCCTGATTGCCCCTAACTGCTCCCTTACCAGCCTGATTGACACCTAACTACTCCTCTGCTGGCCTGATTGCCCCCAACTACTCTCCCATAGTGGCCTGATCACCCACAATGCTTTTATTAGTATAGATATGACCCTTCATAGAAAATTTTACTAACCCTTCTTTACAATAAGAGCTTGATGATTGAATTATTGGGACCAGACACCAAGATTTCCTTTCTTTGAATAGTGGAGGGAATAATTGTCTTTAAATTGCCCTAAAATTAAAATAAGATAATGACTTAGAAAAGTATAAAAGCACCATATAAAGACAACTGTCTTTTTCATGTACTGAAAAGACAAAGTGGTAAAATGAAAAACACTATTTTTAATCTCCCTCTTTCTTCCTTTAGAGCCTTTATTTCAACTTTGAAATTTATAAAAATTTCACTCCAATTTTCATTTCTTTACATTCAATATTATTTTGTATTGGTTTCAGGTTTTATATTAGTTATAGAATAGTGGTTAGACAATCGTATACTTTACAAAGTGTTCCCCAATATTTCCAGTACCCACCTGGCATCATACATCATTACAACACTATTTACTATATTCCCTATTTACGTGACAACAGGTTTACAAATTCCTTCCAGTCTTTTTTTTTAAAATATATTTTATTGATTTTTTAAAGAGAGGAAGGGACAGGGATAGAGAGTTAGAAACATCGATGAGAGAGAAACATCAATCTGCTGCCTCTTGCACACCTCCCACTGGGGATGTGCCCACAACCAAGATACATGCCCTTGACTGGAATCGAACCTGGGACCTTTCAGTACGCAGGCTGACTCTCTATCCACTGAGCCAAACTGGTTTTGGCCCTTTCAGTCTTTCTTTTGTGTTGTTCGCTTTTCCTTTTCTTTCTTACTTCTTCCCTCACTCTCCTTATATAGTATGTCAATTGGCCATCAAAGCTCAGTGAAGGCACTGGGACATGCTTAGTACATTTTACAGACCAGGAAACTGAGGCCAATTTCAGTTGGCTGTGGAACTTGACTCAGCGCACAGGGAGCCCTCAGAGCCATGCTCTCTGCCCTTCCTAAGGGGCAGCCACTGGGCAAAGAGAACAAACCTTCTCTCTAGGCTTCCGAGCCTCTTTCTCAAGCACCTCTTCATTGCGGACGCTCCACCTTCTTTCCTCTCCTCGGTTCTCTGCCCCCATTCTTTATTGCCCTCTCTTCTCCAGAGCAGGTGGAAGGCTTCACACTCACTGCCAAGGAATGCTCTGCTGAGGGGCAGAGCTTACTTTTGGGTCAAGGCAGGAGCAGGAGTTGCTGCCTCTGAAGTTCAAAGGCCCCCTGGGTGAGGTGGGTTAGCACTGGGAGCTTGTCTGAATCACATTGGTCAGACTGGTACTCTGCAGTGCAACACCCCTTCACTGAGGTGGCACTGCCCTCAACCCCCGCCTCAAGGCTGCGGGTCCTTGCCCCTCCGCCCAGGCGTCCTTCCATGCCCCTTGATCCCTGGCCTGGCCCATCTGCATCTTGGGACCACTGTAGAACCTCTCTCTCTCTGTAGGCGAGGGAGATTCCCTGCCCGCTGGTGTCCCAAAGTTGTGAATCTGTGGCCAGAGGCCCAGTCTGGGTCTCAGCAACCCCATGCCTGGGATATTCCCAGGGCCCAGGGCGACTCCCAGGGCAGTGATGTTCCTGGGACCCCATGGAGTGGCTAGGCAGACTGGCCTCTCCTCTCTGGGGTAGTGATGTTCCCAGAGCCCCACAGGAGGGGCTAGATGGGCTGTTGCCCCTCCTGGGGCCTGTGATGGACCCAGAACCCTCCTCAGGTGGTGTCTGGTGCTACCCACCTCACCTCCCTGGCCCAGTGGACTGGTTGGTACCTTGTGGGCAGTGTCTGGTGCTGCTCGCCTAACCTCCCCCACCCGGATGGACCTGGATCCCCAGGAGTGGGCCATGGCTGCCCACCTGGCCTGCATATGAAAATTAACCTCCATCTTTGTTTGGTTAATTTACATACTCACTCTGATTGGCTGTGGGAATAGCAGAGGTACGGTCAATTTACATGTTTCTCTATTATTAGGTAAGACTAGCTCCTCTAATTTGAAAACAAAGACAGATTATAGAATGTCATATAGATTTTCCAATTTGAAAGGAATAAAAATTTTAGAAACCACCTGAAGAGAAAGAAACTTTCATGTTTCTCAGTTTTCATTTTGTGACCTCTCCTATACCCCTAAAGCTGAATAAAATATTTCATTTTCTATCTTACTGGGTTTGGCTCTTTTAGAGTGCAATGCCCATTTATGGGTGTTTTGTACAATGTGAAATATTTTTAATTTTACAGTTGTAGGCAAAACCAATTTTATAATCCAGTCTAAAAATACAAAGAATGATTATACTTCAGTAATTTCTAGCTAGTTTTTTTTTTTTACTTGCAAAGGAAGAACTAATATTATAATGCCACTTTCTTTCCATCAATCATTACACAATTTCTAGCAGAATCACCTTTCAAGATTTTAACAAGTTTATTGGAGTTCTTCAACCAAATTAGGAAATATTCTGGGTGAACTCCTGATAAGAGATAGGCAATCAAATCATCAGTGAAGGAAGTTAACACATGAAAATAGAACTCAAAAGGGTTGGGTCCAGTTCTCCACTGTCCCAGAAAGTATTGAAAACTATAATCTCTGCTTTTTCTATCTCCAATCTGTGAATTCACTGCAGATTTTCTATGACCTTCTATAATGCTGGCATGAAGTAAGGGTGCTCATTTACATTTTTTTGAGTAAATTAAATGAAACGAGAGGACCTTAAGAAAAGAATGTAAAGTCCCATTGAGAAAGACAGAACACATAGTCACATTGTAGAAAAAGGACTACTTGTGCATCAGGAGCAAATGTGGAAGACTGTGCCGAGCTACAGCCAATTTCACCCTGACTTGGAGTCTGTCCTATAAGGAAGTTCCAAAGTACATAGTTAGAAACAAGTGACAAAGCTTAGAAAAAGAATAAGTGTTTTTGAAATACTTTTCAATTCTTCATTTTTTAAAAAAAGATTGAGTCATGATATCTCTCACAGCCTGGGACAAAGGTGTAACGATTAGATTGGTGATAAACACACAATCAGCTGATAAGATTTTAGAGCTGAATAGGTAACAAGAGCTCCTCTCTAAGATTTTCCAAGTCACTGTTCCCCCCAACTCCAGGTAATTGTATTTACCATTTACAAAGATTGTCAGTGTGGATTTCATAGTCCAAACAAAACTCAGCATCTTAATGAATTAATCAGGTGAAGCTCATATATTGGTCATATAGAATATCTCTTAGATAAAAATATTTGCTTTGTGAAAAGAGAAGCAATTTAAAGCCATTGAATCCAATAAGAGTTTTAAAATCAATCAACTGAATTGCTCTGACTTGATATATCAACACAGTGACTTTATAATGAACCATGGGGGAGAAAAATTACATTTGCCAGCTTATCATTTCAATATCAATGGTGGAATGAAAAATGGACTCTGTTCTCAGCTGGTTTCCTTGTGATGAGAATAATAAGTTAAACATGACTATGATTCTTAGGTAGAATGACAGGAGTAAATAAAAGAACCTACTCTGTTTTTTTAATTAGTGAAAAATTGCTCATTCTCCTCCAAAAACATGGCATAATTATCCTCTCCCACTCCAAGCTCCACCATCTAGGCTCTATCTTTACATCCAGATAGTTATCTAAAGTTTAATGAGTTTCAGAACTAAACCATATTGTGTATCATATTTAATTCTTATGGCAACCTCACAAAGTCTGCAATTTTAATCAATGTTTATGAAATGAATTCTTGAGTAAATGCAATGATTAGTTTGAAGTTATTGGAAATGTCAGTTATTTATGACATTTCAAGATTGGAAAATATTGATAATTTTTCAACAAATCTTATATTGTATTATACACTGAGTGGCCAGATTATTATGATCTCCAAATGCATAATAATCTGGCCATTCAATGTGCATATGTGTGTGTGTGTGTTTGTGTGTATGTATATATGTGTGTATGTGTATATACACACACACATACATATAGTATATATATTAGAGGCCCAGTGCATGAATTCATGCCTTGGTGGGGTCAGGCCAACCTGGCCAGGGGGAGGGGACATGGGTGATTAGCCGACCTGCCTGCTGGTCGAACTCCTAGTCAAGAGGACAATTTGCATATTAGCCTTTTATTATATAAGATATACACTGAGTGGCCAGATTATTATGTGTTCAGAGATCATAATAATCTGGTCACTCAGTGTATATTTATATTAAAAAAAAATATATATATATATACATATATATATAATTTTACAAGGATTTAATATATGTTAAAAATACAGTAACATATAATTAACTTAAGTGTATAGATTAAAAATACATGAATAATTAACCTCCTAAGTAGTATCAGTGAGAGTTTTCCAAGTTTAAAACTTAATATAGGGACTGCTACCCATTGGTATTTACTTTTAGTAATTTTTTAGACATTAAAAATGATGAAATTATTTTATGAACACTTTATTTAGTTTATACAATAAATCTGGAGATTTATATAAAATGGATGAAAGTATTTTTCACTATATTGTATTACTAGTGATCCAGTGCATGAATTCGTGCACCATGAAAGGAACTGTGGGCTGTGAGGCTATGGTGGGCACAGGGGAGGATCTCAGCCCATCCTCTGCCCTCCTGCCTGGTTTGTTCCACCACAGCCCCAGGTCCCCTGTCTGCCAGCAACCACCGCTCCCACCATCGCCTCTCCCACACACTGACGGCACCAGCCCCACTTGTACCCTCTGATGGCGTGGAGCAATTGGAGCCAGTGCCAGCAGCAGGTGCAAGCAGGGCAAGTGCCATCAATGGGTGCTGGGAGCAGGGTGCAATCAGGGTAATTGGGGCTGGCAGGTGCTGCTCACACCTTCTGATGGTGATGAGCAATTGGACCAGTGCTGGGCATTGATGGGGGTGCAAACAGAGGCTCTGGCACTGGCAATAGGTGCAAGTGGCAGCTGCTGGTCCTGATCGTCCCTAGGAGCACGAGGAGGTAGAAAAGCCTTGAGGAGCAATTGGGGCACCAACAGCAGGTGCAAGTGGGGCCAGCACTGACAGCAGGTGCAAGCACTGGGCAGAACCACAAAACTCAGGAGTAAATAATTTTCAGTAACCACCAGAGGCTTGCCCCAATGGCAGTGACTGGTGCCCTTCCTTGATCTGGTGCCCCTGTTCACCTGCTCCCCCATCCTGCCATGGCTGATGCCCGCCATGTTCTGTGTGCGCCCCTTGGTGGTCAGCACATATCATAGCAACCAGTTATTCAGTTGTTTGGTTGTTCCACCATTCAGTTTATTTGCAAATTAGCTTTTTATTATATAGGATGGCTTTAAAAATGTGTACACATGAGCTATCATAAGTTCCAACCATAATAATTAAGTGATTGTATGACCAGGATATTTAGTTTATAAATTTTGAGGTAATTAAATGATTTAATGGCATCTCTGAGA
Source organism: Lasiurus cinereus (assembly GCA_011751065.1). Classification (NCBI taxonomy): domain Eukaryota; kingdom Metazoa; phylum Chordata; class Mammalia; order Chiroptera; family Vespertilionidae; genus Lasiurus; species Lasiurus cinereus. Next base: position 23,679,739 of record JAAGEH010000018.1, on the reverse strand, counting down.
ATCATTTTTGGAGTTTTTGTTAATTTTCTGTGGGAACACTGAATATCCATAAGATATCTCCTCAAATTTTAAAGCTGAGAGACTCAATTCCTAAATATTTGGTTGTTTTAATAACTTGGAACTTCTTCACCATGAATTGTTTAAAATAATAAATTATAAGAGGGGATGGTGATAATTCCCTCAAAATGTCAGGAGTCCTCAGACTCAGTTCAGCTACTATTGAAAATAAACTTACTTTTGAAGAAAGAAGGGAAAAAGTGAAATCTTGAGTGCATTCATTGCTTGGCTTATGTACTACATGCCAAGGCTAATTGTGCACTAGTAACTTCATTACTGAATAATGTGAGTGAAATCTGTGTAAAACATGAGTACAATTAAATGATTTTTTTGCAGTCATGTGTGTGCTTTGGTCAATGCATATAGTAATTGAATTTACACTGAATTAAAAGGGCCTCTGTGTAGTTTTATACAAGTCCTGGAATTATCACAAGAAAAAATAATTCAATTAAAGAAAGAAAGAGAAGTATCTTAACTTACCTCTTAAGATTGAGGAACTATGCATTAATTTTTACCTCAAATATCAGATTTTGATAACTGTTCTGAAAATAGTCATCAAAGTCCATTAATTTCTATTTAAAATTTTAAAAGCACAAAGTAATTTAAAAAGGATAACAGAAAATATTTCTTTAGCAATTTCAATTGTTGTCAGTGAAGGCAAGCATGAAGTGAACAGCAAAATCTTATTTACAAATATGTCTTTGAATTCCATTTTTCTGGCATTATAATGTGATGTTTTGATTGTATAAAGGATACTTTGATTCTAAAACACAAATGACTAGCTCTAAAACTAAAATAGCAGTAACAGTGCTTTAATAATTGAGAAAGAGATAAGAAAAAACATGTAAATTTGTCCTTGATCATAAACAGTGTGAAAATTAGATAATTTGAAAGTCAATTTATTTTTGGCAGGTTCTTTCTTAATGTGTATGCTATAGAATGAAAACATCTAATTTGCATATAAAATCTAGGTAGCAAGTCTTCTGGAAATAGAAGTATGTAGAATGCTGAATTAGCCTCTTTGCTCTGTGAAGAGAAACTGCTATAATAGATTTTGAGTTAAACTATATGTCTAAGCTAAGGTCCTGAATGGGCTAATGTCCATTAACAATCAACAAATTAGTAAATTGTCTTTATTGAGATTTCTTTTCTCAACCTAATGGTTTGTTTAACTGATGGCTGATGTGACCATTAGGAGCTATTAGCATGTTAAGAGGGTATTAAATAAAGCCAACAGTTGGCCTTAGAAACAAAAGGATAAACACAGCACAATTTATTATTTTGCTAGGCTAAGCAAACATGGTCTAGATGCATTACTGCCTTCTAACAATGCCTGTAGTCATCTGTTGAATAAATATCCTATTGGGCTAAGAACAAAAGAATCAGCAAATCTGTGATCTACTAAACTTCTAATTGCTGGTGTATTTTAGCTGATTTTTAGACTTTATTTGAGTTATATAGATGTAGACTCACCTACAATTTCATATTGTGTTGAATTTTTCAATCAAATATTATGAATATGGAAAATGTTTATGCGACCAGATGTGAGTGATATTGCCTTAAAATGAAGCCAATTTCAAATGTACACATTTAATAAACAGTACAGTAAAGGAAAATCAGATGGAAGTGGTTTATATAGGTAAGTACTCAAAATTCTCTTGTTGATATTTCTACTTCTGCTATGTTTAGCCTCCCATTATTGTTTTTATGTCTAAGAAGTCAGACCTACCAGTATCCTGTGAAGGTACTGAAGAGAAGCTCTTTCCATTGGCCTGTTCCATTCTAAATCACATGCTTGCTCTTTGGAAGTTCTTTTGTTTCTGATAATATATAAGAAAGAGATAGGACATTTGAATCTATATAATACTTCCTTTATTCTGTATCTTCCAGAAAGGAATAGAGGAAACAACAATTTCGGCTCAGTGGATAGTTTTGACCTGTGGACTGCAGGGTCCTGGGTTTGATTCTGGTCAAGGGCATGTACCTCGGTTACAGGGTCCTTCCCAGCCAAGGTCCTGGTCAGGGCTCATACAGAAGGCAACCAATTGATGTGTTGCTCTCATGTCCATATTTCTCTCTCTTTACCTCTCTCTTCCGTTCTCTCTAAAAAATCAATGGAAAAATATTCTCAGTTGAAGATTAAAAAAACAAAATAACAACAAAAAATAATTCCAGCAGACTCTCTACACATTGCTTTAGAAATGTGGCAGCTAATCTGATGCTGGGTTTTTGTTGATTTATATAAATATTTACTGATCACCACCACGTGCCAGGTAATCTTCTAAGCACTAAGACACCCAATGAAACTGACAGAGAGAAAAATCTCTGTGTGAGTTTTACATTCTTGTGGAGGAAGATAGATAACGGACAATAAACCTGTATAAAAAGGATGTTGAAGGATAAGTGCTAAATAAAAGAGAACAGACTAAAGAGATTAGAAACGGTGAGGGAGGAGGAACAAGTAGCATTTTGAACAGAGTGATCCCATTGCCCTCAGCAAGAAGATGATACTGAAGTCAAGATTTAAAGGGGGTATGGGAGTTTGTTTTTCAGTTATTGGAAAAAAGAACACTCCAGGCAAAAGGAACAACTAGTGCAAAAGATGTAAGGTGTGAGTTTGCCTAATGTGTTCAAAAAGCAGAGTAAACAAGGCTAGGAAAGAGAAGAGTTGTAGAAAATGAGGTCAGAAGGGAAAAAAATCAAAGAGAGCCTCATAGTCCACTGTAAGAAAGGCTTTTACTCTACGCATGATCTCATGTCTTAAGAGTATCATTTGGACACTATGTGCAGAACAGATTGTAAGAGGGCAAGATCTATTAAAGGAGACAGGATTAGAGGTCAATGGCAGTGATGGTGGAGAGAGAGATAATGTTGATTTAGTAGAGGGGAGTGGGTCACAGTGAAAAACAGTCTAATTCTGGATATATTTTAAAAGTAGAACTCATAAAATATAGATTAATTGTGGAATGGAGAATGTGAAAGAGAAATCAAGATGGCTTTAAGGTTTTAGCCTAAGTGAATGGAAAGATGGGTGACAGGACATGAATTGGGAAAAGTTGTGGGGTGGAGTTCAGCTTTGAACATGTTGGAAGGTTGCCAGATTTAGCAAATAAAAATACAGGCTACCTGGTTAAATTTTTTAAAAAAATATATTTTATTGATTTTTTACAGAGAGGAAAGGAGAGAGATAGAAAGTCAGAAACATCGATGAGAGACATCGATCAGCCGACTCCTGCATGCCCCACAGTGGAGATGTGCCTGCAAGCAAGGTACATGCCCCCAACTGGAATCGAACCCGGGACCTTTCAGTCCGCAAGCCGACGCTCTATCCACTGAGCCAAACCGGTCTCGGCTACCTGGTTAAATTTATATTAAGTGTGTATTTATCTGAAAACCTTAACATGTTAATTTTTAAGTGTCTATTGGACATCCAAATGGAGAAGTTGCTAAGGTATTTGGACTTCTGAATTTGGGGCATAGCTTTGAGCTGAAATTTTGTGAGTTGTCAACATGTAGATGGAATTTAAAACCATGAGATGAAATGCTGTAACAAAAGATATGAGTATAGATAAGGAAGGACATCAGTGCTGTGCCCCTCCTACAGAAAGGCCTGGAGCATGTCAACTTTTATCAATATGGGGAAGAAGAGGGAGCAGCAAAAAAGTCTCAGAAAGAGAAACAAGAATAATAGCAGGAAAATCAAGCAAGTAGTGTGCAGCCAAATGAAGGATTTCAGGGAGGAGGGAATAATCTATTATGATATTACTGATGAAATAATCCAGTATAGAAGAAAAATATTGGTGATGTATTAGAGAAAGAGACTAATTGCTAGAGCAATGTCATTGGCTAGGTAGAAGGTGATAGGCTCATCAAGTCACATGTAGGAATGAAGGTTGGCATCTAGAGTAGCAGATAGCAAGGCCAACAACCTGGTGATGAATGCTAGTGAGTAGGCAGAGGAAAAGGTGGAGATTAGTGTTAGTTCTCTTTTGATTGCTTCAATTTTCTCTGTGAAGTAGGATGCAAGGTCACAGTTGCAATTCAGGACAAGTAAGGAAACATATGGGTTTGGGAGAAAAAAGGAGAAGTCATGAGACATATGCCTATGTGGACTGGAGAGTGAACTGGTCAAGTATAGTGTGATTAGGCAGCATTAAAGGTCCTCTTAATTTGTGGCCATACTTTTAAATGGAAATTAGTTAACATGGCTTTATGAAAATAAAATTATATTTTATTGTGGTGATACTAGAGGCCCAGTGCATGATATTGTGCACTGGGGGGAGGAGGGTCCCTCAGCCTGGCCTGTGCCCTCTTGCAGTCTGGGATTTTGCAGGGAATGTCTTCTTGCCACTCCATGAAGAGTGGGCCTATGCTGGCAGACAGACATCCCCCAAGGGGCCCTTAGTGCTGCTGTGGAGGTGGGAGAAGCTCTTGCCACCTCCACTGCTCTTTGACAGCCAAGAGCCTGGCTTCTGGCTGAGTGGCACTTCCTCTGTGGGAGCACATTGACCATCAGGGGGCAGCTCCTGTGTTCCACCATACAGTCGATTTGCATACTAGGGTTTTATTATATAGGATTTGTAGCACTTTTACACCAAATAGGGCATCCAAACTTTATAGTGAAAATTAAAGTTAGGATTTTTAAAATTGAGTGATACTTACCAGGTAAAATTCAATTTGGATGAGTCTTAAAAATGTAACAGAAGTCCTTCACTTGCTGGCATCAATTTATAAGAATTTCTATAGAAGGTTTTTGTTTTGTTTTGTTTTGTTTGTTTTTTGAGAAGGTCTTTTAAGTAGAGATGAATAAAGCCTTTAAAACTCATTGAGAAAGACTAAAGCCAGAATAAAGGAGACCTCTGTATACTTTACTAGATAAGAAATTATAAAGGGCTCCTGAGAATGACTTTCAGGTCCTCACAGGAAGTGGTAATAATTCTTAACCAGTGTTAAGAGTCCATTTTTTTCTAAGTTTCAGAGTAAGTGTGGTACTCTGAGACTGGCTTTGGCTTTCTTACAATGCCAAGTTCAAAAATATATTTTAGTTGTTCTAAACACAGTAAGCACTTGGTGAGGTACTGACTTTAAGCATAAACTTCTTTAATCCATTAGTTTCTACTGTGTATCTTGCTTTTTTCCAATGAGCTCAAGCTTTGAAAAATACAGAAAGCCTGCCTCTCTAGGAAATGAGAGTGGTTGTATGATGTAGCTCCCTTCTTCTCAAACTAAGTAGAGTGCATGATCCCTGTCACCTAAATTCCTGGTTGGATAAGTGTTCCTAACAACAGCCTTATCTGGCAACTGTATCAAAGAAAGGGCCATCTATTTCTTTGGAAAAAATCCCTTCCTTCTTGGAGGCTCAGTTAAATTTTTTTCAGTAGTGTTATGAAAGTTTTCTATAATCATTAAATATCTCAACAGCAAAAGCTTAAAGGCTTTTAATGCCTCAAATAGCTTTCTGTCTAACATAGTTCAATGGCTCCTAAATATCAGTTCATAAATGCAATTGGCTGTCTGTGATGATATTTTCACTCATATGTGGTAAGAAATGAAAAACAAAAAACAAAAAACAAAGCCATTGTAAGATTGCCAATTGTGATTCTGAGATGAAGTTCTTTCTAATTTGTATGGCTATAGTACATAATTTTTCTTTTTATATACACCGTGCTTAATTTTCAAAAGAAGTTGACCACTCCATGTTCTCTAATTTACTTAAAAAATGTAATTGGTCCATTAAATACAAAAGACTGTGAACCAAATATTTAGTTCACACAGGATCCCAAGAAGAATAGAGCATATGTAGGAGTTTAGGATTACATAGAACAAGTAAAAAGAGAAGCAGTTCCCTTCATACAGTGATAAAAATCCATTTATACTCACAGTTAGGAATATTTAGCTCAGTATTAAAAAATTATTGAAATTAATATATAGTTTAAATGTGTGACTTTGCTTATAAAATTCCAGATAAATAATATAAAAATTATATAATTGACCTTTAAAAATCATCTGTGTTTTCTTTACTTGAAAACCAGATGTTTACTTTTGTGACTGTGTGTTTACTTTCATATTGGAGGCTGATTTAATACTTAGAAGGTAAAAATGTCAGAGCAGATCCTATGCTAGAGGCAATCAATCCCCTATAATATTTCAAAAGGTCCTTCTGAGTAATTTTGTTTTTCTTGGGTGTTTAGATGCCTATGTAAACATCTAAAAAAGATCCACAAAATATTTTGCAGTAAATACCTATAATTACAGAATTAACTTAGATTACTGTTTTAGTCATGTAGCATTTTATAAATAGATTTTATTTAAACCAGAATGAGAAAGAAGAATAAACATGAAGAAAATCTTATTCCTTAGATGTCCATATTTTTCTTTCATGATATACTTTCAGTACAACATGTATAAAGTAACAAAAAAGTTGGAGAGAAAAGTGACATTCTGAAGTTCAAATATTTTACTATGTTCTACAAATCTCTAATTACTTGAAAATTCGATTATTTTAAAATTAATTAATAGAAAATAATTTTCTAATATTCAAATAAAAATTTAGATTAAAAATAGTATCATGGTGAGGTGATTTCTGAAACAAATACTTTTAATCATCTGCAACCTATATTTCCCTTTGTATTGGATCACACAGAAATAGGCAGCTTGATATTGAGACAAAGTCAGGGAAACCAAAAGAAGATTGATGTAGCTGTGAAATCAAATGTACTCATGGTTGGTGGTGATGGGAGGTAAGTTTGGAAAGAAGGACTGGGTTTAGAGTGAAGGGTCTAGTGCTTTCATAGGAATTTAGGGAGCAATGGTTGGGTTTTAGGCAACAGAGTAGCAGTCAAAGTTATATTTCTAAAACGTCTCTGAAAGCACGTCTGAATGAATGTAAAGAGTCTGTCCCTGGGGTATGAGGCTTTACAGAGATTCAAGCAAGAAATAATGAAGGGCCAGGCCTATAAGCAGTGAGGGAAGAAGGACAGGGAGATAGATTCAAAATTTAGCTATAATAATTGTATTGCCTTTCCTTCCATCCCTTTAGAGTGTTCCTTGCACCATTTCAATCAAGGACGTTTTTAAAAAAATATAATACTTCACTGAAAGTTTGACCAAATGAAAATGTGATGTTTGAGGGAGTAAAAGGTAGAAAAGCTCCCATTCATATGCAAGAGTCTGATTGTTGACTCTTTTCTAAGTAATTGATTATGATAGAGAGAAAAACAGGCATGGCATTCTTGAAAGATCCAGTGTGACACAATAATGTAGACCACTACCTTTTTTTTGATGACACAAGCATTGCACACAAGCATGAATCCTCTGATATGCCTAAGATAAAGCTCATCTTCTCCATTTTAAAGACATTTGCCTAGTAGCCTAGGACTAGAAATTTAACAAAGATTACCTGCTTTGCATCTTTACTGTGGTCAGCCTCATTTGGATAATCAAGCTAATTATAACTATTAACTCAGCAGCCCTCTTTCTCTGTTATAGAAATAAATTGGGGGGGGGGGATTTTCCTCAATTCTCCATAATCTTCTGGGTGCTTGTAAATGGAAGACATTTAATATATTTTATGCACATTTATACAGTGCATAAAGTTGTTCATTTCTTTTACTTTGAAATAAGTTGCCCATAGAATATTTGTCTATCCTCTAGGAATAAATGAGTTTACTCATTTCTCCTCTTTGCTTCCTCCCTTTTCCTTCATCCACCCTACTTTAAGTCATTTGGATTTGGTGCTGGCAGTTATTCTGCAGGTGTCTCTGTGCTACCCAGGAGGCTCCTCAGTGCATGCTGCAGTCAAGCACACACAGCTACTACTCTTTTCTTTTGAAAGAGCTGTCTCTTCCCTTGGTAGGAGTTGAAGCAGGGTGGTGGTAGTGGCTGGCCAGCAGATACATACACAATGAAACCTCAATGCTTTCCTCTGATGATCGGGGAGAATACCTGCCTACAGAAGGGACAATTAGTGACACACCTCCTAGTCTAACTCACTTCTTTAGCTTACTTCTCCATACTCTGTCTCCAGTGAGTTATTCCCATGATATAAGGAATTCTAATTTGCAAACACATCTAATCAGCAGTGAATTGGCCATGAATAGCATTTAGTTTCTTCTAGGATCCTGAATGTAATTCTTATGGGTCCACATAAGCTGCCAAAGAGCCTCAGTATAGTTCTTATAGCTTTATTTATACGTAGAGGATGCGTGAAAATGCCATGCAACTAATCAAAATAAATCTAACAAATCAATGAGTTTAAATCTGGTCCAGGGTTTTTTTTAAGATCAAATCATTTTTAGCTCCCCTCTTCTCCCCCTTTTAATTGAATTGAAAACTGCTTAAATAGAATCTGATGGTAATATAGCAAATAAATAAATTTTTATGAGAAAAATCTTCTAAAAATGGTAAAAATATTTAGAATCAATGGGTAAAAGTAGCAGTAGAATCAATCAATCATCAATCAAACAAATTTCTTAGTCCATGGCCAAATGTACCAATTAATTTTGACCAGAATCAGAACTACCTTAGACTTGAGAAAGAACAATTCCTGCTCTGGGTCCTGTATTTCAGAGAGCCCTGCATGTCACAAGCACAAAAATTTATGGAATATAAAACATGTAAGCCAGCTGTCAGTTGGGATTTGGCACTTGGGACCTATAACCCTAAATATCTGCTCTTGTGACATATCATGTAAGCATCAAAGAAATGGATGCTTATCCTACATCTCCTGCCCTATGACCTTGAAATGAAAGGTCACTGCATACCAACATCATGAAGGTCTGTGGCATGTACAACTGCTGTCATCAGACTCAAACAATGCCTACGTTGTTTTCTCATCCATATGTGCTAATCAGTATTCTGCTAAATACTCAATGATATAATCTGAGGGTCTTCAACATTTTTTTTTTCTTTAGTAGCTCTCTTCTTTTTAATGCTTTGCTTGGCAAACTCTAACTTCTGGTCTCCTTGAAGCCTGATTCTATCTCCTCAACTCACGGAGTTTGCATTTAGGGTGACCCTTAAATAAGAAAGGTGCTTGTCCAATGGAAACATCTGAGCTCTCAGAAATTACACAGCAAGGGATGCTGAGGAATTGGAGCAGCTAACTTAAATTAAGGATATCTTTTCCCAAAGGAAGTGACAGTAGCCACCCCTGGCATCATAAACTGCACCAAGCATGTCCTGAGCTCTGTAAGACAAGACATAGGGGAGAAATGACTTCCTCATCAGCCAGGATTGCTCCTTATGTTTTAACTTAAAACTTAATGCTGTGTTCCATCCTCAAGTGTCTCTGCATTTGCTGAAATGTCAGGAATATGCCACTGAGGACATAATATTTTATGTGGTAGAGATGTTAGTTTTTTATAACTTTGGTGCTGTATCTGCCTAGCAAGTTTCCTACTGCAATGCTTGCTTGACTCCTGTCATCATCTATGGAATGCTAGTGGAGATATTTCCAGTTATGTTCCGTGACAAGGTAATACCAAATAGGATTGTATTTTGACAAATACTGTTTTTTGTTTGGTTATCTTTCTGTACAAGCCTGAGAACTCCATTATCAGAGGTCTTGGGGATTTCCAGACTTAGAGGCTCTAACTGGCAAGCAGATCACAATGACAGAGATGGCACTTGCAAGGGGAAGCGCATTCTTGGGTCATACACACATCAAAGAATACAAATGCTGGAGCATGCAGGACTCTTAGAAATATCTCAGCACCAAGCAGTATTTATATTTATAGACAAAGCACCTGGACAGTAAGAAAATATAATTATTGCCTCAAGTGACTGCATACCAAAAATCTGTTTTATTAAATTCTAAAGAGAATAGATCTTCTAATAATTTTACCGTTGTGTATTACCATGACTGTTTTTAGATTCGTAAGCTGCATTTATCTTGTATTATGTTTATAACATGCTTCATTTACAAACAACCTTTCTGTAAAAATTATTTTTCCTTCTTACAATAACCCTATAAAGTCAGAATTAATATTCTTATTTGATAAAAGGAGAAATAGAGGCTTAGAGGATAAGTGAGTTACTGAAGGTCACAAGGAGTGTGAATACAAAAGACAGAATACTCTCAGTGCTCTGATGTGACAAGCCTACTCTTACACCCAGTGCAGCACAGGTGAACAATGCATCACTGTTCAATAGCAATCTTTTTCTTTTCAAAAATTCTCAAAGGTTTTCATGTTGTAAATGTAATTTACACTTAAGTCTCTCTCATCTTATAAGACCTCCATTTTTTGGTAGCTGTGACTTACCTCTTTCTTTTCCTCTTCTTCTAAACATTGACCACATAGGTTATGGTCCCAGTCCCTGTTCACCTTCATCTCTAAATTCTAAGCAGCCTGGTTTCTGCAACAACCATACTTTGTAAGATCAACAAGTTCCTCCTAATTATGAAATGAAATGTATATATATTTTCATTATTATTATTTTTTCTTTTGAGAGCCAAACTTCTTTTTTCTTTTTCTTTTTTTATAATTTAATAAATATTTATTGTTCATATTATTACAATTGTTCTTCTCTTTTCCCCCCATAAGTTTCCTTCACCCAGTTCCCATCCCACCTTCTGCCCTTCCCTCCCCCCACATTGTCCTCATCCATAGGTGTACGATTTTTATACAGTCTCTTCCCGTATCCCCCTCACTACTTCCCCCCTGAGAATTGTCAGTCCACTCCCTTTCTATGCCCCTGATTCTATTATATTTGCATTTATTCTGCTCATCAGATGTGGGAACCTCTTTCACGTCCCATGTGGTTCAGGATTCCCCGGTTCAGGGTTCAGGATATGGAGGAGGCCAAATGCAAATGAAAAGAGAGACTACAAAAGTATTAATTTGGAGATATTGGAGGGCCAGACTGGAACCTTCCTCTTAAGAGAAGACTACTCTTTCCTTTGGCCTTGCTATCCTTTTTATTCAGGTTTGGGATACACCTTTTGCCCTGAAGCAGGCAATTCCAATAACAAGTAGATTATCTTATCAGTAAAGATTTACATGATTATTTGATGGGGAAGTTCATTGTCTCAATTAGATAGGGAACGGCTGGCTTTGACCTTTCAGTGCTTCAAGGTTGACCAGCCTTCCGGGGTTCCTTGTCCACACTTTCTATTAGTGAGATAATTATTGGTTTCCTGCAATCAGATGTTTAATTCATTTGATTTTTAGATTCACTTGTTGATAGGTACAGTGGTACCTCGAGATACGAGTGCCCTAACATGAGATTTTTGAGATACAAGCCGTTGAGTGAGCGATTTTTGCTTTGAAATACGAGCAACATTTGAGATAGGAGTAATCTAATCGCACGGATAGGCCGGTGGCACATGACCCACCAGTTTACCTTACCTCGAGACTTGAGTGTCTCATAGTTTCCCACGCCTCAAGGTTACTGAACGAATTAAACTCGTATCTCGAGATACCACTTATGTATTTGTTGTTCATAATTTTTATCTTTACCTTTTTCTTATTTTTCCTCTTCTTAAGAGTACCTTTCAGCATTTCATATGATACTGGTTTAGTGTTGATGAACTCTTTTAGCTTTTTCTTATCTGTGAAGCTCTTTATCCACCCTTCAATTCTGAATGATAGCTTTGCTGGGTAGATTAATCTTGGTGGTAGGTTCTTGCTATTCATCACTTTGAATATTTCCTGCCACTCCCATCTGGCCTGCATAGTTTCTGTTGAGAAATCAGCTGACAGTCATATTGTGCTCCTTTGTAGGTAACTAACTTTTTCTCTTGCTGCTTTTAATATTCTCTCTTTATCTTTTGCTTTTGGTATTTTAATGGTGATGTGTCTTGGTGTTGTCCTCTTTGGATTCCTTTTGTTTGGGGTTCTGTGTGCTTCCTAAACTTGCAAGTCTATTTCTGTCACTAGATGTGGGAAGTTTTCAGTCATTATTTCTTCAAATAGGTTTTTAGTATCTTGCTGTCTCTCTTCTTCTGGCACCCCCACAATTCTGATGTTGGTATGCTTGAAGTTGTCCCAGAGGCTCCTTACACTATCTTCACATTGTTGGGTTCTCTTTTCTTTTTTCTTTTCCAATGGAGTGTTTTCTGCTTCTTTGTGTTTCAAATCTTTGACTTGATCCTTGCATTCATCTAGTCTGCTTTAGGTCTCTGTATAATATTTTTTATTTCAGTCAGTGTATGTTTAATTTCTAGATGGTCCTTTTTTATCTCCTCTTGGATCTCACTAAATTTATCGAAGTTTTCTAGGAAACTAGAGGCCAGTGCATGAAAATCAGCCCAGCTTGCTCCCTCTCCAATCTGGGATCCCTTGAGGGATGTCAGACTGCCCATTTAGGTCCGATCCAGGTAGGATCGGGCTTAAACGGGCAGTCAGACATCCCTTTCACAATCCAGATGGCTGGCTCCCAACTGCTCAACTGCTTGCTTTCCTGATTGCCTCTAACTGCTTCTGCCTGCCAGACTGAACACTTCCTAACCACTCCTCTGCCAGCCTGATTGATGCCTAACTGCCCTACCCTGTGGTTCTGGTCACTCCCAACTGCCCTTTCCTGTAGGCCCGGTCACCCCCAACTTACCTCTTCTGCCAGCCTGGTCACCCCTAACTACCCTCCCCTGCAGGCTTGTTCACCCCCAACTACCCTCCCTTGTGGGCCTGGCTCTGCCAACTGCCCTCCCCTGCTGGCCATCTTGTGGTGGATATCTTGTATCCATATGGGGCAGTCATCTTGTATGTTAGAGTGATGGTCAATCTGCATATTATTCTTTTATTAGATAGGATAGAGGTCTAGTGCATGGGTGGGAATAGCTGGTTTGCCCTGAAGGGTGTCCTAGATCAGGGTGGGTGTTCCCTTGGGTCATGGGGTGGCCTGGGCAAGGGACCTACGGTGGTTTTTCAGGCCAGCCACGCCCCCAATGACCCAAGCAGGGGCCCTGGTATCTGGGATTTATTTATCTTCTACAATTGAAACTTTGTAGTCTGGAGCAGAGCTAAACCTTCTGCTCACACAGCCATTGAAACTTTGTTGCCTTATGCACCAACCAGGGTATGTGGAAAGCTTGGCTTCCTCCATCACCAGGGCAATCCAAGCATTCCTCCTGCTCTCTCTCTGGCTATAGCCATCTTGCTTGGGTTAATTAGCATACTTTCTCAGATTGGTTGTTGGATGTGGCTGGTGGGCATGGCTTGTGAGTGTAGCAGAGGTAAGGTCAATTTGCATATTTCTCTTTTATTAGATAGGATTCTTGAAAAACTTATTATCGTGGTTTTGAACTCTATATCCAGTCATTTGTTTTCCTCCATTTTTTTGTGTGATCTGTTTCTTTGTCTCCTCATTTCTGCTGCTTCCCTGAGTTGGTAGAGTAGTTTTGTGTGCTAGGTGTCCTATATGGCACCATTGCTCCACCTCTTCAGTTACCTGAGGTGGACTCTCTTTGTGCACCTCTTTGTGGACTGTGTGTACAGCCTTGTTAAAGTTAAGTCTTGATTGTTGTTGGTATCACTGGGAGGAATTGCCCTCCAGGCCAGTTGGCTGTGAGGATCAGCTGTGTTTATGCTGGGAGAACTTCTGTGCTCCAGACAGCCTTATGAGACAAGACTTGAAAAATTGCAAAAGCCTCTGTGCTTTGCTTAGATGGGGCAGAGTCTTAGGGCTGAGCAGACAGCCTTGATTTCCCATCAGCCCTTCCCTATGAAGCCCCTGTGTCTAAGAGTTCCTTGGTAAGTGCTGTAGCCCTCTATGCATGCACCTGTGTGAGTGCCTCCAAACCTCTGCCTTTTGTGGCTCCCCTGAAATTCTGTGCGCTCTGGGACCTGTATGAGTTTGAGACCCCAGGGTCTTGCCTGAAACTGGGGATCAGTGCAGTCAGAAATGGAGTTCAGCACAGTTGGGAGTTCAGTACAGTTCAGCACAGCAGTCAGTCCTTTCTGGGTGCACTCATGCACCCACCTCCAGGTCTCTGCCTTTCACAGCTCCCCTGAATTTCTGTGCACTCCTCCTTTTTCATGACAGGCCAGACTCCCCCCCATATGAGTCTTGCCTGGAACTGGGGTTCAGTGCAGTCAGGAGTTTTCCTCTCCCTCCGGCCAGAGGAAGCCAACCAGGTACTCCACTGCCCATTCTCTCCAAACATGTATCTTTGTACCTCAGCTTTTTGCAGCTCCTCTGAGTCTCTATGAGTCCCTTTCTTTCCTTTTAGTTGTAGAATTTCCACTCAGCCAGATTTCCTGTGGTTCTGGATGATGTCCAATCTGTCTTTTAGCTATAGTTTTGAAATTGTTGTGTGAGATAGCAGTTTAGGTGAACACTTATGTCGCCTTCTTGATTTATCCTTAAATGTGTATTTTAAATACTTTTCCAAGACTTATATTTCTATTGAAATGGCCATAAAATGATGCTTTATATTTAGTGATACTTTTTGCCTTTAATAGCTAATGTGTCTGAAACTAATAAAATAGCTTTATTTTTCCATTCTTTTACTTTTAAACATTCTATGTTCTTAATATTAAGATGTTATCTCCTATAAACAACATATGAGATTTCAAATTCCAGTCTGAAATTCTTTGTCTTTTGATTGAAGTCTTTAGTCCATTTATATTTAATCTATTTTAACTTATATCTACCATTTTGTTGTTTCTTTTTGTTTTTATTTTATTTTATTTTTATTATTTTTATCCCTTTGTTGTTTTTCTCTGTATTAATCAAATAATTTTAAGATGCTATTTTCTTCTAGTAATTTAAAAATATTTTAAGAATATTTATTTATGCATTACAAATTAAAAATTATATACTATTTATTTGCTATTTTTATTGCTTTTTATCCCTTTCTGAAATTTTGTGCTGCCATCTAGGATAGTTTCCTCTGACTAAAATCTCTCTTTAATATTTCTTGGAAGATAGATAGCTTTTGTTTTTCTGAAAACCTCTTATTTTTTTTTATTAAATAATGCTTCCTATGAGTATAATATTTTGTTAGTAGTTTTGTTTTGTTTTGCAGAATGTCATTTCACTGCCTTCTGATTTGACCATTTCTGATGAGAAGTCAGTTATCTTTCTGTACTCTTATCTCTTTAAAAGCAACGTGTTTTGTTTTTCTTCTGCTAATTTTATGATTTCTTTGTCTTTCCCCCTCAGCATATTAAATTGTGCTATATCTGTCTGTGTTTTCTTTACATTTTCTTTCTTGGGGGGTTGCAGAGATTTTTGAAAGTGTAAATTGAAGTCTTTTCCAGTTTTGAAAAATTCTCACCAATTATCTCTTCAAATATTTCTTCTGCCATATCATCTTTCATTTATGTCTAAAACTCCAATTACAGGTATACCTTAGATATATTGCAGGTTTGGTTCCAGACTTTTTCAATAAACCAAGTATTACAATAAAGCGAGTATCCATGTGAATCTTTTGGTTTCCCAAAGCATGTAAAAATTAGGTTTACACCTATTAAATGTGCAATAGTATATGTGTATAAAATAGTAAAAGTGTGTATACCTTAATTAAAAGTACTTTATTGCTAAATAATTCATACCATCATCTGAGCCTTCATTGAATCATAATATTTTTGCTGGTGGAGACTCTTGCCTCAATGTTGAAGACCTGATTAGGTTGTTTATGGCTGGGGTAGTGGTTGGAATATTTTAAAGTAAGACAGTGATGAAGTTTTCTACATTTGTTTGTAAAAACTCAATATCTGTGATGTGCAATAAACAAAGTACAATAAGACTTGATATATAAATTGCACTTTTAACCATGTCCCACTTGTGTCTTTTATTCCATTTTATTTTTCTTTTTGCTTCAATTTATATTTATTTTCTATCAATCTGTCTCTGAATTCACTAATCTTGCCTTTTGTTATGTCCAACCAGCTCTTAGTTCCCAATAATGAGTTCTTATTTCAGATTTTTATTTTTTAGTTCCATAATATTTAATTTACTGTATTGAAACAATTCTTTATTGAAATTCTCCATCTTTTTCTTCATTTTGTTCAGCTTTTGTTCTGTTTTCCATAATATATTATTTGTTATCATTTAAAAATCCTATAAACTAAGTTCAATATTTGGATCATTTGCAGATCTGCTTCTACTATCTAATTTTTTAGAAACATTTTCTCACATTTATATTAATTTTTTATTATATCCTGACAATAATTTAAAATGTAATATATTATAGCAGTAAAAGCAATAAAGTGTTTTGTATTTTTTAAGTCAATTGGGCCCTAACTGGTTTGGCTCAGTGGATAGTGCGTTGGCCCGTGAGTGAAGGGTCCCAGGTTCGATTCTAGTCGAGGGCACATGTCTGGGTTGTGGGCTCGATCTCCAGTAGGGGGTGGGCAGGAGGCAGCCAATCAATGATTCTCTCTCTTCATTGATATTTCTATCTCTCTCTCCCTCTCCCTTCCTCTCTGAAATAAATAAAAATATATTTTTAAAGAAAGTTAATTGGATAGAAAGAACAGATGATAACTTCAATCAAATCAGGTAGTAAGTTGTGTAAGAGCTCAGTTCAAGTTTTAGAAAGACTCAATCTATGTCTGACCCATTGTATCTTGTTTCCCAGGGCTACTGAGAATGTAACTACGAATCACAGATTTGAATCTGCCTTTCAAAAGTAGAACCCTAATTCATGTAGTCCTTGTTTCCACAGCTTTCCAAGGTCTGTAAAAAGTTATTTTGCAATTTATCAGATTTTATCTAACTGTGACAGAAAGAACATTTTAAAAAAATACATTACATAGTGAATTAAAAATGCTCTCAGGGGTTAGGACCTTTGTGGAGGATGTGTTCTTAAGTGGCTTAGCATTTATGCCTAGCGTAGGGGTGATAAATACTTCTCATCCACTCAGTCCTAAAATAGTATGCTAATCACTTTTATAGGTAACTTTAGTTATCTTTCTTTTTATTTTAAAGAAAAGTTCCCCATTTGAAAGTTTTGTCACCCATTGTGCTCATTCATTTATTTATTACACAAATAATATGAAGGATCTTCTATAAAGCAGAAACAGTATGAAGAGGTAGCAAGTTAATTAATAAAGTTTCTTTGCTGCTTTAATCTGAGTACCAGATATGTAATCTACTGAGTCTTATGTAAAGTTGTACTTAATTGTCCTGAATAGCAGAGACCATGGCTTGGGAGTGCAAGTATTCAATTAAGTCCAAGTACAAATTGACAACAGAACCTCAGTGACTCCATGAATCCAAAATGCACTCACCATGAAGATCTAGAATTTGATATGGGCAGCTGCAATTTCTTCTGAATTATAACATAAGATTTATAAAGTCACTTGTTTAGCTGCTAAGTTAAGGAATAAAGACGTGACTACCAAGGGCAAAACCATTTGAGAGAGGTAGAGATTCCATGTACTGGATGACTGGTGCCTCAGTGAGGTCAGATGGAAATAAAAATCTTACGAGTAAATCCACTTGTGAATGCACAACACAGCTCTTTCTGGGGGCAATGCTCTCATCTTATTATTCTCCCTTCTTACCTCCCTTTCCTTCCCTTAGCCACTCCCGGCATACAGTCCACTATATTGAGACATCTTGTTTCATTTACACAATTATATTGCTTCCCAGATACTGAAATTCTGATTCAGTGCCAGCTAACTTGGTCATATCACTGTAAATTCCTTGCTCAAACTCAGAAACTTGAGCATAGTTACTATTCCTCTAGTAGATGGATGCAGAGAAAAGATTGACAGACCTCAGAGGGGAAAGGGAGAAGAGACAGGAAGAGATTAACCAAAGAATTTATATGCATAGCTCATGGAGACAAAAATAGTATGGTGAAGGCTGGAGTGGGGCAGGGCAAGGGTGGGGGGAAATAAAGGGTGTGAAGGGATAGGAAATATCTGTGATACTATCAACAATTTTTTTAAAAAAAGAGTCCTTTTGCCTATGGGGCATAATTTGAGAAGTACTTGGGAGTCCTATAGCCTGAGGAATACTACCTCATCTCTAGAAGGGTCCACTTTCTCCAGTTAAGCATGGCCTGCAAGAAGGACTAGGGTAAGAATATGATGCTAGCTCATATTTTCCCAGAATTTCCTGGTTGCCAGGCCCTGCACTGTTTTACATATATTAACTCATTAACTCCTTAAAATGATGCTGAGAGATGTATTCTACTATTTACATTTTATAGAAGGGAAACAAAGGGGTAGTGAGACTTGTCCAAAGCCATACAGTTAGGCAATGGTAGTGCAAGATTTTGACATCACGAAGTCCAGTGCCGATGGCTGGACTCTACCATCTCTTCATGCCAGCCTTTGTGTCAGTTAAGGTCACCTGGTTCAGGAACAGGAGTGAGAAGTCAAGCTAAAAAGTGCTTACCCTTTAAGAGTAGCCTCGGGGAGGTGGCAAATCAGTGGTAGGACCACAGCATTGACAAACACCTTATGATGAGTCTGGGGTGCAATGGAGTGCAGAGATGGCAAAGCAATCTTGTAAGCCATTCTCTGTTAATGATGAAAAAGCGAATGTAATCTGAACCTCAGCTGGAAGAAGCTGTAGTTAAATTTACTGTGCATATTAATCACCTGTGGTTCTTGCTAAAATGCAGATTCTGACTCACTGGAGTGTCTGGAGGAGACCCAGGACTTTCCATTTTTAACAAGTACATCAGAGGATTCAATTAGCTTTCTGACCACTCTTCAGGAAGGTAGCCATAAGATGATCATGCATTCTTATATTGTCAAAGCTTCCCACAACTAACCTATCACACACCTTTAAATGCTAAGTAGAAAGCTGACCAGAATGATTCCATTTTGTATCTACTTTGTCATAGGTAATTCTTTTTTCTGCCTTTGCTATATGCGTTTTAAAGTTTAGTCTTTAAGTCTTTAAAAGATACTGAAAAAGCCTTGCCCAGCCCAATCACCACACAATGCCCCAAATATTTTTTCTGCAAATTTATTTCAGTGCAATAATACAAAACAACAAAAATAGCAAAACTTTTTCTGTTAATGTGTTTCAAAATATATTGTAATATACACATTTTTAAAGAGTTTCTCTTTTCTTAAAAAATAATCCTGCAGAATAAAGAGATGATATGCAAATTGACCTTCACGCCATCACAAGCTGTCAGTGCACACAGTGGAGGCTGGTTTCCTGTAACACAAGATGGCTGCACCCACAGTGGAGGTGGGGTTCCCCTAATGAGCTGCAATGCAGGATCAGCAGGGACCTGAGGCTGTGTGGTGCAGGGGACCTGAGGCTGCACCCTCTTCCCACTTGGCAGGGCTGGATGGGGGATCTCAGGCTGTGCTCCCCACTCCTGCCTGGGCTAGGAGACCTTAGGCTGCACCCCTGCTCTAGCACCAGGTCAGGGGACCTCAGGCTCTGTCCCCTGTCTGGCGGGGTGTGATGGGGGTAGATCCGGCTAGGTCTGGATCTTGCCCAATGGGAGTGGGGCTGGCCATGTCTGGATCTTGTGCAATTTTGAGGCATGTATGGGTGGTCAGGGACTTGACTCTGGGTCCTGGGCATGCCACAGATTCTGACAGGCGAAAGATTTTCATATACATTTTACTTATTTTCTTTCATCTCTGACACTTCTATTATAGCGAAAGGGCAAATAGCAATATTAAATTTTTCCTCTAATTAATCCCCTTTTAATGTGTATGAATTTTGTACACTGGGCCACTAGTGTTTATGATGTTTAAGAGAAAGGAATCAGCCCTTTCTGAAGCCCAAGGTAAGCATTTTCTCTGTAATGCTCATAGGTATGTGTTCAGGATTATGAATCTAGGTCTAGAAATGAAGAAAAATAATATACAGTATTTCTTTGTTTCAGGCATGTATGCCTATTTGGGATGGGAGGTGAGGGTTTGACATCCCAAATAAGCAGGGATGATGGAAAGCCTCTCAGTAGGAATGTATGCCAGGCAAGCCCTACCTGAGTACACAGGTGTCTCATTTAAGGAAAAGGCAACCCAAATGAGTAACTGCTATAGAGAGACAAAAGTGGAAAAACAAACAAACCTGTATTTAATCTAATAAAATGTATTTATTTTTACTAGTGTTGGAGGCAAAATTCCTCCACAATGAATGAACATGTTTTTTTAAAAAAAATAAATTTTATTGATTATTTACAGAGAGGAAGGGAGAGGGACAGAGAGCTAGAAACATCGATGAGAGAGAGACATCGACCAGCTGCCTCCTGCATGCCCCACACCGGAGACGTGCCCGCAACCAAGGTACATGCCCTTGACCGGAATCGAACCTGGGATCTTTCAGTCCACAGGCCGACGCTCTATCCACTAAGCCAAACCGGTTTCGGCAGAACATGTTCTTAAATAAGGTGTGGATTTCCAAGCTGAAAGCATATTCTTGACATTGTATGAAAATAATTTTCCTTTAAAAAAGTTATATGGTTGCATTTGATAATCTCTACAACCTAGGATGGTGAATATGGGAGCTGAATCCTTGGAGACTGAAGATCAGAGGCAGGAAAGGAGTGTAGGGATGGGGAAGGTAAGATTAGTGTAAAATCCTCATAATCTGTTCATATTCAAGTAGTAGCCCTGGCAGAATGACAATACCTGGCTTACAAAGGGGATGTATTCCATCATTTTCCTTGGGAAGTCAGTTGCCTGAAAGAACACATTTTCTCATAGAAAAAATACTGTGAATCATGGGTAGTGTTCTGGACAAACCACAGAAGATAAGCAATGTGAGAGCAAACAAGACCAAGGTTGAAAGTGGCTGGCCACTTTACATTTTGAGGAGAGGGGCCAAATGTCCACTGGAAAATATTAGGAAAGCTATGGACCACTGTTCCAGAAACACACACATGCAAACAAAACAAACATGGAGATTGTGTCCATATTTTGGCCATTGTACATATGCTGTGATGAATGAATATGGGGTGCATATGTCTTTTTGAACTAGTGTTTTTAGTTTTTAGATAAATAGCAAGAATTAAAATCACTATGTCATATGATATATTTTTAATCTTTTGAGGATACTATCTGCTACCTGAGAACCTAAACATGATGTACTATGAGCAAAATAACTTTAAATTCTGCTTACCTGTTTGAATTTATAAATTGTCCTGGATTTTTTATGTGCATAATGTAGGAACATATTATTTTGTGTCTAATAACAAAATAAGGGCTTTTCGTTTTATGAATTCTACTCAGAACATGTTGACAATTTTATAACATTTTCACAGTTACAGATGATTGATATTCATTTTTGCATTCAGTACCTTTGAGACATAAACTCAGTGTCTGGGAAAGATAAGTAATATTTATTTTACAAATAGTGTTCATTCATTCATTTGTTCATTCATTCATTCTTTTTTTTTTTGGAATCTATCATATGAGGCATGTACTGGGGACATAAATCTGAATAACACTTAGTGTTGACCTACAGAATTGGTAGTTATAGAAGATGCTGTCAATGTCCCACTCTATTCTTCACATTCTGAAGGCAAGTAGATAGAAAATGGCAAATTAAAATTAATGACTATGAATTGTAACATTTAGCTTTTAACACCTTTGATGCTCTGATTGAATGCATTTACCCTCCTCTGATTCCTTGGCTATAGGAACCCAAGTATTAGCCAATAATAAAAGGGGCTTCAGTGGCTATGCCCCCCGTTTTTCTCACCACTTTGTTGAGACAGTTTTGAAGAGCACTTGCATTCTCTCACAGAGTTCCCCAAAACTTGGGCAGCAGTCCCCAGTGGTACCAAGCCTGATTATGTATTGATACTGTCTGTATTTATTCCTTTACTTTTTTTAAATTCTGCACTTATCTACAAGTGTTTTCTGGGATCAGTTTGCAAATAAGCTAGTTAAATTCTGATTCTTATCTAAGGGTTTGTTTCCGTAGGAACTCAAACTAAGAGAGTATGTACCAGACATAATGTTAGTAACAATATTATTTTATCTTTGAAATAATGATGAAATTAATATTACTTTACTTTGAAGCTTAAGAAAATCCTTAAAACTCAGTCTCAGAGTGGTCAAGAAAATAACCCAAGACTGTGGCAGACCTGGGATTTTATTCTCAGTGTATCTAGTTCCAAAGTTTACTCTCTTCTCAGAGTCCTTATAAACATGACAAGTGGCAGTGTATCGAGAGGATGACTGTAAGTTAAAATTCATAGCCATTCATTTCAATTAGCCATTTTTCTTCTGTTTTCAAAGATAATTGTCTTGCTTATGTTTTAATCTTTTTAAAAATGTTCTCTTAATTAAGACAGTAATTCAAAGTTAAATTGGGTTTCTTTCCCAAGTCACTTGTTTGTAAGGATCCACCCTCCCATTAATGGGCAGATAGTTGCACTGTTGTCATCATAGGACTCTTCTAATTAAAACGTGGTCACATTTTGTGTTCCAAAGATACTTGGAATTTTTATTAGTAATTTCACTGTTTTAAAAGTTTTTTGGACATCATTGCTTTTTAATTGGATTGCATATAGAGTGTATCTCCTTGCCAAGGGAAATCTCTTTGCTTCTTGTCTTTTCTCATTGTCTTCTACAGTGATTCTCAACACTATTTCATGAAGAAAAAAAATGCGATGGGAAAAGTTTTCCTCCAATAATCTATTTTAAATTACCAACATAAGGAAGTTGAAATAATTGGTTTGAAATCACATGCCATTGTTAAGAATTCCAGGAAGTCACAAGTGTGGTCATATTATGGATTGCCATTAATGAATATGCATAGTTTATACACTTTCCTTTAAGTTGTACAATGGCTATTAGGTTAAGCTGGCATAAATTACTTATGCATTATCCCATTAATTTATTACATATTGGTGATATTATTTGGGTCTTTATTGATAATTTTCTGATATAATTAATTGGACTCTGATGAGGGGGGTTGTTCTTTATCTGTGTCCTGAATCATTATTGATATTTCTCCAATACTTAAGAAAGTCTCATGATGAAATAAATATGGAAAATATGGATCTTTAGATCTAAGTTCTCAGAATGAGAAATCTAGGAATATCTCATTCCCAACCTGGATCTCAGCCCCATGCCCTCTCTGATCGTTCTTTCCTCACAATGCAGTTTTTGGAATTGATTGCACTTTTCAATTCTATGCACTTGCTGATAATGCTTCCTTTGTCTGGAATGTGCTCCCTCTCTTCTCCACTTAATGAAATCCTTTACCACCCAATCCAGATATGAATTGTTTCTGAAAGCATCTTTCTCTGCTCAGGGGTCATTGTTCTCTCCTTACTCTCATTACATTTTTTTCATACGTTGATCACAGACCTATACTGTTGTTAATGTCTTCTTTATTAAAATATCTGACTCTTCTACTAAGTGAGGTTCTTAAATCCAGGTCATTCTTTTATTTGTGTTAGAGTTTAGCGTAGGGTTTGGAAACTGAAGGTATTTCTTAAAAATTCTTAGGGAACAAATAACTGCAGGTATTGTGTGACCTTTATTTTTCCTCCCTTCTTCTGTCTTCCTTCTATCACTATGAGATTTGTAGGATCCCTGTGTTTATATATATCATCCATTCACTGACTACCTATGGTATATAAGCCACTGAGTAACTGCTATAGAGAAAACAAAAGTGAAAAAAGAAAGACATGTTTTTTTAATATTTTTAATAAATCTTTATTGTTCAGATTATTACATTTGTTTCTCTCATTTTCCTTCCATAGCTCTGCTCCACCTGCTCCCACCCCTCCCTCTACCCTTACCTCCCCCCACATTGTCCTCATCCATAGGTATATGATTTTTGTCTAGTTTCTCCCTGCACCCACCTCACCGCTTTCCCCCTGAGAATTGTCAGTCCACTCCCTTTCTGTGCTCCTGATTCTATTATATCTACCAGTTTACTCTGTTCATCAGATTTTAATTCACTTAATTTTTAGATTTACTTGTTGATAAATATGTATTTGTTATTCATAATTTTTATCTTTACCTTTTTCTTCTTCCTCTTCTAAAAGAATACCTTTCAGCATTTCATATAATACTGGTTTGGAGTTGATGAACTCCTTTAGCTTTTTCTTATCTGTGAAACTCTTTATCTGACCTTCAATTCTGAATGATAGCTTTGCTGGGTAGAGTATTCTTGGTTGTAGGTTCTTGCTACTCATCACTTTGAATATTTCTTGCCACTCCCGTCTTGCCTGCATAGTTTCTGTTGAGAAGTCACCTGACAATCATATGGGTGCTCCCCTGTAGGAAATTAACTGTTTTTCTCTTGCTGCTTTTAATATTTTCTCTTTGTATTTTGTTCTTGGTATTTTAATTATGATGTGTCTTGGTGTGGTCCTCTTTGTATTCCTTTTGTTTGGGGTTCTGTCTGCTTCCTGGAATTGTAAGTCTATTTCTTTCACCAGGTGGGGGAAGTTTTCAGTCATTATTTTTTCAAATAAGTTTTCAGTATCTTGCTCTCTCTCTTCTTCTGGCATCCCCATAATTCTGATGTTGGTACACTTGAAGTTGTCCCAGAGGCTCCTTACATTATCTTCACATTTTTTGGATTCTTTTTTCTTCTTGCTTTTCCAGTTGAGTGTTTTCTGCTTCTTTATATTTCAAATCTTTGACTTGATTCTTGCATTCATCTGGTCTGCTGTCAGATCTCTGTATAATATTTTTTATTTCAGTCAGTGTATATTTAATTTCTAGTTGGTCCTTTTTTCATCTCCTCTTGGGTCTCGCTAAATTTATCCATCTTTTGTAGGAAATTCTTGAAAAACCTTATAACCGTGGTTTTGAACTTTATATCCAGTTGTTTGTTTCCCTCCATTTCTTTTGTTTGTGATCTGTTCCTTTTTCTCCGCATTTTCACTATTTCAGGAGAACTTCTGTGTTGGAATCAGCCTTTTGATACACGACTTGCAAAACTGAAAAAGCCAAAAAAAAAAAAACTGAAAAAGCCTCTCTGTTGAGCTTGGGTGGGGTGGAGTCTCAGGGCTTAGCAGACCACCTTGCCTTCCAGTCAGCCCTGCCCTACATGGCCCCTGGGTCTCATGTTTCTCTTGGTAATCACTGAAGCTGCCCCTGTGTGCACAGAAGCACATGCCTCTAGACCACTGCAT
Organism: Lasiurus cinereus; assembly: GCA_011751065.1. NCBI lineage: Eukaryota > Metazoa > Chordata > Mammalia > Chiroptera > Vespertilionidae > Lasiurus > Lasiurus cinereus. The sequence goes on along the minus strand of JAAGEH010000018.1, from coordinate 23,654,703 downwards.
TTCCAGCTCCCCTGCACTCCAGAACCATATGAGTCTTGGTCCCCAGGGTCTCGCCCGAAACTGGGGTTCAATACAGTGCAATTGGGAGGCTCTATCTCCCACCCACTAGAGAAAGCCAGCGGCACAATCATCAGTCCGTCTTCTGGGTGCGGTGGTGTGCATGCCCCCAGACTTCTGCCCTTTTGTGGCTCCCCTAAATTTCCATGCACTCCTCCCTTTTCACAATCCAGACTCCTGCTATATAAGTCTCGTCCGGAACTGGGGTTCAGTGCAGTTCGGAGTCTCTGTCTCCCTCCTGTCAGAGGAAGCCAGTCAGGCACTCTGGTGCCTGCTCTCTCCACGAGTGCATCTCCATACCTCAGCTTTTTGCAGCTCCTCTGAGTCTCTGTGAGCCCCTCTCTTTTCTTCTAGTTGAATTTCCATTCAGCCAACTTTCATGTGGTTCTGGATGATGTCTGTTTTGTCTTTCAGTTGTTGTTTTGAAATTATTGTGTGAGGCAGCAGTTTAGGTGTTCACTTATGCCACCATCTTGGTTTCTCCCACTGTGTTCAAGACATGTTTTTTTAGCTTAGTGAATTTAAAGCCTACTATGAACTATTGATGGCCATTGTAACTTGGGCCTTTAAAGAAATATTTTTTACATATACAAAAACACATATACACACTAAAGGCCCGGTGCACAAAATTTGGGCTCTCTCTACAATCTGGGACCCCTAGAGGGATGTAGGATTGGGCCTAAATGTGCAGTCAGACATCCCTCTCACAATCCAGGACTACTGGCTCCCAACTGCTTGCCTGCCTGCCTTCCTGATTGCCCCAACCACTTCTGCCTACCAGCCTGATCACTCCCTAACCACTCCTCTGCCAGCCTGTTTTCCCCTAACTGCCCTTCCCTCTAAGCCTGGTCACCCCTAACTGCCCTCTCCTGCAGGCCTGCGTATTCCCAACTGCCCTTCCCTGCAGGCCCAGTCACCCCCAACTTCCCTCCTCTGCAGGCTTGATCACCCCCAACTGCCCTCCCTACTGGCCATCCTGTGGTGGCCATCTTGTGTCTACGTGGGGACAGGATCTTTGACCACATGGGGGCAGTCATCTTGTGTGTTGGAGTGATGGTCAATCTGTGTATTACTCTTTTATTAGATAGGATAGAGGCCTGGTGCCAGATGGGGGCCAGCTGGTTTTCCCTGAAGGGTGTCCTGGATCAGAGTGGGGGTTCCCTTGAGGCATGGGGAAGCTGGGCCAGGGGCCTGTGGTGGTTTGCAGGCTGGCAATGCCCCTGGCAACCCAAGCAGAGGCCCTGGTACCTGGGATTTATTTATCTTCTACAATTGAAACTTTGTAGCCTGGAGCGGAGCCAAGCCTTCTGTTGACACACCCATTGAAACTTTGTTGATTTAAGCAGAGGCCTGCTGGCCAAGGTGTGTGGAAAGCTTGGCTTCCTCCATCGCCAGGGGCAATCCAAGCATCCCTCCTGCTCTCTCTGTAGCCTTAGCCATCTTGGTTGGGTTAATTTGAATACTTGCTTTGATTAGCTGGTGGGCATGGCTTGTGGGTGTAGTGGAGATACAGTCAATTTGCATATTACTCTTTCATTAGATAGGATAATTGAAACTTTGTATCCTTAAGCAGAGGTCTGGGCTGGCCAAGGTGTGTGGAAAGCTTGGCTTCCTCCGTCACCAGGGAAACCCAAGCATCCCTCCTGCTCTCTCTGTGGCCATAGCCATCTTGGTTGGGTTAGTTTGTATATTTGCTCCTGATTGGCTGGTAGATGTGGCTTGTGGGTATAGTGGAGGTATTGTCAATTTGCATATCACTCTTTTATTAGTAATAAATGGCGAGGTGTTCCTTGCACCCTCTCACATGACATTGTCACAAGGTGGCTGCCACAAGATGGCCATGTGTGCAGTAGAGTGACGTGGTGAGGCCTGGGAGAAGGAGGTAGGTCATGGCAGGGGAGGGCAGTTGGGGGGCGAACAGGTTGGCAGGCAGAGTGGTTAGGAGTAATCAGGCACACAGGCAGGCGAGCAGTTAGAACCAGTGGTCCCAGATTGTGACAGTGATGTTTGACTGTCAGACATCCCCTGAGGGGTCCCAGATTAGAGAGGATGCAGGCCAGGATGAGGGACGAGGGACACGCTCCATGCATAAATTTTGTGCACTGTGCCTCTAGTGTGTGTGTGTGTTTATGTGTATGTTTGTGTGTATGTGTGTGTATTTAATAGAAGAATGTGTCACATAATTGTTATTTACAAGGAGAGGTCCTTGTCTCTGCTTGTTGCTAATGGAAGTAGGCTTCTTGCAATATCCCTCCAAAAAAGGAATTTTCTGAGACTTGCACAGGAGGATAAGATATTGTAGAAAGCTTTATTTCTGAGGAATCAAACCCCTGAATTTCCCATTTTCCTTTGTTGGACCAAGAAATAAGTGTAGCTGTGGCTTTCATAGGACTAGAACCAAAACCAGCATCCAAAATTTTTGCTCCATATTGGAACAAATGGAGTGTCCAGTCCAGCCTCAGGCTAGCTTAGTTTGTGTTCCCCATTGCAGTCCCTCAGTCTATTGAGTGTAGGGTCCACATTGCCATGGCTTTGGAAGGAGCACAGGGAGGATTAAAGCCAAAGAACCAGAGAGCCAAGAGAACCATGAGCCAAGTGAGCCAGGCACAACAAGCAATTGGGCTCCTTTGTTTAGGGGATTATGCATTCCCAAATTTTCACAGAATTGCAATGGCCCTATTTAGTCGGGCCAATTAATTCTGTTTCTTGGTTGGACTTACAGGCAAGTACCTTACCTATGTCTTTCCAACTTCACTGCACATGTGCCCATCTCCCCTTTGTTGGATCCTTTCCCCAGTGATCTGCAGGAAATGGATGGGTATTTCCCTTTTTTTGCTCTTTTCCTAATATGAATAACTAGCTCATTACAATAGTATCATAATTACTTTAGGTCCTTGTCACTCTGAGTTTGATAGTAATTATATATGACAGCATTGTGATTATTTATTACTTGACCAAGAGCATGGAGATATGGTTTGTTTGCTATGAAAATAGTTGTATTTGATCAATCTTAAACATTTCAGGAATTTTATTTTTAGAAGCTAGTTCTATAAAAATGAAATCTGGACAACTCATTTCTCCAAGTATCTTCAAAATTTAGCATTGAGGAATTTTCAGTCTGGCTTATTTTATTTATCTCAAAAACAGAATATCTCCAAAGTGGGTACTGCATAGGCCTTGAAATGCTTCTTTAAATAAAAATAGGGGCACCTTAATCAAACAGATTTTGATATGAGCAATGTGTACCAACACACCTTTCCTTAGAAATTCATATGCCTATTAGTATATTAAAGATCTTTGAGATATTTACGAATGAAGATACTTAAGTTTATTTCACTACTTTTCTCCGTCCCACCCCCCCTACAAATTTATTTGACTTCTAAAACATTTTCTATGTAACATCTAGAAACCTTGCTTGTAATTAATTTTTTGAAGTGCGTGGTGACATTGGTAGGTGTACAGGTTTAACATTGGTTGATGTCTTCAGATACTATGTGATGTAATAGTCCATTTCATTACCCATCGTAAGTACTCTGACAGATGGAGAAAGGAGTAAGAGAAGGTGTCTGTCTGCTTCATGCTGAACACCTTTGACTGGGTCAAAATGACCAACACAGAAGAAGAGAACAGAACAGTGTTTCAGGATGAATGCAAAAAATCAATTGGAATAAAAAAAAACTTGTAGGACAGAGCTCACCACGTAGTAGCCACAAATCAGTGCTCAGGATTCAGAACTGTGAAGAACTGGAAAATGTCATTAAAAGAAATTCGGAGGAAAATCCTCTTTTCCATATGATGGGTCCTGCTTTCAAAGCTGAAGCTAGCCTGGAGCTCAGGCTGCCAAGGTCTCAAGTGGGAATAAGATCCCCAAGAAAGCTATCTGCCCCACTTCCTGAACAACGAGGTCTATGCATTCCTAAATGCAAAACCATTCTTACCTCTGTCATATGATGGGGATCTTTATACCTTCCCTTCTGATAGTTTGAGCTCTTCTTTCCCTCCCTAGCTATTTAAAAAATTGAGGGAGAATTAAGCTTCAGATAGCTTTTCAATATTTCTTTCATCTAATTTATAATGTACTTCAGCTGAAAAGTTTTCAAATTCAGGGCTTTTGATTTTTATAAAATAACACATTAATAATTTAATAAAAACATATCTTATTTTTTGATTGTATAAAATTGTAAAGTACTAGCCATCAGTGGCAAGTTAGACTTCTCTTTTCAGTTGAGACCCTGCTTTATGTATCTCTGTATTGCACATACTAAGTGTTCCTAAAATAGTTGTGGGGTTGAAGTCAATAACTTCTGGAATTAAAAAGTGATCATGTACCTAGGCAACAAATATGAAGAATATTGATTTATCTATAGTATTTTGATAGAGTCACTTAAGTTTTCTTGTTTTGATTTGATTTTTAAAATTTATTTACTAGTATGTATCTGTTCGTTTCCCCTTGGCATGCCTGTGTGAGGCTATAAAGAAAGCCATGGTAAAGGTACCATTTACCACCTACCTTATAGATGATGGAAGAACTTATTAAATAATGGTGACTCCTTTGTGGTTCCTTCCCATACTCAAGGCAATCCACAATGTTTCCTGTGGAGAAACCGTTGTGTGAGTAACACAAATGCTTTTTGATGGTGATGATGAAACCAGAAGATAGTCTGCTTTTTTAGAGGACAGATTCTCTAATGTTCTTTTATTGACAGAATGTTGGAAGAATAAAAAATTGTGATCTTTGGTCTCAACCCACCTGGAGTTCTTCCCCAAATCAATTCCTTATTCAAACATATAATGTACTTCTTATAGCTCCCTCCTTTCTCCTCAATGTCTTGCTCGGGGCAAGGCCAATGAGCTTTTGAAGTGCTCTGGCTTAGCTGGTTTTTAATCTTCCTTTTAAAAACACCATTTGTATCTGTAAATCTGATTCAGTTTAAATTGCTGAGTTTAGCATTATGAAAACTAAGATTTATAAATGCATAGTGACAATATTAGGCAGTAATATAAGGTAATAAAATAACATGAAGAGTGGTTGATGTGCATACTATAAACGTATTCTTCAAATATTAAATACTGACTCTAAGTTATTTGAAAATCAAACATGCTTAAAAAATAGAAAAGAGTTCAAGGTCACGTTATGAAATATCTATAAACTGTAGTCTTTTTAAGTCTCACTGATCAGAAGTTTCCAAGAAAAACAATAACAGTGATTGCAAAACATCAGCTAAAACTATAAACACAGAATATTTTGTTATATTGTGCTGCAATTTCCCATTACATTATTTTGCACTTAAGCTGAAATTTGTTTTTAGTGACACACATTTTAATTTTTGCAAGAATTTCCTAAGAGATATTTGAAATTAATATTTTCCTGAAGAACCAGTCCTAGGTAGAGAGGCCTTGAAATAAATTAAGTAAACTACATACTCCTTTTAAGATATAAACTACTCATTCCTAATGCAACTTCAGAATGTTATATTTTATGATAAAAAATCAAGTATCTGTGTTATTTGACCCAGCAATTCCACCTCTGGGAATTATAAGAACTCTGAAACACCAATCAGAAAGAATGTATGCATGCCTATGTTCATTGCAGCGCTACTCACAAATGCTAAGATCTGGAAACAGCCCAAGTGCCTAGGAGTAGATGAATGGATAAAAAAGCTGTGGTACATTTACACAATGGAATGCCATGCAGCTATAAAAAAGCAGGATCTCTTACCCTTTTCAATAGCATGAATGGGTCTGAAGATTATGCTAAACAAAGTAAGCCAGTTAGAGAAGGACAAGTATCACATGATCTCACTTACATGTGGAATCTAAGGAGCAAATAAACTGATGAACTAAATAGGTCCAGAAGCTTAGATGCATAGAATAGAATGACAGATCAAAGAGAGGATAGGAGTGGAAGGGATGGGAAGAAATTAACCAAAAAAGCATATATGTATAACCTATGGATGCCAATAATAGTGTGAAGAAGGCCTGAGTTGGGGAGGTGGCTGGGTAAAAAGGGAAAAGGAAGGGAAGGGGGGGGTGCGGAAATGAGAAACATCTGACAAAAGTAATATTGTCAACAATAAAAAATATATTTAAATCCCTAGCTGGTTTGGCTTAGTGGATTGAGCATTGGCTTGTGGACTGAAGGGTCCCAGGTTTTATTCCAGCCAATGGCACATGCCCAGGTTGCAGAGTTGATCCCCAGTAGGGGTTTTGCAAGAGACAGCTGATCAATGATTCTCTCCCATCAGTGATGTTTCTATCTCTCTCTCCCTCTCCCTTCCTCTCTGGAATCAATAAAAAAATATTTTTAAAAACTGCATTTGAACTTGTCAAATTTCAGTACCCCAATTAAAATTTACCAAATTAAGTTTTTAGAGAGCATATTTTACCTGAACTTCTCAGTGAATTAAAATAAAAAGAAGTTTTATTTAAAATAATTAAAGTATTCAAAACATTTGTGCCAATTTATCATATGAATTTTATTCAGAATTGTCTTAGTTAGACAAAGTCTGAATCTAGGTTGGAAGTAGTCTATCTCGTGCTCCCAGAATCTGGAGTTTTTGAATTACAGAAGGACACTTCCCTTGCTGAGACCCATTCTTCCTGTTTACAGTGAACACTGGGTCTACCCTTTGGGCTTGTCACCAGGCGAAGACTCAAGTAGAATAATGCTATGAGACCATTTGTTCTAATGAAAGCAATTTGTTATGAGCTGAGGGGAAAGTGTCCTTTGTCCTTCTGCCAAATACAGCCTTGCTCTGTGTTTGTTGCGTTTGTTCAGATTAATGAGGATACTACAAGATGCTTTAAGGCAAAATGCATTAGTGAAAAGATGCAAAGTCTTTTTCTAAGACAGTGCCAAATACTATTGACCATGTGTATCCTGTTTTCTAACATCGAGTATGAAAACTGCTTAGAATTAATTATTCTTAAGTGTATTTTCCTATATGGTGTTCATATGGCCCCATTATTCATTTGATGAAATGTTTTTTGAGAGCCTTTTTTTTTCTTTTGAATGATGGTAAGTATTGTATGGATGGAAATAGAATTTATAAGACCACACAATTTAGAATTTATGGTCATTATACTTTCAAAAAAATCATGACCAGAACATAGCATTGCCTTTTATACTTCATAAGTCCTTTGTGTTAAGATCATTTAGAGAGAAAAAACTATCACTACCCCTGAAAAGTAGTATATCAAAAAAGAAGAAGAAGAAGAAGTGTAGTATAGGAACAAAGGTAAGGAACCATCTTGGTGAGGAAAAACATGGCCGGGGCATATCAGATATTGTTATAGTGCAGACTTTCCAGTGTTCTAATTACCACATAGACTGAGAAATACATGCATTTGAAAAGACCCATCATCTGGATGTCTTTTTCAGTTAGGGTTCTCTATTTTTCAGTGACTTTAGCTTGACATCTCAATCCAGAAAGTTTGAGTTTTGTCTTCTTCACTCTTCCTTCTTTTGGGCTGTGACTATGAAGTGTTTATTTCAAACACTTTGTCTTCATTTCATGTAAATTCTGTAACTTTGACCAGGCATTCCTTACTAAGGATCCTATGGTGGCGGGGGTGGGGAGTGGGGCAGAGAAGGGAGAAAACACATTTATCTAATTTGGAATTAAAATCAAAACATTCTGCTGAATTTTTATCAAGCCTTGTTCTGGATGACAGTGGCTCTATAAGAGATAGCAAATAGTTCTTCATTGAGGAGATTTGCTGAACCATGCAGCACCCTGGAGAAATCATACTCAATGAGACCCATACCTTGATACATTTATCGTCCTATTCAGGAAATCTTAATTATTTTTTTCATGAGAGTTTTTAAGGCTTCAATGGTTCAGTTATTTGCGGGAAGTTCTGACCAGTTCCCATCTTATCGTATTTATATAATGTTATTCAGAGAATTTTACATGTGAAGATTTGATTTTTATAATTTTCTAAAACATCAGATTACAGCCTTTTATATATAGACTTTATGCTGGACACTGAGTTGAAATGTATTTAAATAGAACATCTTATATATTAAGTGCCTACTGTGTTCTCTTTGCACTTTAAACCATTTTCAGTAATTATTAATTTGTCACTATTAGTGGATGTGTTGCTGGTTAAAAGTCTTGGTTGGCTGGAACAGAGATAAATGGCTTCTGTGCTGCTGTCATGGGATTTCAGTCTTGTGGCCACAACATGCATTTCAATCCTGTTCTAGAAAAAGCAGCATGGAAGGTAAGGAGGAAATTCATCATTTTCAGTCAGGTGGCTCTTTAATTATAGGCCTCTTTGTTGGGGCTATTCACTTGGGTATCAATTAGGATCAAGTGTTATCACTGGTTGCTGAAAACATATTCACTAAGAAAGGCATAGAGATGACCATTTCAGAATTGTCATAAACAGAATTGACATGTGGTCCTCTCAAACTGTTATCAATCAGACATTGGCTTTTACTATAATGGATGACGTCTGAGATAATTGATTAAGTCACAGGGAAACAATTTGCTTGTCACTTTCTTCATCTATGATAGGGATGGCAAGATTTTGCCACAGAGCTTTGTTAGGAATAACTGAAAACAGAAATGTAATTTTACAGGGCTTAACAAAGTCTTCATAGTTACAACAATAACAACAACATATGTCAGCTAGGAAAGTAATTGTACAGATAATTGGAAGTTGTGCTTTTTTGGCTGCAATGCTATATTCAGATGTATAATAACATTGCTAAGATTTCATCAACATCCATAAGATTCAAACTAATTAATGGATTAATGCTGCATCTTAGTATTACCACACATTTGTATTAGAGTTAAATTATAAATTAAATGTATAAATAATAGATAACAGGCGAACTTTTCATTTTTTAAATTTGAGATGATATATTATTGGGAAGTTTTTTCTTATACTAAGAAAATACAGTCTTAAAACTATAAGTAAAAGAGATAAACAAATACAAAAGTCTAAAGAAATTGCAACTAAAGGATCTTGAGAGACAGAAATGCAAAGACATTTTGGCCCTATATTTCTGATACTCATAGACACTAAAAAATGTAATATTCCAAAAATATCCTAATCTTACTATAGATAGAATTGTTCTCTGAATCTCATATATTGATTAGCCAAATTAATTAGTTGGCCTTGGTGCCATTTAGATGTATTTTTAAATATAAAACAATAAGTAACCCAATAAATTAAATTATTTTAATTTAAAATTTTCTGTCCTTCCCCTACTTTCTGTCCTACTTTTATTTTTTCCTCTACTTCATTATACAAATAATTTTCACTGATTGCAATATTGTTTTATTGTAGCAAAAAAAGAAAATAAATCATGACACTTTGAGAATATAAATATGGTTTTATTTATACTGGTCATAGCTACATCACACTAAAAAAATAATGCTTATGGTTCATATATATCTGAGGAAATTCGGAGATATGAGTTTTACATGGGGGCATGGCTGAACATGAGACTAGGTACAACTCTGTAAACTCTGTAATTTGGAGAACCCTTGATTCACTCTGTTGTTTATTACTTACTATGTGGTTTCTATATATTTCTAACATGGTATGCCATAGCTGGCTAGCCATAGATATTTGGCTCAGTGACCCCTTCGTGGTAGTTGGTTTCTAATGGGTGCTCCGAATCAGAGCCTACGCACTTGATATATTCTTGTTGCCTCCCCTGGATACCTATGTGCACAAGAGGGACTTTCTTTAGTCCTCTGTCTGCAATGGCACAACACAAAGTTTTCAGGTAGTGACTATCTTATTCACTATAAGTTTTTTTGGCTGTGGGTGAAAAATCAGGAAAACTTTGGGAATTAGACATGATCTTCATGGATTTTTAGGTAGATTTAAACATTCTTTTTTTTCAAAGGTTGTAGAAAGGGTGATTAGCCAAAAACTGGAAAGAAAGAAAAAAAAAAATCAAGCCATAGAAACATAGGTTATTTCTTGAGCATAAGCCTTGGCCAGGTAGCTCAGCTGGTTGGAGTATCCTTCCAATATGCCAAGGTTCTGGGTTTCATCCCTGGTCAAAGCACATATAAGAATCAACAATAATTTAGTGGCCTAACGAATTGTTGCTTCTCTCTCTTTCTCTGCCTTCCTCTTTCTCTCAAGGCAGTGAAATAATTTTTAAAAAAATGTCTGTACCTTCTGGATTTGATTCAAGTTTAATTTTATTCTCCACAGATTTCTTCTATGTTAAATTTACATGAGGCGTACTTATATTTTATATTTTTACTCTATTTCTAACTGATTAATGAGTCATACATTTTATGGCAAAATTTTACTAAGAAAAAGACATGAGAGAATATTATTCAAAACCGATTTGATTATCTCTTTTAATAACTAGGTTTATTTCCTTCTTTTAAGTCATACATATTCCCAATTGGAATTTTGCTAGAAATAGAGTCTAATCATGTCTAATTCCCTTAGTAGAAAAGCTGAAGCAATATGAGAAGGTTTTTAGAGACAACTCTATTATTTCTATAATAAGCATAATTTCACTGGCTTATTATTCAAGACTGTTATTGAAGAGCTATTGAGTTATTGTATTTTGAATTGCAGAAAATTTCATAATAGTTGGCATATTAATAGATAAATGAAATCCTGAATTGGTAGGACACTTACCAGTAGAAAAGTTCAACTCAAAATAACATAAAGTAACTTACAACTTGCATGCTATTATATCACTCTTAGTAATCATTTGTTCTAATAAATAATCTTAATACATAGTTGTTTATTCTAGCAGAGGCTTTTATTGGAAATAAATATATTGGTCAGTTGAAAAAATACCTATTGTGAACAAAAAATAGTATAGAAAAAGTTAAAATAATTGTTCAAAATGGATTTTATAAAATGTCCTTTCAATGTGCTTTTTATGTACAGGCAATATTTTAATAAAATATATGGTAATACAGTGGTACCTCGAGATACGAGTGCCCTAACATACGAGGTTTTTGAGATACGAGCTATTTTTGCTTTGAAATACGAGCAACATTTGAGATACAAGTAATCTAGCGGGTCGGCCGGCAGCACACGACCCACCAGTTTACCTTGACTCGAGCATCTCATAGTTTCCCACGCCTCAAGGTTACGGAACGAATTAAACTCGTATCTTGAGGTACCACTGTATTTGAATAAAATATAAACTAATTTTTCTCTATAAAAATTTGGACATTTTCACAGCTTTACTGAAGCATAATTGACAAAATTATAATATATTTAAAGTGTACAATGTGCTGAGGTGATACATGTATACATTCAGAAAGGATTCCAACAATTGAGTTAATTAACCCATGAGCATAGTGTTAATTAAAAAGCAAAATATACAAAAGACTTTGGTCTAAATTTTTTGTTTCTATACCATTATAATGCTATTGTTCAGGTTTACTAAATTATTAAATTACCTAAAGCCTGGTGTACAAAATTCATGCACAGAGAGGGGTTCCTTCAGCTCAGCCTGCACACTCTCCAATCCAGCACCCCTTGGGGGATGTCCAACTGTTGGTTTAGGTCTGATCCTGAGGTCCTGGGGATCGGGTCTAAACTGGCAGTCAGATATCCCTCTCAAAATCTGGGACCACTGGCTCCTAACTGCTCACCTGCCTGCCAGCCTGATCATCCCTAACTGTCCCCCCCCCTACCAGCTTGGTTGCCCCTTACTACCCCCTCTGCCAGCCTGGTTGCCCCTAACTGCCCCCCTGTAACATTCCTCTATTCTTTGTGAAAATGTTTCCTTCTTTCCATTATCCTGTGACTTTTCCTTAAAATATTTTTCCCAATAACATATGCCTATGAGTCTGGACAGTTGGGGAACTTCGCTTTAGCTATTTGATTATCTTTATTTCTAAGCAGAAAGAGCAGGAGAATTTGGATGCATTCCTTTATGTCCACACTGAAGGAATCTAGCACCTTCTGGGACTCCCCACTCAGCTCAAAGTCTCAAGTTGCTTCAGATGGCTCACATAGGACCCCAGAGATGTACAAATGCTGGTCCACTTCACTGGAAGTTTCCCTCACAGTGGAAAATACTGCAGAAAGTTCTGCCAGGAGCTTGCTGAAGAATCCTGGACAAATTAGCCCTTCCGATCTCAGGTTCCTCATATATAAAATAAAAGGAATCCATTTGGGATCCCTGACAGGTAATGATCCTTGACTTCTGATATGTTTGTGGAATTAAGAGCTTGGGACTTGTAATCCAAAAGACTTAACCAGTTCTTAATTATAATAAAGTGGTTAAGAATATACGCTTGGAGCCAGATTGTCTGGATTCGAACTCCAGCCCCACCCCTAGTTAGTGATGACCTTGGGAAAATACAATTCACTGTTTGCAACTCATTTCCCTCATCTGTAAAACAGGTAAAATATTGGTACAAGTTCGTAGACTTGTAATGAGTTTACCACAGGCACAACATTTCAAATGATTCCTGCCCTTTGGTAAGCCCTCAATAAATATTGATCCCAGTACTGTGGAAACTTGAACAGGGAACTTAACCTTTTAAGCCTCAGCTTCCTCACCTATGACATGTTGATAGCAATAACCTCTGCAACCTATAGTTGTTTTGAGGCTTACATGAGATAAATGGAAAGTGTTCTTACAGTGCCTGGCATAAGCCACTGCTTAGTGACTGTGTCTTCATCATCCATTGTCATTCTCCTCATTGTCTATTTTGCTCTCCTGAACAAGATCACTCTGGGTCTAAAACAAACAAACAAACAAACAAACAAACAAACAAACAAACAAACCTACAAGCCTGGCTTCGGCTATGTGATTAGGGTACTTTAATAAGGATTGAAAACAGATGGGAGTCTCAGGGATGGGAGGACTAGGACAGGCCGGTTGGGTGAGGGAGAGGCTGCAGTCACAATGAAAAGCCCCGCTCTCTGGAGCAGGCCTGCGAGTGGAGCTTGCTGTGCTGCCACAGGAACAGGAGCGGAATAAGCAGTTTCGTTGGAAGCCCTGCGCCTGGTACAGGTATTAGTGTGGGGAGATCAGGGTGCACCTGGCAGGCACCGATGGTCTCCAGATGACCTTGCCTTTTGTTCCTCTAAGAATGTTTGACATTCAGCTCTGGCTGGACCATGGCTGCTGGCTCTGTTTTAGATTCGTCGTAAAAATTGCAAATTGCCAGTGTGAGCAAAGTGGGGAGTAAAGGAATACATGTCACTTGACTTTCATATTTATTATTACCAGCATAGCCAAATGGATAGACCTAGGTAACTCCTTTTTATTTTGAAAAAAAAAATTAGTACATATAAACACATAAGAATTAGTTTCAGTAAACTCATATTTTCAAGCAAACACATTAAACATTGCATTTCATTTAATTCTCACAATAAGTGTAAAAATGTATTGATTCTCATTTTACAGATGAGAATGGAGAAAGTCAGGCTCAGGGAGGCTGGGAAATAAACCCAAATCCTATTAGCAAGTGAAAGAATTTGTATTTGAAGCCTGATATATTTTATACTATATGATCATTTCTGTGTGGCATGTATGGGTAGAGATATAAATCTCACTACAACACAGGAATGTAAGAAACAGAACTTTTAATATATATAATTAAATTCATTTCTCTTTTGAGCCTACATTCCTCTCAGTGGTTGAAATATAATATTCATCAACTTTGTACTTTTCTTGAGGCTGAGTTTAAGTTTTAGAGGGCTTATCTTGGAATATAGCCAGGGAGGGACATTTCATCCTTAATACTGCGTATCCATGAAGATATCATTATAGACATCCCTTATTTCTGTAAAGATCATATTATTTATCATCTAAACCAGACACTTTCTAGAATAAAAGAGGGTGCTAAAAAATAGCAATGCCAAGACAACCAATATAAGGCATGACTAACTAAGGCAAAACAGATGTAAGGTCACTATGCATATTTCTTTCTGCTTGGTTTCTTCTAGTCTGGCAACTCTTTCCAATACTCCTGTTCCAGCCTGGACCACAATGAGGGGTGTGTAGAGGAGGCATATGTCAATCCATGGGGGGCACTGTAAAGGAGAATGTGGCTGCAGCAGTGTGCAGTGAGCACAAAAACACTTTGCATTGACCTCATGTGCCATTCACCCTTGCTCTGCCCGTGTGCCCTGCAAATGCATGCTCTGAGACTACAGCAGGGTCTGGGACTCTGTCTGAGGCTGTCCATGTCTCTGTCCGAGGCTGTCCATGGCCATTTAGACCCACATAAATCCTTTGTTCTCCAGGCTCTTGCCACCTTCCCCAGCCCAATATGGGAAAGGCAGTGCAGGTGTCCTCCATTCTGAGAGCCCACACACCTGCTCTGAGTTCATCAAAGCCAAGAAAACAGCTGCCACAAAATAAGTCAAACCCCACTGGCTTTTCTTTTGGTTACCTCCTGCTTTTAATTGAGTGTTTGGGAGGCATCTTTTTATTCACACAAAGATTCAGGGTTCAGGCTTTTTCCATCTTATGGTTCCATCATCTTTCTAGGGTCTTTTCTAGAAAAGAGACAGAGCATGGAGAACCAGCAGAGAGTTTATAGAAACTAACCCTAATCCTAGAGGTATTGTACATCACTATTGTCCTCTTAAACTGCAAGAGGACTGAGAAATGTGCTCTGGTAGAGATCAAGGATGAAGAGATAAAGAGCTGGAGTTTTGTAAGCATGCAGTCACCCCCTGTCTGTGTGAATCCTACTGAGAAATTTACTTGTGCTGTATTAGAAAATTGTAATAGTTCCCATTGTAGAGGAAAAAAAAGTAATGGGTTATTTATACTTATAAAAGCTGAATAGTTAAAACTTGACGGAAACATTTTAACAGGAATTAATGCTTTGTGTTCTTGTTTTTGTTTTTTTTTTCAATGACTATATGAAGGAAAAGATGATAGAAACTTAATTTCCAGGTCTGTCCTCTTTTTAAAATTCACGTTCATATGTCTGTGATCTTTTGACTTCATTGGAATCAGTTGACCTCAGTGGAGCATTCTAATAAAGATTTCATTGGTTCTATTTTATTTTGTTTTAGGGTGCTGTTTGAGAATGGACTATTTTCCATTCTGGTAGAGCTTATGCACCTTGGCCTCCTGAGCCTCCAACACCACTGGGCATTGTTCTCACTCATTTGAGGAGGCTGGAATTTTCAAACTGGCCAACCAGGTAGGTCCAGTTGCCTTTACTTTCCTATAAAATAATGTAAATAATTGAACTGTTGCAATACATTTCTGAGATAGATTCTTTTAGAATTGAACTACTCACAATAATAACTACAAATATTAAAATAATCAAACTAAAAGGATATAGTAATTTTGTTTATTATGTGCCCTCTCAAAGTGTTTGAGATAATTCATTGCATAACCAGGGAATTCATTAAAATATAGACAAAACTTTAAAGGTCATAAAGCACACTAAGAAAAATTCAATATATGCTCAATGAAGAATTCATAATTAGTAGTGCTGGGGATTATCATTTTAGGCTTTTAATAGTATTTTATAAACCATGAAGCTAAAAACAGGACAAGATTATGAAACTTCAATTTTTGTACACATTACTTTAATGACAGTAGCCTCCATTACTTTAATGACAGTAGCCTCCAAAATTTTATGTATGCTGATAATAGGAAATAAAATGTCTAAGCATTGCAAATTGAGAATATTAATATTGAGTATTCTGTACGTTTTAAATCATATTTTTATGAAATTCACATAGTATTCTGCTATTTATTTTTGCAAACTACATAATGTAACATTTAACAAAACAAATTTGAAGTGATATATCCTAGAGGATTTTCATGTAAAGAGTCTTTAAAAAATCTTCATAACTCAAGTAATAGGACAGAACAGATCATGATATAATAGATCATTATAGCATCTTCAGTTCAAGGAAAAAAGTCCCCTCCTAGTCTCTACCTCCATGGCTTCCTCATCCCATCTGAACATTGTATCCACAGCCATATTTTACCAGAATTTTTGTTAAAGTCACTCCCTCTTCTTTTTGGCTCATAGAAACCCTAAGTTGTAGAAAAATTAAATGGATAACTAAAAATAAATATCTCACTTGAACACCTATTATTTTCATTCACACTTTTAAGTTAATTAAGTCAGCTCAAAGAGAAGGCATGTATCAGCTGATCCTTTGGATACATACTTATTTATTGCCAATGACTGTGCTTACTAACATATACTAAAAGTATATTGTGATACTGTAAAGTACCTCTGTGGTACACTTAGTGACAGTAAGATATTTTTTCCTTATAGGTTTATGAAAGTAATTTGGAGGTTATAAAACATGGTATTTTTACTAGAACTGTACAAAAAATAGAAATGAGCACTGTAAATATTTTGTGTTAAGCAATAAAGAAATCCTTGTAAAATGTGGAAATGCTAGAGATAATATTGGAATGATAATAAGTTTGCCTTTTGCCTTATTGTTTATTTCATATCATCTTATTGCTATGATATACAGAATAATGGCCTCCCAAAATTGGCCATGTCCTAAATCTGGAAACCTGTGAATATATTACTTTACACAGTAAGATAAACATTGGAGGTATAATTAAGACCTTGAAATGATTACTGATTTCTTAAAATTGTCAAGTGGGACTGATATAAACACATGGCCCCTTAGAATGCCAAGGCAACCCCTCTGGGACACGGTCAGAGGGAGATGTCAATGTGGAAAAGTTGGCAGAGAAACCCAAAGTCGTTGGCTTTAAAGGTGGAGGATGTCTGTTGATGAGTGAGACTATCTCTTTTGACAAACTTTAATTATAATCTTGTTTTTTCTGTTGTAGTCAGTGATTTTAGTTCATGTCTAAGAAAATGTTACATCATAGTAAAGTTAGCTTTGAGTCAACTTGACAGGACCACAGGGTGCCTAGGTTTTTGGTAAAACATTTTTCTGGGTGTTTCTGTGAGGATATTTTTGGATGCAATTAACATTTAAATCAATACATTGATTATGGGGGTTGCCTCGGCCACTCAATTGAAGAGGCTAGAGAAGGCTAATCTGTCCCCTCCTTAAGAGAGAATTTTTCCCTGTCTGTCTGCCTTCAGTTGGGGACAATGGCTTTCTTACCACTTTCAGACTCAAACTGAGACATCGGCTCTTTGTGAACCTTGAGGCTACGGGCCTTGGAATGAAAACTACATGATTGGCTTTCCTGGTTCTCTAGTCTTTGGACTTAGACTGAAACTAAACCACTGGTTGTCTTAATCTACAACTTGTCAATCCACCATGCAGATCTTGGGACTTGCCAGTCTCTATAATTGGGTAAGCTAATTCCTTATAAAAATTAAAAAAATTAAAATAAAACTTTTCACACGCATACATATATACACAGGTGTTTGTTTGTTTTTTCTCTATTTTTCTGAAGAACTCTAATATACTTATTACTAGAGGCCCTGTGCATGAAATTTGTGCATGGGTGTGTGTGTGTGTGTGTGTGTGTGTGTCCCTCAGCCAAGCCTGCACACTTTCCAATCTGGGGCCCCTCAAGGGATGTCTGACTGCTCCTGTAGGCCCGATCCTGGCAGTTGGACATCCCTCTCACAATCCAGGACTGCTGGCTCCCATGTGCTCACCTGCCTGCCTTCCTGATTGCCCATAACTGCTTCTGTCTGCCAGCCTGAACACCCCCTAACCACTTTCCTGCTAGCCTGATTGATGCCTAACTACTCCCCTACCAGCCTGATTGTCCCTAATTGCTCTCCCCTGCAGGCCCGGTCACCCCCAACTCTCCTCCCCTGAAGGCCTGGTTGCCCCCAACTTCTCTCCTCTGCCTACCTGGTCATCCCTAATTGCCCTACCCTGCAGGCTTGATTATATCCAAGTGCCCTCCCCTGCAGGCCTGGGTCCCCCACATCCCCCAACTGCCCTTCCCTGCAGGCTATCTTGTGGAGGCCATCTTGTGTCCACATGGGTGCAGCCACCTTTGACCACATGGGAACAGCCGTCTTGTGTGTTGGAGTGATGGTCATATTACTCTTTTATTAGATAGGATAAAGTCATGAAGGTATTTTGTTTTCTCATAGGAACTTAAAGAGTCTAGTTTTTCTGTTTAGGTCTATGATTTTTCTCTAATGAATCTATGGGTATGGAATAAAGTATAAGTTGATCTTCATTTTTTGTTTCTCTTCTATGAGTATATTTAATAACTGTTATAGCACCATTTTTTTCGGAGCTTTTTTCCCCCTTCATTGAAATGACTTGGTAAATTGGTCAAAAATCAATTGTCCATAGAGATGTGCAACTATTTTATTGTATTCCCCTGTTCTTTATTTTGTTCTTATGCTATTACCACACTTTAAGCCATGTAATCATTGTAAAAGATCCTCTACTTTTCTTATTTTTACAAGATTATTTTAATTATTCTAGGTACTTTAGATTTTCATATCAATTTTTGAATAAATTTGTCAGTTTTAAGCAAAAATGTCTTATATTTTGTTGATATTGCATGAATCTGAAGATCAGTTTTGGGGAAATAAAAATATTAACATTGAGTCTTATAATCTATTAGCATGTAATATTTATGTTTATATTTGCAATATTTAAACATTTGAAATGTAGAAGTGATACATATATTTTGTTAGATTTGGTCCTAAATAGTTGACATTTTCTGATGCTATTGGTTATTGTCTTGATTTTATTTTTACTTACTGTATATAAGATAATTCATATATAATTCACACAATTCACGCTGAAGGGGAAAATTAAATAAATATCACAAACCTTAAAAAAAACATCTATTTGGTAATTGTTGCACCTGGAACTATCTCGGTATCTGTTTCAGTTGAGTGTTTCCTCTTTTTATGTGAATCACATTTTTATTCTTAGTTGTGAAGCAGGTACTTTTCCAGGGTATGCTGGGAATTATGTGTAAAATAGAGACTGGAATACATATCTACACCAAGGAAAGTTATACTCCTTCTTTAGCCAGGCTGTTAGCATAGAGAGCTTTATCTAATAGGTACATGATTTGAGTTTGGGCTTTGACACAGCTTTAGTTAGTTTTAGCTTACAACTGGTTTCAAATTTTTGAGACTCAGAATATTTTTCTTTATCAGGGATTGAGATTTTAGTTTTCCAAGTTCAGCGATCTTGTCATGATTTACAACTTAGGTGTCATTTCTAAATAGTAGGAAATTCATTTTCTCTCTCTCTCTCTCTCTCTACTTTAAACTCTGGCAGTCAGCATTTACTTATTGAGGTGTTCCTGTTTTCTGATCCCACCTCTGGCTTTCTCAACAATAGGTCCTTTTCTATTCTACGACTTTCCTCTAGCTTTCTGGAGGGTCCTATAGTGCAATCCATAACAGCCAGAGTACCTTAGGTGAATTTCTGTCAGTATCCTGCCTGTCACCAGTCTCCAGCAAGCAAACCCTAGCCTGACTTTTTACTTGTAGGGAAGGCCCGTTGTTCAGGGAATGGAACACTTTATCAGCTCTCCCAGACTTTGTTGCATTACAATTACTCATATGCTCACTGAACTCATGAAGAAGAGTTAATGGGTGAGTGTAGATTCCAGATGGCTGGGGCTTCTTAGGATTTCAATCTATCAGTGCAGTCTACATGTGACTAATAAAAGTTTATTAAAATTTAGTCAGCTTCTCTTTGCTGAAGTTCAGGTGATTTTGATGAAAGAAAGCATCTGCAGGTATCTTCTCTCCTGGAAGTTTATTACTCTCTGGAATTTAATTCATCCATTTCTGTGACCTTGGCTTTCTGATGATATTAAAAGAAAAAAATATATATTACTGAAGCTTATCAGGCTTGTTTTCATTATTAGTATGGGAGCAACAATCTTTCTAACTGGATCCAGAAGACCAAAATCAACATGCTGCTTTTAAGTCACAAATAGCAAATGCAGAAAAGCATGTTCTTTAGTAGCATGGAGTTATTCCTTCAGCTGAAAGCAACTTCTTTCATAGTATGCTGTTCTTTCTTTGATTTGTCTGTCACTGATTAATGGTGATAAAAATCATCTAAATGTGAAAAAAATTATTTAGGAACTTAACATGAACTTTTAATTTTAGTCAGGAAAAAGAACAGGAAATGGGTATTTCATAGGACTGAATGAAAGAGATGTTAAGATACTTTTTTCTTATCAGGCTGTGCCTTTGGTAGACCAGCTAAGCTGTGTCCTTAAGAGAGGCACTAATCATTAGAGAGATGCAAATTAAGATGACAATGACCTATCACCTCCCACCTCTCAGAATGGCTATCATCAACAAACATGTGTTAGCCAGGATGTGGGGAAAAGGCAACCCCAGTACCCTGTTAGTGGGAATGCAGACTGGTGCAGCCTCTGTGGAAAACAGTATGGAGTTTCCTCAAAAAATTAAAAATGGTGCTGCTATTTGACCCAGTGATCCCACTTGTAGGAATATATCCTAAGAACCCAGAAACACCAGTCAGAAAGGATATATGCACCCCTATGTTCATAGAAATGCAATTTACAATAGCTAAGATTTGGAAATAGCCCCAGTGCCCATCAGTAGATGAGTGGACATAAAAAACTATGGTGCATTTAAACAGTGGAATACCACGTAACTGTAAAAAGAAAGAACTCTTACCATTTGCAACAGCATGGATGGACATGAGAGTATTATGCTAAGAGAAATAAGCCAGTCAGAGAAAGATAAGCATCACATAATCTCTCTCCTATGTGGAATCTAATGAACAAAATAAACAAAATTGATCCAGAGACATAGAAGCTTGGAATAGACTGGTAAATTTCAGAGGAAACGCAGGAATGGGTGGGTGGGGAGTCATTAACCTGGGGACTTAACTGCATATGTGATAGCCCATGGACACAGACAATAGAGCGGTGAAGAACTGGGAGGGGTGGGGGCAGGGCAGAGGGGGTCAATGGGAAACAAACAAACAAAAATCAAAGAATATATCTGTAATACTTCCAAAAATAAAGATAAATTAAAAATATATGTATATATATGAAGCGATCACACAATGTTCACACTTAAGAGTGATTTCCCTGAGTGCATGTTTTTGGGTGAGTGGAAACATGTTCTTTGAGTAGGAAGTCTAGCATGATTATGGCTTTGATTCTACATTATGAGGTCCCTGAACATCCAGTCTGCTTATAACTCCATAGTACATCTGCCTACTTCCTACTTCTCAAATATAGATATTGAAGAAGAACTTCTCACCTTTGTGTGCTGTACCACGGGAATGCTCTAATATAACAGTATAGCAATTAAGACTTTGAAGTCTGATGACTGATTTGAATATGAATCATAATCCTCTGTTAAGTAATTTGGACATGCTGCTTAATCTCTCAATGCCTTGGTTTTCACATCTATTGCATGCAAGCAGTAAGGATACCTATCTCTCATAGTTATTTTGAATATTAATTTGGTGAATACATACAAACCCTTAGAACAGTGAATGGTATGTAGTACATGCTTAATAAACAGCTATTGTTACTTTACAATATTTATCGAACAATTCCAAATGGCCAGGTAGTGTGTTAAGCAATTTACAAGCATTACCTCCCTTAAGAATTTCACAGTTTCTGTGAGATCAGTATTATCATCTCTATTTTGCTGATAAGGAAGTTCAGAGATATTTAGATTGCACAATCTGTAAGGTAAAATCAGGAGTTAAATTTAGTTCTTTTTTTTTAATTATTTAACCTTAAATTTGTTTATTCCTTTTAAGTATATTTCAGAACTCACTTGCGTAAAATGTTCCAGGATTTTCTCAGTGGAGATATTGCTTAGGAATCCAGAAGCTCTTGTTTCTGGAATCACATATCCACTTTTCCAAGAGTAAATGTATAGTGTCCCCATTCTATTAATGTCTCCAAAGGCTATAGGAACAAACTTAAGAGATCTTCTATGTCAAATAACTTATCACCAACACTCACAATAGCTGATATCTATAATAATAAAAGCTGGGGTTGCAAGGGAAACCAGAGTTCCTGGTGCCAGAGGGAAGCTGGTTCTAACAGCTGGGTGAAAGAAGGCCTACCCTTGCATGAATTTTATGCATCAGGCCTCTAGTTTATAACTCTTAATGTGCCTGAAGCTATGCTAAATAATTAAATATATTGTTTGTGTCTTTAGAGCAACTCTTTAAAAAAGTCTTTCTGCTCTTCATGCAGTTGAGGGAATTGAGGTTTGACTGGGGTTAAATTACTTGTCCATGGAAACACAACTTGTAAGAAATAGAGCCAGGAACTGCTCCCTCGTCTACTTGTCTTAGGGTCCATATTTCTTTTATTTTGTTACTTTTTTATTTCTTGGGGTGACATTGATTAATAAATTATATAGGTTTCAGGTGACAATTATATAATATACCATTTATATATTATGTGTTCACCACCCCAAATTAAGTTCTCCCCATCACCTTTTATCCCCCCTATACCCTCTTCCAGCTCTTCTCACTCGAATTTCCCTCTGGTAATCACCATACTGTTGTCTGTGTCTATGAGTTGTTTTGTTTATTTGTTTTTTACTTAATTCCTTCACCCTTTTTACCATAACCCTCTTTCCCTCTGAGAGCTGTCAGTCTATTCTCTATGAATCTATGTATTTCTACTTTGTTTCTTAGTTTATTTTGTTTATTAGATTCTACATATGACTGATATCATATGGTACTTCTCTTTCTCTGACTGGCTTATCAGGATCCATATTTTTAATGACTGTTCTAGTTTCCCTAAAACTGAAATGTTTGCCAGGATGTGGGACTTTGAGTGGTGCAACTGGGATTTTCAGGCAAATCACAATGGGGGTCATCCTACAATACTGACTGTTGTTCACTCCAAATTTGCCTGTATAAGATCTTAGGGTTGGAGGTACAGAAATATAGGTCTTGTGTAAATTCATGATTTGATGACTTGCAAGTGTGCATGAGGTCTTCATGATCCTTGGAGCCCTAACCTTCATTGACTCTATCTTTATTTTTGATGCTGCTAAAAGCAACTGGGATAGTCTGAGAGACTCAGAAAGCCCTGTAAATGCTGGAGAATGTAGAAAAGTCTGCAGGATGTATGATGTGCTATTAGTTCTGAAGTTTTTATGGCATAAAGACTTTCTTTCCTATCTTACAGACAATTTTACTTCAGTATTGGATAAAAAACTCATTTATATTAAGGGTCATTTTACCTTTCTCAGGTAGAAGAAACAACAAGTGAGGAGTCAGCTGTGCCTCAGCAGTAGGTCAATAAAAAAAGTCAGAGTGATCTATGGGGGTCAGTAAATAGACCATAAGAGACAGGTAGGAGAGGCTTTTATTTGCTATTCTGAACAATGTAAAACTTGCCTGATCTCAGTGACTTATTGGAGCCATTAGGAAATAAAAAATTGTCAATTCTGCTGAATGGAAGCAATTTAAGTAGACAGACAAGTGGGAGCCCTTATAGGATCTCAGAGGTCTTTTCTCAATGCTCAGGGAGAAGGAACTGTGCATTCCTATAGCTGATTTGCAATTAGAACTTGATGATAGAGCACATCTAAAGGAATTCCAAAGGAATGGCAAATATTTTTCTTTCATAGATGGCTTTACTGCCTCCCTTCCTACAATTTGATAAAGTAGCAATTTAGCTGAAACCGGTTTGGCTCAGTGGATAAAGAGTCGGCCTGCAGACTGAAAGGTCCCGGGTTTGATTCCGGTCTGAGGCATGTATCTTGGTTGCGGGCACATCCCCAATAGGGGATGTGCACAAGACGGCAAATTGATGTCTCTCTCTCATCAATGTTTCTAACTCTCTATCTCTCTCCCTTCCTCTCCATAAAAAATCAATAAAAATATATTTATTAAAAAAAGAGAGAGAAAAAGTAGCAATTTACCAAAAAAGGATATTAAAATTCTGTGCCAAGTTTTAGAAAACTTTTATTTTAAAAATATCCTTATTGTTGAAAGTATTACATATGTCCCACT
Organism: Lasiurus cinereus; assembly: GCA_011751065.1. Classification (NCBI taxonomy): domain Eukaryota; kingdom Metazoa; phylum Chordata; class Mammalia; order Chiroptera; family Vespertilionidae; genus Lasiurus; species Lasiurus cinereus. The sequence continues at coordinate 23,630,778 of JAAGEH010000018.1, read as the reverse complement.
CTTTTTTTTGTTTGTTTGTTTCATTCATGCTGGTTATAGAATAGATGGTTTGGTGTGGTTATTTTTGTTTTTGTTTTTTTTTTTAATGAGAGGGAAAACACCCTAAATTATGAAAAGATTTTGAAAAAGCTAAGATAATTTAATACTCATAATAAAAATATTTTGTTGCTACTAATTACTTGGCAGAAAGAGTATGAACCCCTTTTTAAAGGTATCTTATTTCATCTTCACAATAATCTTTGAATTTCCCCCCATTTTATTTAGGGGGAAAAGAGTCACAGGAATTTATGTAACTTATTCATGATTTCACTCAGTAGATGATACAGGAAGGACTCAGATATTTGTGTGCCTGTCTCCAAAAGCAGTTTTCTCAATTTCCACTCAATAATACCTCAAGGGACACAATCACAAAATTAATGCATTTGTAATTGGAGGCTTCTATGCTGTGGGGATACCTGCTATGTCATTCAATGTTCAACCAGGAAAGCAGAAACATCTTTGTTACAAGTGTTTGAACCCCATTTTGAACACTATGATTCACATTTGTGGGGACTAGTTAAGCAGTCTCTGTAAATCTGTTGCCTTCACGTCTGATGCTGGGGTTTCAAAATCACAGGACAGGTAATTGGGAATGGAAAAATGAATGTAAAGTAGGGAAGGGAAAAAGATAAAACCACAAGCTGGAAGTCATGAACATAAGCTGAAATTTATAAGTATAGACTGAAACACAAGTTGATTTTTACTACCTACAACTGTGACATCAAATATTGCTGTTGTCCTTCAGAAGTTGGACCCCTTCATCTCAGAATGGCCAACCATCTTGTTTTGTCTAATAGTGAGAGGCTAGTAGAATAAATGTCTCCAAAACAGTGGGTAGAAGTTGGAGTTACCTTGCTTTTCAGCACTTTTAGTGACTGGTTTGGGTAGTTTTTGCTTTCCCTTTTCACAATTCTGATCTCCCTGTGTCTATAGGTTCTTATACATATAAGAAGGAAAATGCTGCTACTGTGGAATACAATGAGAGTCTCATTAAATTTTAAACTATTTCTGCTGCTTGTTCTTTTGGTGTTCTTGTACCAAGAAATAAACAGACAGCCCAATTGCAGTAGCTCAGTGGTTCAGTGTTGACCTATGAACCAGGAGGCCACAGTTCAATTGTTGGTCAGGGCATATGCTCAAGTTGCAGGCTCAATCCCCCGAGTGGGGTGTGCAAGAGGCAGCAAATCAATGATTCTCTCTCATCATTGGTGTTTCTATCTCTCTCTCCCTCTCCCTTCCTCTCTGAAATCAATAAAAAGTATTTTTAAAAAAGAGATAAGCAGACAAGAAGATAGTTACTCTAGCAGGAGTAATTGACTGTAATGATCAGGATATGGGAGGGATATCAGGCTGTCAGGGAAATGCTATTACATAATTTAGGCAGAGAGAGATGTGTTTGACACTTAGGTAATCCACTAGAGGTTTTCTTGTACTTCTTTATCCAACATTGGGAATCAATGAACAAGTGCATCAGCATAGCGTGAGAAGGACAAGATGACCGGGGATAAGGGTCTACCCTACATCATTTTGCCAGTGTATTATGGGGCCTAGACCAGTGAAGGTACTAGCTGAGGGTGAGTAAAATCTACAATGGGCAGTTAAGCAGAAAGATGGTGAATAAAAATTGTGACCTTAGTGTATATCCATTTGTAAGTTTCCCACAGAAAGAGATCATTCAGAATCCTAGAGTAGCTATGTTCCAGAGGAGGTAAATTTATGTATGATGCAAGTGGATTTAAGCAGCTCAAGTACATGTTCCAGGGTGCAGCCCAGATCCCCTCTTTAGAAGAAAATGCACAATCACCCAGCTCCAACTCCCAGGGGTTTTAATTGCTATGCATTAGATATGTAAAAGCCTAAGCAACCGGCCAACCAGCTGATAGCTATGATGCACAATGTCCACCAACAGGCAGATGCTCCAACCTGTAGCTATGATGTGATTGACCATCAGGGGGCAGATGCTCAACAGCGGAGCTGCTGAGCTTTGGTGATTTGGAGGCTGAGGTTCTTGGCAGAGAGCTCAATTCCAGGGTGTGTCATCCAGGAACTGCCCTTTTGCAATCTGGGACCCATTGGGGGAGGTCAGAGAGCTGGTTTCAGCCCAACCCCTGCAGGCCAGGCTGAGGGACTCCACTGGTGCATGAATCTGTGCACTGGGGCTCTAGTTTTTAAAATAAAATTTTATAGTCATGTTGCTGTTTTAATATGTACCTTTTATTTATTTATTTATTTTCTTGGAGAAAATACACTCTTTGGTTAGTCTCTTCCAGAATAATAAAAGCAAGAGTATATCTTTACTGGAAGTATCTCCTCCTGGTTCATAGGTCAATGCTCAACCACTGAGCCATACCAGCTGGGGTCTTAGCATATTTCTTTTACAAACTTCTTTTAAAAATTATTTTTGTTCAACTTCGCTTTTTTTAAATCATGGTATTATATATTACCTTAAAGAAGTTTTTCTTCAAGGTGGTAAATTTAACCAACAGACACAAAGATACTACAGCAGAAGATCATTGCAACAGGAATAAGATGCTCTGGAGACTGTTGGTTGAGGTTTCTGTCTCTCTTGGAGGGAACTTCTAGTTGCTTTAGTTTAGTGCCTGGGTCATCAGGACTCTTGAATTCACGTTCTTTACTTGTGATTTCTTTTAGCTGCATTAATGTATTGGTATTCTTGTAAGATTTATCCAATGTTTGCCAACCTAAAATGACTCTGATCTCTTTAAGGTGAGTTTTTCTATATCTGAAAACCTTAACAATGAGAATAACATTCTATGCATTCATTAAAAAATAATTATGAAATTCAAATATGAGCTTGCTTCTGTGTTCTGTATTGGAAATAGAGCTGACAACCTACAGGCAGGGTTCCCATACTCCTGGGTCTTTGCAAAGCCGCTTAGTGCTCTTCTTTTCTCCGTGCACCATTTGTGGATACTCACCTTTGCTTCAGTCTCCCTGGCCGTTTTTCAATTCTTACAATGCTGACAGCTCTCTCTGTCTCAGCACTCTGCATAAGCTCCTGTTCCACTCTGATGGAGCTCTCTTGCCAGTCTTCCCTGGGCTGCTTCATCCTTGATATCTCAGCCTGAATATGATCTCCTTGAGAGAGCTTGGATTTTCCAAATGAATTTGGTCCTCTGCTGCTAACTTCTTTTACCGAATCCTAGTTGTTACTTTCATTGCACTCATGTTTTCTAATTACTCATGTATGTTTGTTTCATTTCCCTCTGTAGGGATCATAGATGTCATATACTGTATTATATTTCTAATGCCTACCATAGTGTTGGGAACACTATCTGGTATATCTTAGACAGTCAAAATATTTATTAAAGAAATTAACAAATAAACAGTGTTACCACATCTGCTACATATACTGTAGCATATGAGCTCTGAACTTTACCTGCCTACAGAATATGGCATTTAAATTCCATCAGCTTACTTTCAGCTGATCTGGAGTCTCACAATGAGATAATTCAAAAACTTATTTAAAGACTGAAAGTATAATGAAAATGGTGTCCCTAAAGCAAAGTTAAGAAGAAATATGAATCTCTTCTCCACAAGTAACTCATCTTATCACCTTTCAAACATTTTTCTATTTTTGTAAATGCTGAAGAAAATGTCACCATGTTATTCATACATATGCCTGAAGCATGTTTAAGTTATATTTTGTCAAGGGGAAACTTTAATTTAAAAGTCAGAACTATCCAACAAAGAGTCATTCTGCTGTTTACATTGATTTAGTCTGAAGAAAAGATTTTAAAAGTTTGATTTATTTCATATATTAATTTAAGTTCCAATTGTAGGTAATTTTCATTCCAGAGCCTGTCATATCTCACAAAATAGTGTTCAGTTATTCTTATTTTATTACTTGGAATCCACATAGATTTTTCCAAAAAAAGGGGGGAGGTAATGAAATGAGTACCTAAATTGAGGTTTAGACGTCATTTTAAGTGGTATGTCTATACTTTAAATATACAATAAAACTATGCAATAATATATCTCAGACAGAATTATATGATGTGATATTCTTATATGGGGGAGCTCAGAATGTCTTTCATATAAATCACTTGACAGGCTTTGGTTAGCATGAGAAAACTTCATTTCAAGCTTAAGGGAAATTTTACTGCTTTTCATAAAACTTCTCTCTTCTCTCATGATGACCCCTATTGTACAGTTTTGCTTTGTTTAGCCACACTGATCTAGCTGCTAAGGAGATTTTTTTCCCTATGTTGTCTAGTCTACATCCATTTACAAGCAGTGCTGGGGTTATGTGGGAGATCCGTTCCTATGGTGCGACAAAACGTGGTTTTTGCCATAAGTCGAACTCACCTACATAAGCACTTGCATCACTCACATGGAGCACATACACAGTAATGAAGTGAAATAGAAAAAAAAAATAAAAATAAAAGATAACAATTCCTGACCTTTATTAAGGGTAAATAAGTAATAAAAAATATAAAGCACATATGTACATACATCAAAATGATGGAACTTTTTTTAAATAAATAAACTAGTAGCCCTGCACACAAATCTGTGCACCAGTAGCTAACCAGTAACTCACTGCCACCCTCCAGTAGCTCTCCGCCCACTGCCCTACCCTCCTGTAGCTCCCCTTCCTCCCTTTCCCCTGCCCCCCTCTCATAGCTTGCTGCCCTTCCAGGTCCTGTAGCTCTCCGCCACCCACTTGTAGCTCGCTGCCCTACCCTCCTGCTGATCCACAACCATTTGCATATTACATCTTTATTATATAGGATAGGAGATGGAGATGTAACCACAAAACGATGTAGATGGAGTTCAATGTAACCTGTAAGCCGAGTACTGCCTGTAATCAACTGTTCCCTAAAAGCAATTGGCTACAACTAACCTCATTTCTCCTTCCCTTCTGTTTTCTTTGATAATAACTCTAGTTTGAGGCAATTTTGTATACTTTGTTAGCAGTTTTAACCATTATAGAAAACAAATGCAAAGTAGTAGGATTTAGGATAAATTAATCTTTATGTAAATCGTTTTCTGAATCCTATTTTAAGAACTGAACCTCTGCATTTCTTTGTTGAGGGAGAAAAATTGTGCAAAGCTTTATAATCATCACAGCCAATGTCAAGCACATATTCACGCTCTGCTAAGCTATTCTCAGGTTATACACAGTGCCTTTTACATTTTTCACCTTTTGTAATGTATTCCAAAGTACATATGCAAACAGTACTATAACCTTTGAAGTAGGAAATCTGTCTTTAGGTAATATTTTCATTCATGTCAGAGTCACCCAACAAAATGATATTGATGGAACTTTAATGGAGGAAATTAATTATAGGGTTGAGTTGTTTCTCACCATTGTGTGCCACTGTGTTGTCACATTGCTTTCAGCTTCAGTGCTCCCTGCCACTTGTCTCTCAGAAAGTTTTGCTTATAATTGAAGTATGTGCTTGTTTATCTCAGCTTGAACATATGTGTGTATGTGGGGGAGGGGGGAGAGAAGATTCCATTTTTGCTGATCATGGCTTGTGATCATCACTTAGCCCTTTAGATCACGTTCACTTTCTAGAGTCTATTTCTGCCTTCTAGGAAGCATTTCATTAAAAAGGACATTTTAAAGCATCAAAAGCAGGTATCCTAGAGGTGCCGCTGGCCATTTTTTACACACAGGATAATATAAATTTCAATTTTTAAGTATTATATTTATTGAATAATATGTTTAAATGCATTAGTATTCAAGTGCAAAATATTACTTTGGTCAAAGAAAGATTATTATAACACAAAATCCTTATAACACAAAGGTTTGGAAGTATTTATGGGCAAGGACAAGTCAGAAGGAAAGACTAGGGAGAAGGAAAGTAAGAAAATTGATTGTGACATAGGATCTTAGGAAAATATTTTGAATGAATAAACCAAGTATGAAAATAATTGAAATCTAGGTGATGCCTGTTTATTTAAAACCAGGGAGTGTGTAATAGAATCACTGGAAGACAAGTGTTGGAAAGGACCGAAGAAGACATTAAAAAAAAGAACAAAAGTAGCTTTGACCATGAACCACAGTAAGAAATACATTTTACATTGTAGTCCAATGTATATGTGTAAACACAACACACACACACACACACACACACACACACACACACATCTGAAATATGTTTCAAAAATCAATAATCAGGGGTGGAATAGGGGAATGGGTGAAAAAGATGAAGGTATTTGCTATTTACAAAATAGTCACAGGAATATAAAGTACAATAAAAGGAACACAGTCAATAATATTGTGGTGACTATGTATGGTACCAGGTGGGTACAAAAGTGATTTGGGAGATCAGATAGTAAGTTATATAAATATCTTACCACAATGTAATACACTGGAAAATAATATAATACTGAATATCAATTATAATTGAAAAATAAAAATTTAAAAAATTCTTCATAAAAAAGAGACTATCCTTACTATGTGCTATGTACTTTTAACTATTTTTCCTAATTTTATTCTGTTTCACCTGATAGTGTGAAGAACACAAACCAATACTAATCTCATTTTACCAATAGGGAAACTGTTGCAGGAGGTGTGATTTTCCCAAGGAGAAGCAGTCTGCTACTCACAGACCTCTGACCTCTCAACTTCCAGGACAGAATATTTCCTAAGAAAAACTCAGTATGAAAATTTTAAAAATTAAGGTTTAGTGCTAGCTCTTCTAGTTTCAGTTGTGTGGGATATCTTACATTTTACTAGAAGTTGATGAAAACAAAAATAAATAAGATGCTGCTGTATGACCCTGAGTGAACCATGAATGCTTGTTCTCTGCTTTATAAGTTTCCACACACCCACCTCACAGTACCTCAACTACTGATGACTTCCCTTTTTTGTCCCTCTAAGTGTAAAATGATATAATTCATGCTTTTAAAACTATATATACTGCTTTTCGTTAAATATCCCTACCTCTCTAACATCTTTTTTTTTGGTTGCTATAGTTCAATTTTCCCATCAATAAGTGCATGCCCTATCAATAATTTTGATATGAACAAATGATGTCACCAGTCAATAATATTTAAATACATGAAAAATCTTCTAAAGTCATTATTTTCTTGATCTGACAACAGTCTTGGGAAGTGTGAGTGTTAGATCTTGTTCTCTGTTTATTCATCTCCTTAAAAATGTTCTGTGATTGCTCAAGTTCTCATATGTAATAGATAGTAGAATTAGGACTGAAGTCTACCTCATAAGTCCTAAACTCGTGTTCTTCCATAATATACATAAAGATAACAGTCAGAGGCACTTAGAATTAAGTTCTCTGTTGGAATGAATCTCCCTTGACTGGGGAGTGTAGTACAGCTGATGCTGCCCCCTTACAAAGCTTGTGGCACCTTCTCAGTGAATAAAGAATATTCACCATCTGTGATATAAACAAAACAAAACAAACAAAACAAAACTCTGCTGTGGCCTTCAAAGATCTAGTGTGAAACTGTTCTTTGCACACAGGGCATATCTCTTCTTATAGGTTTGAACACATTTTGATAAAATTCGTTTATTGATTAAAAGGTACCCTTTAATTCTGCATTGATTTTCAGTGGCACCTTGTCTTATAGATTGGGGCACACTGACAATTTGACTGAATTATCTTGTATGAGCATGCCAGACAGCTAGTCAAAATAGAAGTTCACGACTTCCCACAGAGCTGAAGCTGTACTGACATCTGGTTTCTTTCCAGTTCTCACTTCCCACTTCCTCACCATCAGAGCCAGCAGAGCCACTGCCGTCCTGGCTGCTGTGCAAAGCTCTATAGCTTTAGAAGAGCAGAAGGAGAAGAAGGAGACAAGCTGAGACCATTTTAGAGTCCAAGCCCAGGGACATCTTCCCAGACAGGGAAACCGTGGCCATATATTGAGGTCCTTTTATAGGAACCAACTGTCTCAGTTTGCCTGAGCCTGAGAGGTGTTTTGGACATGGGGCTTCTAGTGCTAACATTGGGAAAGTCCCCTGACAGAGCAGGATTTGTTGGATATCGGAGGCCCTCCCTCCAAAGATAGGTCTCTAAAACAATCGGAATATTTCATTTGGCTTTGTCATATTCTGATATTTCAGAAACTTAGAATTAATTTTAACAGTAAAAATAGATGAACAGGCAAATAGAACCCTGGGATGTTCAAAGGGTTGAAAATGATTTTTTTTTAAATTATGTTTCTGTCCCTAAAAGACATCTGATTCGATTCTGGTCAAGAGAACTTACCTTGGTTGCAGGCTTCTCCCTGGCCTGAGTCTTGATTGGGGCTCATGCAGGAGGCAACTAATCTATGTGTTTCTCTCACAGTGATATTGCTCCCTGTTTTTACCTCTCTCTTCCACTCTCTTTAAAAATCAAAGGAAAAATATCCCTGGGTGAGGATTAAAAACAAAAACTGAAGTAATTGGAGCTATGGGCGTATCATATCTTACAGAAAGAAAGCCTCTCTCTTTATTCACCTTTCTAAAGTAGAAAGTATGGGGGCTTAAGGAGGAATGAGGCAGGAAAAGGCACTGTGTTCCGGGAAGATAGCAAAGAGGAACTAGGAAAGAGAAAAAGGATTTTGAAAGGTAAGCGTAGCCTATTAAAAAAAAAAAATCTCCTCAGGACAATCATTCATCCAGAATCTGTAAGGGAACATTCTGTAGAGATCACATACACTCCCCCTGTTGTATTTAGCCTTTTTTTTTTTCACCTCCTTTATTTGTCCCATGAATCCCTGCTCTGAGTACCGCAAAACCAAGGCTAGGAACATATGTGCCAGTCATGGGGAATTTAGCAGTGACTAAAACACAGTCCTTTCTTCGTGCAGTTTACAGTCCAGGGTGAAGGTGAGGCAGGCAATCCATAAAGCAAACTGGCAAGGTTTACCGTACATTGGATCCCTATAAATGACTTAGGGAAAGATAAAACCAAGAAAGGGATGGCAAAATTGAAGTGTTTCATGTTCATGAAAACCTTACCAAGGAGGCACAATGTAAAAGCGAATACATCAAATAGAATGCCTTAAAAACTGGGACATACTAGCTGCATATTATTTTGGAGATTTAATTTTGTAGAGTCGGTAGATAAGTTCAAAGGAAAGCTTTGCCTCTAAGTCAATAAATAATCAAGGAAGGAGACAGAACACAACTGGGGAAAGTTAGAGACTGACAGAAGGATCAAGCTTCCTTATAGTTGCAAGACCCTATTACTGACATTTTCATTTTTATTTGTTTGTTTTGTAATTGACCAGAGAAATACTAGAATCTGCTACTTGCCTGCACCTCGAGGCACTGTATTTTATAAAGAAATCCCTATATGTAAGCCAGAGCCCAGCACATAAGCTAGGGTTTCTCTTGACACAATTCATCTCATACTTTTGTTTCAGCACAAAGTAGACATCCTTCAACCCAAGTTATAGGAGTTTGCAGCCTGAGGCACTGAATTGCATTGGACATAAAAGCCCTCATTCAAAAATAAGTTATTTAAACATTCTGTTATAGCTGCATGAAATTTATCTATGAAAGAGGTGAGTAGGTCCTATACCAGTAAGTCCTGGTTTTTCTGCACACTCCATAAACCACTGACAAATACAGTATTTTAAATGTGAAAGCCGGCATCTGTTATTTTTCAGAAATGTGATACTGTAATGACACTGTCCTTTCAAATTATACAAATTTGTTGGTTTTTTTTGAATAAGAGATGCACTCTAAATACTATTTGGCACTTGAGGTAGATTTTTATTTTGCTATATTGAATAGACATTGATATTTACCACCATTGTTATAGCACAAGTGCTTCTATTATCTGAAGTAAATGTGCCATTTTAAGAATATATAGAACAATTGCTTTTCCTTTGTTGTTTTGGCTACTGATTCTTCTGCATGGATGATAAAGGTAAGGAAGCAGATCTGGGTTTGTATCACAAATATCTATGTGATGTGAATTATAAGAAAATATTAATTAGCTTGTTATTATATAACATAATAATTAATTATTTTGCAAACACCTAATAAAGTATAATTACCACAGAATCTTCTAATTTCAGGAAACCAACAAAGGCCGGAACAGGTATGTCCACTTTTTGAGCATCATTCTGGAAGGGTCTATTTGAAGTCCCTACATCAACATTTAGTATAAATATGAAAGCTACAGAATACTTGGAGCCCAGGACTTTGTTGGGAGGTCTGTTGTTAGTCCAGTCTGACTGAGATGTGGCATCAGAAAGGACTGGCCTGGAGTTGCCTAAACTTAGGTTCTCATTGCTGAGCTAGAGCACTCAGTAAAATTATGATATTGGCATGACCATTAATTTTCTTTACAAGGTGTTATTGACCTGGTGGGTTGCTTTGCCTAGCTATCAACCTCAGTACTTAATAAAATAACAAAAAGAATAGATCTAAGCTTGAGGAAGCTAAATGATAAAAATCAATTTCATTTATGATAATCTGCTTTCAGTGACCATTTTGATTTCTTAAAGACTTTTTTTCTTTCAAAAAATGAGAAAGGGTACTGTTGTTGAAGTCCATGAATAGGTACATATTTTTAATTTAATTTCTTTATTGTTTAAAGTCTCCTTTTCCCCGCATTGTCCTCTCCCTGGCTCCTCCCACCCCCCAGCCCATACCCTCGCCCCTGCTGTTTGTGTACATTGGTTATGCTCATATGCATGCATACAATTCCTTTGGTGGATCTCTTATCACCCCACCTCCTCTTCCTTCCTTTTTAGGTTGGATGGTCTGTTCGGTGCTTCTATGTCTCTGGCTCTATTTTTTTTTTTTTAAACCACTGATAGTTCTTTTTCATGATTACTTCTTTCTCTCCATCTCTGTGTGTCACTGTCTCTTTTTTCTTCTATTTATTCATCAGGTTAGATTTTATATATTGTCATAAAATCAATTTTAATAATTTTATTTGCACATAATTTTTTATTTCATCAAGCTTTCATCATTGTTAGCAATAGGGTATATATAATATATATCTTTTTAATAGTAGTTAAGGGGCAGGCTGCCAAGGTATGGAAAGTGCTGAAGAAACAGATATGGGTTATGAACCATCCATAAGGAATGTTTACAAAATCTTAGCAGGAACTGCATGACTCTCACTGAAGTTGCAAAAATAAATCTTTCCTGTAGCTTCACAGCTCAACATTTTTAGGTAAATTTTGAGTGAGGCCTCTTTCAGCACTTCCATTAAAATTACCCATTTATCTGTTCTTTGCTCTCAGTATACATTTGTCTTTATTTTAAACCATTCTGTAAAATGACACTAATAATCCTGATTGGATTTTGGTACTCTCTTATGAAAGCTGCCCAGGCAGACAGCAATAAAATATATAAATTAGACCTTATTTGTTTCATAAATATATTAACTAGGTGTGAATTCTTGGCTTCTGGATATTTATTATTGCTGTCTCATTCTTTGTGGGAATGGATTTGCAATCTTAACTTTTCACAAATCTGAAATGAATATTTATATATCAATATTTACTATCTGTAAGTTATATCCTACTTAAACCAAATTTCATAATATTGTTGTGTTATAATATTCAAACCCCTGTAGTGAAGCAGAAAGAGAATGATATGTGGAGTCCATGCTTTCCATCTGTTTAAAATGGAAACAGTCATTTACCATCAAAGTGAACCTGGAAGTTAGTTAACCAGGTTTTTTTCTCCAACTACTGAAGGAAGGGAGTAATGGAAAGGTTGCTGACATTCTACAACCTTATCATGATATTCCAGGAAGAAATTGTTCTAAGCGTGGGTGACCTGCTTGCACTGTCCAAGGTTTGACTGGAATATCACTTTTCATGTAGTCCCTGCATTTCTCACATCTAAGCTATGTTTAGCAAAAACAAACAATGATGGATGTGGGGATTTTAGAGAGAGAGTGTTTAGGAGCAGTTACAGTCTGTAATTCATGAGCTATGACCAATGATATTCATAGAGAATATGGTAGAGGTAAATCAGAGATGGTAAAAAAAAGCATTAAAAATGGGCAGAGAGAGAACAAGAGACACTCAGTTAAGTGATATAAAATAATAAGTAGCACAAGAGGTCAGAGGGATGGAGCGCAAGCATATTTAGTACATAGGATGATAGGGAATAATTAAAGTTTGGGATATGGCATATTATAACATTTACTTCCCAATAAGCAATCTTATGACACCTGACAATAATAATTATGAAAGCCTAAGTGACCTTTATGACTGAATGACCAGAATGACCAGTCGACTGGCCGCTATGATGCACACTGACCATCAGGAGGCAGACACTCGATGCAGGAGCTGCCTCCTGGTGATCAGTGAGCTCCCACAGCCATTCTCCCATGGTACCCTCCCTGGGCCCCAATCAGGGGGGCCAGCAAGCCAGCATCTGTGGTCCCTGGTCTCTCCCCTCCGGCCCGCCAACCTCCGGTGGTCCCTCCCCTGGCTGACCAACCTCCCACAGTTCCTCCCCCTTGCTGGCCAGCACCCCTCTGATAGGCCTCGATTGCAGTCAGACTGAGGGACCACACCTGTGCATGAATTTGTGCATCAGGCCTCTAGTTTTTTAGAAAGATACATCAATTATGTTCATTCTAATAATTAAAAATAAATGAAAAATTGACATCTTTATTACTTTCTTGACTACTTAAACTTCTTAAATATCATTTTTAAAATTAAGACAAAGATTTTTCAGGTGAAATATACAACAAAAAAGTGATGAATAATTTTTAGTTTTTTAGTTGAGAGATAAATGTTTTAAATCCAGGTATTAATATTCAGATGATAGTTTAAGTATGTTTTTTAATAATGTGCTATCTGACTGACATCTGTAAATGATAGTAGCAATAATGGATAGAATGAATCTTAAAGCACAGCATTGGATAAAGTATCTTCCTTAGGTGGTCATACTCACACTAACCATTTATTGATTTAGAATGTAGGTATTTTAAAATTTAGATGTAAGAAATAAAGAAGAAATTTTAAAATATACTTTTACATTTAAATTTTCTTGTAATTAGGCATTTTTGGAGTTGGGATACAGAAGGCAAATAAAATTATACAAAAACACTACCATTGCAAGAATGACATTACCAAAATGGGTATTAATACTACCAAAAAATATACTTAACCAATGGATGTGGCACATGACCTGTGAAGAAAGTAGAAGGTTGATCATTCATGCCTTGTGTTTGTAAACAAATTAGAAATATACTTTTGAGACTCCTGGGAATGATTGAAATCCAATAACAAAAAAAGTGATGTATTTCTCACTTTTTAAGTGTTTTACTTGACCTAAAATGCATGCATTAAAAGATGAATAATTACACAGGATATTTATTAGCCAGTGTCTCAACATGTAACAGTCAATTATACATATATATTACTAGAGGCCTGTACACAAAATTATGCATGGGAGTGGGGGGTGTCCTTCAGCCCATCCTGCTCCCTCTCCATACTGGGACCTTTAGAGGGAAACCCAACTGCCTGTGTAGGCCCACTGGGATTGGGCCTAAATGGGTAGTGGCACATCCCTCTCACAATCCAGGAATGCTGGCTCCCAATTGCTCACCTGCCTGCCTTCCTGATTGCCCCTAACCACTTCTGCCTGCCAGCCTGATCACTCCCCTGCCAGCCTGATTGGTGCCTAACTGCTCCCCTGCCAGCCTGTTTGCCTCTAACTGCCCTCCCCTGCAGGCCCAGTCATCTCCAACTTCCCTCCTTTGCAGGCCTGGATCCTGCCAACTGCCCTCTCTTGTTGGCCATCTTGTGGTGACCATCTTGTGTCCACACGGGAGCAGGATCTTGTGTCCGCATGGGGGCAGTCATCTTGTGTGTTGGAGAGATGGTCAATCTGCATATTACTCTTTTATTAGGTAGGATAGAGGCCTGCTACACGGGTGGGGCCCAGCTGGTTGGCCCTGAAGGGTGTCCTGGATCAGGGTGGGTGTCCCCTTGGGTTGTGGGGTGGCCTGGGTGAGAGGCCTGTGGTGGTTTGCAGGCCAGCCATGCCTCCAGTGACCCAAGTGGAGGCCCTGGTACCTGGGATTTATTTATCTCCTACAATTGAAACTTTGTAGCCTGGAGCGAAGCCAAGCCTTCTGCTCACACAGCCATTGAAACTTTGTTGCCTTAAAAAAGAGGCCTGGGCCTGGCAACCCAAGCCTTGCTCCTCCATGGCGGCAGCCACTGAAACTTTTGTTGCCTTAAGCGGAGGCCTTCACTAGCCAGGCTTTGTGGAAAGCTTGGCTTTCTCCATCACTAGGGGCAACCCAAGCCTTCCTCCTGCTCTCTCTGTGACTGTAGCCATCTTGGTTGGGTTAATTTGCATAATTGCTCTGATTGGATGCTGGGCGTGGCTGATGGGTGTGCCTTGTGTGTGGCAAAAGTATGGTCAATTTGCATATTACTCTTTTATTAGATAGGACTAGAGGCCAGGTGCATGAAATTCATGCACAGAGGGAGTGTGTCACTCAGCCAAGCCTACACCCTCTCCAATCTGGGACCCCTTGAGGGATGTCCAACTGTCTGTTTAGGCCTGATCCAGGTAAGATGGGGTCTAAACAGGAAGTCAGTCATCCCTCTCATAAAATCCAGGACTGCTGGCTTCCAAGAACTCACCTGCCTGCCTTCCTGATTGCCCCTAACCACTTCTGCCTGCCAACCTGATCACCCCTAACCACTTCTGCCTGCCAGCCTGATCACCCCCTAACCACTCCCCTGCCAGCCTGTTTACCCTTAATTACCCTACCCTGTGAGCCTATCACCCCTAACTGCTCTGTTCTACAGGCTTGATTGCCCCAGCTGCCCTCCCTTGAAGACATGATCCTTCCCAACTGCCCTCCCCTGCTGGTCTGATTGTCTACACTGGTCATCTTGTGTTGGCCATCTTGTATCCACATGGGACAGTCATTTTTGACGACATAGGAGCAGCCATCTTGTATGTTGGAGTGACGGTCAATTTACCTATTATTCTTTTATTACATAGGAGAATTAGATAGGATAGAGGCCTGGTGCATGGGTGTGGGCCAGCTGATTTGCCCTGAAGGGTTTCCTGGATAAGGCTGGGAGTTCCCTTGGGGCATGGGGCAACCTGGGTGAGGGGCCTGTGATGGTTTGCAGGCCGGCCACGCCCTCTGGCAATCCAAGCAGAGGCCTTGGTATCTGGGATTTATTTATCTTCTATAATTGAAACTTTGTAGCCTTGAGTGTAGTCCTGGGCCAGCCAGGGCAGCAGGGAACCTTGGCTTCCTCCATTGCTGGGGGAACTCAAGCCTCTTGCTCTCTCTGTGGCCACAGCCATTTTGGTTGGGTTAATTTGCATACTCACTTCTGATTGGCTGGTGGGCATGGCTTGTGGGTGTAGTGGAGGTATGGTCAATTTTCATATTACTCTTTTATTGGATAGGATGCATATATAATAATAAGTTTCCTTACTATTAAAAATATTTATGCTCAGGAACCAAGTTATAGGAACATATTTTATTAGGGCCCTTAGGGAACTAAGTCTTTGATTTATTTGCCTGTCACACTATTCTGCTCTCTGGACACCAATCCAATGAAGCCATATTATCTGAACTTTTTAACGATTGTTAAGTTGGCAGCTCCTTTAAAGATTATTCATGATCCGTATGTGAAAATGGCATTTCAGTGCTGATATTGTTGTTTATCATATATTAAAGTTGATTAGAACAAAATAATAAGAGAATAATATACTATACTAAAATTTCTTTCTCATCTGTTGTTTTGCTATTTGTAAGTTTGCCTAATATAATATTATATCAGTGTATAGCAATTATTTATTTAACTGTCTCCTTGAGAGCAAAGAAATATAGTGGGGCACAGATTCTATATTTTTAGTTTCTATAACAACATGGGGCTGAGAAAGATAGGAACCACCACCAAGTGGGTAGAACAAAAGATTTGTCTGACCCTCAATGTACTTTTTAAAAATTCAAAGGGCAAGTCTAAAAATAGCTCTTAAAAATAAAAAAAATAAAAATAGCTTTTATTCTATTGATACTTTAGATGAGAAAAGTAGAATCTTAAATTAAGCATGTCTTATTCACTGTTTACTTGTTTAAATGTACAAATGGTGCATTTCTGTAAGGTGTTCCATGATTGAAACAAATTCTGCTCTATTATTTCAGATTTGGGAGATTATACTTTGTAATTCCCCTTTAGGGTAAATTTAGGTAGGAATTTTCTTCACATTGTGTTTTTATTCTTCATATAGTTATAGATTACAAATAATATATCAGCTAGATTTTTAAAGCACTCATCAGTATCTGATTAGTTAATGATTTTCCAACTGTTGTCCATTTATGTCATCATCAGATGATTTTTTTAAACATGGAAGCATTGATAAGTGATTATTTAAAAATTTCAAAGGATCATTTCAAAGCCATGAACAATTATAGATATGGTTATCCTAGAAATAGTGAAACCAATCTGAATTTATATTGGACTTTCCATGAAGTAATAAGTTTTTGGTACATTTTTGGGAAGAAGCAAGGCTAAAAATCATGGTGAGGGGATAGAAATGAACATCTAATAAGTCAAGAAGTTGCAATTGTAGCATTAGAAAGACTGTAATTTTATATGGTGCTCATGAGTAAACTAAAGTGTCATACGAAGTACTTAATGAATGTACTGCCTTGTAACACTCCACAAGGCATATTTTGTGCTCTCTCCAGCATGGCATTTTTCTCTACAGATTTTTCAAAATGCTGAGGGTTAATAAAACACAACTGCTTTTGATCAGGTATCTTTATACAAAACAGTTGGTTATGGAAAACACCACTGGCTTGGCTGACTCAAATATGTCTAGATTTTTCAGGTAATTAAACACAGATGAGAATTGATGACTGCTGAGATTTTCTGAACTTTTTCCTAGTTCTCTTGATAGTGATATATAGATGTGAGGGAACATGTTACGTACAAAGTATATGTATGTGAAAAGATAAAGTTCTTTTTGTTCCCAAACATTCTGCAACTTACTTACCATAGCGCAAATTTATGTTGATCAGTCTCCTCCTACTTTGAGAATTCATCAACCACTTAATGGTTCAGTTTCAGCTCAGACTGGTACTATGATATGATTACAGGAATTTGCTTCAGGTTTGTCTTGATTTCATGTTCATTCATTCAATTTAGTTTTACTCTCTCACACCATTAATATAATGAGGACTGGACTTTTCATGAAGTAATATTAAAAGTTCAGAAAGAACACTATAATCCATGATACCTATGATATGACCCCGCAATGATGCGAGATGACCCACATCAATGTGAATTCTGAAGAACTAGAAAGAGTAATTATTTTCTTTTAGAATTATTTTTCAAGTGCTACTTACTATGTAATAATTGAAACACTTAGGAGAATCAAAATGTTTCTTCTTAAACTATATATACAACATTTTATCCTGTGGTTGATAAGCTTAAGCAAGTGACAATTGTTTCAATCAAAACATTACCTTACTGTTTTAAGATTTTTTTGCTTTTATTAAGTATTTGATTTTTTAGAGAAGCTTTAGGCTCACAGCAAAATTTAGTGCATGGCATATTTTCCCACATACTCTGTCCCCACAGGTGCATAACATTCCGCATTACCAGAGTGGTATATTTGTTTCAATTGACCAACCTATGTTGACACATCATAATCACCAAAATCCACAGTTTACATTGTACGTAGTTCCATCTTGGGTTCTATTATATTGAGTTGTTTGTTTAAACAAATGTTTAATGACATGGGACCCATCATTATGATATCATACAGAGTATCTTTACTGACCTAAAATCCTCTGTGCTACATTTCTTCATCTGCCCCCCCTCCCCAACCCATGGCAACTACCAATCTTTTTAGAATGTTCATGGTTTTTCTTTGTCCAGAATGTCATATAGTTGGAATCATACAATATGCAGCCTTTTCTTATTGGTCTCTTTCAAATAGTAATATGCTTTTAAAGTTCTGTATGTCTCTTCATGGTTTGATAGCTTATTTCTTTTTAGTGTCGAATAATATTCATAATATTTCATTGTTTGGATGTACCATAATTTATTTATCCATTCACCTAATGAAGGACAACTTGGATGTTTACAAGTTTTTGCAATCATGAATAAAGATGCCATTGTGTGCAGGTTTCTTTGTTCACAACCATAGTAGTTATAATGATTCTTTTTTCATTTAGGGATTAAGTTTCTGAAATTTCCCATGACAGAAGAATTTGTGATTGAGGAAGCTAAAACCTAATAGTAAAATGATCAAAGTTCCATGATATAAGGTCATCTTAAGTTCATCAAAATTCTATAATAAAGATAGAAAACCAAAATAAAAACAATTAAATATATTAGCAAAATTATTCCAGAGCAAAATAAAAACTCTTTTGTGACTTCTCTTCCCCCTAAAATCTCTTGTTTGAACTTGTAAATTTATTTTATTTTGTACAGGTAAATTAGTATTAAGAGACATGTATTTCCTATCTCATTTCCCCCCCTTCCCAGTCTTAATGCCTAGTCAAAAAATGTTACAAAGCATATTTTTCAGGGCACTAATTATACTATCAATCCAATATGCTGTATGAAAACTAGTATGAGGATTTCTATAAACTATATTCTTCTGGAATTTCTACATTTTTATGTTAGAGACAAGAAGATCTTCAGTATAAATAAACTCATTTGACTTTTGTTTTAGCTTTGTATTTCATTAATTTGTTTGAAAATGAATTAATTTGTTGAGTGTGTGTGGGGGTCAAGAAATCTCTTTTGTAACTTCTTTAGGGAAGTCTGTTTTAATGTAGTGAGTTATTATGAGTATTGGACTAAATTATATTAATGTATCTCATGCAATTTCTAGAATATATAAAGTGATGAGTACATGCTGCTTTTAAAAATATGTCTTCTGGCTTCATTTTCTTTTCTTAGCATTATTTTGGCTAGTTGGGGTCTTTTCTGGTTCCATGCAAATATGATAATATTTTGTTCTGTCATTGAGATTTTTATGAATATTGTATTGAGTCTATATGTTGCTTTGGGTAATATACACATTTAACTATATTAATATCAAAAGTATATAAAGAACCAATACAATTCAACACCAAAAAAACAAACAAATAAAAAACAATCCAATTAAAAATGAGCAGAAGACCTGAACAAAGACTTCTCCCAAGAAAACTTACAAATGCCAACAGATATATGAAAAGATGCTCAACTTCACTATCTACTAGGGAAATGGAAATCAAAACTACAATGAAGTACCACCTTACCCCTGTTAGAATGACTATTATCCACAAGACAAGTAATATCAAGTAGTAGAGAAGTTGTGGAGAAAAAGGAACCCTCATTTACTGCTGGTGGAAATGTAAACTAGTACAACCACTATGGAACCATCCTCAAAAATTTAAGAATAGAGTTACCATATGACCCAGCAACCCTATTTTGGATACCTACCTGAAAATTTTGAAAACATTCATTGGTAAAGATACATTTCCCCACCTATGTTCACTGCAGTGATATTAACGGTGACCAAGACATGAAAACAACCAAAGTGTCCTTCAGTAGATGATTGGACAAAGAAGTATGGTGGTTACCAGGGGGAAAAGGGGTAGGTAAATGGTAAAGAGGACCAAATATATGGTGACAGAATATGATTTGACTGGGTGGTTTGCACAAAATGCAATATGTAGATCATGTGTCATATAAATGTACACTTGAAACCTATATAATTTTATTAATGTCACCCCAATAAATTTAATTTAAGAAAAAGAGGTGACAATATGGAAAAATTTATTCAGAAAGAACATGAGACCTAAAGGTCAATATTAATGTCCTTCTGAATGTTAATACATGACTTTAATATATAAATGAACTAACATTATTAATATTAATTTAATTTTTCTTATAATAATCAAGACTTGATATGAACTGAGTTTGGCTTTTCCAGACTGGGAACAGCAGATCTTATAGAAGTTCTCTGAAATCAGTGGGTTGTCTCACTTCCACACTTTTCTCCCTTACTGGCTATGTTCAGTGGACACTTCTTTAGTCAGTGGGCCAGACTCCTTCAGGAAAGGGGAACAGAGTTAGTTTTGAGGTTGCCAGAGCAACAGTTTATCTAACAGGAAGACCTATATCAGCTAATTCTTTCTGCTCTTTTCCTGCTCTTCACAAAGTAGAAAATCTCTTGCCTAATGGCTTTTAGCTTAATTTCGTGTCCCAGTTAGCTACTTGACCTCTTGGTTCTGCATCCTTAGGCCTCTGATCTGTCCACCTGGCTATCTTTCCTGCTTTGTCCTGACCTCAATGCTTGTACGTGTTCTTCATCAGACTGGTCACATTGCTGCTGCTCTCCATTAGGACACTGCTTTCTCTTATTGGCTCACATCTACACACTTTGTCTTGGCTTTGGTTCTATACTTTGTCTTCGCTGCCTATAGATCCTGTTACCAGAGAAAAGAAAGTCACACTAATGATCTTGGTTGAAAACAATAGTATTCGAAAATAAAAGAAAATAAACACTTCTGAGTTAGGTGTTTTATTTTTTTCACTAATTGGAAACAAGCTCATTTGGAAAGATAATTGTCTTTGCTGTTTGGGGATTCTATTATAATGGGTGACTGCCTAAGTGTTAATATAAGAGAAATAGACCCCGAGGGGTTGGGGTTGTGAGAATGGATATTAGACTGATCCTGAGACAATAGTAAAGTGCTCTTTTATTCAGGTAAAAACAGTACAATATTAAAAACTTCAAGCACTTTATGATAGTGCTTGTATTAAAGAGCACTGCACAGTTCTATACTTCTTTACCGAAAAGATGGGAGAAAAATTAAGAGTAAGTAAACTTTCCCCCCAAAAGAAAAATAGGTAGAAAAAAAGTTAAAGTAAATGTGCAACGTGAAGAAATAGTCCTCAAGATCAACTACTGATTGAAACAATATTTGATGTGCCTAAATTTAGTTGGCACTTA
The DNA here is from genome assembly GCA_011751065.1 of Lasiurus cinereus. NCBI lineage: Eukaryota > Metazoa > Chordata > Mammalia > Chiroptera > Vespertilionidae > Lasiurus > Lasiurus cinereus. The sequence continues at coordinate 23,609,831 of JAAGEH010000018.1, read as the reverse complement.
TCAGGCCCTGGGCAAGTTATGGGAGGTGGTATTAAATAAAAACTAATCTGGCTCTCAAGAATGTCATGTTTTAGCAAACTGTGGAATGAATATATAAGTAAAACACTTTTGGACTAAGAATCACTGATCAGGTTTTCATTTTTCTTCTGAGGGCAAAATAATACCAAGGAGTCCCTTAGATATCAGGATGAGAAAGGGGAGAATTGAGGTCTATAACTGGTTTTTTAGAATGGTAGAATACGTTATTGGGGGCTTTTCTTCCATGGAAGTCAAGTAAGCATGATCAATTATTCCTTTTCTTGTGAAGTTTTGACATGACCTTGTCTGGGAAATGGGCACAAGGTGAGAAACCTGGTGTTTTGTGGCAACCCTGTGGGCTTTTGCTTCTATTCATTGGGCTTAGAGTCAAACCACATGCGCTGTGCTCTAAAGTTTGGATGATGTGTGTGAAAAGCAGAAATGTTTTCTCTCAAAAACAAATTTGTTGGCAGGAACCAATGATCCACAATAATTTGTTTTGAATTGAGGCACAGAAAGCACATAGAACTTGGCATTAGAAGACAGAGGTTCTTGTTCCAGGAATGGTACAAACCCATATGTTGCTTTTGGGATGAGGATTAACCCCCTTTGCACCTCCCTCCTCTCAACAATAAAATCAGGGAGCAATCTGTAGGATCCTCTCCAACTCTATAATTTTAAATTTTGCAGTCACTTTTATGTTGGTGTCTGAAAACAAAGGTAGTATTTATTATTGTGTTAATTTTTGCTTTCCAATATGGGGCTTTAACAAAACCAAATATTAACCCCAAATAAAGCTTTCTATTTTTCAATTTCCTTTAAAATATCACATTGTGTTGGAGTACAGCTGAATTGAAAATGAGATGAAATTATAAACTTTTACCTCAATGTCAAATATCCATCCCTCCAGCTATGTATAGGATTTTTTTCTAATAGGCAAGACTATGATAACAATTATATGCTAGCACATCAGAGTTTTCAGTCACAATTAATTTTAGATGAATAAAGTTGTATCAATTATTTTTATTATATAAATATATTTCCTATATTGTTTATATAGTTTTATCTCTTTGAGAAAGAGAGATTCTACTGATCTGCCAGATTGTAATAAGTCTGTCAGCCCACTTGCCACAATATGAACTAGAGTTTGTGATGTCATTTTCAGTTCATTGCTAATTTACCTCTAAATTATTTAGTACTTTTGATTTTGATTCTGCAACACCTAGAGGCAATGATCTGCACTAGAAACTAACAGCCTGTAAAAATTTGGTTTTAATAACAGTCATTTGCTCTTAGAAGTTAAGTAATGAAAATGTTATATAAACATTAGGGAGGAAGGAAAATATTCAAGAAGTACTTAGCACATCTGAATATAGAATTTGTTGAATGTAAATTGATTTTACCATAAATTTGTTTAAGTATTATAATCCCAAAGTTCCCTGCCAATTAATGAAAATAATATTTGACAAAAGAAAAACAAAAATCTAGGGAAATGATGCTATAATTAGAAAAAAATGACACACATGATTTAAATGAAAATAAATCCTATAATTAATTGCAATCAAGTAAGCTTAGTATACATTTTTGAGAGTGACTTATATATAGACAGACATTAACTTCCAGATATAATAATAGGATTCAAATTAGTAACTTATTATATATGCATTATAATTATAAAAGCTAGCAATTAATGTATATACTATGTTCAATATCTGTTCTTATTATTCTATAAGTAAACTCATTTAAGTCTCACATAGACTTATGAGATAGGTACCATTACTCTCCTTATTTAATAGAAAAGGCAACTAAGGCATAGAGAAGCCATTTGCCCAACCTCACAATCCTACCCATAGTATTAATATGCACCCATTAGAAAAATAAAACAAAATATTAATGATCTATAAATGCTCTGTGACTCAAAACATTTAATAGCAAGTAACAATAGTTAAGTTATCAGAAGAAAAAATAATATTCATAACTTAATGCTACTCCTAAAAGCCTGCACTAGAAAATTGGAACTCTATAGTAAGTACTCTAAAATGTTTACTTTTACATGTTTTTTTTTTTTCCTTGAGTATTAAATTGCAGCTTGGTTTTTAGAGTTAAATAAGATAATGGTTATGGAATCATTTCACTTCCCTGTTTACCACTATACATAACGCTGTGTAACACCTATGTACACACTTACATATAGCAAGTTTTAAATTTTTATTATGTCTTTGCATGTCTCTAACATGTCCCTAATGTTATAAATGCATTATTTTCTGTGTTTGCAGATATTCCCCTCATATAATGTTTATATTCAGTAATTGATTTACCAGTATTTATTGAGCTACTATCATTTGTCAGATGCTAGTAGGCAATAAGGGTAAAATGGACGAAATACAGTGACTATCTTTAGGAAGACTGTGGTCAAATAGCTAAGTAATTACCGTATGATGCATTAAGTTTCACACTAGGTAGCATTTATCAGGGAACAAAAAAGGAGTCATTAAGTGTTGTAAGTAGAGAAATGAGATCCATTTTGAAAACACTACTTCTTATACAATATGGAGAATGAAATGCATTAATGGAAATACAGAAGCCAGTTGAGAAATTGTTTTAGTAATACAGGAGAGAAGCTTACTGGTGACTGGGACAATAACAGTGGCAGAAGAGATATACAATATTTATAAATTCATGAGGTCCAGAATTTTCCAGGCATAGTTTTTTTACTTGTTGAGTTTAAGGTAATTGTGGGACTTCCCAACATAAGAGTACATAATGTGTACCATGAAACCATGAGGGAAGAGAGGCCAGATGGAAAGGATAAAATGAAAAACTATAGAACACTAAGAAATACTAACCTGTAAGGAATTGGCAACAGAAGAAAAGCCCTCCAAGTAGATTGAGGAGCATCAGGAGAAACCAGAAGAAAATCAGTGCTATCAATGGGATGTCAAGGACCTCAACTAACCAAAAATTTACTGAGAGAAAATAGAAGTAAATATTGGAATTAAGAGTGTTTAAGGTTCAAATTAGAGTAGTAAGGATCAAATGCAGTCATTTCCTTCTTTGACCATTAATTTCAAATAAAATATTTACGCATGAAAAAAATAAATGAATATTGCTTTTAAGCAGTCATTTGTCTTAAATAAAGGAATCACTTTTTTTTTTTAATTCTCTGAGAATGATATTAGGGAGAATCACAGGGAAAGTGAAATATGATCAAGAGAGAGCAAAGCCCAAATGCAATCAAGTACTTAGGAGAGTGCAAATTAGGCTAGATTCTGTGTACTCCTAAGAAAGTCTCTATTTGGACCATCATTGTGTGATTCTTTTGAAGAAGGAATGTGTTAAAAGAATGAGTAAAGATTGGTCAGGCATACACAGGATATATATAATACCCTCCGGTGTCCTTTGCTTTTCTACCAGGTTTCAATGAAGAAGCTCTTCTGCCCCACATTCATGGAGAGACCCATATCCTATAATATTGCTTCTGTTTGGTAAGTAAACACTCCAGTTTTATACATGGACCCTTGTGAACTTAGTTAATAAAACCTATCCCCTTTAGGAGACAGGCCTGGGTATGAAATGTTGGTATAAACTCTTGCTATGAAGACCAGAGACTGGACCAAGATATATCTACTAGAGTTAAGCCTGTCTATAAGGGATCATACCTTGATGGCCAGCCTACAGCTTTTCTATGACTATGTTATGCATATTTCAAAACTACAGAACTGTCTCAATGGGTAAAGTTTGACCTTTTATTGGAAAATTATTTTGATAAATGTTAAAACAAACTTCATTGCTATAAAAATTATAATAGCACTGAATTTTCATTGTATAGAAGTTTGAGGTAATAGATACCATTTTCATTAAAACTATAGAAAATAATTTTCAACTAAAAATAGGCTTAGAGCTAAATGGTCTGTTCTGATTAAGATACATTCTTTCTCCTTGGGACCCAGTAGTTAGATTTATCTATCTATCTATCTATCTATCTATCTATCTATCTATCTCTCTATCTATCTATCCATCCATCCATCATCTATCTATCTCCTATCTATCTATTTATCTATTATATCTTATTTCACCACAGCCAACCCTGACAATTCCTACTTATTATAAGAAGGACCCAGAAAGGGGTTATGGGTAGAATTAGGGACAAAAATAAGCCCATATTTCTGGCTAGGAAATTGTAATATATCGCAAGCCCAGATAATACTGGGGTAGGTGAGATGACTTATGAAAGAAGGCATGTATTGTGCCTGACAATAGCAATACCCTTCAGTGCAGAATGAAATTCCTGATAAGCATCTCCCTTGCCATCTCTCCAGCTCAATTTTATAACTGGAATCTACAGAAAGCCTTAATATAAAAAAGACCCTTAAAATTAAACTCAGGCTCCAAACACCTTCTACTTGAGCATTTTTTTTTTCTATTTTCCCTCATGAAATACTTAGTTTCAAACCACATTCAAATACTGTTGAAAATTGAAGTTGGCTGTGCTTACTAGGGTCTCTGGATCTTGGGAAATTATCTGAGAGTCATTTTTAAATGAGAGCCCAGATGCATTATGTCAGCTTCAAAATAACTGAATCTATTAGAATTTTGTTTTGTTTTAAAATCATCTGTCTTTCTTCTCATTCAGTTATTCTACCAGACTCCCTGACGCCTCCCCTTTATCATTGCTTGGATCCATGGTGTTCAGATACTCAATCAAACATATGAGCAGAGTTCCTTTCTTTCCACAAATAATTGAATCCTGTCCTTATCCTTGCTCCTGATGTGTTAAAATTACAGTTCAATGAAACATTAGAATTTATGTGGATAGACTCTACAATATAGGAAATGTGTATTCTAAATTCCAATTTCTATGGTCCCATGAAAATATTTGAATATTATACTTCTTGATTTCTTGTTTGTTTCTGTGAAATTTATTTGACAGTAAATGGAAGAAATGATATAAGATAGATAATGTAAACTGAAGTTTAAATGACCTGATTTTTTCTTTCTTTCTTTTTTTAATGGAGGAACTAGTACATTTTAATGGAAAAAGATTTTAAATCTAAAACAGCATAAAATGTATTCATATTACTTGTATGCAACCACAGAATAATCATATAAAACATCTAATTAAGGAAATAATTATAAAAGAGCTTCCTGTAATAAACATAGAATATCCTGTAAGAACATCAGATTTTCCCCTTAATTTTATTATGTAGATGCTGTGATATTCACAAATTAACTAATAATAGAAATTCCTTGATTTATTTTAGGTAAATCTGTTTCTCAAAGGCACTCTTAGCAAAGCACCATTACTACTTTATTAGATATGACTTTTGCCTACTTGAGCTTGACAAACAAATCTAATGGTATGAAAAAATTTAATTTCAGAGCTGAATGATAATTTGTTAGGCACTATTAATTCACATAATTCAAAGTTAATTATGTTTGCAATATTAGGAGCGTGGTAATTTTGTTCTGTCGAATATAGTTTTTATGAAATTTTATATTCTGATTAAGCAAACCCAATTGACAAGAATATATCACAAATTGTAATATTTACAGGAGATATTTTGTGTACATGTGTATGTTTAATCAGATCATATTTTAGTCTAATTCAGTCACACTTGGTGGACTCTGCATCTACTTCATGAATACTCGTGTTTTGTTTGCCAAGACATTTATTCTTCTTAGGTAAATGAATGAAGCTGAAATTCTTCAACATTCTTTATATTGTTATTGTTGATTTTCTTTATCATATAAAAGTTTGATGTTTTGCCTTGTTGGATGAAGCTCTCTTGGATCTGCAAAAAAAAAAAAAGTGTAGGAAATTACATTTCTAAAGAACATTAAAATTAGCATTCCCAAACATAAATTTATATTTTATCCCTCTTACAATATTGTCTCTCCTAATCAAGCTTTAAATAACAATGGAAGATATTGTTTTGGTATGGCATAAACAGAAACATCAGAGTGACTATTTTAATTTTAGAAAATATGAAGGGCAGCATATCACATCTATTATTTTTTCAAAAATAACCTTATGACAACAGTTTAGAAATTTGTTGACATATCAACTGTGTTTTAAATGATCAAAGCCACTTTGGGATGGATTAATTATGAGAAGCAAACAAAACAAAAAGAACACATTCTAGAGAGAGTAAGTTTATCATAGGTTCAACATTTTGCATATTGTTATCTTGAAAATTCAGTGGCGTTCGGAAAAATTATAAATTCCAAGTTAATTCTTCAAATCTCTGTTCATCCTGAGCATCATTTACCCTTGTGAACTGAACTGCCAATTTTTGAAGCCGTTGGACTCCTTTAGTAAATTTTTCCAATCATTACACCTTCTCTAGAGGCCTTCCTATCCCATTACAAAGCTCCCATAGTTAATGACAACTTTTAAAGATAATGCTTTTAGCTGAATAATAAAGAAAGCCATTTTTACTTAAAGTAAACTTGTCAATGGAATTGAATACAGTGTGTAGTTACACACTTTAAAAAATGTTTTTATTGATTTTTAGAGAGAAAGGGAGAGGGAGAGAGAGATAGAAATATCATTGATGAGAGAAAACCATTGATCAGCTGCCAAAATGGGAATAGAGCCAGCAACCTAGGCATTGCCCTGACATCCTGGTTCATAGGCCAACACTTAACCATTGAGCCATGCCGGCCTGGCTTGTTATATACTTTTTGCAAACTTTGAACTGACTTAGTTATTGAAAAATATATGATGTGTTTATTAAATTTTGGTGAATTTCTCTATTTTCCTTATGCTCATATTTTTCCTGTCTGTTTTACCAAGAGAGAAACCAAAATTGTTTCATAAACACTACAACTTTCCCTGATGAGATGCTTGCATTTTATTTTGGTTTATTATTAGGACATGCCTGCTATGCATTAAGTCTTCTGATTAATTGCATTATAGGTTTTAATATTCTTTTCATGTTGGTTAAATGGTTTTGAAGGTTGAAGAGAAATGTAAATCTCTGGCAATTCAAAAATCTCTACATAAGAACAAGTTCATTTGTGTAAAGCTGCTGTGTCAGAAACCAAACATTGTTCTTACTAAATGGATATAAACAGGAGGCCAGAAGGCTGGTCAACCTTAACTGCTCTGAAAGGTCAGAGCTAATCACTCACTGTTTAGTTGAAACATTGTTGGCTTAAGCAACCTTTACCTGTTTGTTTCATGTTAATTTTTGTTTTTGTTATTTCCTGCCTAAAGGCTAGGGGTGTGTCCCAAAGCCTAATAAAAAGGAGAAAAAGGCCAGAGCAAGCGGCAGTCATTTCCACTAGAGGAAGGCTCCCGCCCGGCCCCCCAATATCGCCAAATTAATGTTTCCTAGTTTCTCATTTCATTTGCGTGTGGCCTCCTTCAGAACCCGAACCCTGAACAGGGAACCCTGAACCATGCGGGTTGTGGAAAGAGGTTCCCACACTGCTGGTTGTGGGCCTTGGGCTGGGTGCCTCCTAACATTGACAGTACTCATCTTCTTTTCCGTGGTTGTGTTATTCGTGAACTATTGTCCTTCAGGGCTAATCAGAGTACCCAACAGACACCAATGTTTGGGTTACCAAGTAGAGTTCTTGGACCTTTCATTTTCAAATTTAATAAGCCTTATATTTTACTGTAGTAAACACACTGGAAGAGCCTAATTTTTCTATTTTCAATGTTATTGCTCATAAAATACCAGAATTTTCCTAGTTGGGACATATGCACTTAAAGTCATCTCTTGAATCAGAATGAAAGTTCTGTTAAGTATTTAAAAGGTTTCCACGAATGTCTGCTGGCGAGAAAAGAAGGTTAAAAAATAGGGTATTAAAAATTCAAATATAAATTAGTAGAAAATTAGATATAAGGATTGTTATCTGAATTATAGGATAAAGAATGTGGAATGGATCTTTTTTAATTCCATATGCACTGTTACAGATGAGGAAACACAGGCCTCAAGAGATGAAAGGGCTTGATTAAGTCTTTTACCTTCTTTCTGGAATCTACATCTGAATCGAATTATTGAAGATGAGAGTGTCATTCTCCCTCTTTGCTCCCAGAACTCTCTAGCCTAGAAATTTTTAAAATGCTTATATTTCTCTGTTTGGAAATTCATATATGAGTCCTCATTTTTACTTTGTAAAATGTTCTTACTGAGATAAATCTTTGGGACTTTATTAAACATCCAAAAATAATAACAAAATCCATACCGCTTTGCACTTCTAATTTGACCTGCCTAGAATGTTGTAATATAAATAATCTTAAGACCCTTTGCATTTTGGACAAAGATATTCTGTTAATAATGTTCTAAAATGTTTGGACTTTGGACTTCAGAACTACTTGACTAGCTCCAACCATGCTTTTTCAGGGTTTTCAGCCCATATGCCTGCCTTCCCTAATTATTTGGATCCTTTCTTTCCAGGAAGCTCAGTTCCTCAGTGCAGCTATATTACCTACAATAACATCGTTGGCTCCCAGATCTCCTAGGCAGACACATTAAACATGGCTTATCTGTGTAATAATCAAAAGCCAGTGTCCAACAGACTAAATCACTTTCAGTCATCAATCTTAATTAGGCTTGTATAGACATCACAAAAATAATTTCCAAATATTTCAGATCCTTACTTGTAAGATGTCATTTACATTACCAAATGATTTGCTTAGGGTGAGAAATCTCATACAGGGGGATAAAACTTACTTAATCAAGAATAACTTTAAAAATCATCATCTGGGCACTAAGAAAAAGAATGAGAGTCTTTTGAGTTCCTAAAATGCGGCTTCCCTAAAGTGATGAATCCCTGTTATTGTATAGTCCTAATATTGCTATAATTATATCAGTAATGGTTTTTAAAATGTATCATATGAGTGATTTAGAGAATATATAGACTCACATTTTTCCCCTTTATGGAATTATATGCCTTACTCTTGAAGGTAAGATTTGGGGAAATTCTACTAAAATTAACCTATCTCTTGAAAATAATTACTGGAAAGTAGACTATCAAATCTCATTTACTTTGTTTATCTTATTTAGATCTTGTCCTGGATTGTCATTAAGAACATTTAACCCTCTCAAGCCAGTGGGTGGTAATTAAGTTCTATCACTGTTGACATTGCAGATGGCAATTGTTTCCCTAGTCATCATGGAGAAAAAAAAAAGGGGGGGGGGATGGCAAAACGTCCTCCCACATCAATTATTAGACAAATTGATTTTCCTCTATTTTTCTTCAGTGAAAAAGGAATTCAGCTCAAAAGGCCAGCAATTTTTACTTTCCAAAATTAAGTATTTAGAGCAAATTGACCCCCAAAGTAGAGTAAGAAAACAATCATGGTATGTTCCTGAGGTTAGAATTTATCTTTTCAAAAATTCCTATTAAGAAAACAAGAACTGCCTTATGCCTGAGCAATTCTACTTCTGGGAAAACATCTGAAGAAACTTGAAAAAAAAATACCCTATGTTCATTGTATCATTCTTTACAATAGCTAAGATTTGTAAGCAACCCAAGTGTCCATCAGCTATGGTACATTTACACAATGGAATACTACTTGGCAATAAAAAAAGAAGAAAACCTTACCTTTGTCACAACATAGATGTGATCTAAAGAGTATTATACTAAGTGAAATAAGCCAGTCTGAGAAAGACAAATACTATATTATTTCACTAATATGTGGAATCTAATGAACAAAATAGAAACAGATTCATATAGAGAGCAGATTGAAAGCTCTGAGAGGTCAATGGGCTGGGTGGAAAAGATAAAGGGATTAAGAAAAAAACAACACACAGACAACTGCCAGAGAAAAGGGGGGTGGGCAAAGGTAGAAGAGGGCAAAGGGGATATAAATGGTGAAGGGAAGAGATTTAACTTGGAATAGTGAGTGCAATATGCAGAGTTGTACGCTTGAAACATGTATGATTTTATTAACCAACAAGAGGCTTGATGCATGAAATTTGTGAATTCAGGGGAGAGGGGTCCTTCAGCCCAACCTGCACCCTCTCATAGTCTGGGAGCCCCACAATCAATCACCCCCACCCATCTGGGGCTCTGTGATGGATCACTCCTGCAGAGGGAGGCCTTGCCCACTTACTGCAGCATCACTGCAGGGTAGCCTAGGCCTTCTTTGGGGCAATCATGGAGCCTTCTGATGGATCACCCCACCACCAGTGGCCTGGGCCTGCCACTGTAGGGTGATCATGGGGTGATGGTTGGCTCCCTGACCAATTGCATTGTACTCACTATGACTAGCCTGGTGCCAGTGGCTGTCATAGAATGGTCATCCTGATGGTCGTTCTACTATTTGGCCATTCAGTCAATTTGCATATTACCTTTTATTATTATAGACTAGAGGCCTGGTGCATCAATTTGTGCACAGGTGCGTTTCCTTAGCCTGGCTGAGGCGATCAGGGCCAACCAGCTGGGGGGATGGATTGTGGGAGGTTGGGCAGCCAAAGGAAGTTGGCCAGCCAAGGGAGGATGGCTATGGGAGTGCACTGACCACCAGGGGGAAGTTCCTGCATTGAGAGTCTGGCCCTTGGTGGTCAGTGTGCATCATAGCGACCGGTTGACCAGTCATACACTTGACCAGTAGTTCAGTTGCTTAGGCTTTTGTACTAGTATATATAGCTGTCACCCCAACAAATTCAATTAAAAATAAATAAAAATTAAACAGCAAAGAAAGAAAACAGAATCAAAGGTAATTTTCCAGTTTATTTGTAGATATAGATAACAATAATTTCTTTATTTGAAGCTTTTACCTACCATGTACTGGACTTTCCTACCAGTGTTTATTTGTATTACTACTGCCATTACTATTATTAAATTGTCTAAGTGTCATGTATCACCCAGGAGAGGTCTGTTAAGATTCTACTTGTCAGGGAATTCAATCAACAGAGTTTGTATAAAAGGCCATAGTCATCCAGAAATCCAGGAGCAGAATACTCAGATTAGAATATTTTCTTTCAGGCAGGGTTAGGCAGCACTGGCATTATGCAAAGTGAAGACTGCTTATTTACTTTGGTGTTACAAATTTGGGCTGTTATTCAGTCATGGGCCAATTAGGCAGCAGCTGGAATCAATAGAGGTTGTTCAGATGGAAGCACAGTGGGTCCTTACAAGCCAGGCTGTTCTAGAGACTCTAGTAAGACAGTTTCTTCAGAGAAAATCCTTCTTCCCAAGTCCGCCTGTTCTTTCCTATAGAAGTGGAGTTAGTGCGGAATTTTCCCCGGCAGTACAATTATGGCGTCGCATACTGAAAGCATTTGCCTCTATAATAACAGCAACAGCAGTCTCAGCAGTTAGATAATGGTCTGAAATTTGAGAGTGGGAAATGTTTTTTCTAGCAATGGGTGATAATGGATAATAAACAGTGGTTTTAGATTATAGGAGGCTGCTAGGGATCAATATTCTAAATTGTTTCTTAGCATCGATGCTGCTTTTATTGACAGAATGAGTATCACTGTTTGTGTCAATGGCAGCATGAAGAGCAGATTGTGGATGTATAAAACAGATTAAGGAAATTTGAGGGTCTCCAATCCCTCCAAATTTCATAACTCAATATGTGTTAAAAATGTCTAAAAACTCCAGAAGGCATACATTTAAAAAAAATATTTCAAATGGGTAATTTTATAGTAAATGATGAGTTAGAAACAATGAATTAACTTATTCTAGGTTGCAAGAATATATTTTACTGCACCAAGACCGGTTTGGCTCAGTGGATAGAGCGTCAGTCCGAGGACTGAAAGGTCTGGGGTTGGATTCCGGTCGGGGGCATGTACCTTGCTTGCGGGCACAACTCCAATAGGAGGCCTGCAGGAGGCGGCTGATGGAATGTCTCTCTCTCATAGCTGTTTCTGACTTTCTATCCCTCTCCCTTCCTCTCTGTGAAAATTCAATAAAATATATTGAAAATATATTTTACTGGGCTTCCAAACCTGTGTCATTTTATTTCGCTAACAACTGTTTCAGTCCTGTCTAAAATTTAGAAGCCTTGAATTGTTTATATTTTCTTTTGATATTTATGAAATCATTGATTGAAGTCTAATGAGATTGATAAAGGATAGACACATTTCTTAATTTGGAATAAGTGCTGATTGATTTTTAATTTGACTGATTCCTGTATTATTTTACATAATACAGTTGAGTGCAAAGTCATTCCTGACCTGATTAGAGAATTTTCCCTCTTATATTAAACTCCTATTATCAGATCACCATATTGATCAGTGCTATATTAGGTTGGTTCTTTTTTATTTGGTGGCACACTAAGTTTTTTTTTTAAGTTGGGACATGAGACTGGGACCATACAACCTTCAGCCAAATTAGTTATTTTAATACTCAGAGAAATATAAAATAATATTAGAAAATACTGGAAGGCTGTTCCTCAGATTGTTGAGCATAAACAATGCCTTTTTTCTTTCTTAATTTTTGTCCTTTATCTTCCTTTCATCTTCCACTGTTTAATTCACTTTGCCCTCATCTTCTTATTCTTTCTTCTGATTCTTTTACATCTCTGAAATAAAGCATGTACCAGTAAAGAAGACAATTTAAAGGATCAGATAAAACTTCTCCAAGAAAATGGCCCTGATTAGCATCTGGAAGGACTCTTTGGAAGGGTTAATAAGAAGGCTTTGCCTGGAACAGGGAGTGCTATGTTACACCAATCAGCTCATGACTTAGATCCTACCAAATGCCCGGATGCTGTCCCAGGCTTTGCAGAAACCTGAGGAAGCTGTTTTAGACGTGGACCTGTTTACTATTTGTCTTCTCTGTGTGTAATTATAATCGGTGAAGAAGACAGAGTTAACAAAACAGCCAGGTGCATCTCTGTTGCAGGAAGGTCTCAAGAACTTCAGCCAGGCTCATGTGAGGAGTTGTATTGGGTGTTGCATTTAATGCTGTGCATTAGAGAAGCAACAGTGTAGAGCTGATCCAGTATTTTCTAGTATTATTCCTGATAATGGTTTTTTTAAAAAAATATGTTTCTTTTTCTTTTCTTTTCTTTCTTTTTTTTTTTTTTTTTTGAGAGAGAGAGAGCATAAGGGAAAGGAATAGAGAAATAGAAACATCCATGAGAGAAAAAGGTCTGTCAGCTGCCTCCTGCAAGTTTCCTACTTGGAGGTGGAGCTCACAACCTGGGCATATGCCCTGAGTGTAAATCTGACCAGCAATCACTCCACTCCTGGGTCCACACTCAACCACTGAGCCACACTGGGCTGAGCTATTTTTGCTACTGGTTTAAAAATGAGACCCTGTATTTAAAAACAAACAAACAAACAAACAAACAATAAAAAACCTCTTTGTTGAATGTGAAAGTGAGGTTTCAAAGAAACTGTATATCAGATGTTGCATTAGGAACATCAAACTTTGGTAACGAAGGTATTTAATAAATGGCCAGTTTCTAAACTACATTTTATTTAGGGATTTAAGAAAATACATGTTTTAAAAATATATGAAACCCTCTTGATGTTAATAACATTGCATAAAGAATAGGATAAAATCAGAAACAAGAGAATGGGAATAAATCACTCTTTCTTGAATTGGAGGCAGGTGCAGAAGAGATTCATGAAAAGGATTATTTTTGAATGGGATTTTGAAGGATAGATAGAAGCTTGCCAAGTAGGCAAAGGCAGGATTAATGTTCAGTGCAAGCCAAATAACATTACTCTATGTTTGAGGTGGTCTGGGTACTTCTCTCATATTTGCTAGATCAATTTTTACCATTTTCTATATGTATACACCTGGGACCTTGATAAAAATGCAGATTCTGATTGAGTGGGTCTAGATCAGAACCTGAGATTTTGCATTTCCTTTAGACTCCCAAGTGACTTGGTTCATTCTTTGGGTTGGAAGGTACCAGATTACCATCTTCTCTGGAGTCTCAATATTGTCTTTAGATAATTGTTAGCCTCTTTTTTAAGGAATCTGTATCCTTAAAATTAGGAATGTAAAAGAAGAAGAAAAAGAATGCTCGTGCATTCTCACGGAAGTCCTGGCACAGATTTAATAGCTCTCTCTGTGGGACTTAATTTTAGCAGCTGTTAACCTGGGATCCATGGATGAGTTTAGGTATCTCTGAGTTCCACATATCGTAGATCTAATTTGTGTGAGAACTTAAGCATATTTTTTTTCATGGAAAAGGTCCATATCATGTATCTGTTTCCCATGATGTCCCTTTCCTACCTAATTCATATGAGTGAAGTTTCTGAAATTTAGGGGTGACTTTGTGAAAGTTGCTTTGGATAAAATAATTAGTAGAGAAAATATCAGATCTAAGAATTTAGATCTGTAACTTGTTTTCACAATTTTTTATAGATGGCTGGTCCTGCATCTTGCACTGGCAGCAACAGGTGCAAGGTAGTTATGGTAGCTGGGGAGTGACAAACTCGAGGCAATCTGGAGCTAGCTCCAGTGGTCTGGGAATGCTAGCTGAGGCTTAGTCCTCATATTGATGAGACAGGGAGTTATAATCAGGGGCCTGGGAGCTAGACTAAAGAATAGTATATTTTCACCCTAGCTGGTTTGGCTCAGTGGATAGGTATAAGCCTGTGGACTGAAGGGTCCTGGGTTTGAAGCCAGTCAAGTTCATATGCCCAGGTTGTAGACTTGATCCTCAGTAGGGGGCATGCAGGAGGCAGCCAATCAATGACTCTCTTTCATCATTGATATTTCTATCTCTCCCTCTTTCTTCTTCTCTGAAATCAATAAAATTATATATATATTTTAAAGAAAATATATTTTAAAGAACAATAGGTTTCTTTAAGGTCACAGAACAGACAGAGATGGTCTCCTAATATGATTAGGTAGAGATTAAGGAAAGGGCTGGAACAATGAGCTTCTTACTAGAAGTTCCTTTCCACTAATACACAAAAAAGCCTATCTGGCATTGCCAAGGAAGTGATCATAATGCTAGTGGTGCCTTTTTCCTTTCAGGAACATATTCATAATTTTCTTTAAAAAGTGCATTCATAGTTCAAGGGCCACGGAGTATGCCAGAACTGATGACAGCCTCTTTGAGAAACAGCATAATCAGACGATGGGTTTGTTAAGAGGTCTCATCTCTGGAGACTGAAAGCTTGCAATGCAGACTGCAATGCTGAAGGTCTCTGGCATTCTTGATCTGACGTGGCTGATGCATTCACAGGGGCACTGCCTGGGTGAGAGGCAGGAAGCAGCAGGCAGTGCCAGGACTGGCCGGTGGAAGTGGCATTCTGGGTTTTGTTCGTAGCTAGCAGCTGCAGAGAGAAGTGTATCTTTCTTTTGGAGAGGAATGCTGGCAAGAACTGGTTGGCTTGTCAGGATTCTAGTCAAGCCAAAAGACTGAAGGTTTGGTGAATGCTTTAGTGCCAAATGGGAAAACTGGAGTGTATATCAGGAATCAAGATGAAATATCTGATCGTACATCTTTTTTATATGCAGGCTGAAGAAGAAAAAGTCTGCAGTTTAGTAAGCATGCAAATGAATATTTGTTTGTCTCAGATCCACTGAATCTAATACAGGGCAGTTGGTAAAGCGAGGCCTCAAGTATTGAGGGGCTACAGCTGCTGGGATAGGATCAGAATTGGTCTGAACCTGAGGCAGAGCTGGGTATGCTGCCAGAAAAGCCTTAGTGCATGCATTTAGTCAGTGCAGAAATAGGACGGCTTCAGAGAAGTAGAACTTATTTCTAGAAATGACCCCTCATGTGTATTCAGGATGAGCACATGAGTGCTACCCAAGCACATTCTCTGAGTTATGTCTTTGCGATAATTACAAAATCTCTCATGCCTCACATTGGTTTCTGATTTGGTAATTATGTGTTCACTGGAGAAGAGCCTGTGAGATTTCAGAACCGGCACCTTGGGCAGCTGCTGGAATCAGAGCGGTGAGCATCCTAAGAGATGTCTGGGTTTGTGCTGAGACTCTCAAGGCGGTTGAGGATGAGTTAATAGTTTTGATGAGGGAAGCAGAGAACATGGCATGAAAACATTCATCAGGTCAGTGATGTCATTTTTTTCATTTAATAAGCATTTACTCTGTGCTGGCTATGTTTATAAAACTACCCTCGATTTTGATAGTAAAATAGCTAATAAGAGTCAGGCACTGCCCTGGCTTCCATAGAAGCAGACAAAACCCAGACAACAAATATTATGACTCTATTGTAATGTGTTGTCATAAGTGTTATAAAGAAAACAAACATACACCCATATACACACAGTCCTGGGCTCATGAGTCATTTTTGGAGGAGGTCTTCTATATTCAGGGTGGTCTAAAGAGGCCTGCCAAGGAAATGACCCCCAAACAAACGATGGTCCCTTTCTTTGATTTGCATTGACTCTCTATGACAGGACACTTGCCAGTTGACACAGATGGTGGAGTAGAGGACACAGACCTGGGCCAGCCCTACATAAAAAGTACCGAGATGACAGCAAGTTGGCAACTGAGGTTGGACACCTGGGCAATGCCTTAACTTTTTGGATGGGGCATAAATATGGCAGCAGACAAAAAAGTCTCCTTTCAGGAGTTGGGGGCTCAGTGGAGACTATGGGAGGAAGGAGAGCAGCAGGTAAGGATTCAGCTCTAGGTATAGAGGAAGCAAAAGATTTAAATTAGACCAGTGACCCCAGCACATTTTCAGGTTCCCTCCCTGGTCAACACACAAAAAATCTGAGACACAGTAGGATAATCAAATATGATCTTCCAAAAGTTTTCAGTATTAGTGAAATCGATATAAATGAACCAATCTCAAACATCCTATAAATGCATGTCTCTGAATTCATTCAAAGGGTCATGGACAAAGTTATTTAAAGCTATTCTCATAAAAATCAACCTTATTACACTGAGAGAGAGAGAGAGAGAGAGAGAGAGAGAGAGAGAGACAGAGAGAGAGAGAGAGAATAATACAATGTTTGTCCTTGAGGACTGTAGCTAACAGAATAAACCCAATTCTTCTCTCAAAATTTAGTTTTATAAATAAAAAATATATACTCAACATCCTCAAAAACTTCTGTCAGAGCATGGAACATTTCCAGAGTCTGAGAAATGACAGATATTGTAAGGCTAAAGTTTGATTAGAAATGTGATAAGATAGAGGTGGTTCTGAAGAACAAAGGGGGGAATTTGAAAGTACTCCCTCGACTCCAAAAATAGAAATGCAAATCTGAAACTGTCGCTGAATGATTTAAAAGAAGTTGAACAAACTTAAAGCAATCATAACTCAGATCAGGCATTTCTGAGGTGAAGTAAAAGATGAGAATCACAAGCAAAAGAGGAAAAGTTCAAAGAAAAGGAGCAAGAGTAGGTAAGTAAATGGCAAAAGAAGTGGTAGTGAGGGAAAGAGGCAGAGCAAATGCCTTTCCTTGCACTTGACTCAGATAATCCCTCCTGACCAACCTGCCAGGGAAGGGACAAGACACTGATACAGGAGCCAGTTAGATTTGACCTCATTTCTCTTTATCCACCCCATCCCACAGATTGAGTCCCTAATGCTTCATCCTGTTTCCTTTGCCTCTTAGTTTTTATTTTCTGGCTACCCTGATATGATATTTTTCATTTTTGAGTGTTCACAGTAGAAGTTATGGCTCAAACTGCCAGACAGCTGAGTCAAGAGAGTGAATCCTAGGGCAGTGGCATACCTCTATGATAGTCTACACTTTTAAGTAAACCTTGAATTTGGTTCAGTTCCATATTTCAAATAAAACAACAACATTGCACTAGAAAAACATTGGAAGAAGCTGTAGAACTTTCAGCACAGATGTCCTCATAACCTGTAGTCTCCAACATACCACTCCTGGAGTCTTCCTCAGTAACACACCTTAACCATTCTGACCACGGGGAGAGCTATGCAAGATACCCATCCCTAACTGTGAAGGAAGCTAGAATAAATGATCCTGGGCCTCAGGGAGTTCTATGTGCTCATCTCACAGGCCAAACTTCCTAGCGTTGAGTTGGCCAAGTCTTCTGTCTTGATTCGTAATCAGAGTTTCACTTCTTCCTGAGAAGTCTGACATATTATTGAGAAGTTCAGTGGGCTTGCCCAAGCTCTAACTCTCATCCTATTTCTTGTCTGTTGTGAGTTAATTCAGTCATGGTCTCCCCATTGTAACTTCCCCTGTAGCTGTGTCATAGGGGAAGCCACTATGGTAGGCATGGTGTAAGCAGCTTAGGAGAAGGGGAAATGCATCCTTTCTGGATAGTCTCTGGAATGAAAGAAATATAAAGTGTTATAAAGAATAGTATGTCTGCAGCTTTATAAAAAAGCATTAGAATCTATATTCTCTAATGATCTGTTGGATGCAAACTAGGGCAGATACCCTTCTCAGGGTTGGTTTTTCTCATGTTGCCTAACATCTAAAACCAGGATGAAAAGTTTCTACTTTAGGATCAGAAAACTCACCTTTAAGTTTTCTGTTCATGCTGAGTTACTTACCTTGCTTCCTAATTTCTACTGCCTATAAAGCGAGTGGGTTAAGGGCATTTGAAGTTTTGATGAAGTAAAATTTTAGAACACTTTGGAAGGGATACATTCACAAAGAAAGTAAAATATTAGGATCCTCATGTCGTTCAACGTCAGTAAACCCAAGGGAAATGTCTGAAGGTAATCCAATTCCAAAAATAAGAGTTCCAGTGTGATCATTTTCTCAGTAGAGAAATCAAATTTGCCCTCTACAACTTAATAAAGTATCACCAAAACCCCCAAGAGCAGATAGAAAGGGCTAAGTACTTTTAGTAAAGAAGTAATTCCAAACAACAAGTAACTCCAATCCATTCAAACTTGGATTATAATGGTGCTGGTAAAATAGCAGAATGTGTGTGTGTGGTTTTTTTAAATATAGTGTTTTATATTCAGGAGTAGACATTTTTAAGAAAGCAAGTAGCATCAAATTGTCTTTTATTCAGATTTAATTGAGTTTTATCTGGTAAAAGGAATAGCCAAAGACCTGTGATGAATCTTGGGTAAAGTAAAGCTAAGAAAACCACCTCATTTTAAAAAAGTAAAATGTGATGGCACAGTCGCTGACAGATAACTTGCCACTGTGAACCTGGAGGAATTTCTCCTCATTGTAACAACAACAGGACTGGACTGAAGTTGGCTTCAGGCTCTCCTCCGTAAGCAGCAGACAACTCAACAAATGTCTGTAAAAATGAATGAATTTAATAAGAGAATGAATAACCAGTTCAAAGAAATCAAGAGGGTACTTTAACCCTGCTGAATTAGCAATATCAATCAAATGCCTTATATCAATTCCTACGCTTTGTTATAACAATTCCACTTTAGGAATTTGTTCTGTGGAAATAATCAGAAACATACAAACTTATATGAAGTGGGTTCATAATAGCATTGTTAATATCACAAAGTTAGAATTTTGGATTTAATCTAATAATGCCCAATAATGTGAAAATAATGAAATTATTATTATAGTCAGGCTCTTGAGGGCTCTCTGATGTTATTATAAAAAAAAAACAACTCATTTTCTAAGTGGAAAAATGAAATGGAAATCTACATTTTCTGATAAATAAATAAATATGTGTGTGTGTGTGTGTGTGTGTGTGTGTGTGTGTGCATGTAAATTACTTTTGTAACTATAAAAGACTGGACATAAGTACATATACTAATAGTAGATATTCTGAGTTTTTAGATAACAGGGGTTATTTTTATTTGTATAGATTTTGTACAATGATTTTGTACTTTTTTATTTGAGGGGAAAAGCTGGAAATATTCATCTTAAACTGTTTTCTACCTTGACATTATAGAGGCTTATGATGTGATACAATGTGGCGCATTGATACTTTGTTGACTATGTGGTAAGCCCTATGCACTGGGCTGTGGATGGCAGAGAGCCTGCTGTCTGGTTGGAACAGTAGGAGTGTGTTTAATGTGTACTGAATATACGGCCTGTTGAAGATCTCAGAAGGTAAATAGGAGAGTGAAGCATGCAGCTGCTGTGGGCAGAATGGCTTCGAGGACACTGAGGCTGACGGAGGCACAGGTCGTCCATGGCAAGGACAAAGTGTTCCAGGCAGACCAAGCAGGAGAAGCAGGAATTAGAATCAAGTGTCCAATGGAAAAAGAGTAGGCAAATCTGAGTGACGTGAAGGTGGTGTGTGCGGGGGGAAATAGTGGAAAATAAGCTTATATAATTTGGAAGAAATTAGATTTTGAGCAGGGTTATGAATTGATCAGGGAACTAATAGGGCCATGTGCATTGGATGTGAAAATGAAATAAGCAAGGCAACTAAATCAGTCACTGCAATTACTTAATTAATTATCCTCAATAAATTAAATATTAGAGGGAAATGAAAGAGCTGGACTGATTAAAACGGGATCTGCTCAATTGAAGCTAGAGAAGCTATAAATAGTTACCATCAAATTGACTATCTGACATACTCAAATGTCCATTGGGACATTAGGAACCAACAATGTGCAAAATAAAAATTTAGAGAAGATAAGGAAAGGAATATGCCTTTCAGATTGTTAGAGCAGCGGTTCTCAACCTGTGGGTCGCCACCCTTTTGGAGGTCGAACAACACTTTCACAGGGGTCACCTAAGACCATCGGAAAACACAGATATTTACATTACAATTTATAACAGTTGCAAAATTACAGTTATGAAGTAGCAATGAAAATAATTTTATGGTTGAGGGTCGCCACAACATGAGGAACTGTATTAAAGGGTCACGGCGTTATAGGAAGGTTAAGAACCACTGTGTTAGAGGAAAAGAATGAAAAAATATATATATAAACGAGCCACGCAAACATGAGGGAGTGTGCACCAAAATTCAGAATAACACAGATTCAATCCATTCATCTGGGTGTGTAGCAGGAACAATATTGTTACTATAGAGGTGGAAACTGTTGCCATCTGCTGTGAAAGCTAGGCCCTGAAGATTTTTAAGGTCTTCAAAGAGAATTGAGGTCTTAAGATGTGTTTGGGGAATTTTTCTCAAAAAAAAAAATTATAAAATCTCAACAGATCCAAGGAATGAATAGTGACAAGTAAACAAGTTAGAATTTTAAAAGAAAGACAGAAGATCTTGGAATTACAGGGATATGTACCGGAATTGTTTTGAAAGGAGAAGACATATTTACAATGACCTGCGCGAATTAACTGGAAATGGGATTTGTCTCGATTTCTGGTGTCCTAAAGGAAATAGCTCTTGTTAATAAAATGTGTAATTTTTACAGAAAATGCAAGAAACTCAGTTCCCTGGATTGAGAGGGAAAGTAAGTGATGACAGGGATCGGGGAGCTGTTGTGGGAAGGGTCCTGGCTCCCTGGTGGCTGTTTATCCGGACCTCTTACCAGATATTTCCAGGGGTCTTAAGAAATTGAAATCTAGATCAATGTTGCCATCTGTCCAGGCTTAGTTTGGGCAAGCTGTTAACTTGTTGCCGCAGGTCATACATTGATTCCTAGATTAAAGGATTAAAATGTGAAAGTAAATACTTTGATCCAGCTACCAGCACCACAAGGTGAAGGAAATTGGCCTCCAACTTTTAATTGAATTATGCTATCCATTCAGGACCTTTATCTATGGGGTGATTGTGTCATGTGTAGTAAGCCTTTTTAAACAATCTGATGAAGTCAAGTCCTGTAAATAGATCTGCATTATAAAGAAGAGTAAACTCTAGTGTGTGTGTGTGTGTGTGTGTGTGTGTGTGTGTGTATTTTTAGACCAAGGGAGACAAAATTATTAAAGCCTAGAAATATGATTTTGGAAGAGAAATGAACAAAAAACTATTTCTGAGTAAAAACTGTTTCTGAGTAAAAACTACTTATCCAAGTTACATAAAAAATTCATTAAATGCAACCAGCAAAATGCAGTGGAAGGATACAATGCCCCACTTTCTACTATTATTAACAAAGAAAAATAAGAGAAAAGCATAGGAGCTTACATAAGAATATAAAGAGCTACTTAATATCTCTTGGATTATCTTCTTATAGGCAAAGCTACATAACATCTGGATGTCCTAAAAAAAAAAAGCATGTAAGTCTGCTGTGATCACTAATAATAGTAATTAGTGAGGATAATGATGGCCATTGGTGTTAGGCTTAACCAATATGATATGTACAAAGATGGGAGTATGCCTAGAGAAATATTGTATGAACTCCTGGGAATAACTTGTTAATGACTGTGTGGGTTTCACTGCATGTTGATTACCTGGTACATTTTTAGGGAGACCACGTCTACTAATAACATTAATTCAAACTGATCTAAAGAACATCAATAAAGAATTGTAATACTTATGCAAAATGATGCATGGATTGGACCGAACATACGTGACCTTATTAGATCAGACAGTAAGATGTTGCCTAGAGTGACATGCACTAATCACAGTCCTTGTAGAACTGCATGGGGCTTTAGAAGAGAATCTTTGCCAATCCCCTCATTTTACAAATGAGAGCGTTAAGCCTAGACAGGCTGTCGTTTGCCCAAGGTCATGTCATTAACTGGTGATAGAGCTGAGACTGGAACCCAGGTCTCTAGGGAAAAGGCATCAGGCATCATGGTTTGACAATTCCTCTGACACTGGTCAGCCTTCCCACATAGCCCACTGGCCCTGTCTCTACCCCAATCCGGGACAATGTAGGTTCTTCCCACAGAAATGACAAAAGAAGCTACTGATGGGAGATAAACAGGTGTGAGAGAATGATAATTCAAAGAGTTATTAAAAGGTATTATGTATACATAAGTTTTATGTCCAATTTAACAGTTAAAATTAAAGACCAGAATTAAAGACAGTTTAAATTTAAAGACGGGGGGTCTATTTATAGCATACGAGATTCATGACAAGACTTAACGTGATTCATGCCCTGGCCAGTATGGCTAAAATGGTTGAGCATCTTCCCATTCATTAAAGGGTCAGAGGTTCCATTCCTGGTCAGGGCCCATGCCAGGATTGTAGGCTCCTAGTGGTGGGCATGCAGGAGGCAGCCAATAGATGTTTATCTCTCACTTTGGTGTTTCTCTCTTTCTCTCTCTCCCTCTCCATTTCTTTCTCTCTAAAGTCAATAAAAATATATTTAAAAAAATAAAGTGATTCATAATATAAAGTTGACAGTGAAATACTCTTTATGATCACCCTCATCATATCGTCACCTTTTATTGAGCATTGGTAATTTGCCTGACACTGCATTATACACTTTGCAAATATTATATCCTTGTGTCCTTAAAAAAAAAAAAAAGAAATATTGTGGTATTTTACGTATTGTGGAAACTGATCTCCAAAAGATGAAGGAACTTGCATAAAGAATATATAATTACTAAGTTCTGGAACTTAGATACTAGTACAGGCTTTTTTTTAGTCCCCAAACCTGTGTTCCAATCACTAATTGCATTAGTCTACAGCTATTCTTACCCCAAACAAAAATTTAACAAAGTGGCATAATTTATCATTCTAAATTCTATACCTTCAGATAACTATTCTAATAGTAGGAGCCCAGTGCATAAATTCATGCACCTTGAAAGGAATTCTGGGCCTCAAGGCTGCAGTGGGCACAGGGGCGGGTCTTGGCCCATCCTCCATGCCCCCACCTGCCCCCTCCCACTGCGGCCCCCTACTCGCACCACCTCTCCCACATGCTGATGCTGCAAAGCATTTGGGGCTGGCGCCATCAGCGGGTGCGAACGGTGGCTGGTGCTCCAATCACCCCTCAGGAGCAGGGGGGGCTGGAGAAGCTCTTAGGGGTGGTCGGAGCCAGCAGCTATCACTTGCACCTGCTGATGTCGCCAAGTGATCAGGGCCAGTGCCAGGTGCTCGCATCAGGTGCAAGAGGTGGCTCCGGTGCCAGCAGTGAGTGTGAACAGGGCCGGCACTGGCAGCAGGTGCAAGCATTGGACAAGACCTCAGCACATGGAATCAAAGAATTTCCAGTAACCACCAGAGGCTTGTTTCTATGGCAGTGACACTGGTGCCCTGCCTTGGTCTGGCCCCCCACGCACCTGCTCCATGATTCCATTGCAGCTGATACCCACCATGTTCTGCACGTGCCTCCTAGTGGTCAGCACACATCATAGCGATGGGTTGTTTGGATGTTCAGTTGTTTGGTTGTTCTGCCATTTGGTCTATTTGCCTTTTATTATATAGAAATAGAGCCTGGTGCACAAAATTTGTGCATGGAGGTGTGTGTCCTTCAGCCCAGCCTGCACCCTCTTCAATATGGGATCCCTCTCACAATTCAGGACTGTTGGCTCCCAACTGCTTGCTTGCTTGCCTTCCTGATTGCCCCTAATTGCTTCTGCCTGCCAGCCTGATCACTCTCTAACCACTCCCCTGCCAGCCTGATTGATGCCTCACTGTACCCCTGCCAACCTGTTTGCCTCCAACTGCCCTTCCTTGCAGCCCTGGTCACCCTAACTGCCCTCTCCTGCAGGCCTGGTCCCCCCACCCCAACTGCTTTCCCCTGCAAACCTGGATTCCCCCAACTGCCCTCCCCTGCAGGCTTAATTGCCGCCAATTGCCCTCCCTTGAAAGCCTGGTCCCTCCCAACTGTCTTTCCCTGCTGGTCTGAGTCCACAACTGCCCTCCATTGCAGGCCTGGTCCCTCCCAACTGCCCTCCCCTGCTAGCCATCTTATGGTGGCCATCTTGTGTCCACATGGGGGCAATCATCTTTGACCACATGGGAGCAGCCATCTTGTGTGTTGGAGTGATGATCAATTTGCATATTACTCTTTTATTAGATAGGATAGAGGCCTGGTGCACAGGAGGTGGCCGGCTGATTTGCCCTGAATGGTGTCCTGGATCAGAGTGGGGGTTCCCTTGGGGTATGGGGTGGCCTGAGCAAGGGACCTGTGGTGGTTTGCAGGCAGGCCATGTCCTCCAGTGACCCAAGTGGAGGCCCTAGTATCTGGGATTATTTATCTTCTATAATTGAAACTTTGTAGGCTTGAGTAGAGGCCTTGGCCTGCCAGGGTGTGCAGAAAGCTTGGCTTCTTCCATTACCAGAGAAACCCAAGCCTCCTGCTTGCTCTGTGGCCACAGCCATGTTGGTTGGGTTAATTTGCATACTTGCTCCTGATTGGCTGGAGAGCATGGCTTGTGGGTGTAGCAGAGTGATGGTTAATTTGCATATTACTTTTTATTGAATAGTACTAGAGGCCCAGTGTGTGAATTTGTGCACTAGTGGGGTCCAACCAGACTGGCCTCAATGGGGATCACCAGAGGAGGGGCCAGCCAAGGTGAGGGGCCATGGGCAGTTTGTCACCTGACTCCACTCCTGATCAGGGATGGGGTGGCTGCTGGGAAGGCAGGGCCAGCCAGGGTGAGGGGCCACAGGTGTTCTGCCATTTGGTCTGTTTGCATATTATTCTTTTATTATATAGGATTAGGCAACATTTCAGCACATCTCAAAAGTTATACACTCCTTATTGCAATACTTTTCTTGAAATGTGTACCTTGTGTCAGGGAAATGCAAAATAGTGATAGTGGAACACACGTGAGGAACTTTCAGGTGAAGTGGACAGAGAAAAGTTTCAGAATGGAATACAGAGTCTTTAACTGTTCTACTGTAAGGGCTGCTCCCTTTGACTCCCCTAGACAGTTCATGAATTAATGGCTGTTCATTCTCAGCAGTTAGCTTTTTTTGGTTTTTAGAAAAAAAATATTTCAGATACAGTGAACACTGCTACTAAACTGTCTTGCTTTATAGAAAGTTCTCAAGATATAATCCCTCCCCAATAAAAGCTACATTTCTAAATGTTAGCAACTTCAACTATACATTTCAAAAGTACTTTAAATAATTGATGGTGGTCTGTGCACGAGTGTTACATTCTCTCCTGGTGTGGACAGCTGAGAACACCTCATCAAAGATGCCTGGGCTCCATCCTAGTTGGCCGTTCTCGGGAACTCTCCATCCCAGGCATCTGGACTTCCTCTCTCATTTGTGGCCTGGCTCCTTTGAGATGACCATTTTGTAATCAGGAGATATGTATTTGATGTGAGCCATGTGTCAGGATATAGAAGTCAATAGAAACTTGGCTTATAATCATGGAGCTTATAAAAGAAATATTCTTTGAACAAATAAACACAAGTATAGATGCTTAATTACAAATTGTGGTAAGTGTATTAAAATAAGAAAAACAGTGCCCTTGCTGATGTTGCTCGGTGGTTGGAGTGTTGGTCTGTGCATGGAAGGGTCACAGGTTCAATCCTGGTAGAGGAAGAATGGGCAGAAGAGAAGGGTTCCTTAGCGGGTCTCTACTGGCCTACTCCCAGTGAAGTTAAAGAGGTTGTCCAGCAAAGGAGGAGGATGGAACTACACACACCCAACAATTTAAATCAGAAGGCTGAGATCACTCCCTCAACAATGTCTGAATCTCCTTTAGAAAGGATATCACTTAGATGCCACTGACTTCTGAATTTTCTATTTCTGTATAGCAGGAGACATCAGTACAAGGTCAGCTCTTTCAACTGATTTTTTTTTTTAAATAAGAAAATGGTGCTTATAATGGAGACAGTGACTTTGGACCCAGAATTGCCTACCCACAGCTATTTATTCATTATTCACTAATTTATCCAGTAATTCCAATATAGTCTCTGTATTTAATCAACATGTATTCAATACGTAGTAGGTTTAGTCACTTTTGTAAAGTCTCAGAGACTCAAAACAGTATAGCCTCCAAGAATTTCAGAGTGGAGAGGAACATTTAAAATGGAAACATTTCAATATTGTAAAAACAAAATTGTATCTGAGTTTTAAACAGTTAAAGAATACTTTATTCAAGACTAATGCAATAGGGGAGAGAGTGTGCACTCAATTCCTTTAAAACAATAAGCAGAGAAGTTTTAAGCACCTGATAAACTAAGGGAAGGTACTAAAAGACATTAAAAGGAACATAGGTCAATGCAATTAGTCTATCTGTGTTTGCTACTTATTGCTTTTCCAATGGACATTAGACTCCTGTCTTTCACAGAAACTGAGAGATAGAAGTGCTATCTCTCCTGATGATTATATTTTGGGGGGATGGCTCAGTGGTTATTGAGAAGGACCTTTCCTGTGTTGTAAAACTGGCAAGAAGTTGGGAGAAAACTTAAATCTCAAAGAGCCAAAGAAAGCATATACAATTGTCTCCAAAGGAAATAACGGAGGTTGGGGTCTTAAGCAGGAAGAAAGCAGAGGGGAACTGACGTCTACCTCTGTCAATACAATACGATAAATAACATGATGGCATTTACCCCAAGGTAAAATAAGTGTTAAATTACATTGGAAGGATAAGTTAAAGTGACTCATGGGGCCACCTAAAACTTAGAGTAAGAGGCAGGTTAGTTTGGTCAAAACAAAACCAAACTCTGAATTATTTGGGATTTAACATTGACTTCTACTTATTATACAGGTGTCACACTGGACAAGTCACAGCCTATTTGAGCTACTACATTTATCTCCCATGGGGAATGTGTCTACCAAATTCATAGTGTTGTAAATATTAATGAAATAAAACTTACCCAGAATCCCATTTAAATAGCATAGCAGAGAATAAACGCAGTATAGAGTTACTAAAAATTATTAACCAAGCAAAAACTAACAAACAAAAAACTAGAAACAGTAGTCAAAGAATTACTTCCAACAGGCTCAAAGTCTAGTCAGTTTAAAGAATGTATTCTTTTCAGTTTTTAAATACCTGGAGATCCTTTTCCATATAAGCCATCACCACCCACTTACCCACACCAAAAAAAATATTGAATATGTATCATTTTATTTTATTAAATCATAATCTACATACAGAAACTTGTCAAAGAAAGCAAAAAATAGAAAACTACAAAATATTTATATTGCCGAACTTTCCATCAAGAAACTACTATATAACATGTTCAGTTGGCTTATTATATGAAAACAAAAAAAAATGGTTTTATATTAGAAAATCTAAATATAATGCATATAATTAATAAGTCAGAGAGAAAACGCTATTTTTAAAATAAGCAGAAAGGCAGTTCCATAGCATGTAACAACCAATTCTTACTTTAAAATGATGGAAAGATAGTAATGGATAGTTATCTTTTATAATAAAAGCTGTCTATTGAAGTCAACAGACAACATCATGCTTAACCTTGAAACATGAGAAGCATTCCTGTTAAAATCTACACAAGACCAGGAGGCACCGCTGCCCTGTTAGCATTGTGCTGGGAGCAGGAACCAATCAACTGCGACAATCAGCAGATATTAGCGTTAGTACTTATCACAGCATTCTCAGGTACAATAAGCATGAATTAAGAGATTTCACTGAAAATAAATTGTAAAATTACCATAAATATACAAAACAATAGAGTTCTACATAATAGCCAAAAATAGTTGCAAAATTAATTTTAAAATATGGCATTCTCAATAGTCTAACAATTGGGTTATGAAAAAGGAACACACAGGTCTTTGTAAAAACGATTGCAAACAGTAATGAGGGTGAAATTAAATGGCTAAACTAAGAGACATGATATGTTCTTAAATAGGAAAATGACTATTATAAAAATAGACACACTCATTATCTTTATGTTACTTCATTAATGTGACATGTTTCTAAACAGAATAATGAGAGGAATATTAAATTTGACAAAATAGTTAAAAAGTAATAAAGGAGTTATAAGGTTATAAAAATAATCTGTTATTAATATTAAAATCATACATAATTAATGAAGGAAAAAGTAAGATTATTGTCTTCCTTTTTTTGTCCCTTCCAGCCCTACTCATTCTCCCAAAGTGTCCAAACAAACAGAATAGCTAAGGATATCTGGAGAAGAGCTGCCTGTTAAGTATCAGAATGTTATAAAGAGATAATATGTAACTGGCACAAGAAGTGATACAAGATAGTGTAAAAAAAAATAGAATGCATGGCATGAGAAAATGAAGATAGAATAAAGATTATTTAAACTTTGAAGTTTAAAATATTAGAAGTAATAAACTGAAGGAAATATTTATAACACATATATTAAAATAGCAGCAGTATCCTTACTATGTAAAGAAAGGTGTTATTAAACCAGTTAGAAAATTATAACACCAGCAGAAAATTCAGAAAAGGACATACAGAAATTCAATAATCATCTATGGAAGCAAACATGTAAAATATGTTAATTTTAGTTTATAAGGAAAGTACAATTACAATTAAAACATAATGCTATCATACTATTTAATTTCTCATATCAACGAGGGTAAAATAACATAGTATCTAGTGCTTTTCTATAACTAGAGGCCCAGTGCAAGAAATTTGTGCATTCCCTCAGCCCAGCCTGCACCCTCTCCAATCTGGGAACACTCAAGAGCAGTCGGACATCCCTTTCAAAATCCAGGACTGCTGGCTCCCAACTGCTCACCTGCTTGCCTTCCTGATTGCCCCTAACTGCTTCTGCCTGCCAGCATAATCACCCCCTCACCACTCCTCTGACAGCCTGATTGATGCCTAACTGCTCCTGTGCCAGCCTGTTTGGCCCTAACTGCCCTCCCCTGCAGGCCTAGTCCACACCAACTGCTCTCCCCTGCAGGCCTGCATTCCCCCTCAACTGCTCTTCCCTATAGGTCAGGTCACCCACAGTTTCCTTCTTCTTCTGGCCTGTCACCTCTAACTGCCCTTCCCTGCAGGCTTGATTGCCCCAAACTGCCTTCCCTTGAAGGCCTGGTCCCTCCCAACTGCCCTTCCCTGCTGGCCATCTTGTGGTGGCCATCTTGTTTCACATGGGGGCAGGATCTTTGACCACATGGGAGCAGCCATCTTGTGTGTTGGAGTGATGGTCAATCTGCATATTATTCTTTTATTAGATAGCATAGAGGCCTGGTGCATGAGTGGGGCCAGCTGATTTGCCCTGAAGGGTATCCCAGATCAGGGTGGAGTTCCCTTGGGGTGTGGGGTGGCCTGGGCGAGGGGCCTGTGGTGGTTTGCAGGCTGGCCATGCCCCTGGAGACCCAAGTGGAGGCCCTGGTATCTGGGATTTATTTATCTTCTGCAATTGAAACTTTGTAGCTTGGAGCAGAGCAAAGACAGACCAGGGCTACAGAAGCTTGGCTTCCTCCATCACCAGGGGCAACCCTAGCCTCCTGCTCTCTCCAGCTCCATGGCTGCCGCCATTTTTGTTGGGATTTATTTATCTTCTATAATTGAAACTTTGTAGCCTTGAGTGGAGGCCTGGGCCTGCCAGGACGTGTGGAAAGCTTGGCTTCCTCCATTACCAGGGAAACCCAAGCCTTCCTCCTGCTTGCTCCATGGCCGTAGCCATCTTGGTTGGATTAATTTGCATAATCATTCCTGATTGGCAAGTGGGCATGGTTTGTGGGCATGGCTTGTGGGCGTAGCAGAGTGGTGGTTAATTTGCATATCATTATTTTATTAGATAGGGTAATAAAAACGTAATATGCTAATAAGGCTGGACAACCTTCCAGATGAAGCCAGGGCTTTGCGGGAAGCCCAGGTCCCAAGTGGCAGAGGGAAAGCCAGTGCCGGCAGGTGGGGAAGGAAGTCCTACTCTTGCATGAATTTCATGCATCAGGCCTCTAGTAACTAAGACTGTAATAAAATGGGAGTTTCTCTTGTGCACTGTAAGGTCTTTCTGGAAAGACTATTGGCAAATTGTATCAAAAGTTTTAAATAAGCTTTGACCCAGAAATTCCATGTATAGGAATTTTTAAAAAAATAAATTTTGATCAGATATAATCTAGATATTCACAAATATGAGAAGGCTACACAAACTATAAATTTGGAATGGAATGGAACATTATGAAAAAATTAAAGTTTTTAGGGAGTATTTAATGAGTGAAGAAATTTCCATTAATAGGCTAACAAAAAAGTAGGATGCAACTACAATTGTAGAAATATGATTTCATATTACAAATGTATAGGCCTAAGAAAAGATGTGCTGAATTCTACTAAAATATTAATGTTAATTGCGGGTAGGCTTTATTTTCTTCTTCTTTAGTCTTCAGAATGTTCTCATTTTCTAAAATTACTATTGAGTTAAATTCTGTAGTCAGAAAAAGTGCTAGCAAAACATAAATGAGCTAAGATCTGCCTGTGGACTGTTTACAAAATGTGTGTTGTCACATTAGTCCACCAATAAGCACAAAAAAACCCCCAAACATTGAGCACATATTATGTAGTTTATGAGCATTATTTCTCTAAATGTAACACAATAATAACCTTAATCCTGATTCTGTATGTTCAAAATTTTAAGCATTTTTTCTCATAAAATCAGAAATCATGTAAAATTATATATGATATGATTTTAATATTTTGGCCCATAAGATAGGTAATGTAAGTTTATGCTAGATACTCCAAAACAATGAAAATTATGTACTTCATATCAGATATCCATAATTTTCTATTCCATTCATATTAATTTATTTAGCAGATATTTACTGAGCATTAAGTAGAAGTTATATTCTAAAAAGAATAAAAAGTACATTAAGCCAGGAGTCATAAATTAAAATATGAGAAAGACCATCAAGATGATAGTTTTTCTGCATCAAGCAGAGTTCTGAACTCCAGATCTTTTATTTTAAGGAACACACTGTATTTATTTCTTCTAATGTTCTTCATGAATGTCCCCCAATACCTTTATTTCATGCATTTATTTCCCCTCATCTTTAGTGCTTGTCTTTGACATTTCTTTCTTTTGTTTAATCAGTCCCTTAGTCAACTTGAAAATTTACAACAGGACCCATTAGTTTGCTCTAAACATAGGGGCCACTCATTACATACATTACTACTGAACCCACATGTTCAGTTTGAGATTATTTTGTTCTACTCATAGATAATGCCTTTGCAGGTATTGTCTATTCAATATCCTGCATGTCTAGGACTTAGTGACTTTTTCTAAATATCTAGCTATGAAATTAAACTATTGAATATTTAATAATGTTTAAATATTAATGTTCTTAGAGGGCAGGAATATATAAAAATGGGATTCATATTTAATTCCTTCAGATAATGGCACTGAAACAACAATCATTGCATCTCTTGAGCATAAAGATGGATAGTTTGATATTGAGGGTAAAACGAAGTGAGTGTCCATCAAATAGAGCTGGCTGGAGGCCTGGATTGTGGGCTGTGGGGTGTCAATACTACTTGTATATTAGCATTTGTTTGTAAGATTTCCTAAGTCAAAGAACTTACCTTTATTTATTAATATTGAATGAAGTAAACAGTCTCATAGTATATGGTTAAAATGAAAAATTGCCTTCTTTTTTTTATAAAAAAAGAGTTGTAGAATGTAAGAATGTTTTAATGAAGTGTCATGAAATGTATAAACTAAAAAAAGAAATAAAGCAGGGACATAATGTTTCACTTAATTGTGTGGGAAGTAAGTATACATTACCATGGTTAAAGAAATCTTGGCTGCTCTGCTGAAATATATGGAGAAGAGAACCAGCAGGAATTATGGCTTCAGTACTCATGTATAAATCAGTGGTCTCTGAATTGGGGTGAGTACACCATAAGATCACAAACAATAACTTTGAAGTATGGGAAGAAAATATGAGCACTAGTTCTTATATTCTATACTTTTCCTAAAAGCAAAATAAAAATTTAGCTTTGCTGTTATCTGAAATGTGACTGGGTTTTGGAGTCTTCACCAGTACATGTTGGCAGTTGTATATAGGATGGGAGGGAAATGGAGTTTATGCATAGATGGAGGAAAGGTAGGGAATTAAGGAACTAGAGGTTGTATAGGCTTCAGTTATACTTGTACAAGGAGAAAATTATTGAGAAAATGGAAAGGTAAGTGTTAGTACAAATGGGAATCTACAGCTGAAAATTTCAGCAATGGAGTAGTGGTAGGTGATTATAGGTCCAAGGTGGAGATTTGGATTTGAGAGACTGGAGCAAGGTGCATATGAAGATCACTAGAAGTGAAAAGCTCAAGGAACTATGAAGCAGGCAGTTGGTCTGGACTTACCCATGGGCATTGAGCTACCCCAGAATATTGACAAGAATTTGAGTAGAGGAAAGGCCAGGAGCCTACTGTGGAGTTATGTGATAAATATGAGAACCTAGAGGCCCAATGCATAAAATTCATGCAGGAGCAGGCCTTCCTTCCCCCGGCTGCCACAGCCGGCTTCCCTCTGGCACCTGGGGCCCAGGCTTCCCTCCCAGCCCCGGCTTTGTCTGGAACATTGTCCAGAAGAATGTCAGAATAATTAGTATATTATGCTTTTATTATTATAGATGACTCTGAGGCTATGCATGACTCCATGTGACTAGAGATGGAGGAGTTAAGAGTTTTGAAGTGCAAGGTTTGGGGATGGGCAGAGGCTGGGGACTAGCCAAAGGGGGACACCCCTTCCTGACACATGAATTTCCTGTGCCTGTGCCTGCAGTCTCCATTTGAGAGTGCAGGAAAATTAGTGAAAAAGGAGAGGCAGTTTTCAAAAAAGCAAGGGAGTGGAGGGAATGTTTGGTGAAGGGATGGGTAAGATCAAGAGGTGTTTGTTGTTTGTTTGGCTTTGCATTGTTTACCATGGAACAGGATTTTAGAAGGAATGGATAAAGTTTGGAGAGGAAAAGATCAGTGAGGGTTAAGTAGGGAAAGTCAAGCACAAGGGTGCGTGGGCATGAGAGTGGAGGGATACACCCTGGGTTCCGATGAAGGGTAACAAGGTTGCTAAGTATGGGGATATTGCTGTTATCTCAATGTTCCGTGTCTCTCTCGTGGGTTTGTTGTTTCAAGATGTCTAATGGCAGGCTGCAGGTTTTGTCAGATAACCCACGATGCAGGCAGCTGGAGTGTCCTTCAGAGTTCCAGCAGACTCTTAGAAAGAACTCCTGACAATGCCTGTGGAAAGTTCTAGACTAAGGTTAGAGTGAGGGAGATAATTCAGTGCCAGGGCACGTGCCTTCTTTGTAAATCAGAGCAGTTTCTGGTAGATGAGCAGGAGCCAGAGAACTCAAACCTAGTTTTTAGAGTAATGATCCCTGGTCTTGATTCCTGATTCCCAATTCCCTGTTGAAATGGTGATCAAGGAAAGTGGCCTTCCCACAGGCCGGAGCAAAAACCAAGCCAGTGATCTCCCGTGGAATGGGCTGAAAGAAGCTCAGAAAAAGAAACCAGCTGTTTCCCAGAGCAGGGTCTGCAGCCACGGAAGAAAGTCAATGAGGGAGAAGCCAGGCTGGGCAATGAGGCAACAGTGTGACATCCCAAAGGGGCAGTTTGCTTGTTTGCAGGGCTGGTGGAAGTTCCCCTGGCAGCACTCAGAGCGGCCGCCCATGGCCTGCTTTACAGAACTTGACCTGCAGCTGGGGAGGGAAGGGCGTGAGCTAGCCCCAGGGACACGCTGTTGGCTTTCTGCACTTGAAGAGTGTCTGGATTGGGCTTGTAAATTCCTGTTAAATCCTCAGACTAGATGAAAAGGCTGCATTACCCAAAGAACCAGCGGTTATTGGTTTGTCATGTAGAGACCACATATTTCTCCAAACTGATGCCCCATAGCAAAAGCCTTCTGGAACCACATGATTAAAACTATGAGGGGAAACAGGGCTGAACTGAAGACTCTAAGAAAGAATTTAAACAGGCTTACAGAGAGGCATAACCACCCACTTGAGAATAAAGACTCTTGAGATGCTGATAAATGTTTTTAAGGCTCAAGAAAGTAAAACATTGAAAACGGTGTGTGTGTGTGTGTGTGCATGTGTGCGTTTGTAACAACAAAAACACTAAAGAATGACTGAGTGCATAATAAAAGTGATAAGCAATAGGTTCGGAAAATCCATCTGTTATTTAAAAGCCAAGAGCTCATAGATCTTATTAGGTTAGGATTTCAATCTGGTTGTGTCCCAAATGCAGAATAAAGGTATAAGAAAATGAGGTTTTGTTCTTTAGAAAAAAACTGTAAGAGAATGAAGGGACATGTATCTAAATGAG
Organism: Lasiurus cinereus; assembly: GCA_011751065.1. Taxonomy (NCBI): domain Eukaryota; kingdom Metazoa; phylum Chordata; class Mammalia; order Chiroptera; family Vespertilionidae; genus Lasiurus; species Lasiurus cinereus. The sequence continues at coordinate 23,575,029 of JAAGEH010000018.1, read as the reverse complement.
AGAAAGATCTGCAATCTGAGTTTTCTCTTGAGAAAGCCCAGGGCCTGGAAGGCCACTGAAAGGACTTGCATGAGAAAGGAATATATTTCGCGTTTTATGCTTTGTAGGGCTGAATTTAAATTGGTAAATAAAAACATAGGGATACTAAAGCACTTCATCAATTTGAAATATTTAATGAGATGTTCCAGGGTGCTCTATCATGCTGTGGATGCTGGTCAACTCCCACACTCAGTTTCTAATGGCCTAATTTATATTGTGGCGAAGATGTTAGACTCAGGATAGGTCTGATGACCTTTTCTAACCCCATGTTAATTATCCTACGCCCTAAACTTTCAATTTCTTTTTTTAAGATAATTATTGTATTTGATCCATGATATTTGTCACGCCATTAATATCATGTAATTGTTTCTTTATCTTTGCTGCTTTTAATTTCTACACAGTATCCATCTTTCTAATGGCTAAAAATTAAGCATGACATTGAGTCCTGGATGTGCAAGGAGTTCAGCTATGATTAAGTGGCAAAGATAGAAAATGCCCCTTTAGAAAAACCACTAACAAAGCGTTATTTGACTTTACAGTCTGGAAAATAAATGTTGCATTTTATTCCTTTCCATCATTACCCTTAGAATTGCATCTTTCTGCAGTAGCACCAAGAATAATGCAAGGTCATTTCTGAAGTGTTTGCTTTTCTTAGCTTTCTTCACCTTTCCTCTTAGAGAGGGAGGTCATGTGTTTGAATTGTGACCCAAATGTCTTCACTGTGACCAGAAGCTCCCCTTTAATTACTCAGGTAGACAGATAAAAATAGAGCAAATGCACGGAAGTTTTCCATTTTCACAAATGCATCCATTGTGGCAGTTTCATTATCCGTGCCATCTGAAGGCTATGTGCTTTTTAAAGCTAGCATTTTCCAAGTCTGAAGCAAAATGGAACCATGGAAAAGTTCTTTTCAAACAGACACTGGTGAATTGCTTTCTCCTTATCACTACTTTAAAGCAGCATACCTAATAATTCTATTTTTCAGTCTCCAGGACTCCCCTCCCTTGCTTTGACAGATGGATAATGGATCTTTCCATTATGTAGAACGCAAGCACAGAATTCATATTCTACCATGTTAGTGAGCTCTTTGAAAATGCCGCTTATCTGTAAACCTGGGTCTAGACACGTCTTCGTCTTAATTAACCTATGTAATCTGATTTTGAAAACAAAATTCCTTCTTTCATTTGCATTGTAATTACAGGAGGTACAAAATGTTGAGTTTTAATTGGCTCAACAGAACTATATACAACAAAGCCTGATGCCAAACGGAGCGGAGGGCTTTGCAGGGGCCAGCTGGCTTTCTGTTAAGATTGGGGATACCATAAATGGAAAAGGTTTAACCCCCTTCCGGACTCCCCAGTATCTCAAAGTCAATACAGAAAAGCTTCATAATGCCCCGCTCTTACAAAAGGATGTCACGGATGATTTCTCCAGAGGATCCTTAATATGCTAGTTACTAGTTATTATTTCTGCAATTACAGTACCCACTACCCCATAAGCTGTTAATGTTGATGGGATAAATCCAGTAACATTAATATAAACGTGCTCCAAATAGTGGTTGAATGAAAAGTCCCTAAAATCACCTAAATTCTTATGCTTCCTAGGAGTTCCAAATCTTCTTAAGTATTTATTATGTAAACAATATTGTGAAGCCAAAAATATTCTGAAGGACTTTATGCTTCAGATGTAAATGCTCAACTCACTTGCCTTCCTTGTTCTCTACTTTCTTTCTGTTTTCCCCTTTTACTTGTTATTCTTAATGGCCAGTAGCTTTTTCAAAACTTACTGGAGTGAAACCATCTTTTCACTGGACTCTGACAGATAGGGAGGCTTAAAAATGAAAGGTCTTCTCTCTAAGGCAGCTGAGGAAAATAGATTGTAGATTTCCTTCTGAGTGCTTTCTCCGGCATGAAGAGTCTGAGTGAAACTATGTAAGTAAGGCTTGGGAGCATGCATATAATGCAGCTGAGAACAGCTCCTGTCCTTTCTCTGTGAGCATTTCACTGAAGACTTCTTAAGTTGGAAGCCAATATGACATTTTGACACAAATATACTGTTTTAGTGTTTGCCTGGGAATTTAGCTTATACTCTCCCACCATTAAGCATTTGAAGTATTTATGTGATGTCAAATTAGAAAAAGGTCATTTATTTTTAATGATCATTGATATGTGGCCATTTATTTTTTTAAGCTGTGCCTTATTTCAGAAAACTGGATTCAAGTAAGTGCTACTTCCTTTAATCCAATTCCTTTTCAACCTGTGTCCCTTTTATGTCAGAAACATTCAGTGATTTCAAAAGGAACTCCGTAAGTTGTAATAATATATGGTGACATGGGTAACAGTGTTTTAGTATCAAAAACAGGTAATCAAACAGGTAATCTTTGCCCCCCACTCCACCCCAACCCACATTCCTAGATATTGGTCTCCAGCTGGATAAATCCTTAAGATAAGCATTTAATTATCATCCTTTTTATCATTCTTCTTAATGTTAACTTTTATAAAAGCATATCACAATGATTTATTTAAGGATTATAACAATGAGCGATTTTTGAAATAGAGATATCACTAGGATGACTCCTCCAAATCAGTTGAGAGCTTTTTAAACAGTAAGTTCATTGATGACTCATACCACCCAAGACTTGAGTCTTTGAAAACATTAAGAAAAAAAGAGCCAATATTATCAATTAAATTTCTATACTTGGTCAACAGTTTAAACTTAGCAAGACCACCAGGGGGAGCAAGTTACTGGTCAAAGAAATGATGTACAGTTCCAGACTTTCAATAGAAAACCAAACTTGAAGAAGCAAAATTACACCATGAATGGTGAGAATTAAAGCAAAGCACCATGGATCAAAATTACACAAACCTCTAACTCTCTAAAGTAATAGCTTATTAAAACCAAATTGCTTTACTTTAGTTTCTGAAGTAAGTTTCTGAAGTGCCAATACCACAGTTATAATTTTTCTTTGTAATTTTTTTCTAATGAGGTACCCTAATTTCTGAAGCCCATTTGGAAAATTCAAATGACTTCAAATTTAATGGCATAGCATATACCAGACCCATGTAATTATGGATAGATAATAATCTTGTAGCAGAGAGGATTTGCCAGCTTTAAAATATACAATATAGTTTAATATATGAAGGACGTCCTCAAAGATTTTACACTCAAATTAGGGGAAAATGATTTAAGTGTAAAATAAAGTGGCTTTTAAACAACCTGTGAGCAAGTTCTCTTATGGCCTGTTATTGGAATTATTCAAGAAGTCCTTTATGAAATAAGAAAGATTTTCATAAAGAATTTTAATAACTGTGTACAAATATATGTCATATTAATATATATAAATTAAACATAAAGAATTTGAGGAAAAAAACATATCAGTATCATTATAAATATTTAATATTTATATTGAATAGAAGAAAACCTTCATTTGATTGAACATAGGCTCTCTGTTGATTGTATACACAGCATATGGTACTTATAACATGGCTCCATTCTCCTGAGTCTAAGGGGGAAAGGAAAACATCAGCACATAATTGCTCCAATATATGATTTTCCTATATAATAAAAGCCTAATTTTCAAATCAACAAATGGTAGAATGACTGTGAAATAACTGGTCACTATGATATGCACTGACCATGAGGGGGCAGATGCTCAGTGCAGGAGCTGCCCCAAGCCTGCAGGCCCAGGCTAGGTAAGGCAGGTGCTAGCATGGACTCCTGATTACCCTCTTGCCAGTCGCCCCACAGATTGGTCCTGACCACCAGCCAGGCTTAGGGACCCTATCTATGCATGAATTTCATGCACCAGGCCTCTAGTATAACATAAAAGTGTTATAGAAAAGCAATGTATTCAGTATAAGTGTATAATAAAGATTCTAACTTTGGTTGAGTACTCAGGGAAGTCTTCTCAGAGGAAGTGGTGATGTATGTATAGATACTAAAAATTTATCCATAGGAATCATGGGAAGGGAAACTGGGAGGAAGGAAGAATAATTCAGTTAGAGGGACCAGCAATTTTGAGAGCTGTACAGAGAGATTTTGACATGCGTGAGGAACTGAGAGATGACTGATGGGTTAGAGGTTGAGTGGTCAAAGGATGCAGGTCAGGGGAGGTAAAGAAGAAAGAACTGTGATATCAGATGAATCTGAAAAGACCTTCTAGACCATGTGAAGTATTTTTATATAGTAATCAGAATAGCATGGGGCCCGTAAAGATGTTGTGCTGGAGAGTGACATGATCCAGGTTTCGGGAAGGTCACTTCAGCATATGCATGAGAAAGAATTAGAGTGAAAAACGAAGGGAAAGGAGGGAGAGAAATTAGGGGTCCTTTGTGGTGACCCAGGTTAAGGAATGATGATGAGTAAAATTAGGGTGGAGACTGTGGAAATAAAAAGAATCACATATATTTAAAATATATTTTGGATGTAGACTCAAGAGCATTTGGTAATGAACTAGAAGTGCCCTTTACCAATACAATAATGACTGGGAAGAAGAAACCTTTGCAGAGGAAGATTTAATAATTTGTATTTTCAAATGTTTGAATGTTTGAGACATCCAAACTAACACTTAAAATGCCAATTTACTCAGTCTAGCATTTATAGATGAAATAAGCAATGTGATTAGAGTAGTGATCTGGGGTTCTTTGGACACCAGTGATGACTGAATTGAAGGCATAAGAGTTAACAAGAGAATCAAAGAATAAGGTGAGAGGATAGCCGAATACTCAATACTGAGAAGGCTGATTATTTAAATAATCTGAATAAATGAGAAGCTTAGAAGCTGAGAAGGAACTAACCTCAAGACAAGGGGATATCTAGAAAAGCCAAGAGAAAAGACCATATATATATATATATATAATTTTATTGCATGTTTGGAATGTATTGTTTTTCATGAGAGAACTACATTCAAGAGGCTGGTGATTATGGTTGAGCATATGGCTATATTTGGAATTACTCTTTGAAATTAAGGTTAATGTTAACTATATTTTCTCAGGAAAATAAAAACTTTACCAATCTTGGTCTCTATATCTGACACAGGTGTATAGGGAATAGACGTGGGCTAGGACCTGATTCTCTAGATGAATTCAAGAGAATTTCCTATAAATTTATAATATGCCTAATTGTTTTATGTTCCACAAGGAACTCTGTAATTCTGGTACCTCATGAAGGAGGCCAGTATACTTGGTATTGATAATAGTCAATGTGATAAAGAGACAATTAAAGATAATGTATTATTCAGGGTTCTCCAGAGCATATTTGAGTGTGTGTGTGTGTGTGTGTGTGTGTGTGTGTGTGTGTGTAGAAAGAGAGTGAGAGATAGAGTTAAATAATAGGTAAACATTGTGGAGAATATGCAGGATAGGTCACCAGCAGCCTAGAGAAGCAGGGGAGAGTGTCAATTCATCCAAAGGCAGTCTGTTCACAGAAATCTCCTTTCTGGGGATACGGATCTTTTTCTCAGGTCCTTCAACTGATTGCACAAGGCCCACTCACATTACAGAACACAATCTGCTTTACTCAGAGTTTACTTATGTAATATTATTCCCATCTCCCCTGCATAGAAATATGTGGAATGATGTTTGACTGAATATTGGGTACTGTAGTTTGGCTAAGCTAACACATAGAATTAACCATTACCAATGGTCTTTACAGGTTCCAAGACAGAAAAATATTTAACAGAAAATACACCTTTCTGATTAAATTAATTTCTTCTCAGTGCAAATATTTCCTGTCATTGACTTTTGTCCACAGAATTCACATATTTCTGCAAAAGATTTAGGAATCTGGCTGAGAAGAATTTATGTATGTAACTAACAAGAACTTCAATTGTTTTGGAATTAATGCAGCCAGCCAGTGACAAACCCTAATTTTTTTTTTTTTTTACTTTGGACATAAAAATTAATATCAGTTGATAAAGACTTTTTCTGGCGGCTAAGTTAGCTTTCTACTTGTGCTGCTACTGAAGTTACAAGCAAGATTCTGAAAAACAACATTGAGACATATTGTAAGGAATGCTTTGGGTTTAGATCCAATTTATTGATACCCTATAACTAGTCTGCTATACACTATATTTTCAAAGACTGGGAGCCCTCTGGCCTAGTTATCATTGATATTGAAATAGAAAATAACTAGAGTAGACAAGATGTTATGCATAAAGAGAATGGAGAACTGCAAACAACAGTACATTTTTATATATCTGTAAAAACCTAGCAAGAGTATTTTAATACTTTTGTCACTAATTTTTATATCATAGTTTTCAAACTCTACTTATTTCATAAATTTTAAAAATTGCCTATGTAAAAATCAGTATGTAAATTATGAAAACACTGAAAATTGGATGGTAAACATTCATTGTTTACAGTTATTAATGATTCTTTTGATCTTTTTATTTTCATATGTTTTGTTGTATGGTACTAAAGCAGTTTCAATAATATGTAATTTATAATTTGGCATGTTGTGTGTTTTTTTTCTCATTCTGGGTAGATTAGACACACTCCTGTCCCTCCTGAAATCTTTTTTTATTTTGGCCATTTTCTTTATTGTGTTACATGTATACATATCTCCCCATTGCCCCCCCTCCCTTCCAGGCATACCCCCCCTCGTGTCTATGTTCATTGGTTATGCTTATATGCATAGATACAAGTCCTTTGATTGATCTCTTATCTACCCCACCTCTCCTTAATCTTCCTGCTATAATATCACAGTCTGTTTGATGCTTTACTGCCTCTGTATCTATCCTTTTTTTCATCAGTTTACAATGTTCTTTATTATCCACAAATGAGGGAGAGCATGTTGCTTTTAAAAATTTATTGTCATAAATACTATTTTTATTTTATGGTGCCTTGCATATACTAAAGACATTTTTAAAATATGTGAATCAATGGTTTAAGTTATTATAGACAATGCTTATTAAAATTAACCATAAAACATTTATAAGTTTTGGGTAATTAATAAAGCAAATATATTATAATTACATAATGATTTCCACATTATCCAGCATATAGATTATTTTCAGTATTTTTTTTATAAATGATAATGTGATGAACATCTTCAAATGTAAAGTTTTTCTATTTCATTATTTTCTTAGGTAAATTTATAAAAATGATAATATACTATAATAATCACTTATCAGTTAAAGATATAATCATTTTCCAAGAAAAAAAATTCAAACACTTGTTCAGGTCATTAGAGAGAGAAATGACAAAGTCCTGGTATTGTAAAATTTTAGATCAAAACATGTTTTATTGTTCTATAAAATGGATAATGGTTGGCCTGCGTGGCCAAGTGGTTTGAACATCGACCTATGAACCAGGAGATCAAGGTTCAATTCCCTGGCAGGACATATGCCCAGATGGATTGCAAGCTTGATCCCTAGTGTGGATTGTGCAGGAGACAGCCAATCAATGACTTCTCTCATCATTGATATTTCTATCTCTCCTTAACTCTTCCTTCTTCTCTGAAATCAATAAAAAAATAATAAAATGGATAATATTGTTGTGAGAAAATATACACTTTTGGGGATGCAAAAATCAATGAAAACATAGGAATAGATATTATATTCTTTTTTTTATAAATTTCTTAGATACTTCTTATTGCCTCAGCATCCCTCCCTATTTGGAACCTAACTTCTGGAGTTCAGAAACTCAAGCAAACAAAAACCACAGAACTTAAAAAAATATTTCAAAGCCAAATATTTGATTTAACTATTGCTGTCAGTGATCCAAACCATAGCTTTTTGTTTCACACAGACACTTAATAATTGAGAAAAAAGAGGGAGATGAACAATGAAGTATAGTAAATATACTTTTGATTGGCTTGAATTAAAATGATATATAGTTATAATGTACTCAACCAAGAGTTCACAATAAAGATAACAGTGCCCTGCATATTATTTACTGTTCTTTCTTTATCTGGATTCACAATAGGAGATTGCTCAGGGAGGAACAATGCTAATATAACGAGTGATGCATTCCTCAGGCCTCACGCAACTGTGCATAATATTAGAAAAGTGCTGTTTTAGGAGTTTATGTTATACAACATAGAGAAAATATCAGTCTGAAAAGATAAATAATGTGGTCCAACCACTAACAGAGTTGGAGAAACCATTTAAAGGAAGACATTAAAACTAAACTTTCCAAGATGATGCAAATAAGTACAATGCCTTTCATAATTTTTTTTTTTTTGTAAATGTTCCCAACAGTTGGGAACAGCCGGAGTCCAATCCATCCTCCCTTGGCCAGTTCTTTACTGTGTACTTTTTCCATAGGCCCTGGTTTATTTGATGTACTTTTCCTTTGAAATATTTGTCTTTTTGTCTTATCTCTTTCCTGAGACTCTTATCTCCATGATGCTGGCACTCCATTTTTCTGTGGCCCTGGGTAATCCTCAATTTTATGACTAATCTCTCTCTAGAAAATACAAGACAATACAAATATGACACTTAGGCATAGGGAAGCTGCAAAGGATTCAGAAACCTAATAAAGTTTCCAGTTGTTGTTATTGGACTAAAACTCTTGCTGTTATTAGTGCTATAAAATTCCTAATATCTGATATTTTTCCTAAGAAATAACAGATGTAAGACGAGAACAAATATTCATTGTTAAAAACTAAGAGTACAGGCAGATATGTAGTGGTCGTCCTCAAAATTATCTGTATATAAGAATCAGAAGTATGTTAGAACCCTGCTCCAGGAAATGTGGTCTGTGGCCCAGCAGCATCAACATCATCTGGGAATTTTTTAGAACACCACTCCAGACCTATTCATCTTCATTTTAACAAGATTTCAGATGATTCTTATGCATGTTAAAGTTTGAAACATGCTATATGGTTCCATTTCTATGAATTGTCCATAAAAGGAAAATTGATAGAGACATAGGAGAATAATGTTTATCTGAGGCAGGGATTGAGAATGGGGATTAACAGGAAAAAAATGTGAGGGATCTTATAAGGATGATAAAAATTCTTCAGAATTTATTTATGGTGATGGTGGCACAGTAGATAAAATTTCTAAAAATAATTGAATTGGCCCTATCTGGTTTTGCTCAGTGGATAGAGCATTGGCTTGTGGACTGAAGAGTCCCAGGTTTGATTCTGGTCAGGGCACATGCCTGAGTTGCAGGCTCAACCCCCAGTAAGGAGTGTGCAGGAGGCAGTCGATCAATGATTCTCTCTCATCATTGATGTTTCAATCTCTCCCTCTTCCTTTCTGAAATCAATAAAAATATGTTAAAATAGTAATTGAATTGTACATTTGAAATGGGTTTGTGTTATGTGCAAAAAAATATGCTTCAATAAAGTTGAAGAAAAATGTTTTGTCAAAATGCAGATCCCTGAGTTTTACCCTAAATCCCCTGTGATTCTATATAGGTTGAATAACCTAGTAAATAGGAATAACCGAGCTCCCACTGCCCACCTAGTCCTCAGTTCAAGCTTACTACTTCCTCTCCTTCTTCATGTGTACTGGAGAAATCCAGGGTCATTGCATGCAGCTCTACACTTTCTTAATTTTCTGGGCGATATTCCACAGTCTGCTGAGTACCCTTTAACTATATCCAATGTGATGGAGGTTTGTTTTAGTATTATAAGAAATATTTCAGTTATGTTTTTTTGTGCACTTTTTGTTTTTATATTCATCTATGTTTGCAATTTTCAACCGGTTGTCACAAGAGGTACACTGGTGTGATGCAAGAATTTTTAAAACTTGCAATACCTATCTAGTCAGAAACATTGACCTCTTTTCTCTTAGATTGTAAACAATAAAATAAAAAAGGACAATAGCCAACGTAACAATAGCCATCAGTGTGAATGAATCAACATTTTAGGTTTTTTTTTTTTTGTCAGATTGGCAAAAAATGTAGTATATTTTTTAGTGTGCCATAGTTTCTGTGTGCCACGAGGTGAAAAGAGTTGAAAATCGCTGTTCTATGTACATGTGCTGGTCTTTCATTAGGACAGGTACATAGAAATGGAAGTTGAAACTAACGGTCTGAAAACTTACCATTATAAGAAAATGTTGAAATAATCTTAAAACACACACACACACACACACACACACACACACACACACCACAAAAACAACCAATTTATCCACCACCAATACAATATAAGTATGGCCATTTTTCCACGATGAATGATTTCCCATTTTACTTAGATGTTGGGCAGAAAAACTTTGTTGAGTTTGTATTTCTTTAAACTTTAGTGAGATTGAGCATACTTTCAATATTTTTTCTCATTCTGTGACAGCCTATTTTTGTCATTTCTTATTTATTCATATAAAATATTTATCATAGTTAACTAATCCCATGTTTTTCTCTAAATACTAACACTGAAAATTATCCCCCCAATATTTTATTTACATTTGCACCATATAAATTTTGTCTTTTATTATTCCAGTTTTAAATGTTTATGTAAATATATTTATTAGTCTTCATATGTATGTTAGTTAGGAATATAATTTCCAAATAGATATGTATTAGTCCCAGTGGCATTTATTGTTTGATTTATTCTTCTTCCTATTGAAAAAAAAATTAAGAATTTATCAAATTCTATGTATTTCTGGGCTCTTTATTTTGTCCTGTTAATTTATATGTATTACTTCTCTAGTAACAATAGTTTTATACTGCTATTTCAAAATATATTTTAATATCAGATGGGGCTAGCTCTTCCTTACTACCATTATTTCATAGATATTTTTCTGTCTAGTAAAAATATTCAATTTAAACTGTCTTTCAAGAATTAACAAAACATTATCTCTCTACTCCAGTCCTTCTTCCTTCCTTTTTTAAAAAACTTCACTGTTAATGAGGTAGAGGGTATCATTACACACATTCACATTTCCAACTTTGTGCAAAAGATATGCTATAAGATGAAAAGAATAAACATGTTTTAGAAACTTCTGTATGTCAGGTACTTTAACAATAGATCATCTCAAAATAAGAAAAGGAAGGGAGAAACAAGCAAAATGAAGAACTACCCTAAACTCTTAGTATCTGAAATGTTTTTATTCTATGATTTCAACAAGTAACTGAAACATTTGTGATAAAATGTGGTAGAATGTTTATACTATTAAGAAGAAAATAAGATATTTTCTTTGTTTAGTCAAATACATGTGAGAATGAGAAACAGCAGTTGCGGGCAAACTGATTGAAGATCCTTAATAGAAACACACGCGGAATCTCCTGTTCACACTCTGTAGATGTCTTTTCCAGGATCATTCATGGGATTAACTTCCTCTTTCCACTACTTAAATGATGTTCTTCAGAGATCAGTCTTTTCTCCTAATCTCCTTCTGGGTTTTGCAATTAGTTGCCTGTAGGGGAGGCTGGTAACAGGAGGGAGTGAGCAGGCTATGTTTACTAGTATAGTACCTGGTGAGCACAGGGAGAAACTAGAGAGGGCCTGCCATATGAAAGAATGTTCAAATGCAGATATGTGATAAGCACCCTATTGCCTCAAAAAAGACTACTTTTGAATCCTGCCTTTCCTGGTCATCTCTTCCTCAGTCTGAAGTTACCCTTTATGTGCTAATTACTCAAAAATCTTTATCACTAATCCACTTATCTGTTAGCTTCAAATCAGTGTGTCCAACTCTGTAAAGAACATCTCTAAATTTATCCATCTTTTCTAGGATATTCTTGAAAAACCTTATAAGCGTGGTTTTGAACTCAATATCCAGTCTTTTGTTTTCCTCCATTTCTTTTGTTTGTGATCCCTTCCCTTGACTAAGCATTTTCACTATGCCTAGAGAACTTCTGTGTTGGATTCAGCCTTATGATCCAGACTTGCAAAACTGCAGAAGCCTCTCTATTGAGCTTGGGATGGATGGAGTCTCAGGGCTTAAGGGACCACCTTGCCTTCCAGTCGGCCCCACCCTCCATGGCCCCCGAGTCTCACGTGACTGGGTAATCACTGAAGCAGTCCCTTGCAAGCACTTTTGTAATGCCTCTAGACTACTACATTTCTGGCTCCCCTGTGCTCCAGGACCATATGAGTCTGGGTCCCCAGGGTTTCGCCCAAAACTGGGGTTTAGGGAAGTTAGAAGTGGCACAGTTGGGAGGGTCTGTCTCCCGCCCACTCGCAAAAGCCAGTGACACAATCAGCAGCTGGTCCTCTGCACGCAATGCTGTGGGCACCACCAGACTTCTGATCTCTTGCAACTCCCCTAAATTTCCATGCACTTCTCTCTTTTCACAGTCCAAACTCCTCCCACATGACTTTCAGCTGGACCTGGGGTTTAGTGTCATAGGATAAGGGGGTTCAATGCCCTTGAGAGTCTCTGTTTCCCTCCCACCAGAGAAAGCCAGCCAGGTTCTCCGGCACTCGCTTTCTCCACAAGCGCGTCTCTGTACCTCAGCTTTTTGCAGCTCTTTTGGGTTTCTGTAAGCCCCTCTCTTTCCTTCTAGTTATAGAATTTCCACTCAGCCAGCTTTCGTGTGGTTCTGGATGATGCCTGTTCTGTCTTTTAGATGTAGTTTTGAAATTGTTGTGCGAGGCAGCAGTGTAGGTGTTTACCTATGCTGCCATCTTGGAAAAGAACCAACTAAAATTTAAACATACACTGACTGAATTAAAAAATATTGTACAGAGACCTAACAGCAGACTAGAGGAAGACAAGAATCAAGTAAAAAATTTGAAATATAAAGAATCAGAAAACATTCAACTGAAAAAGCAAGAAGAGAAAAGAATCCAAAAATGTGAAGATAATGAAAGGAGCCTCTGGGACAGCTTCAAGCGTACCAACATCAGAATTATGGGGGTGCCAGAAGAAGTGAGAGAGCAAGATACTTAAAACCTATTTAAAGAAATAATGACTGAAAACTTCCCACATCTGGTAAAAGAAATAGACTTACAAGTCCAGAAAACACATAGAACCCCATATAAAAGGAATCCAAATAAGACACATCATAATTAAAATACCAAGAGCAAAAGACAAAGAGAGAATATTAAAAGCAGCAAGAGAAAAACAGTTCATTACCTACAAGGGAGCACCCATACGACTGTCAGCTGATTTCTCAACAGATACTATGCAGGCCAGACGGGAGTGGCAAGAAATATTCATCGTGATGAACAGCAAGAACCTACAACTAAGAATACTCTATCCAGCAAAGTTATCATTCAGAATTGAAGGGCAGATAAAGAGCTTCACAGATAAGAAAAAGCTAAAGGAGTTCATCAACTCCAAACCAGTATTATATGAAATTCTGAAAGGTACTCTTTTAGCAGAGGAAGAAGAAAAAGGTAAAAGATAAAAATTATGAACAACAAATACATATCTATCAACAAGTAAATCTGAAAATTAAGGGAATTGAAGATCTAATCAACAGAATAAACTGGTGAATATAATAGAATCAGGAGCACAGAAAGGGAGTGGACTGATAATTTTCAGGGGGAAAGGGGTGAGGGGTGTACAGGGAGAGACTGGACAAAAATCATACACCTATGGATGAGATGAACTGGAGGGAGGTAAGGGTAGAGGGAAGAGTGGGAGCCAGGTAGAGGGGAGATATGGAGGGGGAAAAAGAGAAACAAATGTAATAATCTGAATAATAAAGATTTAATTAAAAAATGAACATCTCTAAATAAATATGAGACATAAATAAGATAGGCATCTAAAACTGAGCATATGAACTGCACTGATTTTCCTCTTGTCTGAACTTGCTCCTTTTCCTTTATGTCTCCTTTGCTCCTAAAGTAGAATCTTGAAAACCAACCATGGCTCTGTACTCTATTCCTACTTCTAAATGAGTGGCAAGTCAAATATAAATAGCCCTCCATGATTTTGTTAAAGTCTATTTATTTATTGGCCCCTTTTCTGCTTCACTGTCTTACTTTAGCTTTTCATATTTTAGTTCTGCCTAATTATAACAACCTCCTAATTATATGCACAATTTTTTAGTGTCACACTTTAGCTTTTTGTGTTTTTGTTGTTGTTGTTGTACTTTTACTTTTGTGATCTTTCTAAAATAAAAATTTAATAGAAACCCTTCTCGTCTATTAAATCCTCAGTGATACACTGAATTTCAGACATGTAGTCCTTGGTCTTATTTCTGCATCTTTCCAATCTCCTTACTCACTTTAGTGTGACATGCTGGTGACATGAAATAAAATAATCTTTTCTTAAATTATTTCCCAAGGAAGCTTAAAAAATAACCATATATTTTCTACCTTAACACAGGAATAAAGACTGTCAATGTATAGAAGAATTGCATTATTTTTGTGAACCAGGGTTTAGTGGAGTACATGGATGGCTGTATTGTAAACTGATTGAGCAAGTATATTTTCTTTTGAGACTTAACAATTGCTGTGACTGCTCGCATGTGCAGAACATTAGCAGTATTCCCAACACATCCATCACATATTTTTGCCACCCCAACTGTTTAATTTCCAATGATCTCCCATTCATTCCTTGGATTGCTCACTATAAAAATGGGTTTATTTGCTCACTTTCCTAACTTAAGCATATATCTATGGTGGGTATGCAATCAGTTTCTTTTTAATATAGACGTTTAAATATACAGATATCTCTGCTATGATGTTTGTTTTGAAAACTCAAATTTGTTCCAAAGCAATTGATATAGTAAGAAATAATTGGAGCATAATACAAATTCTACAAAGCAATTGATATAATAAGAAATAATTGGAGCATAATATGAATTCTGTATTTGCCTTTGTTCAATATTCTTCAAAAGAAGCACTAGGTAATATGAAAAATGCACTCAGCTAAGTGGAGCTGTGAAAGAATACACAAAACACACATATGCACATCTCAACTATATACCCATTTCCACATGTCTGAGAGACACTCATTATCACTAGAAATTGCAACTTTCCCTCTTAATTCAGACAAACTCACTTCCACCCTTTCCCAAAAACTTACAAACTGAAAATCTTTTGTTCACTTCAGGTATTTTTCAAGTTACAGTGCCATATTTATTGCAGTTTCTTCATTATTTAACTTTTTTTAAAATGTACTATCTGAAATTATAGTAGAACTAAATGTGTTATTAAGGGTAAAATGAAATCACATTATTGAATACTATATATTATGGCCTCAATTTTCACAGGGTAAAGATGTTAACAAAATTTTATATAAAACCTGGAAAAATGACTATTTTTTATTTAAAAAAATCAGTTATTATACTTTATAAAATTATTGCTTTGCTTCTTAACTGTTCATAATGTGCTTTCACATCTCTGTAGCCTGTTATTATAATAAAGGGAAATGATACTCTAAAATAGTAAACTAGGATTCCCTCCAAAAATTTTTGTAGTTTATTCAATTTTATTGAGACAGATCTCATTTCCAATGAGATTTTGTCATGACAAAATTCTGAGAAAAACTCTGAAGATTCTAAATAAAAATAAATATTTGAACTTTTAGATATACAAAGCTAATTTATCCACATGCTACTCCAAATTCTGGGATATGTTATATAAATCTTTAATTCATTGTCCTTGTTTATTTACAATTTAAGCGAGACCTATAATACTTGCCAATTCCAACTATCACATAAGGATTAATTTTTAAGGATTTATTGCTTAATATTTTTTAAAGTAATTGAGATTCAAAATCAATCATCTAACTTTCCACCTTAAGAGATTTTAAAAAAGAACAAATGAAATCCAAAGTAAACAAAATAAAAGAAATAATAAGAATCAAAGCAAACTTCTAATTACAAAATAAGTAAGTTCTGGGGATATAATGAATAGCAGGATGACTCTAGTTAATAATACTGTATTGTATATAGGGAAGTTGTTGAGAGTAGATCTTAAAACTTCTTATAACACAGAAACCTAGATACCATATGGCCTGCACCAATGATAGAAAGTATACCTTCAACCCTACCTTCAGATCTTCTAGAGTGCTTTTGAATACTATTTTGAGTATATTTTGAATACAATGCAGATGGTTGGACATTTAGCAAGTAGAATATTTTATAGACACATTATTCTATTATATAAATCACCAGGGATCATGTTCCTTATCCTGAGGCCTTTTAAAATCATTTACTATAATTACAAATATCTCATCTTTTTTTTTAGTTCATTGCATGCAATGATCGTATTGCTTTGCTAATTACTAGGATTATTTACCGTGGAAGAGATAAAATATGCTTTTCTTGTTGTATCTTGGGAATATTAGGAAATGACTGTTATAGCAAGGTTCACATTTGCCTACTGACTTTATTAACCCTCTAATTTTTTCCTCCTTATTGAATCATTAAAAACATCAGAATCCAGACAACTTGTATTCATCTAGGTACAAGGAAGCTGCTTGTACATTATTGGATTAACAATAAGATCATGTCTTTCTGCTATTCTTATTTTGGGCTTCAAATTTTATTAAGATAATGTAGGGAGAGACATATGGATTCATTTTACAAAGTATCTTGTTTTTTTACTCATTTTAAGTGAGTCCAGTCAAAATAATTACTTTTCATGATAATGTGGTATTGTTTAAACTATTGTTAGAGATTCATGATTCAGTTGCATTCTTTTGTTATTTCCATCTATATAACTTAAAATGAATTTATCATAGGTTTCAAACAATAAAAATTAATGTAGAGATCACATACAAAAATGTGTTTGCCAGGATTTGTTACTCAAATGTTTTAACTACAGAAACTATTTATGAACAACTTCTATTATACTATGCTGAGAAACATCCTTTGGAGAACACAGATGTAGCTCAACTTTTCTTCTATTCAAATTTGGCTCTAAAATAAACTACTTTATTTCTATCAATAATATCACCTTTCTTGCATTTCCTCAAGGTAGAATATTTATGCCACTGTAAGGCAGAAAGTCTAGATCAAAGTCTGCCCATTGACTATATTTCCTAATTCCATTGACACTATTTTGTAGAATACACACATACAAAAGTTTTTAAAAAGCATCATTTTTTGGTAGGTGTGGGATAAGAAATATCATACTCAGTGCATATTGCTAATTCTAGGGATAAAATTACCTATTATTAGTTTTTGATACTACTTATTAATAGGATGAAGGTATGTAGTATATAATCAGGAAGCAACAAATCTAACAGATAATCAATATAAATGGACTTTATACCATGTGGTATATCAACCAAGAAATATGCATGCACGATTATAAGTATTTATTCAACACTGCTTAAGGCAGAGACTGTAGCTAATAAATACAAAGAGTAGAGGTACACAAAGCATACACTCTATTTTGAGGTTTCAGTTTCTATCACCACTTTGATCAGATATATTTATTTTAGTCCTAATTTACATTGATATTGCCAAATTTGCATTGATTATCAATTGATTACCCATACACTGGAATTTTTGATTAGCACCTCAGAGTAATGATAAGTTTATATACATTCATATTAGTGTTTCTTCCATTGTAGTTATGTTTTCTTTTTCTTTTTCTGGATCTTACATTGGTCTCCTGATCTTGTTTTTCAGGGCTTGATCTCTTTGTGTCTTGAAATGTCAAAACTATGACCAGATTCCAGAGGGTGATGATCTTACCCATATGCTCTTCAGGTTAAAACGAGAGTGCCTTCCATGACCTCCCTTACCAAGCTACTGTGTTACAGCAATCATTTGAGATTTTTTTTATTACTCAAAATAGTCAACCTGAAATACATTACACATACTTTCTCTTTCTACCTAAAATAAAGAGGAAAAATTATAAAACAAATGAAATAACAACAGTAGAAAACCACTTAATTTATTATTAGCACTTTTAGACTTTTATTCTGTTATCAGGTTACCCCAAAACTTAGATATTTGAAAGAATTAATACTATCTTACATAATTTCAAAGTCAGGAATGTGGGAATGGCTGATCTATTAGTTCTGATTCAGAGTCATTCACAAGATTGTAGTCAGGATATTGACGAGATGTGTAGTTATGTGATGGCTTGACTAGGGTGGGAGAATATGTTTGAAGCAACCTCACATTGCTGTCCAATAGAGGCTTCAGCTGGCTGTTGGCTGGAGGCCTCAATTTCTTCCCACATGAGCCTTTCCATAGAGGTCTTTATGACAGGACAGTTAACTATTCTGAGAGAGAAAGCAAGGAGGAATGCACAATTTTTTTTTATGATGTAGTCTCAGAAGTGACATACCATTTTTTTTCTTTTATTTATTCTACTGGTGAGAATACATTCAGAGAGTCATTAAGACTAGCTGACTCAATGAGAGGGGAATTAGGCTCCCCAACTTTAAAGAAATTGTGGATACATTTCAAAACCACTAGAACCTCTAATATATGGAGTGTTACAACAACAGATTGCTGGTAGATCTCTCTGATGAGAATAACTGATTTAAGAATTACTTTCCCTTCCTATTACTTCACTGCTCAATGACTTACCGAAGTTTCCTGTAGCTTCTGCTTCAGGCTCAATCCATGTTTAATTTCTAATGTTGCCTATACCCTTCCTCTAAGTGATAACAACTAACTTATAGTGTTAACTGAATTTTGTTATGAAATCTTATTTAACATTAAAACATTCTAGGCTCCAGATACCATAATTTCCACAGTACACTACAAAAATTAGGCTCTTTGCCCTTTATCTTAGCACAATGTCCTTCAATCTTTTCCCTTTTATTTTCTGAAGTCCTCCTATTTATTGTTCCAGGACTAGCTTAAGTCTTATATCTTCCATAATACCTCAGTTACCATTTTCTCATCAATTTTTGTCACCACTTCCTCTCTCTAAATCCAGATTGTCTTTACCACAGTGACACCTGTTCTTAGCACTAAACTGTTCTCAAATTGTTTTAGCTATGGTTGTGTTGTTTTCTCAAACTGGATCATAAGCTTTCAAAGAGAGAAACCATTTCTTTTTCGTCTCCATAGATCCTCACATAATTTGAAAAATACAGCAAATCCTCAACAAATATTTGCTGTTTTGTTTCTTTTTAATGAGATTGAGGAATGATTTTTATATACTTTATGTATAAATACCTAAAATATAGGATTTAAAAAATTTAAAAATTAGATATTTTTGTATATGTATTCCTTTTTTTAAATATAGAAATTCAAATGCACATCCAAAAGTTATCTTATGATTCCAGTCTTCATTTAAAACTGGAAAATAATGCATGGTAGGAAAAACTCCACTTGAAGGCATGAAATTCACAATATTAGAACATATCCTTATTATGATTGAACACAAATAACTTTTTGGTCTTACTTTTCTTTAAAATGTGGTTATTAACATAAATCAACCATAAGGAATATATTATTTCTTCTATTTGCTCTGGGTACTTTAAAATGTAGAACAATTTGATATTTAAAAAGGATTAACTCTACATAAGTTAACTTTTTTCAGTTCAATAAAGGAAGTCCTGTGAAAAAATGTCTATTTCCAGAGTCTTTTTCAGAATCTCTTTAAAAATATTAGCTATTGTAGTGTTATTTTTTAAAATTTAATTAAATACAGCATTTTATATTTTCACTATTTTCTTTTCAAAACGTTTAAATCTTCCTCTATGTAAGTGTAATTATAGACAGAAACATTTTGGACATAATTTTGGTTTTTAAAATTATTTATAATGAAGCATTTAAAACAATTTTTGAGGTATGATTGATATACAAAAAGATATACATATTTAATGTATACAACTTAAATTTGTAGACAAGTATGGAGATAAATCTGGTAAAATGTCACCATAATCTATGCTGTAAACATATTCTTTATTTCCAAATGTTTTCTCCCATCCTCCTTTATTATTACTATTATTTTGTGATAAACACACTGATAAGATCTAATGAAACATTTCAGATGTAAACAAAAATGATGAGTATAATGAACATCCATTTACCTATCTCAACAAATTAACATTTTACGAAGCTTGTTTTATGTTCACATTTTCCCTACTCAGTGAAGACCTTATGAAGATTATTGCAATAGACTTCTATTGTTAACCTGGGAGGCTTGGCACCTTCTCTCTCCTGTGTCTATATGAAATGGGATGTGAGAACTGATAAGCACCATGTTTTCATTTCCTGAGGATATTGAATCTTGGAGGGGTTCAATTTCTAACTTCTCTATGGTCAAATAATTCATTTGCAAAATTGGAAGGAAAGTCTAGATTTCCCGTCCCATTATTTTTTGCTTCCCCTTTGTTCTAGTGAAGAGTTTTAGAAAAGTTTACCAGTAGAATGTGGCTTTGGAAATAAACAAAAAAGAAATCACTGGAATCATGTTGCCTAAGCCACCTATTCCAGCTATTGTTCCATCAGCAGCTTAACCCACTTAAGACAATTACATATCTTTTTGTCCTCTGTGTCTGTGGCCTGTTTGCTCTTTTTGGTAATATTTTTCTAATTGATTCTATTGGGAACTTTAATATAATAATATTATTTTTAAGTTATCATAATTATGTTTATCCATTAAGCATGTGTAAGCTTTATATACTTTTTGTTTTTACTCAATTCTAAGTCCATCAACTAGCATCTCTAGAATAATGATAAATAAGACAATGTCTTTTGCTCATAATTTTACTTTTATTTTTTGATCCTTAAAAGTGATATATAATTGGGTCTATTCATATTTTATTAGCAGTTCTCAGCTGCAGTAAATATGAAACTGCTCTTTTTAATATCCATGGAAATGATTATATAATTTAGTATTTCAGTTTAGTAAATTATATTTCTAGACTACTACCAGTACATTCTTGGTATATGATTTTTTTTTCATTGTGTATTTTTGTTTACTGCTTTGATGAAATAATTTTGCCAATGTTTGTTATGACATTTACATTAATATTTGTAAATAAGATTTTATATGTGGTTTTAAACAATTGAATTTTTAACTATTTTGTTAGTAAATTTAACAAAAACTTATATAGCACTATGCATGAGGCATTGTTCTAAATTCTTTACAAATATTCATTTAGTCCTCATAGTAGACTTATGAAGAAAATACTATCAGAATCTCATTTTTTTAATTATAAAATTCAAACACATAGAGGTTAAGTATCACCAGTAAAGTTAGTTAAAGGTAGGTTTTTAATCCAGGCAATTCACAAGTAAAACAAGAGGGAGGAATTTTCTTGAAACTTAATCAGTATAATTGCCTGGTGTATGTTTGGAGATAATAGCTCACTGAGAATTTTCCTAAGGCCATAAGCATATTTACATTTTCACAGGAAAAAAATAGACTTAACTTAGATTTTCAATTTTTTTGTACACAAAAAGAAAGGAACCCCATAATAATTTTAATTCCCTGTGCCTTTGGTTATTTCCACATTCTAATTTTACATAATGCTTTTCATCTTTCATATTTATTTATTTATTTATTTACTTATTTATTTATTATTTTTTTATTTTTGATTATGTAACTAATGACTTACCTAGCATGCAATATCTCTGCAAAGAATCTACTCTTGCTTTATTTATTAGTCTGTTCCTAACTATTGATAAATTCATTAATATCTAGCAGTAAATCTTCAGTTTTCCTTGGAGAAAGTCCAAAATTCTCAATCCTTCTCTTAGGTACTTTTTTTGTGTTTGAGTTGTTGTAATCTGTCTCCTCAGTTGAGGTCAGCTTTTTGGAACCTCCTCCACTATATTTTCTCTCCTTCTGTGGTACAAATATCGGCATGGTGCACAAGTTAATTGCTGAAAAAACTTGACTGTATTTCCCTATTAAATATATCCTACCTCTCAATAAATCAAAAGAGCCTCAGAATGTACCTTCAATGAACCACATGAGTTTACACTAATTAATAAGAAATTATGGCAGCAATTTGGACCTGTATCATTGTCCCAATGCATTTATAATGCAGCTGATCAATGCAGATTGAGTTGTCAGTTACACTTAAAAACATACCTAATATACATTTTGAAAACTATTCATATTTATAAATTTTATGTTGACCCTCAGATAAACTTATGCCACAAAGCATAATCATCATATTATTCTAAGACTTTCTTTTGTTTGCTTTTGGTGTTCTTGTATTAGCATAGTAATCTTGAATCATTAACACGGTGACTTCTAAAATGGATAGTAAACCCTGAGAAGATTTCTACTCCCAGTGATGTTAATAATTTACAATTGGTGCTAGCTGGTATTTTTAGAGTTGGTGCTTATTATATGTGCCTGATATTCTTCAAAAAAGTTTGATATATTCAACTCTTCTCAAAAAAAATTATTTCATATTCATCTTCCCAAGATTTCTAGTACTGCAAAGGGTTGATAGTCAAGTTTGCCCATAGCCCTAGAGAAAAAAATTATAGAAAAACTATTAGATAGGATAAAGGCCAAATATTGAAAACTGTTATGTATATTTTATCTTTACTCACCATTTTATAAACAGCTGAAAGGGGGGAGAATAATTTCAAATTAGTTGAACTCCAAAGGGCATATGAAAACAGTGTTTACATTGCATCTGTAAAAGATAATAACACTCAAGTCTAGTACTCTCTCTCTAGCAAATGGTTTAATTGTTCTGAATTTTGTGTACAGTGTTCTGATCCATTTTAGGTCAATTAACTCAAAGTAAAACAAAGCCCACATGTGTATTTTTCCTTATTTCTTACATATCATTATGATGTGATAGAGGCTGATGACGTGACATTTATTTCATTAATCAGTAACTCTTTAATGCACTGTCATTGATTTGAGAAAATGTGATTTTTTCTGGACTTATTACACGTAGAGTCTTTGGAAACTGTCCTTTATTGTAAAGGATCTTAATATAGTTTACATCCTATTTATAGCCAAAGAAATTAATCCTGACTAGGGAATTCATTTTGAATTTCTTCTTTTACCATTTAGGTATTAGGAAGTTTGTAAGTCCAACATTCTCAAGATTTAACTTAAGGATCCTGGGGGAACAATTCAAGGGCAGGAGAAAGTGAAATTAGACTGAGGTTATTTCTGTGGGTTAGCATACTCAGTGAAAAATGAGTGGCTCCAGTGGATTTGGATCTGTTTATTGTTAAATAAACAGATTTAACAATTTAAAAAATATAGTCTGTTCAAATTAGGGCCTCCACTTTCTGTATCAATCACAAGTCTGATCTCACAACAGTGGCAGAGTCTGTAGGTTCTTTCTTCATCCTCACGTTATACTAAATTGCCAATCATCATCAAAGCGTGGGCAGGTTTCTTCTTTCAGATCACAAAAGGACTAAAAAAAACTGTTTTTACACGTAGTACAGATAGTTTTATCAACTGAATATAATGATCATGTGCAACCAATTGTCAGAACTAATTAACTCAAAAATCTCTTACATAATTACATTTACATAGATTAGTTAAGTTGACGATTAAATAGATGAATAACAGTTTAACCGTTTATAACTTGGGAAGTGCTAATATTTGGGTGCTTCTGCATAAATGTAGCAGGCCAACAGCTAAACATGTCTGAGAAACTATTTCAGCTACTCCCTTCTGAGAAGTTGACTAAATGTAAACACAGTCCCCTGCACTCCATAGTAAACAAAATAATTATATGAAACCTAAATAATCAGAGAAATTGAAAGATTTTAGTTGTAAATAGCCCTCAATTTCAGAGGGCTATTTCATCCAGTCTTTCTCAAACTTCTTTTAGTTTGACTAAGAGGATTTGATCTCATTTAAGACTTTAGAGCTTACAAACATAAAATATATATTCTCTGAATGAGTTCGTGAATGTATAGCCTAGAGCAGTAGTAGGCAAACTGTGGCTAGTGAGCCATATGCAGCTCATGAGCTGCAATTTGCCGCTCTGTTGACTAATGAGTTTGCTGACCACTGGGATAGGGGCTTAATCACAAGGAAAAACAATAGCCTGTAATTATTGAAATCAAGAGCCTAGGTCAGTGGTCGGCAAACTCATTAGTCAACAGATCCCCAGTTTGCCGACCACTGTCCTAGAGCAACTTACTGCTCCATTTGAACTCTGCTTTGCACCTTAACTTAAAAGTAAATATTGTATAACTAAAGGCCTGGTACATAAAATTCATGCACAAGGGATGTGTGTCACTCAGCCCAGCCTGCACCCTCTCCAATCTGGGACCCCTTAAGGGATGTATGACTGCTGGTTAGGCCTGATCCCAGTAGGATTGGGCCTAAATGGGCAATCAGACATCCCTCTCACAATCAAGGACTGCTGGCTCCCAACTCCTCATATGCCTGCCTTCCTGATTGCCCCTAACCATTTCTGCTTGCCAGCCTGATCACCCCTAATCACTCCCCTGCTAACCTGATTGATGCCTAACTGCTCCCCTGCCAGCCTGTTTGCCCCTAAATGCCCTCCCCTGCAGGCCTGGTCACCCCTAACTGCCCTTCCCTATCAGACTGGTCATCCCTACTGGCCCTCCCCTAAAGCCTGGTCCCCCCACAACTGTCCTCCCCTGTAAGCATGGTCCCCCTCCCCAACTGCCTTTCCCAGCAGGCCTGGTTGCCCCCAACTGCCTTGCTCTGCAGGCCCAGTCACTCCTAACTGCCCTCTACTGCAGTCCTGGTCCCTTCCAACTGCCCTCCCCTGCTGGCCATCTTGTGGTGGCCATCTTGTGTGTTGGAGTAATGGTCATTTTTCATATTACTCTTTTATTAGATAGGACTAGAGGCCCAGTGCATGAAATTTGTGCATGGGAGGGGTGTCCTTCAGCCCAGCCTGCACCCTCCCCATTCTGGGATCCCTCAAAGGATGCCCAACTGCCTATTTAGGCCTGATCAGGCCTAAATGGGCAGTCAGACATACCTCTCACAATCCAGGACTGCTGGCTCCCAACTGCTTGCCTGACTACCTTTATGATTGCTCCTAACTGATTCTACCTGCCAGCTTGATCAGCCCCCTAACCACGCCCCTGCCAGCCTGATTGATGCCTAACTGCTCCCCTGCAGCTTATTTGTCCCTAACTGCCCTCCCCTGTGGGCCTGGTCACCCCTAACTGCCCTCCCCTGCAGGATTGATTGCCCCCAACTATCCTCCCTTACATGCCTGGTCCCTCCCTACTGCCCTCACCTGCTGGTCATTTTGTGGTGGCTATCTTGTGTCCACATGGGGGTAGGAGCTTTGACCACATGAGTGTAGCCATCTTATGTATTGGAGTGATGGTCAATCTGCATATTACTCTTTTATTAGATAGGATAGAGGCCTGGTGCATTAGGATAGATAGCTGGTTTGCCCTGAAGGATGTCTTAGATCAGGGTGGGGGTTCCCTTGGGGCATGGGGCAGCCTGGACAAAGGGTCTGTGATGCTTTCCAGGCCAACCACACCCCCCAGCAACCCAAGCAGAGGTCCTGGTATCTGGGATTTATTTATCTTCTATAATTGAAACTTTGTAGCTTGGAATGGAGCCAAGCCTTCTGCTCACTCTGTGGTGACAGCCATTTCTGTTGGGATTTATTTATGTTCTATAATTGAAACTTTGTAGTCTTGAGTGGAGGCCTGGGCCTGCTAGGGTGTGTGGATAGCTTGGCTTCCTCCATTTCTGGGGCAAGCCTAGCCTCCCTCCTTCTCTCTCTGTGGCTGTAGCCATCTTGGTTGGTGTTAATTTGCATACTCACTCCTGATTGGCTGGTGGGCATGGCATTGGGTGCAGTGGAGGTACAGTTAATTTGCATATTACTCTTTTATTAGATAGGATGTTTGACATGAAGACTGCCTGCATTTATGACTCAGTCTGATCCTTAGTATCTGCTTCCAGCAGGTGTTCCTGCACAAGTCAGACATCATCCATGAAAGGCAGACATGCCTGAGCCTACTGTTAACCCCAGATCTGAGGATTAGAACCTAGTTAATGTAACTTGGAAATATTCACATAAAGAAAGGAGGATTTATTTCTACTAAGAGCTAGGGACATACTCATAGAAAGTGAATCTGCATTTATTTTATACCTATGTAAATTTGTAATTTAAAATATTTTATTTATCAAATTTTCATACATGAAGTACAGTACTTATTCACACTTTAAACAAAATTTTTCATTTTTTAAAAATACATTTTTTATTGATTTCAGAGGAGAAGGGAGAGGGAGAGAGACCTAGAAACATCAATAATGAGAGAGAATCATTGATTGACTGCCTCCTGCAGACCCGTTCCTGGGGATGAAGCCTGCAACCGGGCATATGCACTTGACTAGATTCGAACCTGAAATCCTTCAGTCTGCAGGCTCATGCTCTATCCACTAAACCAAACCAGCTAAGGCCAACATTTTTTATTTGAATGCTAATCATTCATAAGCTTGCTTCCTGTGGGTGTGAGGTTTGCATGTATTTTTCACTATACAGGAACTAGAATCTGGCAATGTCTGTGTTGGTTGGGTTAGGTCAGAGGTCGGCAAACTCATTAGTCAACAGAGCCAATTATCAACAGTACACTGATTGAAATTTCTTTTGGGAGCCAAATTTTTTAAACTTAAACTTCTTCTAATGCCATTTCTTTAAAATAGACTCACGCAGGCCATAGTATTTTGTGGAAAAGCCACACTCAAGGGGCCAAAGAACCGCATGTGGCTTGAGAACCACAGTTTGCCGACAGGGTTAGGTGATAAAGTGGCAATATTTCATTTGTCTTAGTATAGACTATATAATCTGTATCAATGGTATTTCTATAACACACTTTCTTTCAGAGTATGGTATCAAAGAAGAGAGGTTATTGAGGGGTTGATAGTAGGACACTGGGAACCTGGCATGACTGCCGGCCATCACATGATTTTGGTGGGCCACATTCTTTAGAAATTCTAAAATAACAACCTTTATCTTATTTCTACATATTTATTTGCTCAAAAGAACATTATTTTAACTTTTTAACTTGATTTAATAAAAAAAATCAATAAATAGATTTTCTATTTAATCTAAAATAAACTGCTTAATTTAAAGACTTAATGAGCAATGTGGACATTATGTTAATGATTGATAATAATACACCATTGTCTAAGAATATAGAGCTATTTTAACTAACTACAGATAACATTATATAAACACATTTTTTTCTGAATATGCAATTTTTAGATAGAGGAAAACATTCACTTTAAGAATGGCTGATTCTGATGTTCATATAATATGGAAATTTTTTGATTACTGAAAAGTAAGGAGAGTGAGAGGGGGAGAATAAATTTCCTATCAATCATATTCATAAACTTTCCAAATTTTTCCAAATTTGAAATAAAATTGAGTCTGTCATTTATCAAGGAGCATGTCTGGGTGAGTGATTAATGCCACCCACCTGAGTCTCTCTGAATGCAGTTCGGTTCCCATGGCAGGAGGAAGATAGACTAAATGAAAGCTGTATCACATAAAAGGTCATATTTTTTACAAGTGCAATTTGTCCTCAAGATATGACAGAAAAGTTTGCAGTCCCAAAAGTAATTTTTTTTTTAGTTGCTCAGATGCCCCCTGATGTCCTCATTATGCATAACGGTCATTTTTGTGCTAATAGTGTCTATTATGATGTTTTTACAGGTGGAAATGAAGGCAGCATGGCAAAAAGGTCATGCACACTGGTGGGTTTTTGTCAAAAGCAAAGATAAACCCAAAGTTTCTGGCTGCCACTCATATGGTTAGAACACCCTAGGCTTCCAGGAACACATCCAGAAAGTCGTTTTCCAGCCTGGATGCTCTGCATTCATTATAGTCTAAACTTTGGCAAGCACGTTTAAGAGCCTTCTTTCCCGAACATGGAAGACAGAGGGAGGAGAAAATCTATTTCAGGATTTAAGATTTTCTTTCTTCTCTGGCACTTCTGTATGATACTTAGCTTTTCCAACCTAATCTAACTTGTTCAATGAGTTTCCAAAAATTCCGTGGTCTTCCACACTGCATATCACCCCCCCATATAATCTTGAAATAGATTATTTACAAATTTGGGGTCTGCATGTTGGGCAGATTTCAGTCATGCCAAAATGTGACACTGATTGGAATGAATTGATGACAATTGTCTCCTGCTGAGTGCAATATGAGCTTGGAAGTATAAAACACATTATCTCCAACATCTACTAAGGGCTGTTTCCTCTGAAGCTCCTGGTGCAAGTGGATTCTCCCTGGTCCATCTGTTCTGGATCGAATACATCCTCACCTCTCTTCTCTGAGCCCATCTTTCTCTCTTTCACAGACACATACCGATTCCTGCTTTTTGGTCACTTTTGCTGAATCATTTCCTCTTTTCTCTAATTTTTCTTAATTGAAATTAAGAAACTTAATTCCATCCAATGTAAGCGTTTTTATTTACATGGTTAAATCTTTTTAAAAATCACAGAATTTATTAATGAACTCTTCTTGTTAAAATAAAAATAAACAAGCCTAACAACTCCTTTTTCTTCCAGTTTTTGGAGTCTCTTAATAGGTCTCAATTTTAGGAATTTATTTCATTTAAAAGTTATTTTTAGCATTTAGTCCTGTGGTATTGATAGTTTAATATGTATCCCTGGCATAGTCAGACAAAGCTATGCAAGGCACAATCACACCACGTACTTTACATATCGTAGCATTGCATAGCTTACATATCTTATGATTCTGCAGTGAGGAAAGGTAGACTATTTATCAACAAATGTTCAAGGAATCAAAATATACCAGTAGTCATAATTAAAATTGGCCTATGTTAACTGTGTAACTTTCTCCTCCATCTGGCCAGGTTTGATTATTTCTCTTGAACATTTCCCTTAAAATCTAAGTTATTAGATTTGCAGAGATTACAAATACTCTAGTAAAATATGGATATTAATTACATCACTATTTTGCTAGTCTCAAGCCACAATTGTTCATCATGTTTGTTCATTTGTTGTTTTATTTTTTACAGGCTCAGCTGGTTGATCCTGTAATGCTGTTCTAGTCTCAATGTAAAGAGACAGTTGATTACATCAGGCCACCAATGACATGCACTTTAATCCATGCATTTGTGAGATCATTTATGACATTCAAATTTGCCTGGATACCTACAAGAATAAACTATTCTCAGTTTGCTTTTTGCTGGACACAAACATTTTATGCTTTTTAATTTTATTGCAAAAGTATAAAGGACTGCACTCCTCTTGTTACAATAACAATCACGATATTTAGTGCCTCTTGTGTACTATTTGTACTATAGAACAAAAAAAAAGCCTGTGGTGGGATAATTATTTAGCCAATATAACAAAATCCAAGAGTCAAGAATTATTAAATAATTTGGTAGGACCAGTGAGGAAATGTCAATGTTTCAGTCTTTTTTGACTGGAAAAACATCTAGAGATCTTGGGAAGAGCTGAATTTGGGGGCCAGTAGAGATTATAAGAATAGAGACTAAGACCTTCTTGGCAATAACTATTTCAGTTTGAGAAGGGAATCAACTAAGAGGAAGAGAATTAAACTATTGATTAATTATGCATCAAATTATTCATTCTTTAATTAGCCATGGGAGGATGATTTCTGCTCTCAGGGGTTATAACATAGCTGGAAAGAAAGACAAAGGAAAAGAAAAGAATGGCATTTTAACATGTACCACTGACTTACAATGTGAGGTGATTTTTTTTTTTCTTCCATAGACAGTCACTGACTGACTATGTGTACCAGGCTGTATACCTCATAGAGTGTAGAAACAATGCACATTCATGAAATTGAGAAGGCCTGTGATTACTGTGGAATGGAATGTTTTACAGGGGAAGCTGCATTTGATGAATGAATAAGAGAAGTTCAACAGGTGTAAAAGCAAGCACTTGTCTGTGAGGTATGGCATCCTCATCAGCACCCTGAGGTGGGGAGGGGAATTAGCTTGGTGCACTTTGTTGTCCTTGCCCCTTTGCACACATTTCCCCTTCTTCAGGGAACAGGACCTGATTTGGCCCTGAAGGAGGGAGAGTTGCTGAAGCCAAGAAGTAATGAGGGTCTTTGGGATTGGTAGAAAGGAGGGATGTAAATAGTAGAGAAAGGGAAAGGGAATTGGGAAGGTCTTGGAGAGTCAAGATGGTAAAGAACATGCTGACTAATCATACTAAGCCAAATAATGTACTGGGATTTTGATTCTTAACATTAGGAAGATGCAATAAAAATAAATATTTCAGGATGCAATCACCTAAATATTAATATGGCAACCACCGTATCAGGGAAAACATTTTTCGTCTGATCTTGTGTCCCCCAAATGTGAGCACCAATGATGATCCTAAAGCTGTTTGATCTTTCTTTACAGCTTCCAACTCTACAGAGCAATCATTCCAAAAAGGCTTCGAATTTTGGAGGAAATTGCTTGATTTATTTGTCTCAGGGGAAATAAGAGATGAATAAGGTAGTAATTGGTTTCCATGTCTTCTGCTTGAAGAACATTAAAGGCGTCCTTTGAGCCTATCTCCTAATCACTCCCAGACTGAGTCCCTGCTCTGTGCCCCAGGCAGAAGATAGCCTGTCACAGAACTCACCTTCTGATGTCTGGTATCAGCTACATGATTATCATAAGGTTAATTGTGGTCTTGGAATCTCTCCCTTCTCTGCAAACCACTAGAGGAATCTTTGAAGTAGATGGCTATCATCCTGGTTTTGTATAAACAGGTAACTGGGGACAATTTGTTCCCCAGGGGACATTCAGCAATGTTTGGAGATATTATTGACTATTAGACAGGGTGAGTGCCTTGTGGGTAGACACCAGAGATGCTGTTGCTAAATATCCTAAATTACATAGAATAGCCTGCTCCTGCCCTCCCCCAAAATAATAATTATCTGGCTCCAAATGTCAATAGTAGTGAGGCTGAAACTCTTTGGCCTAGGGCTGGATACAGGCTGTCTTCTTGGGACTGGAAACAATGAAGCTGCATAGGGTCACACACTCAGTAGGGGCTTAGAATTTAATGTCTGCAGTTACTCTATTAAAATTCTTAATGATTTTACTTTTGGATTTGTGCTTTGTACTAATACATGGATTTCCAGAGGGGGGGCGGGGGGGCGGGGTGTGGTGCTGGGGAATTGGACTCTCAGCTCATGCAGGGTCTGGTCTCCAATTACCTCCCTTACCCATCACAGGGTTCTAACCCACCTGCTCACTGCCCCTGCCTTGGGAATGATGCTACTCTCCACCCTTGCAGGAGGCTGGGAGCAGGCAGGGAGAGGGTAGTGATTGGTCATATGGCTTTGGGTGCCAAATCACCAGCAGGGACCTGTGCTCTTGTGAAGGTCCAAACTTGCCTGGTGTATCCTCATGGCAAAGAGAGTGTACGTTCAAATAGCAAATAAAAACGAAGCCAGGATGAGAGAGGGAAAAATTGTAGGAAAAATGTTTTTTTGTATGATTTGGTTTTCCTGATGTTTGAACAAGGGGCTCCCCCCGTCCCCCCCCCCGTTTTTTTTGTTTGCATTGAGGCATCAAATTGTGTGTGGGGGGGGGGGGGGATACATAATATTTTTT
>JAAGEH010000018.1:23464708-23542651 GCA_011751065.1 Lasiurus cinereus | reverse complement strand
ATATTTTTTATTTCAGTCAGTGTATGTTTAATTTCTATTTGGTCCTTTATCATCTTTAGTTGGACCTTTTTCATCTCCTCTTGGGTCTCACTAAATTTATCCATCTTTTCTAGCATATTCTTGAAAAACCTTACAAGTGTGGTTTTGAACTCTATATCCAGTCGTTTTTTTCCCTCCATTTCTTTTGTTTGTGATCCCTTCCCTTGTCTCGGCATTTTCACTATGCCGGGGAAACTTCTGTGTTGAATTCAGCCTTATGATACCAGACACAAAACCGAAGAAGCCTCTGTTGAGCTTGGGAGGGGTGGAGTCTCAGGGCTTAAGGGACCGCCTTGCCTTCCAGTCGGCCCCGCCCTCCACGGCCCCTGAGTCTCAGGTGACTGGGTAATCGTTGGAGTGGTTCTTGTGCCTCTAACCGCTGCCTTTCCAGCTCCCCTGCGCAGCAGGACCTCACGAGTCTAGGTCCCAGGGTTTTGTCTGAAACAGGGGCTCAGTGGAGTCAGAAGTGGCACAGTTGGGAGGGTCTATCCCCCCACCCACTCACGAAAGCCAGCAGCACAATCAGCAGTCTGATCTGCGCACAGTGCCGTGCACGCCACCAGGCCTTTGATCTTTTGCGACTCCCCTAAGTTTCCGTGCACTTCTCCCTTTTCACAGTCCAAACTCCCCCCGTATGAGTTTCGGCTGGATCTGGGGTTTAGTGTCGTAGGATAAGGGGTTCAATGCCTTTGAGAGTCTCCGTTTCCCTCCCGCCAGAGAAAGCCAGCCAGGTACTCCGGCACCACGCACGCGGCTCCGTACCTCAGCTTTTTGCATCTCCTCTGGGTCTCCGTGAGCCCCTCTCTTTCCTTCTAGTTGTAGAACTTCCACTCAGCCAGCTTTCCTGTGGTTCTGGATGATGTCCGTTCTGTCTTTTAGTTGTAGTTTTGAAATTGTTGTGCGAGGCAGCAGTGTAGGTGTTTACCTATGCCGCCATCTTGGATTCCCTCCTAGATACATAATATTTTAAGATTCTTGATTATTAAGCAAGTTCTCCTCAATGAATGGTTTTGTCCTTGTATCGGATGCTCTTCTTAGAGATCCTGGAGAGTCCAAGCTATATGCTCTAAAACGATCTTTGGGACTATCTGCCTGCTGTCTATTGACCTTCTAGGAGGGTTTTGCTTTACCATGCACCAAATTTGTTCTAATTCCTAAAATGTCAATGCAAGTAACGCTTGGTCTTGAAACAAAAGTTTGTCACTGAATTTTGAGTTACTTTGTTTTCCGTAAAGCAGGGTGAGTTTTTAAAGCATGTTGTGTTTTTTCCCCCCTTTTTTAAATTTCTCATGTTGAAGTTTAAGAGCATGAAAAATAAAAACCCACATTCCAGTGACTAAAAGTATCTTCATGTTAGTGTTTTTTTATTCAGCTCATTGATCATAATGATAATTACGAACTAAACTTTGATACTCAAAATATAATAGTGATGATTTAATGCTAACAATCTCCTTTGCCGTGTTCTTATGTATGTGTTTGATTGGTTTTGTTTCCTTCTGGTTTCTCTTCTTTTGTTCATTTTGTCACAAAACATTTTCTTTAAAGCTTATGTACTTAAAAATATTGTTGATCTGGCTGGAAAATAAAGAATGAATAAAAAAAAAACACATTTGTGACTGCTGAAAATCACTTAAATATTTTTTTTTTACAATGTGCTATAGAAAACTATTACTTTACTTTTTATGAGAAACTTCCAGTTCTGGGAGTTTGTAGTCCCCCAGAGGGGGGAAAATGTTTTCCTAAGCTAGATGTATTAGTGGTAAAATGGATAATTGGAGCTTGTTTCAGTGGGATCTGTGTAGTCCCTGACAGCTCATCTTTGCTTTCCAGGGAGGCTTGTCAAAATCTGTATGATATGTGTCTGTATTCTAAGGATCTTAAAACCTCAGAACCATCTATCTTTGACTTTAAGCGATTTTTTACGTGTCCGGTGACATGTTCAGATGCAGGTTAGAGACAGTAAGATCTGATTTAGGCTCACTAGGTTTTGGGGAAAGCCCCAGAAGCTCATTATCCTCGCTGGCGTGTTGCAGTTCATATCATTCTTTGGCAAAGTAAAACGGAAGTCACTGTGTAAGTGCCTCCCCGCCCTCTCCTCTTCCTCCCGCTCCCTGCAAGACTCTATAAGTACCTGTTTCCTAATTGAAGATTCAAACTCATGTGAGGAGTTGCTTGAATCTTTCAGAAAAAAAAAAAAGGCTTCAAAAAGCTCTAGCTTGTCATAAAAATAACAGCAGATATCAAACTTCTATTTCAGATGGGTTACTGCTGCTATAATTAAATGTTCTTTATTATGAACGTTAAATTCATGGTGAAGAAGTAAGAGCAATTGCTTCCCAGAATAAGATAAGCTTTAAAGGGTGTTGCCGTTTTGAGGTAATGTTCTATTATTATAAGATGGGAAGCCAAAGTGGGGAGAAAGCCCTTTGATGTTAGATGTAAATGTTAAAGATGTACGGTTAAATATTTGGTGCCAACTCCTGCCTGCATGATCATCTATGTTTATTTTTAAGATGTTACTTTTCATAATGTGGCTGCTTGCCTGGTTGGGAAGATTGATGGGTGACCCGGAGTCAATCACATTGATTAGGTGACAGCCTGTACTCTGAACAGCAGCCAGGGCGGTGGCCTGCAGAATTGTCTATTGTTGGCAGTAGCTGTAACCTTGCAATGTGGACAGCGTAATGGTTTTCCATAGATTAAACCGGTCTGTCTTCAGCTGTTGCAGGCCAGTAGGTTCTGTTGACCTTGGGGGCCTCCAAACCATCAGCATCTGTGTAATGTAACTTCTCAAGCTCTGTTTCCTTTCCCACTTTTCTTTCACTTGAGTGTAAAACTGTCTTGTGTCTTCACGGTTGGGGCAATCAATTCTGAGCCAAAGAGGGCATTATTCTTTTCTAATAGAACAAATGAAAATCTATCATCATTATTTGTCTCATCAAGAAATTATTTGGAAAATGCTCTCCTCCAGTGCTGATACCAGAGAGAGTGTGTTTTGCAGGGAGAATCTCCTAACAAGTATTTTTAATTTAGGTCTGATGTCTAGTAAGTGAGGATGTAATTCAGCATTTGGGATGGATCCTACAAGGCGGTCAATCAGAACTGGATAAGTGTAGCTTTTGGAATCAAACAGTTTTACAAGGCAATATTCAAATCTTGAGTATGGGAAAAATAACAATAGTGCAAAATAGGTAAGTTTTGAAAGTCAAAATGTGCCCAGGTCCAGTATTCTAATGATTTGACTAATCTATAATAATAAAAGTGTAATATGCTAATTAGACCAGACAGCTGAACAGCCTTCTGGACATCATTCCAGACATCCTTCTGGACAAAGCTGCCATGGCGGGGACAAGGCAGAGGTAGTTAGGAATGGTCAGGCAGGCAGGCGAGCAGTTAGAGGTGATCAGGCAGGCAGGCAGAGTGGTTAGGGGTTATCAGGCAGGTAGGCAGAGGGGTTAAGGGTGATCAGGCAGGCAGGCTAGTGGTTAGGGTTGATCAAGTAGGCAGAGGGGTTAGGGGTGATTAGACAGACAGGCGAATGGTTAAGGGTGATCAGGCAGGCAAGTGATTAGAGTTGATCAGACAGGTAGGCGTGTAGGTATAGGAAATTAGGCAGGCAAGCAAGCAGTTAGGGGGGCCTCAGCAGGCAGGCTGAGTGGTTAGGGGTGATTAGGCAGGCAAGTAGAGTGGTTAGAGGTGATCAGGCAGGCAGACAAAGGGTTAGGAGCCAATGGTCCTGGATTGTGAGAGGGTACAGGCTGCGCTGAGGGAACTCCACCTGCTGTCATGAATTTTGTGCACTAGGCCTCTAGTATATTCATATTTACTTCTAAACTATCCCATTTTTAGTGGCAACCTTTATCTCCTTTCAAATTCTTCCAAATACTCCAGCTATAGTTTTCTTTCTTCAAATTATTCCTTCTATCTGAAATGCCTGAGTTATACTTCTTTGCTTATTTCAAACATTGAAGTCCTTGGGCAAATGACCTTTGAAAAGAAGATCTCACCAATAACTTCCATAAAAATTAATTATTTTTAAGATTCTGGATATTAGTTTGAATCTGCTAAAATTGTTATAATTTTAATTTTCTCTATTATTTTGAAATTGTGCAAGGAATTTCAGATATGGGGATGTTTTCTTGCCCAGCCAGCATAGCTCAGGGATTGAGTATTGATCGATGAACCAGGAGGTCATGGTTCAATTCCTGGTCAAGGTCACTTGCACGGGTTGTGGACTTGACCTCAGTGTGGGGCATGCAGGAGGCAGCCAATCAATGATTCTCTTTCATCACTGATGTTTCTATAACCCTCTCCCTCCCTCTCTGAAATCAATAATATACATGAAATGTTTTCTTTTTTCCTTTATATAAGAATATCTTTCAACTTTTTCCATTGTGATATTATCAGATTTTTATGAAATCTATGAAGTCCAGAGATCCAATAAATATTGACCTATATTTTCTTTTAAGATTTTAAAACTTTTGGTTTTTATATTTATCTCTGTAGTAAAATTACCTAAATTTTTTTAATGTAATACATAAAGATGGAATCCAAATTTTGCTCTTAACAAGCAGTTAAACAAGTGATAAATAACATTTTATTTTTCTTTTTTATAAAACTGTGAGGGAATAAAATATAACGGAATAGGTGATAAAACAAAAGCTATGACTAAAGAATTAATGGTAAACAATGAACACAAATAAAAAAAATAAAGACTCATAGGCACAGACAATAGTATAGTGATTGACAGAGACAAGGAGGGTAAAGGAAGGTTGAAGAGGATAAGGTGGGGCTAAATGGTGATAGAAGGAGACTTGACTTGGGGTTGTAAATACACAATGCAATATTGGAATGATATTGGTTTAATATAATTATATGGGTTTCAAGTATACAATTCTACAATACAGGTGATTTAATTAAAAAAAACTAAAATAAATCTGGTAAATTTGGCTATGGAATAGACTTCTAGTATATGTTATATAGCCTCATAATGTGGACATCCTATATAATAAATGGCTAATATGCAAATCAACCAAATGTCGCTATGACTCTCATTGACCATGAGGGACATATGCTCAACACAGAAGCTGCCCCTGATGGTCAGTGCGCTCCCACAGGGGGAGTGTGGCTGAGCCAGAAGCTGGGCTTACAGCTGGTGAGCCCAAGAGCACTGTCAGGAGCCTCTCCCACCTCCAAGGCAGCGCTAAGGAGCAGTGAGCCAGGCTGTGAGGGGTCCTGGACTCCGAGAACCCCAGACTACAAGAGGAATGTCTAACTGCTGGCTTAGACCTGATCCCCCAATCCCCAATCAGGCTTAAGCTGGCAGGTGGACATCCCTCAAGGAGTACCGCACAGACCAGGCTGAGGGACAACCACCCTCCCAGGCATGAATCTCATGCACCAGGCCTCTAGTATGTATATATATAATAATACACTATAAATATATTATGAATATATATTTATAGTTAGGAGAATAAAGTGCAGGAGATATGTAAATATGCTGACTTCAGGTTTTATGTCTGTGGTTTAAAATATATAATTTAATTTAAAATATAATATAGAAATGTAAGAATATCTAAATATACATAGTGACTGAAATTGGGTAGGATAATAAATATTATGAGAAGTTGGAAATGGAAATGTTTCAGTCTCATCATAGCTAACTAAGGATTTAATTAATTATCTCAATAATTGAAGGATTATGCCTTATATAATATTATAGTTATAAAGTTAGTTATTAAAATAAAAAGTTAATACTATGTAATTTTTAATTAGGCTTTCCAAGTGTTGGTATATTCTGTAAGTTTTATAAAAACTTGGCCTTGAATTTAATTATTGATAAAATATTTTCTAATGATTTCTGATTTTAATCAATTTTCTAGTTTTAATACATGTCATTCAATTAATGTGACATGTAAAGTTGATTTTTTATAGTTACTGATGTTTTATGTATTGTATGAGCATGAATTTTCTTTTAAAAAATTAGCTGTCAATGGGTATTTACCAATAAAGTATATTTCCTTTTATAGGAAAGATGCATAGTATAAATCTTTCCATTTAACTTGTTAAAATATATTAGGAATGCTTTCTACGTCCTTTTTTCACATATCACTCTGATGATGCTTTTTTGTTTATCTCTCTATTTTTATCACCTAATACTGTGTGTGCTCCTAGTAAGTGCACAAAAAAATACTATCTTCCTCCCTGGGACTAAGAAGAAAGAAATCAGAGCTCTCTAGGCCTCCCTTCAGACTTCCTGCTTAGGTACTTGACTTGCCCTGTCTACTATGTGGCATCAGCATTACTTCTCCAAAGGGCTTGAGATTATTTACAGCTGTATTTTGGAAATGAGAGAAATATTCATGAAATATGCACAAAAAAGGAAAAGAGAACAGGGTTGTTAATGTACATTTCAAGGAGAGAAAAAATGTTTTTCTTAAACCTGTTTATTTTTATACACTTCTGAATCTGGGATTTTTATACATAGAGATATGCTGGCAGTTGCAGGGAGAGTGTAAGGTGTAATAATTCAAACTATGTAAATTCCAACCCGAATATTTCTCATTCTTTTTCTCCTAACCCAGAAAGAATTTATATTCATTTTCTTTCTTGATGGAAACTTCCTAACTGCCATTTCTTCTTCTTTGTTAGGTAAAAGTTGCCCTCCTCACCCTCCCCTAGTGGAAGGGCCAGGGAGTTGACTGGGGAGTATGAGATCATTAAAAAGGAGAATAGATTGTGAGTTATTTATAAAATATATCTTCATTACATTGATTTTCATTTTTTAGGGTCAAGCCATTGACAAGGAAAGGAAACTTTTATTATAATTGCAGGACAGAATGTAAATGTCATTATCTTTGATTGTGTAAAGACAAAATTATAGTGGCTAAGATTTATCTACAAAAGGAGGCAGGGATGATACAGGTTAATGCCTACTTTTATAAAGTTGGGTCAAAAAATTCTGCCTGTGTTTGATGGGACAAGTAATGAAGATTTAAATCAATCATTTTGCTTGTACAAATCAGTAGAGAAATTAGAATAGTGACATAATTTTGCCGATAGAAAAAACGAATAAGTAGACAGAAGTCAAGAGATATCTTTTAATGTTAGTAGTTCAAGAAATAGGGTTCAATCCTGTGCTCAGTTGGTTGAGCATCATTCTGTGCACCAAGAAGTCAGTTATGTGTATAATATCAAGAATATTTCAGAATCAGCAAAGAACAGCATCAGCAATAGTTGTGTTCAAGAAAATGAAGGAAAACCAAGTTTACTAGATCATACTGAATAAAGAGCAAAGATGATGAGTGTGATGGAAATACAGATAAGTATTTGCTCTCACAGGGAAGTTTGAAGGCATTGGTAGACATCTGACATAATTTTAAATGTAATGGGAAACTACCCTGGGGTTAAACCAGAGGTAAAAGAATCCAATTTGCATATTGACAAATCATTCTGGCTTCCCTGTGGAGAAGGGAATGAAAATGGGGTAAGAAAAGAATTCTGTAGCTCAATTATGATTGCATTACTGGAGTCTGGAAGAGAGATGGTAGTGGTTTAATTTAGGGAGGTGGATAGAAAGTAGATGATTCAAATACTCTCCCCCTCCTAGAAGCATGCCTGTGCCTTTCTCTACCCAATCTCCCCTCCTCCTCATTCCCTAAGCGGATCACCTTTACCTTCTTCTCTCCTAAACTGGTTTTCTGATCCCACTTATTCTACCTCTGTAACTTACTAAATAAACTGTCTCTTATTAACAACAAAAAAATCAAATTAGATGGATTCAGCACACATGGTTGAGGGACTTATTCTCATATACTTTCTTCACTCTAGATAAAAAGTAGTCCCCTCTCTTCTCTCAGTAACTAGACTCTTTGAAATTTTATCCTCTCATATAGTACTACCCTTGATCAGTAATCTCTTCTTTATCAATTATCTTCTTCAGCCACACCTTCATTGTTATTGTTACCTTAGCATATATACATGATCAAGTCTCTCATCTGTATAATTTTTCAACAAACTTCCTCCCTCTGTGGTACATTTCTACCTACTGCCCTTCAAAATCTTACCCATCTTTATTTTCTATCACTCAGAATTCTGCCTAAAATTATGCCCCTTAGGGCAGAGGTCGGCAAACTGTGGCTCGAGAGCCAAATGCAGCTCGTGAGTCAAGGTTTGCCACTCTGTTGACTAATGAGTTTTTGGACCACTGCCCTAGGGCCTTATGTAATCCAAAAATGTCAAATGTAATGTATTATTTTCATTTCATGTCTTGACCCCTGTATGACAACATAAACCATTTGTGTCTGTGATATGCTTTATTTCCTTATGCTTATGGCAAAATTCTTTGCTAATTCTTTCTCTGTGTTTTTCAAGGATTGATAATTCACTTATGGCATCTCTTCATCTCCCTGTCCTTAAATGAATAATCTATAGTGTTTTATCTTTCCTTCTTTTATTCTCTCTCTCTGCCAAGTCTCTCTGGATTGTCTCCATGATCCTTAAGTAGCCATAAAGGCTACTTATTGTAGTTGAATTCCAAACCTTTCTTTTCCAGCTCTATGATCCTAATCCTATCCATATATAGTCACTGCATTATATTCCCTTATTTTTCTTTCCCACAACTTAATAATATGGCCCTTTTTTTTTCTTTGTACTATAATACAACTAAGTATCTAAAATCCCCAAAGAGATGGTCTTGAGTGGAAAATTGATGTTACCATAGAGCCATCTTGCATGTGAGAATTTGAAACAGCCTAGAATGCAGTGAAGGGAAGGAAATGAATGAATCTGGGTTAAATCGTTTACTGGTTATTTCCTGTAGAAGCTGTGAGTTACAAATGTTGGCTCTTGGCTGGGCACTGTAAATGCAAATTTCTCCTGAAGAAAATGTTGAGACATTCTAAGTTAGTTGAAGTCAATTTTCTAAAGTAACTTTTATTTGCTTTTTAACCACATGAATTTTAAAATTTCTTTTTAAAATATCTCTTAAAATTTTAGTCTTGAAAATTTAGAAATAAATGGAATAGCTATCTAGGGGAAAAATAATTCTTTCATTGGGGAATCATGTCTTGGAGCCCTTGATAATGATATTGTCACCCTCCTTTTGTTGTAAAGGCAAAATGCTAAAAGTAATCATTGTTATATTTTAGAGCAAACTTCTTTTAACATTTTCTCACCATTTCACTTTATTTTTATGTGAACAAAAAATTCTAGGATGTTTATTATAATGCATCATTGGTGAATATATATGTGCAGCTGAGGCCAAAACTGTTCTTCAAAGTTTTAAAAAAATTAATATACATAACCACAGCATGCAGTAGTATGAACTCAGAGGAGACAAGCTAATTGAAATGCAGGGGGAAAAGTTCTGATTTTTACTAATAAAAATAAAAAACTAATAAATTTTAGCTTTAATTGATAAATGATAGTTAAATCTATACTAATAAAAGAGAACCATGCAAATTACCATCACTACACTACACTACCAGCCAATCAGAGTGAGTATGCAAATTAACCTGAAAACATGGTGGCAGCCCCACCCCCCTGCCTCTCTGGGCCTGTGGGGGTCTGAGAAGTTGAGCGCCAGTGCCTGAGGCTGGCTGCAGCCCAGGAGACAAAGAAGCCGCCTGCCCCATGATCCCAGGTCGCAGTCAGATGGAGAACTCACCCACACTGCATCCCAGGGAAGATGGAGAAGCCACCTGCCTGCAGTCCAGGCACCAGCACCTGAGGCTGGCTATAACCTGGTAAACGGAGAAGTTTCCCACTCCACAGTCCTGGGCACCAGTATTTGCGATAGACTGAGGCCTGGGAGATGGAGAAGCTGCCCACTGTGTGGTCCCCGGTACCAGCACTTGCAGCTGCAGCCCAGGTGAAGCCATGTACTACCCACCATCCCGTGTAGCTGCAGCTGGCCTGGGCACCTATGGCTGACCAGGGGGAGGGAAGCCCAGATCCTGGGTGCCTGTGGTCAGCTGGAGGAGGGAATCCTGGGTCCCGGATGTGAGGCTGAGGCAGAGGTGGTTAGGGGCAATCAAGCCAGTAGGGGAGCAGATAGGAACAATCAGGCTGCACGCAGAAGAAGTTAGGGGCAATCAGGCAGGCAGGCGAGTGGTTAGGAGCCAGCAGTTCTAAGTTGTGAGAGGGATGTCCGATTCCCAGTTATCCTCTGAGGGGTCCCAGATTGGAGAGAGTGCAGGCTGAGCTGAGGGGCACCCTCCCCCCACCCAGTGTACACATTTCATGCACCAGGCCACTAGTTAATTATAAACACAATGTCAGTTCAGTCTCTAAGAAAGAGTTGGCATTGAGGAAATTAAACATTATTGTTATATCAGATTTTGAATTTGGATATCCCTAACTCTAGGAAAATACATTTTATGGTATCTGTTTGTAAATTTGGGGTTAGAAAAAGTACATATATTGATGAAGTATTCTAATAAGATTGAGGGTCCCTTTAAATTTTACTTTTCTTATCTTGCATTCTTCAAAATATTGCCATATATATTTTTAAATGAAAAACTTATTAGTATACCTATATAATCTATTAAAAATGTATTTGTGGGGGAATCCAAGATGGTGGCATATGTAAACACCTACACTGCTGCCTCGCACAACAATTTCAAAACTACAACTAAAATACAGAACGGACATCATCCAGAACCACAGGAAAGCTGGCTGAGTGGAAGTTCTACAACTAGAAGGAAAGAGAGGGGCTCACAGAAACCCAGAGGAGCTGCAAAAAGCTGAGGCACGGAGACGCGTGCGTGGTGCCAGAGTACCTGGCTGGCTTTCTCTGGCGGGAGGGAAACGGAGACTCTCAAAGGCATTGAACCCCTTATCCTACGACACTAAACCCCAGATCCAGCCGAAACTCATACGGGGGGAGTTTGGACTGTGAAAAGGGAGAAGTGCACAGAAACTTAGGGGAGTCGCAAAAGATTAAAGGCCTGGTGCCGCGCAGGGCAATGTGCGCAGGACAGATTGCTGATTGTGCTGCTGGCTTTCACGAGGGGGTGGGGGATAGACCCTCCCAACTGTGCCACTTCTAACTTCACTAAACCCCAGTTTTGGGCGAAACCCTGGGGACCCAGACTCATATGGTCCTGGAGCACAGGGGAGTCTGAGGGGCAGCAGCCTAGAGGCACTGCGAGTGCCCGCAAGCGCGCACACAGGGACCACTCCAGCAATAACCCAGTCACGTGAGACTCAGAGGCCATGGAGGGCGGGACTGACTGGAAGGCAAGGCGGTCCCTTAAGCCCTGAGACTCCACCCATCCCAAGCTCAACAGAGGCTTCTTCGGTTTTGCAAGTCTGGTATCATAAGGCTGAATTCAACACAGAAGTTCTCCCAGCATAGTGAAAATGCAGAGACAAGGGAAGGGATCACAAACAAAAGAAATGGAGGAAAACAAACAAGTGGATATAGAGTTCAAAACCACGCTTGTAAGGTTTTTCAAGAATATGCTAGAAAAGATGGATAAATTTAGTGAGACCCAAGAAGAGATGAAAAAGTTCCAACTAAAGATGATAAAGGACCGAATAGAAATTAAACATACACTGACTGAAATAAAAAATATTATACAGAGTCCTAACAGCAGACTAGAGAAAGGCAAGGATCAAGTAAAAAATTTGAAATATAAAGAAGCAGAAAACATTCAACTGTAAAAGCAAGAAGAGAAAAGAATCCAAAAATGTGAAGATAATGTAAGGAGCCTCTGGGACAGCCTCAAGCGTACCAACATCAGAATTGTGGGGGTGCCAGAAGAAGAGAGAGAGCAAGATACTGAAAACCTATTTAAAGAAATAATGACTGAAAACTTCCCACATCTGGTAAAAGAAATGGACTTACAAGTCCAGGAAGCACACAGAACCCCAAATAAAAGGAATCCAAAGAGGACCATACCAAGACACATCATAATTAAAATACCAAGAGCAAAAGACAAAGAGAGAATATTAAAAGCAGCAAGAGAAAAACAGTTCATTACCTACAAGGGAGCACCCATACGACTATCAGCTGATTTCTCAACAGAAACGATACAGGCCAGAAGGGAGTGGAAAAAAATATTCAACGTGATGAACAGCAAGAACCTACAACCAAGAATAATCTATCCAGCAAAGGTATCATTCAGAATTGAAGGGCAGATATCTTCACAGATAAGAAAAAGCTAAAGGAGTTCATCAACTCCTTTATCAAACCAGTATTATATGAAATGCTGAAAGGTACTCTTTTAGAAGAGGAAGAAGAAAAAGGTAAAAGACAAAAAATTATGAACAACAAATACATATCTGTCAACAAGTGAATCTAAAAATTAAGTGAATTAAAAATTTGATCAACAGAATAAACTGATGAATAGAATCAGGAGCACAGAAAGGGAGTAGACTGATAATTCTCAGGAGGACAAAAATCATAAAGCATCAAACACTGTGAAATTACAGCAGAAAGATTAAAGTTAGGTGAGGTAGATAAGTGATCAATCAAAGGACTTGTATGCATGCATATAAGCATATCCAATGATCACAGACACTGGGGGGTTGGGATATGCCTGGGAGGGAGGGGGGGCAATGGGGAGATATGTATAAAAATTAATAAAAATTAATTTAAAAAAATAAAAATGTATTTGTTTGTTTTGAAGATTAAGTATCTTTATTTCTCAAATGTGTACTCTAATTTGTCAATATAGACAGTAAGTAGTATTTCAGTGAGAGTATAAAATCTAACATAT
This sequence comes from Lasiurus cinereus, assembly GCA_011751065.1. NCBI lineage: Eukaryota > Metazoa > Chordata > Mammalia > Chiroptera > Vespertilionidae > Lasiurus > Lasiurus cinereus. The sequence goes on along the minus strand of JAAGEH010000018.1, from coordinate 23,529,887 downwards.
GATTAATATGGTTGGATTAACATTACTGGAAATCTTTGCATTTTAATAATTTCTAGATTCTATATTTAGCATTTTTGATTACTTGAAATATAGTTACCTTCTTCTGACAAAGGTACATTAGAATGCAAATTAATTAATACTTTATCTTATGTTAATGTGGTATGTTAAACAGAATTTGAACCTATAAGCCTGAAAAATTATAATATGGCTTTGTAAAAATCTCAGACTTGTCTTTTTATAAGGTTTTCACCTTTTGGTATTATGGGATATTTAAAACATATGATTTAGACTTTCAGCCCAATAATTTTGCTAGTATGTCTCTGATCTCATAAGTAGTAATATATAGGGCTGAATTCTATCAAAATAAAGAAGGTTAAGACTGACATTTGTTCAGTCCCTATGTCATCAGTTTTGACCACCCCACATGGCATCGGTGACCCTGAGTTACTTGTATTCTACTGAACTATTTATGCTCTCTCAGACCTCTATTCCTTTGTACACACACACACACACACACACACACACACAATACATTTAATTTCCCTGCTTATTCTATATCCTGTTAAACTGTATGCTTTTTATATCCTCTTTTTAAATTATTAGTGTTGTTTGTCCTTCTTTATTGTTTGATTAAATTTTTATTTGTTCAACCACTTTTTCAATGCTCTATAATTCCTTTGTTTTAAACGTATTATCTGTAATTGAGTTATAATATGTTTTTATGCCTATATAAATGTATTTGGCTTTTAATGGGAAATTTTAGTCTGTATTTAGTGTTGAGTAATAAAAACAAACTGATTTTTTCACTAATTTTAAAAATGTGTTGTTATCAGTCATATTTTTTTCTTCAGCCAACATTCAATGACTTCATCAAATTATTTATTTTCTTCATTCCTCTTGTCATTTTGGAAGTTTTATTGTGCATTTCCATTTTGTTCTGTTTACCCTTCATTTCCCAGTACTCATAATCAAACACAGTTTTCTAATATAGTAAAACAATGCTCTTCCCCCTACTCATAAATCTCATTTCTTTACTGCTTCTATCAGTTTACAGAATACTCTTATCTCTCACTCTTTTGCTTGCCATTAGCAATAGATTTTGCTGAGACACTTTAGAATTTTAGTCCTAGATTATGATTAGCTTCAAGGTCTCCCTATTAAAAGAATCTTCAGTACTTATAAATTATATATAAAGATTATGAATTATATCTTTATGTATCTATCATGTATCTAAACTGCATTTATTTATCAATACAATTTCTTGTTCTCTTTACTTTTTTCTATTTTGAAAACTCTATTCTGTATTATAATTTTCTGGAAATAGTATTTTCCTCAGAAGGGACATGTGAGTGATATATCCTTTATATCTTTTTTTTCAGAGTGGGAATAGTTTATAACATGTTTTTCAGATTTTTTCTGAAGGTATTCAGAATTACTAACTCAAGCAGCCACCTTCCAGGAAAAACAATACAGAAAGAGACCCAGTGTGTCCAACAGCCCTTCTCTGTCCAGGGCACCCCCATACTCACAGGCAATGCAGGGCTATGGGGCAGAGCTGGTTGGAGCTGAGCAAACTGCACAGACCAGGGAGATGTGCCCCCAGATCCCAGTGAGAGAGGCCTCCCTGGACCGCCAGCTGCAGTCTCAGATAGACTCCAGTGCACAGTTCACATGAGCCAGGAGCTTCCTGATGGGGGTGACCTAGGCCAGCTGAGGCACTGCCTGTTGAGCCAGAGACCACCTGGAGCAGGGCCTGCTTCTTCTGCGGCCTCTGGGAGGACTCGGGCTCATACTTGGTGGTCAGATTGAAGGGCACGCTCTCATGCAGTTACTGCCCGGGGTCCTGCTGCACCATGGCCTCCACCTTCCCAAGCCAGTCCCGAGTTTACTAGTACACAGTAGCATGGTTGTTTGCCACTGCAGTTGTATATCCACATTTACTTGACAGGCAAATGCTATTTTGGATGGGTATAGAATTCTTTATTAAAATGTCTTTATTTTTTTTTTGGTCAGTGTTTTACGTATATTATTCCACTATCTTTTAAGTTTCTGTTAAAGGTGAATCCAATGACTCTATCATCTATCTACCTCTCTGTTTATCTTCATTCTAAGTAACCAGTTCTTTTAGCTTGAGGGCTTGTAAGGTGTTTCTCCTCTTCTTTGCCAGGTTATGCTTTTTTTCAGGGATCCCGACCATTATGCATTGAGCCTATCTACAGTCCCAGATTTTACAACTCAGGAACATTTTCCCTCTATTAGACTAATTGTTGCCACACTTAATCTGCTCCTTTCTATTTCTTCAGAACTTATATTAGTCTAACATGTAGCCTCCCAAATTTATTCTCCTCATTTTTCAGTCTCCCCATATACCACCATTTTGATATTTAACAATATCATACTCTTTTCCAGTTAATAAATTCAATAATTTTATTTGAAGAAGCATGTGCTTTCATTCCAAAAATTCTATGTTTGTGCTGTCCTTGATTCCTGTTCACGTTCTTACTGTTTCTTTTCAGGTTTTTCCCATTTCCTTCATGTTAGAGCTAATTCTGAGTGCACTTCTTCTTTATTTCACAATAACTACACCTTTTGTACATAATTTGTCATATAGTCCACTCATGGCATCTCAGCTCTAGCTTTTGGGGCATACTATTTTAGCAGATTTGTGATAGCTGAACTCTGCTCACTTCTCCAGCAAAAGAAACTTGTCACCCATGTAGGGAGTAGAGACTTGCTATGGAAAAACCTCTCAAATCCCTGTCTCTTTACTCTCTCCCAGGCCAGATGTGGAGAACATTCTTTGTTTCTTTAAGAGCAGGGAGTCAAACCACAGCTGTGGTGACTAACTGCCTTTTCACTGGATGGGGGTGCAGGAATAGGTTTCTAGCACTCAACCCTTCTCCTAAAGAGCTCTTGTCTGCTTACCTGGGTAAAATTCGTCTACTATGTCTTTCTTGGTTATGATTCTTTGTAGATGGGGCCTTACTCGTATCTCCTTGGCCTTGTCTGACTGCTTCTGTTTGCAGCTACTGATAGTGACTGAGGAGAAGATAAGAGTTAGGAGTTGTGCCAAAGCTGGTGTGGCTCAGCTGGTTAGGTGTTGTCCTGTGCATTAAAAGATTTTTGGTTTGATTCCTGGTCAAAGCTTATGCCAGGGTTGTGGGCTTGATCTTCAGTAGGGGGGAAGCATGTGACAGCCGATAGATGTTTTACTCTCACATCAATATTTCTCTCTGTTTTCTTTCTCAGAAAAAGCAATTAAAAATCTTTTTTAAAAAATCATTAATTTAAAAAAAAATTAGGAGTGAGGTGTTCAGGATAAATTTATTCAAACCACCATTCTTCTTAGAATCCTTGTGCATTATCAGCGTCAGCTCTTTATTGCTGAACAGGCATGCTGACAATGATGTTAGACCTACCTAAAACATCTGCATATAAAATCATGAGTGTTCTTGAGTTCAAATTGGAAGCTAACAACTGAGATTGGAAGCCTTTCAGGAATGAAGCGTCTATATTCAGCGCACAAGACAGATTCTGGGAACAAAAACAGCACTGTCAATAAAAGGGGGTAGGGATAAAGAATGTGTTCTGCTAATTATTTTTCTTAATGGAGCAAGTAAATACTTATTGAGTAACTACTATTTACTAATGAAGGGCTATTAAACACATATTAATAAAGCTCATGAAGGCACCATTCTGAAGAGGGTGGTCCTCTGCACTTATTAGTTGGATTTTAAGGATTATGACTATAAATGTTGGATTCACCTTTATTTAGATATGCACAAAATGTTTATTATTATTGTTAAAAATATAAACTTATTACTTAAACATAATGAGGTTTATAAGAGTGAATAACACTTTTTTTTTAACAAAAAGTTGCTTGAATGTGTGCACTTTATATTCATTTCAATGTATTTCTCAATTAATTAACTATTATCGAACACTCCACAACAATGAAAAACCAGACACTTTTGTCTATCTCATGGGTATGTGGTATGCTGAAAAAAACACAATTTACAATGGGGAAAAATGTAGTCTCTCCAATAAATTGTGTTGGGAAACTGGACAGCCACGTGCAGAAAGAACAAAAATTACAAAAAAATCAACCCCAAATGTATTAAAAACTTAAATGTAAGACTTGAAATCTTGAAACTCCTGCAAGAAAACATAGGGAGTAAGCTCCTTGCCATCAGTCAACCTAGCAATGAATTTTTTGGATATGACACCAAGAACAATGGCAATAAGGAAAAAAATAAGTGGGACAACATCAAACTAAAAAGCTTCATTACAGCAAAGAAAAACATCAAAATTAAAAGCAACCAACTTACACCTGATAAGATGTTTATTACCAAAAAAAGAAAGAAAACAAAAGAGAAAGAGAAAGGAAACGCTCTGATGAGATGTGGAGAGATGTGTACTATTGGTGGGAATGGAAGCTAGTATAGCAGCTATGGAAACAGTATGGAGGTTCCTAGAAATATATAACAACAGAACTACCATATAATCCAGCAATTCAACTTCTGGATATATATCCAAAGGAAACAAAATTATTATATTGAAGAGATACCTATACTTCCATGTTGGAAAAACCTAAGTGTTTGTTGACAGATGAATGGGTAAAGAAAAAAAATGTATATTTTTAAAAAATGTTTTTATATATTTACTAGAGGCCTGATGCATGAAATTTGTGCAAGGTGTTTGGCCCTTGGACCCCCAACTTTGTCTGGAGGCTCATCCAGACAGTTGTTCTGCTATTTGGTCTAATTAACATATTAGCTCTTTAATGTATGGGATAGATATGCTATCACACAAATATATACAAGTTTATTTATTTATTTATTTATTTAATTAGTTAGTTTCAGATTGTTGGTGACCAGAGAAAACTTTGATGTTGGTAATGGCAGGACAGCCAGCAGGTGGGAGCAGGGCATGGAGTGAATGAATGGTGAGGCACAGAAACACTGAGTTTAGACATCTATATTTTTTAAAAACTGAAAGATTGTTAGTGGCAGCATCACCATTTTTTTTGGAAAATGATCTAATTGTCATGTTTAACGCATAATTTAAGACATTTTCACCAAATTTACCTTTAATATCGAGAGAAGACAGATAAGAAAAACAGAGACCCTTCTTTCAAAGGAGTGGCATTCTATTTTTTTTCCATAACATTTACAGAATCTTGGATGCTGTCCAGATTTAAAAAGATAGGATTTCCTTGCATTCCATTACACAGTTTTTATGGTATCACAAAAATTATGATCAATCAATAATATCTTTCTAAATTGCAGTGATTTTGACATGTTTATTGTAACAATTCCTGATTAAGACAGACATACAGATTCACATTTTAAAGTACTCAGCATCTAATAGAGTTCCATCCATGTTTAGGATACTTGCAGTATTTTATAGCATTTTCTCTGTGAGGCACTTTAGATTGAATGTTGTTAATGTATTAAAGACTTCCTTTTGCTTAATGGTAAGATGTAATATAAGACTGCCAAGTAGGAGTGGGAGTGCACTTAACCAATCCATAACTCTCCTCTAAGCTTCTGTGTAGATGACTACAGCCAATGTGCCTCTCACTGAAATATTATGCAAGCCACTGCAGTACATAATTGAATAACTTTTGTTTTTGTTGATAGATCATGTATCTTCAGAAAGGTTAAAACCATGTCTAAATAGGGGTGACAACAGTTAGCCAGATTAGTACTGTATGTAATTTGAAACAACAAAATTGAGATGTGATTAATATGCTAGACAGAGAAATATCTTATTTTTTCTAGTAAAAGGAAGATACAGAGCCAAGGAATGTTGCCAAAAATTACAATTAAAGTTCTAGTATTTGAGTTTTGACATGCACATTTAATTGGATATTTTTAAATTATTATAGTACTTCTGTAGTTGACAAGTTCATTTGCCCTTTGAATGAGAAGCTGGGAAATGTCTATTGATATCTTTCATAATTTTTAGAAGATGAATCAAGCTCACACATTTGATGTGTGTTAGAATAACCTGGAGTTTTTTGCCAAAGGAATTGGTAGAAATAATTTTTTTCAGAATTCTGGATTAGAATGTTAACTCTATATTTGCAGGTTAAGTGAATTCAGAACAAACAAGAAAAGCTTGTCTTTCTATTTAATTTTAACTTTTAAAATAAGAGATTATATCATGGTTAGGTTTTCATATTTTTTTCATGTATTATTAAAATACAAACAATGTTTAACCCTGTATATTCAATATTTCCTAAATTCATTTATGTGGTGTTATTGGAGCTGAGTTTTATCTAAAAGAATGGCTTAGAGAGAACCAAGATGGCAGCATAAGATATACACCTGTACGTGCTGCCTCTCACAACCACACCAAAACTACAACTAAAAGACAAAACAACTATCCCCCAGAACCACGTGAAAGCTGGCAGAGTGGAAGTTCTACAAATAGAAGGAATGAAAATAGTTCATTGAGACCTGCAGAAGCTCAGAAAGGCAGAGGTATGGAGACACATGCAAATGGGGCTGGCATGCTCTGTGTTTTTTTTGTTTGTTTTTTTTAATTGGGAGGGAGTTACAAGTTCCTGACTGCTCTAAACTCCAGTTTCCTGCAAGATTCTGAGGACGCAGACTCATACAGAGAGAAGCTGGACTGTCTGCTAGTAGGTTGGAAAGTGAGGCTGGCTCTCTCACAGAGGTGCGCACAGGAATCATTGTTTACTGACCTGGGACACAGGATGCGGGACACAGAACAGAACTCGGAAATGCAGAGACATAGAGAGGGCTGACTGACAGCCATCGCTGTTTGCCATAGTGCTTCCCTGAGACCATGCCCCACCCAATTTACAAACCCATCTAGCTGTGTGCAGTGGCTTTTGAATATAAATGGCTTGCCCTCTAGCAGCTTAACCTAAAAATTGCAACTAGATCAGACAACTCCAAAACTTCTAAACTCCAAGCAAAGAGGAGAAATCTGCAGATCTCCCTGTAGCTCCTGCTGGGTGGCCTCCAACAGTAACTGACTTGCACCTCCTTGAAGATCCAGGAACCAGGGTATCTAGAGGTCAGTGTGAAGCGACACCAGTTTTTAACTCCTCACACACATAAGTGACACACTAAAGAGGCAGATTCAGTGAGCACCAAGCCCCATGGGGGTTTCTCCAGCACAGTAGTTCTATTATCGACACAGCTAATCCTCACAGTCAATTTGCCTGGGGGTCAATTCCTCCCAGTGTACCAATAGCAATCAAGGCTTAACTACAACAACACTGTATACCCAGCCCACAAAGGGGTGCACCAAGAGTGTCCACCTCAGGTGATTGGGGAGGCTGAACCACTGGGCCATAAAGGACAACTAGCACACAAAGCCACTCCATCAACACAGGGAAGCAGCCAAAATGTGGAGACAAAGAAACATGTCATAAATGAAAAAAAATGGAGGAAAGCAAACTACTGGACATAGAGTTCAAAACCACATTTATAAGGTTATTCAAGAATCTTCTACAAACTGCTGAGAAACTTAGTGAGGCCTTCAAGGATCTTAATGAGAATGCCAAAAAAATGGAAAAGTAGCAATCATAAGTTAAGTATGCACCGTCTGAAATAAAGAACAATATACAGAAATCCAACAGTAGACTAGAGGACCCCAAGAATGAAACCAAAGATTTGAAATATGAGGAAGCAAAAAACACCCAAACAGAAAAACAAAAAGAAAAAAAGAGTCCAAAAATGTGAAAATAGTGTAAGGAGCCTCTGGGACAACTTCAAGCATACCAACATCAGAATTATAGAGGGGAGAGAATCCAAGATGGTGGCATAGGTAAACACCTACACTGCTGCCTCGCACAACAATTTCAAAACTACAACTAAAAGACAGAACGGACATCATCCAGAACCACAGGAAAGCTGGCTGAGTGGAAGTTCTACAACTAGAAGGAAAGAGAGGGGCTCACAGAAACCCAGAGGAGCTGCAAAAGGCTGAGGTACAGAGACGCGCGCGCTAGGAGAGCGGGTGCCCGAGTACCTGGCTGGCTTTCTCTGGAGGGAGGGAAACGGAGACTCCCATCGGCATTGAACCCCTTATCTTACGACACTAAAACCCAGATCCAGCCGAAACTCATACGGGGTGAGTTTGGACTGTGAAAAGGGAGAGGTGCACGGAAATTTAGGGGAGTCGCAAAAGATCGGAGGTCTGGTCGCGCACGGCGCTGCATGAAGGAAAGACTGCTGATTGTGCCACTGGCTTTCGCGAGTGGGCGGGAGACAGACCTCCCAACTGTGCCACTTCTGACTGCACTAAGCCCCTGTTTGGGGCGAAACCCTGAAGACCTAGACTCCTGTAGTCCTGGCGTGCAGGGGAGCTGGAAAGGCAGCGGTCTAGAAGCACTGCTGGCGTGCGTGCACAAGGACCGCTCCAGCCATTACCCAGTCACGTGAGACTCAGGGGACATGGAGGGCGGGGCTGACTGGAAGGCAAGGCGGTCCCTTAAGCCCTGAGACTCCACCCCTCCCAAGCTCAACAGAGGCTTCTGTGGCTTTGCACGTCTGGTTTCACGAGGCTGAATTCAACACAGAAGTTTCCCCAACATAGTGAAAATCCCGAGACAAGGGAAGGGATCACAAACAAAAGAAATGGAGGAAAAAAAATGACTGGATATAGAGTTCAAAACCACGCTTGTAAGGTTTTTCAAGAATATGCTAGAAAAGTTGGATAAATTTAGCGAGAGCCAAGAGGAGATGAAAAAGGACCAACTAGAGATGGAAAAGGTCCAACTAAAGATGATAAGAGACCAACTAGAAATTAAACATACACTGACTGAAATAAAAAATATTATACAGAGTCCTAACAGCAGACTACAGAAAGGTAAGAATCAAGTCAAAAATTTGAAATATAAAGAAGCAGAAAACACTCAACTGGAAAAGCAAGAAGAAAAAAGAATCCAAAAATGTGAAGATAATGTAAAGAGCCTCTGGGACAGCTTCAAGCGTACCAACATCAGAATTGTGGGGTGCCAGAAGAAAAGAGAGAGCAAGATACTGAAAACCTATTTAAAGAAATAATGACTGAAAACTTCCCACATCTGGTAAAAGAAATAGACTTACAAGTCCAGGAAGCACACAGAATCCCATATAAAAGGAATCCAAAGAGGACCACACCGAGACACATCATAATTAAAATACCAAGAGCAAAAGACAAAGAGAGAATATTAAAAGCAGCAAGAGAAAAACAGTTTATTACCTACAAGGGAGCACCCATACGACTGTCAGCTGATTTCTCAACAGGAACGATGCAGGCCAGACGGGAGTGACAAGAAATATTCAACGTGATGAATAGCAAGAACCTACAATCAAGAATAATCTATCCAGCAAAGCTAACATTCAGAATTAAACGGCAGATAAAGAGCTTCACAGATAAGAAAAAGCTAAAGGAGTTCATCAACTCCAAACCAGTATTATACGAAATTCTGAAAGGTACTCTTTTAGAAGAGGAAGAAGAAAAAGGTAAAAGACAAAAAATTATGAACAATAAATACATATCTATCAATAAGTGAATCTAAAAATTAGTGAATTAAAAATTTGATGAACAGAATAAACTGGTGAATAGAATAGAATCAGGAGCATAGAAAGGGAATGGACTGATAATTCTCAGGGGGAAAGGGATGAGGGGTGTACAGGACAAAAATCATACACCTATGGATGAGATCAATGGGAGGGAGCTAAGGGCAGAGGGAGGGGTGGGAGCTGGGTGGAGGGGTGCTATGTAGAGGACAAAAGAGAAACAAATGTAATAATCTGAATAATAAAGATTTAATTTAAAAAAAAAGAATAAAAAAAAAGAATTATAAAGGTACCAGAAGAAGAGAGAGATCAAGATACTGAACATGTATTTGAAGAAATAATGACAGAAAACATCCCCCACCTGGTGAAAGAAATGGACTTAAAAGTTCAGGAAGTGCACAGAACCCCAAACAAGAGAAATTCAAAGAGGAACACACCAAGAGACATCATAATTAAAATGCCAAGGGCAAAAGACAAAGAGAGAATCTTGAAAGCAGCAAGAGAAAAACAGTTAGTTACCTACAAAGGAGTACCCATATGACTGGCAGCTTATTTCTCAACATAAACTATGCAGGCCAGAAGAGAGTGGCAGGAAATATTCAAAGTGATGAATAGTCAGAACCTACAACCAATATTACTCTACCCAGCAAAGCTATCATTCAGAATTGAAAGTCAAATAAAGAACTTCACAGACAAGAAAAAGCTAAAGGAGTTCCTCACCGTCAAACCAGGATTATATGAAATGCTGAAAGGTATTCTTTAAGAAGAGGATGAAGAAGAAAAAGGTAAAGATAAAAATTATGAACAACGATGTGGTAACAAATACATATCTATCAACAAGTAAATCTAAAAATCAAGTGAATAAAAAAATCTGATGAACAGAATAAACTGGTGAATATAATAGAATCAGGGGAATAGAAAGGGAATGGACTGACAATTCTCAGGGTGAAGGGAGTGTGAGGGGTGTGGGAAGAGATTGGACAAAAATTTTATACCTATGGATGAGGACAGTGGCAAGGGGGTAAGGGTATGGGGTGAGGGGTGGGGAATTGGGTGGAGGGGAGCTATGGGGGGTGGAAAGAGAAGCATCTGTAATAAACTGAACAATAAAGATTTATTTAAAAAATAAAATAAAAGAATGGCTTAAACCAGTGGTCAGCAAACTTATCAGTCAATGGAGTCAAATATCAACAGTACAACGATTGAAATTTCTTTTGAGAACCAAATTTTTTAAACTTAAACTTCCTCTAATGCCACTTCTTCAAAATAGACTTGCCCAGGCCGTGGTATTTTGTGGAAGAGCCACACTCAAGGGGCCAAAGAGCTGCATGTGGTTCTCAAGCCACAGTTTGCTGACCATGGGTTTAACAGAGTAGTTAGATCTAGGTCAGCTCACAAAGTTTCAATGAACTCATACAACACAGTAAATTTTCTTCCTTTGTGAAATACAACCACACTAGATTAGATAAGCAGAATGGGACATGGTTTCCAGTGTCACAGAGCCTATGCCTGACTGGAAAACAATGACCTGTATGTAAATATATCAGTAATAATACAAGTGCCAAATGAGTAGTGACATATTGAAAATTATGTCTTGTGGCTTGGATGTGAGAGCAATATGGCTCATAGTATTTAGAATAAGTTTTGAGAGAAGATATACTTTGAAATAAAGCTTTGAATCATGGGTAGAATTCAGATAGATGGGAGGAATGGTGAACAACACAGAATGGTGCAAAGAGACAAGTGTGAGTAAATAAATACATAAATAAATAAGTCTGTCTTAGGAGACTTAGAAGGTAGATTCTTGGCTAAAGCTATGAGCGAGTGGAATTGCAGTGAGCTAGAAAAGCCAGGGACCCTGCTCTCCCTTCCACTTCCAGTGAACCAAGTTGTGGGGCTCTTAGTTCTCTAGGCCAGTGATCAGAAAACTGCAGCTGGCCAGCTGTGATTTGCCGCTCTGTTGACTAATGAGTTTGCCAACCACTGCTGTAATACATTACCCTTACCCAGAAGTTTTGACTTCAGGTTAGACATTAGTACATTATTAAAATGTTTTTAAGTGTTTTTCCCTAAGGCAGTGATTGGCCAACTCATTTGACAACAGAGCGGCAAACTATGGCTCACGAGCCTCATGTGACTCGTGAGCCGCAGTTTGCCGACCACTGCTCTAGGCCTATTTTAATCACGTCCTCGCCTGTGCCAGGCATAATCTCCACCTGAAATTAGTGTTGATGTGACTCTTTCCTTAGAAGACATGCAATGAACCTATAACACAGACAGTATTTAGCTTTGAGACTAGCCTAACCTACCTCTCAGTTGACCAGTAAATATATGAAATACTAAGAACAGAATGCCTCCTTTATAGGAGCAAGAGACTAGCTACCTTACCTTTACAAACTATGAAGTTGTTTGTCTATTTGTTTAAAACAAAATGGCAGCACAATCTTTGTAAAATTGGACATTAATTGTTTACATTTAACATATTAGGGAATTCTGTTCAAGGCATTAGGAGAAAACTGTGGACTTCCATTTGTCTGGACTTTGGTATACCTCGTGTGTGTTAAGACTGAATTCATAGTTGCCCCATTCTATCATGTATTTGGGGAAACATAGCTGCTCTGACCATCAGCTTACTACAATATCTTATTTTATTGACACTGAGATACCCCTCTGATAGATGTCAGCACAGCCCTTCTGTGAGTGCATGCCACGAGGTACCTCCCCAGCGATATTTTATTCATTTATTTCATGCTTAAATTTTTAATAATCCCAACCAGATGGACATCTACCTTATTCTCTAAATAGCAATGCTCTAGAGTTTGCTTATCCTGAAATTTTTTAACATTCGTGATGAACTCTGTAATGAGCAATAGCAAAGGTATCCTGGAGTTCAGCTTGTTAATTATCAGTACAGCTTCTGGCTGGTGTTAGGTTGAAAGTAATTGATTTATATTTCAATGCTCTACCCTACACGTGTTCCCACACAAAGATATTTGTTAATCTTATTGCAAAGAGGCTTTTTCGTAAACATGGTCTAAATTGTATCTGCTTATAAAGCAAGTGGAGAAGGTAGTTATTTACATTTCATTCATGTGAAAAGATTTAGAGGATTGTTCTTACCTTAATCATAGCTTCTCTTACAGTATTTGAAAATGTAATAACATACAAGATTTCCTACTATGATTCTGGGTATCTCTAAGATAGGAATTTAAATGAAATTGGTTTATAAATGAATATAGGTATACTATTTATCAGGACACCATTAAGCATTAGCAAATAAATACTTGGTTGTAAATGATTTAAACTTATCATTGATTTGCTTACTGTCGTAGACTCATTAAGATTTGTTTGACCAGTTAGTGTAGTGAAAAACATATTGACTTAGAGTCAGAAGATGTGAATTCTAGTATTAATTCTCTACTATTTAGCTACGCAACCTTTAGTAAGTCATTTCTTTGCTTCTCTCATCTGTAAAATGATGCAATTGGTCTCTAACCTGTAAAGTGATTTGCAATTCTAAAATTACATGATCTAAGTTTCTCCTTTCAGTTTCCTTTCTCCTTTGCTGGCATTTCCAGTCACCCTGATGAGTTAGTGTCATGTGCTAGTCTTCGATTTCAATCTGTCATACCAGAATATGTATAGTAAGGGTTATCATTTTATTTTAAATGCTTTTGTACCAGGATATAGTCTCTGAACATTTCCATATCAGTATCTTTTAACTCTAATTGTCGAATAAAAGCATTCATCAACCTTTAGAAGATTTTATGACCAGAATTATGACCACAATGTGCACTTGAACTTTCCCATTCACCTTCATAAATAAATTATGCTTAAATTCTGAAGAAGAATATTTTAGGTGTTTTGGGGCCTGAGAAGTTTTTGTGTGTGGATGGTGGGGGGGAGTATAACCAGATATTATGTCTTCTCCTTCTATGTATTGTATTCTATATTCTGACCTAAACATGACCATTAATAACTCTGATAAAGAAATAAATGGTGAGCTTATCTATTTTTCCATATAGATACTGAATGAAAAAGCCAAACAGTACATCTGAGAATCATGAATTATCTCTGGAGCACTTCCAAGAATTAACAGGATATATAATAGGGAGGGGAATGTCAAAGCTTGAATATCGTTAAAACAACAAAATCAACAGGACAAACACAGACATTTAGATACTTCATTTAAAAACAACAACAAATCAAATAAACAAAAAACAAAAACTTCAGCTCAGCCAGTGTTGCTAAGTGGTTGCCATCAACATTTGAACCAGGAGGTTAGGGTTTAATTCCTAGTCAGAACACATACCCAGATTTCAGGCTCGATTGCCAGTAGTATGCATGCAGGAGGCAGTCATTCAATGACTCTGTCTCATTATTGATGTTTCTATCTCTTTCTCCCTATTCTTTCCTCTATGAAATCAATAATAATGCTTAAAAAAACTTCATAAAGGACAAATACCAAGATGCTCTTAATTATTCATAAAATAGGCTTCATTAACATCAGTAGAATATTTTGGTGTCAGAAGGGAATATTCTTTCTTGTGCCACATCTAGAGAACTGCAGATGTATATGGTAGTACAGCATTTTTCAAACCTATGGAAATGGTAACTCAAGTTACCTCGGTGAGAACCAAACTGGTGTACTGGTGATTGTGTTGATATCAGAGTCCAAGGGGCTAGGGAATAACGGTAAGATGAAAGAGAAGCTTTTTGGCACATGAGCTTAGTCAGGACAGAACAGGAGAACAGGTTCAGGAAGATATTGTTTTTGTTGCCATGGAAGTGGCTGGTTAGCTTAGTTTAATTTGCACTGAAAAGGAAGAAAAAGCCTTGTGGGAGATTCTTATACACTTCAAATGGATATTGACTCCATGAAGACATAGGCAAACCTGCTGGGACCAAAGAACTGTAAGCTTTAATTTGAGCCAAGAGACAATGGACTTTAACTGAAATCTTAATTTCTCCCCTTTTACATTTGACCCAGGAAATAAGGGTTGCAGAGAAGATATAAAAAGCACAAAGAAGACATATCTATTTTCTTCGAAGAGCTTTTATGATGAATATGTTTAATTTTGGAATTATTTTAGGATTTACATTATAAAACTTTATTAATTTATGTTAGTTGAAGAAAAATACTTAACGTGCTTTTACAGAAGTGAAACTTGTCTGATTAATAATGGTTTCCATAGTGATGAAAAGTTATTTCAGAGAAAGGATGGCTGGAAAACACAAATGAAAACGAAACAAAAATAGGCAATAGGCACAAATGAGTGTACATATTTTTCTTTGCAAGTAGCAAAAATAATCCTGAGGACCTGGTATACTAGAGCTATTTTGCAGGGAATCCTTGATAAAATTATACATTATATAATTATAATTATATTTATAATTAATGTATAAATATAAACCAGATGGAAATGTCTATTAATGTGATATTTAAAATATAAGATTTAGGATTCTCAAAATGCTGTTGAAGCCCACCAAATATCCATCCATAGTCACTACTCATTGTTTTCAGGTTTCTGTGTGAATGTTGGGTGTCACTAAAAATTTCTGATGCAAGGACCATGATTATACATTCCATGAGCTTAGAAAGTTTGAGGCAAACTCAATTCATATTTGATGCAATGTTTTCCTCAATAAATTCATGTCATAATGAATATAGAGGCCATAGAAATGATGATTGATTCTTCTTTTGTGCACAATGTGCTATTGATTTTTCTTTGTCGGCATAAATTAACCTACCCTTTTAACTTCCCAAGACAAAACAAGCTAACCCACCTTCTTTTTCTCTGGTGCCATATTAGAATGATGTATATCCATTCGCTGCTTTGTTTTCTTTATATACTGCTATAATAATTTTATTAAAACCATGAATCTACCTTAATACAAGAGAAAAATGCTACTTGACCGTACCTCTGCTATGGCCACAGCCAATCAGAAGTGATATGCAAATTAAGCCAACAAAGATGGAGGGTAAATTTGCATATTTGGGAGGGGCAGGCTGCATCTGACCCCACCAGCAGATCCATTCTAACATGGGGGATCGGGCAGGCCTGGTGGGCAGCACCTGATGCTGCCTGTGGGGTCCAGGCTGCCATTGGGGACCTGAGTAGGCAGGATTGGCCAAGGTCTCTGGGATCACTATCTGCTCCCCGACTGCCTATGGACACCAGTGGAGCAGGCCAGGGTTGAATATTATAATGAAAATGGGATGCCTGTGCCCGTCCCTGGCAAGGAGAGGGCAGTGGGCACTTAGGAGGTACCAGGGCTCAGAAGGGACTGGGAGTAACCTGCAGGCATGCTACCAGGAAGAGGTGCTGAACCATGATGACACAGAGGGCTGGTTGATAGAGACGCACAAAGATGCAGATGAGGAAGCTCTCACTGGCCCTGAGCTTGAAAAGCACATCAATCACCTTTATGAAGAAGGTACATGAAGAGGAGCTGCAGGCACAGATCCAGTATGCTCAGATCTCCGTGGAGATGGACATGTTCTCCAAGTCCGACTTCCATGCCACATTCAAGGACATCCACACCTAGTACAAGAAGCTAGCTGTCAAGGACATGCAGAATGCAGAAGAATGATACAAGAGCTGCTTCACCATGCTGACCTAGAGCACTGCCAAGAACACCTACAGGGTGCGCACTACCAAGGAGGAGGTGTCTGAAAGCCTCTGCCTGCTCAAGGCCAAGACCCTGGAGATCAAAGCAAGCCGGTGCATGAACTAAGCTCTGGGAAAGCAGCTGCCAAAGCTAGAGGATAAGTAGAACTCCAATGTTAGTGCTATGCAAGACACAATCAACAAATTAGAAAATGAGTTGACAACTACAAAGACTGAAATGGCTCAATATTTAAAAGAATACCAGGACCTTCTCAGTGTGAATATGGCTTTGAACATTGACATTGCAGCTTACAGGAAACCCTTGGAAGGTAAGGAGACCCAGCTCAGTTTCACCAGCATGGGAAGCATAGCAGTGGCTACTCCCAGAGTTCCCAGGTCTTTGGTCGATCTGCCTAAGGTAGATTACAGATTAGCTCTTACTTGGTGTCCGCTTGCTCCTTCATTCTTAATACACTAGGAGAAGCAGATCAAGGTGGAGGAGACCATTGCAAAAGATGAGGAAGCTAAGGATGAATCCCCTCTGAAGGAAAAGCTGAAGAGGAGGAGAAGGAGAAGAATGTGACTGAGGAAGAGGAAGGAGAGGAATAGGAAGAAGGTGCTAAGGAAGAATTCGAGGACATGAAGGAGGAAGAAGGAGGTGAAGGTAAAGGAGAATATGCCCAAGAAGCTGAGGATGAGAAGAAAGATGAAGGTGCTGGGGGTGTGCAAGCAACCAAGAAAAGATTGAGCCCCCCTTTCCTTAATTACTTCAGGAATAATCCTCCCGAAACCAGGTCAACCCCGCCACCAACCAAACAGTTGAATTCCCAATACTATATGAATTAAGAAGTCAATATATATAACATTCTGAGCTGACTTAAGTTGGACATTAAATGTTGTGCTATGACTTTTCTTTTTATGCAGAGTATCTGTTTGCTTGCAGAGTGGCTTTCTCGCTTGCTGCTAGCCTGAGCATGGTCCATGCTTATGAGTTCAGGATCTATGACAATGTGAATGATTCAAATGTTCAGGTAAAAACACATGAATACATGAATTCACTGATGTTAATGTTAAATTTCATGGGAAAAATAGTCCTTTGAATCTTTGGTGGTTAGAAATTAATGACCTCAACTCATGTGCAATAAACAGTAAATAAAGTTACACGGAATGACAAAAAAAAAAGATATATTAGGGGCCATAAAGCAATCAAAGAACTGGGGAACCATTCCCAAATCAGGAAAGGAACTCACAGGCTGTATATTATTGCTATGAATACAGTATTTCCTACTACTTACCACATATACAATGTAATGTATTAGATACCTTCCTATCGCATGAAGTATGTATTCTCATAGAGTAATACTGGTACATATTACAGTTATGGCAGTATATCATATACTATCTATATTAATAAAAGGGTAATATGCTAATTTGACCACGAGACCTTCCAGAAGTCCTTCCAGACGAAACCAAGGCAGAGGCAGTTAGTGGTGATCAAGCCAAGAGGGGAAGGCAGTTTGGGGTGATCAGACCAGGAGGGGAGAGCAGTTGGGGGTGATTAAGCTGGTGGGAGGGCAGTTGGGAGCGAGCAGGCCAGTACAGGGAACCAGTTGGGGGCAATCAGGCCAGCAGGCAGAGTGGTTAGGAGTGATCAAGCAGGCAGGCAGGTGAGTGGTTAGGAGCCAGCAGTCTGGATTGTGAGGTGGTTGTCCAACTGCCAGTTTAGGCCTGATCCTACAGGAGTTTTAGACTGGAGAGGATGCAGGCCAGGCTGAGAGACACCTCCCTCTCACCCCCGTGCATGAATTTTGTGTACCGGGCCACTCATTACTAATAAAAGGACTCAATTCACTTAGGTTGGTGGTCAGTGCAATATTTAAAAATTAGAAATTCTGGAGAAAACAAGTGATAGTTATGGTAATAAGTGTTAAATTGTGCATGTGTGTTGAAATATAAAGAGAAAAAATATCTTAGGCCTGGTGAAATTTTGAATACCTTGTAATATGAAAGTTGTGGGTTTGAAAATTGGATTTGGAAAATATTAAGGCAAAAGATCAATAGAGATGAATTGTTATATAGAGAACAATGTTATCATTGCTTAAAGAATTACTCATATTCTGTTTGGCACTTATAAACAAAGTGTTCTTGTATCATTGAAATAGAAAGCACATCCCTTTAAAGTCCAAATCATATAATTTAAAGGCCTCATTATTCTTGGACCTTAAATAAGTAAAATTATGATTTATTTAGTATGAATATAAATTTACTTTTACAAAAGTATACCTGTCAAAGATTTATAACCAAGATGATAGTTTCTATCTATTTTTAAGTGGTCTATCATTGCTCTAATATTAAATATCAGGTATTGGGATTCTAGAATAAAAAAAGAAGTGCTTTCAGGGCCACTCAGTTATTGACAACTTCTAGGGGCACCATCAGCATCGTAATCTATAAAGGATCCCTCATGGAGTCATCTAATATATAACCCCGAAGGAGTATTTTGCATCCCTGTTCGTTTTTTAATGGCTGATAATGAATTACATTTATTTAAGAATTATTTCCTAAGACCTGATTTTACTTCAGCATCTATTGGGCATAATATAACATTTATTTTCTTCCAACTTTTACTTCATTGAGGCAATTATTTAAGTATAAGACATAACAATTCATGAAATAAATTTCAGTTGGCCTTTTGCATTTGTACGTAGATTCATTATCCTCTCTATCTTCCCCATCTCCTTTGCATGGTCCAAAGTGAGTATTAGTCTTCAGGACAAATGTTATTACAAATTTTATTAGTGATATCAGTTTCTTCTCCTTTGGCCTCCATCTAGAATCCTATGGATGCTCAACTGCCTTCAGATAAAATTTTTTCCAACATATGCTATATTTGCCCACACTGAAATAAGAGGGACAGAAGGGTAGTATTCCTTTATTATTCAAAAGTCTTTTTCTGATATATAATTTCTAATACCCATACTTGGTTGCAGTCTTTTTGTAGGGATACAAAGAGAGCATAAATCTGCAATGAATCTACTTTGATTGTTGGCATTTCTGTTGATGACATGTTTACGGGACCCACATAGAGGATTTGGTGGTGTCCATGCTGCAAATATTAAGTACTCCCATGCAGAATTATGAGAAAAAGCTTACAGCTTCTACATCTGATGTCTAGAAAAGATTACCTATTTTCTGTAATACACCAAGTAGACTTTCTTTCAGTCTTTCAAGGTTTCCTGTGCTTTTTGAAGTCTGCTCTGCTGTGGGTTACCTATATATTTTTTGTGTTTATTAGTTAATTTCCCATTGCTTGTTAACGTTGCATCTACACAGGAGGATAAAGAGAGCTTGGGAGTGGTACACAGTTCCTTTATCCCTGTCTGCTTTCACAATGCCTTTTCTTTTTTCTTTTCTTTTTTTTTTCTAGTAATCCTCATCAGAGAATTTTTTTTAAATATATTTTATTGATTTTTCACAGATAGGAAGGGAGAGAGATAGCCAGAAACATGGATGAGAGAGAGAGAGACATTGATAAGCTGCCTCCTGCATGCCCCCCACTGGGGATGTGTCTGCAACCAGATACATATCCTTGACCAGAATCAAACCTGGGATCTTTCAGTCCCCAGGCCGACGCTCTATCCACTGAGCCAAACCGGTTTCAGCTGGAGAATTTTTTTACCATTGTTTTTTAGAGAGGATAGAAGTGAAGGGAGAGACAGGGAGAGAGAAACATCAATCTGAGAGAGACACATCAGATTGTTGCCTCCCACATGCTTTCCTACTAGGACCAGGGATCGAGCTTGCAACCCAGGTACAAGCCCTTGACCGGAATCAAATCTGTGACCTTTCAGTCCATAGCCAATGTTCTATCAAATGAGTCAACCAGCCAGGGCCTCTACAATCCCTTTGAAGTCCCAAATCTACAGATGACATGCTCTTTGGCATAACTGCCCTTGATGCCAAGTTTAGTTACCGATAGTTCTATTTTTTAATTAATTTCCTGAATTCCTAAGGAGTAATAAATTTAACACTTAAAATGTTTCTGGCACTGAAGTAAGTGCTTCCAATTAGATGACCTCTCTGGACCAGTCAGTTGTAACTAAAGGAATGGACAGCTATTCCCCATGATTAGGAAGGGAGAGAAAAATCTCCGCAAAGGGAAAAGTTAAGCAGATAGTCCCATAAATGTCTTGTACAGTTTTCCTGTGGCCTAATCAATAGAATGTGCCAAACGATTCATTCATTGTTTAATTTTACTTATTACTCATCTTGATTCAATTTGCTGTTAGCCTTGGATGATTAGGCTAATAACTAACAGTAGAGACAGAGTCAAGACTTCTGTACTCCTAGCACTGTTACTTTGCTATCTGATTCCTTTTATGTACTCTCTGGCAGATCTCAGCAGCCCATGTGACTTGATCCAGATTTGTTTCCTGAATCTGAACTTCCAGCACATGTTTCTCCAATGTCATAGGCACATGCATCCTGATGTCCTTTGCCTCTCTCATGTCCCACATCAAACCAGCCATATATCCCCCAAAATTCTATTTTCTGAAAATCTCTCTTCCCACACTCATTTCCAACCTTGCTCACCGTGCTTTAGTAAACAATTTGATTTTCTTTGGGCCTGTACTATGGCATTGATGTAAAAGTGGATGAGCCTGTCTCCAGTCTTGTGCACGTCTACTTTACCTTATACGTTAAGACATCTTTTACCACAACAAAAATGATCATATTGGTCTCTAGTTAAATCCATTGGTCAGTACAGGCTAAAATCCAAACTTCCTGAAGTCCATACAATTTCATCCTCACACATCTCTCCAGTCTATTTTTTTTTAATTGATTTCAGAGAGGAAAGAAGAGAAGACAGTAGAAACATTGATGATGAGAGAGAATCATTGATTGACTGCCTCCTGCATGGCTGTTGGAAACCAAATATTGTTCTTACTAAATGGATGTAAACAGGAAGCCAGAAGGCTGGTCAACCTTAACTGCTCTGAAAGGTCAGAGCTAATCATTCACTGTTTAGTTGAACATTGTTGGCTGAAGCAACCTCTACCTGTTTGTTTCATGTTAATTTCTGTTTTGTTATTTCCTGCCTAAAGGCTAGGGGTGTGTCCCAAAGCCTTAATAAAAGAGAGAAAAAGGCCAGAGCAAGTTGCAGTCCTTTCCACTAGAGGAAGGCTCCCGCCTGGCCCCCTAATATCGCCAAATTAATGTTTTCTAGTCTCTCATTTTGTTTGCATGCAGCCTCCTTCAGAACCTGAACCCTGAACTGGGAACCCTGAACCACGCAGGATGTGGAAAGAGGTTCCCACACATGGGCCCACACTGGGGATTGAGTCACAATCCAGGCATGTGTCCTGACTAGGAATGGAACTGTAACCTCCTCGTTCATAGGTCAATGCTCAATAACTGAGCCACACTGTCCAGGCCATCTGTCCACTCGTAATGGTGACTCTGATCTTCTTTATAACTCTCACTCCACCTAAGTTGATGCAAGTAGTTCTAACATATGAATCATTCCTGCTGTTGATATAACTGCTCTCTTTTCTTAAGGAGGATCCCCGCTCCTTTACTGTCTTAGGAAAAGTATAAATATTTCAACAACTTTAATCTCCTAATAAGAGCTATAAGATAATGCTTCAATTATAATGATATATAACATCTCATACCAGTAGCCCTGAGCACGAATCTATGCACCGTTAGCTCTCTGTGAGGCCTGGCCGCTCGGTGCCTGCTGCCCAGTGGCTCTCCGTGGCCCAGAGGCCCATCCGCATCCCTGTGGGTGTATGAGTGGCTTTGCTTCCCTTCTCTCTCAGTAGCTTACAGCTTTTCCTTCCTGGGGGAAAAGGTGAGAGAGGGAGAGGTGAGGGCTTCAGTGCCAGCACCCTCCAGGCACTTTACCCCAACCATGGATCATTTCTTTTGAGGCCTGGGTGCAAGAGTGTCTAATCCCCAACCCCCTATGCCTTCACACTTTTGCTTTCCATCAAAGAAGGCTCAGGGAAGTGAGCGATGCTTCCTGCCTGTTTCTTCCTCATCCTCGGATTCCCTATGCTGCCTGCACCACCAGCAGTGGTCGCTCTGGTCTTCAGCTGGCACGGATCTTCCCCATGAGCCTCCAGGGAAGCCCAGGGGAAGGAGCTTGCAAGTACAGACTCCCCTTTTAAAGATGCCTCTTTTTCCCACCCCAGCTACAGTTGGCATTAACTATTACTTTATATTGCTAGGATGATGACGAAAGTGTTTCGCACCCTGGCCTAGCCAGAGACCTATCTGCAGCCGGGAGGAATGCTTGCCTCATTGCCACAGTGACTATGTGACAATTTCCACCAGGCCGCTCATGCTCCCTGCTCTCAGCACCCGTCTTCCCTCTCCCCCAGGACTGGGGGACTCCTATGGGGCTGAGAGGACTAGGAGCTCTCATCTTGTGGCTATGGGCACCACCATCTTTGTGATGGAGTGATTGTTAATTTGCAGATTAGCCTTTTATTACATAGGGTAAAATTGAAACTATTATTATCTCCATTTTTATTATTGAAAAGACTAAGACTTATAGAGGTTAAGTAACTTGCCTAATGTCAGAAGCTGGGAGCAGGTCAGAGCAGATATCTGTAATAAAATAACGTACACTCTTATTGCTGAAGGACTTGTCCATATTAATTTGATGTAAAATGTTAAGAATATAAGGTGAACAGAAATCCCCAATAAAATGTATAAATTAAATATAAACCAAATGCAAGAAATTATTTAAAAATACATTTATTATTATCCATGTGGTTGTTTGGGTCTTAATCCTTAGCTTAAGGCCCATAAAACTTGAGGCTTAATTTAAAGGAGACTTGTCCACCTAAAATAGCTATCTGGCAGTTCTGGACCAATTTCAGAACTGAGAACACTTCTTTTGTCACATGGAAAAGGTATCTGTGGGTCCCTCATAGAGAAGCAAGTGAATAGCCAAAGTGTGATAATTAAATCCTCATCATTATTTCAGCATTTTTCTGAGAAAGAAAAATGTGAAAATGGTGTGTTTTCTCTTTCTGATAAGTAGTTTCTTAGAACATCGTGAAAGAAATCTTAAGTAAGAGATTTTGGAAAAATTAAATATTTCATACACATTATCTTTCTCTAAAATTCATGGAGTTCCCTTGGCATCTATTGTAGTAGAAAAAAAAGTGGTTTTTTATTTTAACAGAACACTAAATTGTAACTTTTGAAGGGTTTTTGCAAAGCCAAATAGCACCATTATCTAGTAGAAAATTTATTCTTGCTACATTTATGCCACTCAGAATATAAAGGATCGCTATAATACATCTGACAGAAATAAATAGATAGAACTATGAATACAATATTTTTTTATTGATTACTTCTAAGCACAGGCATTGCAGCCTTCTGGCTAGACTTGCAATGTTCTCCTTTCAAGTCAATACATAGCTCTCCAGATCTACTTATTTCTATAAAATGGTCAATGCATTGTTGAGCAGACTCTGACTTTTGAAGACAGAGAGGCCATACAGCATTTCAATTAGAATTCTTTTGACTGGAGGGTTGGGTGATTAAGCTGGTCACTTGTGGAAATGTATTGATTTCATGATATATTTTCAGGAACCAATTTTTCTTTTCTGAAACTCTATGTCATGATGTGCTATTTAGAATTTTTTCTCTTCCCAGAGGGACATGGTACAGCTTTCAACAACTGAAATGAAGATATAACAATGAAAATAAAAAGAATAGTGTCCTGCTTTATTTAAGTCCTTAAATTATAGCATAGAATCCACAAACAGGAAATTGTGTTTTTCTTGATATTTAAAGACTATAAAATAAACAATATTCAGTTTATTATGTATTGGTTGTACTACTTAAAAAAATCACATAATGGTATGTTAAATTCATAAGTTACAGACAACATATGAAATGTGTAAAATATTTGGTACTTAGCATAAAATATTGCTTACATTTTAGACTAAGTGTTTTTTGTTTTTTTTTCCTCCTTCTTCTCTCACCCCCTATATTTCTCTGCTTTAGAAATTCTTCTTTAAAATTGACTATTTTAAATAAATAGTTCCATGGCTTGTTTGAATACTTAGTTTTTTTGGGGCAAAACCTAGCATTTATTGAGCATATATTATATGACAGGCAGGTTTGAATATTTTATTTAATATTCATAATTGTTTGAAGTAGAAATTATTACTTTTTGCAGGTAAGAAAAATGATAAGACTCAAAAAGTTATATTTGAATAATCACCCAAGTGATAAGAATATTATAACTAGAGGCTCAGTGCATGAAATTCATGCATGGGGTGGGGGGATTCCCCCTCAACCCAGCCTGCACCCTCTCCAATCTGGAAGCCTTGGGGAATGTCTGAGTGTTGGTTTAGGCCCGATCTTGGCCTAAACTAGCAGTCAGACATCCCTCTCACAATCCAGGACCACTGGCTCCTAACTGCTCATCTGCCTGCCTGCCCCACTCTGCTGTCCTGGTCACCCCTAACTGCCCCCTAGCTGGCATGGTCGCCCCTTACTGCCTCCCCTGCCAGCCTGGTAACCCCCAACTTGACCTAAACAGCAGTCAGATATCCCTCTCACAATCCAGGACCACTGTCTTCCAGCTGCTCACCACCAACTCCTTCACTCTGCTGGCCTGGTCATCCATAATTGCCCTTCCCACTGGCATGGTTGCCCCTTACTGCCTCCCCTGCCAGCCTGGTCACTCCAAACTGCCTTCCCTTCAGCCAGGTTGCCCCTCTCTGCCCCCCTCTGCTGCCTTGATCACCCCCACCTGCCCTCTCCCTCTCCCCACCACCCATGGACCTGGTTCCTATTTGGTTATTTGGTCACCCCTCACTAAACCCCCCAACAGCCTGGTTACCTCACACAGCCTGTTCAGTCATCCATTCAGTTGCAATGGCCACTTAGGCTTTTATATATATAGATTATAATAAAATATGGCATATACTCTTGTGTCTTCAATATCTTGTCTAATCTCCTATTTTTTTGTCTTCATTTAATGAAGATTAAATATTTAAAATACTTTCTTTGTAAGCTTTTTTTTTTCTTTTTTGCTGCTAGAACTGTTCAATGACAGCATTCTGTTAAATGAAATATAGAAAGAAATTCCTATAGACGCTTTCCTTTTTATCTTTGTTTTCTTCTATTCTGAAAAAAATAGATCTTATACCTGAAATAAAACAGTCATTCTTAGCCCACACAAAAATTGCCAATCAGAAAGAAAATAAGTCTACTACCCTGAGACTTCTTGGAGAAGTTATATCAGGTGGACTTACTCAACCCTGAAGCTGATATTGAATAGAAAAAATAAATTGCATATGTTTTGAAAGTCCTTGTTTGTATGACTCTTTGTTACTTTCAGCCCTACTTATTACTAACTGATATAAAAGTATATTTTCATTCATGAAAATCAGCTTAAAATGAATCAGAATAACAAGCTTTAAAAACTTAGAACATGCTCTTGTTTTGGTTTAGTGGATAGAATGTCTGCCTATGGACTGAAGGGTCCCAGATTTGATTCCAGTCAATAGCACATCACTGGATTGCCAGCTTAATCCCCAGTAGAGGTGTGCAGGAGGCAGCCAATCAATGATTCGCTCTCATCATTGATGTTTCTCTCTCTCTCTTTCTCCCTCCCTCTCTCTTCCTCTCTGAAATCCATAAAAATATATTAAAAACAAACAAACAAACAAACAAACAAAAACTGACAACATGATTAGGCCAGATTTATTTATGTGAAATATTTCTTTATCAACCTCACTTTCTGCGTTCTCCCATCAATGCCTTTCAGCAATTTATATTCGTTAATTTATATAATAGATTTGCATCCACAAAAATTAGCTCAACATTGAATTATTGAAGCCAGTAGTGAGATTATTACCTGAAATACGATAATGCCTTGTACATATGCAATGTGCAAAGTACAAATTTGGTTCAATGTTGGTAGTACTCGAAATAAATTGAGAAATATAAAGGTTTACACAGTTAAAAAGATGAAAAGAAAATTATTACATAGGAAAAGTACAACTATTCCTGGTACTAACACCAAAGAACACTTTTCCCATGGGGCATGATAAAAAAACGTATGTTAAATATTGAAATCCTGCAACACTCTTTATACATTAAATTGCCTAGGGGTGTTTCTTATAACCTTCCATAGTGCTCGGTATTATTACACTGACATTATCTTATATAACAAAAGGCTAATATGCAAATCGACTTAACAGCCAAATGACTGACCAGACGCTATGACGTGCACTGACCACCAGGGGCTGACGTTCAATGTAGGAGCTGCCCCTTCATGGTCAGTGTGCTCCCACAGGGGGAACACCTCTCAGCCAGAAGCGAGGCTCATGGCTGAGGAGCACAGCAGTGGTGGTGAGAGCTTCTTTTGTCTCCACAGCAACATTAAGGACCCCTGGGAGAGATCTGCCTGCCAGGGAGCTGGCCTAAGCCAGCAGGCAGACATCCCCCAAGGGGTCCTGGACTGCAAGAGGATGCAGGCTGGACTGAGGGACTACCCCCCAAGTGCACGAATGTCATGCACCAGGACTCTAGTATGGTTAAGAAGCACAAGCATAACATCAAGCAATAGGAAACAAAACAATGCAGACTAGTAGGCACAGAATATATGCAAGTCCTTCAGAACACCTTCTGCATTTGCTTCATTCTACTGAGTCTCTGGTAAGCAGCAATTGTTGGTTTCAGGGGAGTTTGGAGGGTTCAGAGAGTGTATCTCAAAAGTGAACATGTAAAGAATAGTTAAGAAAATTAGATAATAGTTCGAATGAACCAAATTTAATTACCAAGCCCCTGCTGTGGGCTGGTAATTTAGATAGTGAACCACAGAATGTGGTTGAGTTAATGTTTCTGGTTTGTTTAAACTTCCTATCATAGCTCCCATGAGGTTGAAGAACTGAGATTTCTGAATTCAGACTGACCCCAGGCAGGTCTGTCTGGCTTAGAGAAGGAAGCATGCCATGCCTAACTTTTCCCTGAGTATTCATTTCCCTGATTTCTCTAACTTTCCTTTCTCCCTTTCTTCGTCCTTTCTATTAATCAAGTTTTGTTGATTCTGTCTGATTTTTGTTTATTGTACTTTTCTCCCTCCTAAAAATGCATAAAATTCAGGTTTGGATTCATGACTTTTTAATCATTAATATCTGCATTTTGGGTATATATTCATATTTTTAGTAGTGTACTAAAAGGTAGAGCCAACTAATTTGGATAAAGTAAGTGACTATTAGATAGAGGGCTATAAATCTGGTTATTCTTTCCTGTAAATTTGTGAATTCAACTTTTGTGTCATATCAGATAATATGTGAACACTAAAATAAGTAGATAGCTAAAAAGAAAAAAGTAGATAATTGACTTTTTCAGAAAGTGGTAAGTTGACAGTGTTCAGTATACAAATAGTCTCCTAGCCTTGGTGGAGGCTAGGTTAAACATTAATTGCTTTTTAAGTTGGAACAATTTTATGTACCTTTTTTCACCTCTCCCTCGTAAATTGCAAAAAGATGGGAGGGTTGTGATTCATCTAACAGTTTCCCTTTCACTTATAACAATTTTAAGGTAAATCAAAAGTAAGACCAGACAAGCTGACAAAGCTCTTTTAAATACTTTATTTACTGTGTGAATATAATGAGGGAATCTAAATCACAAAGTCTGAGCTTTTGAAACATAGTTGGGCCAGGTGCATGGAGAAAGTTTGAAGATTGAATTAGATAGGATTATTAATATTGGACTGTTGCTTGAGGGTTAAGTGTATGCTTTAATTAGATGAAGATAAAGTCAATTATGGAGCAAAAAAGAGAGCTAACATGGAATGTTATGCTTCTAAACTTATTTGATAGATAAACAATTGGCAGTGAAATAATATCTGAACAAAAAAATTCAGTTGGTATTTTTTCTAGGCATCTAAACAGGCAATGAACTCCATGTAGCTTTTCTTTCTCTCTCCCCGTCCCTATCCCCCTCCACCGAAGAGTTATTTGGAGAGGTGTGGTAGAATAGAGAACAATCTGAGGGGAGAATACTTAGAATATTTAGAAACCAGAGGCCTGGTGCACAAAATTTGTGCATGGGGGTGGGGGATGTCCTTCAACCCAGCCTGCTCCCTCTCCAATCTGAGACCCCTTGAGGGATGTCTGACTGCCCTTTTAGGTCTGATCCTAAATGGAGAGTCAGACATCCCTCTCACAATCCAGGACTGCTGACTCCCAAATGCTCACCTTCCTGCCTTCCTGATTGCCCCTAACTGCTTCTACCTGCCAGCCTGATCATCCCCTAAGCATTCCCCTGCCAGCCTGATTGATGTCTAACTGCTACCCTGCCAGCCTTTTTGCCCCTAACTGACCTACCCTATGAGCGTGGTCACTCTAACTGCCCTCCCTTACAGGCCTGGGTTCCCCCCAACTGCCCTTCCCTGCAGGCCCAGTCACCCACAATTTCCCTCCTCTGCCAGCTTGATCATCCCTAACTTCCCTCCCCTACAGGCCTGATCACCCCCATCTGCCCTCCCTTGCATGCCTGATCCCTGCCAACTGCACCCCCCCACACACTGGCCATCTTGTGGTGGCCATTTTTTGACCACATGGGGGCAGTCATCTTGTGTGTTGGAGTGATGGTCAATCTGCATATTACTCTTTTATTAGATAGGATAGAGGCCTGCTTGGGAGGTGGGGGCCAGCTGGTTTGCCCTGAAGGGTGTCCCAGTTCAGGGTGGGTGCTCCTTTGGGGTATGGAGTGGTGTAGGCAAGGAGCCTGTGGTAGTTTTCAGGCCCACCACAACCCCGGTGATGCAAGTGGAGGCCCTGGTATCTGGTATTTATTTATCTTCTACAATTGAAACTTTGTAACCTGGAGTGGAGCCAAGCCTTCTGCTCACACAGCCATTGAAACTTTGTTGCCTTAAGAGGAGGCCTGGGCCTGCCAGGTTTTGCAGAAAGCTTGGCTTCCTCCATTGCCATGGGCAACCCAAGCCTCTCTCCTGCTCTCTCTGTGGCCGTAGCCATCTTGATTGGGTTTATTTGGATACTTGCTCTGATTGGTTGGTGGGCATAGCTGGTGGGCATGGCTTATGGGTATAGCAAAGATATGGTCAATTTACATATTGCTCTTTTATTAGATAGGATTAAGATTATTATGTATTTCACTATTGTAAATTTATCAGTGTTTGTTATATGACTAGGAACACTCAAAAGAATTACAGTGAACTATTTCAATGTTTTATTAATATTAAGTAAAATTGTAGATGCTAAACATTTTGAAGATTAAAAAATAACACATGCAATGTATAATGTGAAGATTCTTTCCTCCTCCAAAGGTTATGGATGGTTATATTACAATGGAGAATTGAGGTTAACTTCTTTACTGTAACCGTGTCAATTAATGATACTTGTCTTTATCTCTCCCATGTGCCTACTCAGTTTTTATGCCTTCTAATTCATAGCAGTCGTGAAACTGAGATTCTTTTATTCTCAATTGTTCCTATCACAATGAAGTGATACATCTATTGCTTTTAAAATATTTCTTACAGTACCAAATTTTTACAAGATGTGGTAGAGAGTTTTTAAATGGAATGTAACTAGGCAGAATATACAAAAATAAAGCCTCTTAATGATAAATTTAAGTTAGAAGAATGAATGACTCAAATTGATACTTGATTTTTGCCCTAGTAGTTAATCTAAGCAAGAATTATAAAAATTATTATACTTTTCTTACTTAAACAGCCAATGTACAAATATGTTTCCTTAATAATACAAGAGTGTCCCTGGAGAACAATTAATCAGGTAGCTGTAAGAAGGGGTGATATCAATTAAAAAGACAAGGAAAGTATATTATTGCATAATGCATGTGAGAAGCCAGCCATGGAGTGAACATATAGCACCTAGTTATTGTTAAGTGGTGCAGTTTATGTTTTATATGAATCATAACACACAGGCTTCTTCCCTCACTTCATTACCTGATTCTCCCTGGACTATAAGGAACAATTAATGTGTGGTACAACATTATAGGCCTGGGCATAGCATAGCATTTCCTGCTCAATAGCTGTGCATTGTCTCAGATCAGTGAAAGAGAATAATTGGTTATAATTATTTACTATATTACCGTTCTAGGTCTGTGGTTACAAATAACCACAAACTGGGTGACTTAAAACAACATAAATTTATTCTCTCACAGTTTTAGAGGCCAAACTCAGTTTTGATGGGCAAATATCAAGATCTCAACAGGGCTGTGACCGCTCCAGAGGTTCTGTTCTGGGGCAGATAAGGCTTCTTACCTCTCCCAGCTTTTTGTGCTGCTGGCATTTCTTGGCCCTCTGCTTCCCTTATAAGTATACATGTGATTGCATTTAGGATCCACCCAGATGGCCCAAGATAATTTCCCAGTCTCAGAATCCTTAACTTAATAACAACTACAAGGTCCCTTTCTACCAGATAAGGTTTCATTAATGTTTCTAGGAATTAGAAACTAGATATCATTGGGGGCTACTATCTACCCACTTCAGTTATTATAATCCTTATCTCTGGCTCTTTCTCTCAGTTTATGGGTATAAATATATTCACCCATGAAATAAATTACACATGTAGACTAAAATTAGCCTTTTTTTTTCTTTTTTAATATAGTATGTCTAGTACTTATTTGATTAAAGTTTCTTTGTGTGTGTGTGGTTTTTTTTTTTTTTTGGAGAGGAAGGATTGTGATGAATTACTTCAGATTGTTTATTCTCTGATTATTTGTGTAATATATTAATAATTTTGAAAAATTCAGAAAAAGTTTTAAGAAGAAAGAAAATATAAATCTCTTATGATCTCATTTCCCAAAAGCAAGTTTTTATTAGAAATAAGCTGAGCATAGTTCAGTTGCCATGGTAACATATGATGTTCTTTACCAAGTCTCCTCCCAACAATACCAAAGTTGGAATACTAATGGTGATGGTCAACTTTATGTGTCAACTTGACTGCGCTAAAGGATGCCCAGATAACTGTTAAAACCTTATTTCTGGCCTGGCCTGTGTGGCTCAGCGGTTGAGTGCCAGCCTATGGCACAGTTCAATTCCAGGTTAGGGCATATGCCCAGGTTGCAGGCTTCACCCCCAGTGAGGAGCATGCAGAGACAGCCGATCAATAATTCTCTCTCATTGATGTTTCTATCTCTCATTCCTTCTCCCTTCTTTAAAATCAATAAAATTTTTTTTTTAATTTTGGGTACGTCTATGAGAGTGTTTCTGGGAGAGATTAGAGTATGAATTACTAAACATTTCCCTCGCCAATGTGTGTGTGGGAATATCATCCAATTCATTGAGGTTCCCAGTAGAGCAAAATGTGAATGCTTTCTTTTCTGGCACTGGGTCGTCCATTTTCTCCTGCCTTGGACATTGGCACTTCTGGTTCTTGGGCATTTGGACTCAGAATGCGATATACATACCATCAGCTCCCCCAGTTCTTGGGCCTTTGGACTCTAACTGAATTCGACTTCTGCTTTCCTGGTTTCCAGCTTGCAAATAGAAGATGGTGGGACTTCTCTGCCTCCATAATTGCATGAGCCAATTTCTATAATAAATCTTTTAAATCTCCTCTCTTGGTTCCCCTACCACTCCCCCAATCTCTCTGTTGTTTCTATCTGTCTGGAGAGCCATGACTAATACTCTAATGGAAATGAAAAACTACCATGAGCCATTCTGATATTTGTGTAATTATCGGGGCAAGACTAAAAGCAAATAACCACACAAAAAATATATTTCTTAAGATTTTTGACTGAGGGCATTAATGTTAAAAGATAGGAACATACATTTGCCCCATTACATGAAAAGAGTCAGGCCACTGATGCTGGAGAATAATCAAGAAATTGGGCACTTACCAAATCCATGTCCTGTTCTCTTCATCCACTTTGTAATCATCTCTCTTCAGTTCAGCTTCCCCTTGCCCCCAAGCACACAGAAGACAATGGACTCGACCTCACAAGCTACCTCAATCCATATGACCCAGTCTGGGTTTGATTCTAATTTACATCTAGTGTGTTGTAAGATATTGTGTTATGTTCCCTGCTCTTACTGTTGTAGGAAATCCCAAAGGTGGTTTGAAGTGGGCAGATCCTGAAATCAATGCCCACTTACATTTCAGTGGACCCCTGAAAGCATGGCCTCCATCTGTGTACTATCAAACCTATGTATACCTAAAAAATAGGGGGCTCCGTCTTGACCCTTATGATATTTTGATAGCATATGCCTGAGTAAAGTAAACCATTAAGGCTCATTTGACCTATTAATGTGAATACTGCTTTTGAGAGCAACAAATACTTGATACCTCCTTTTTTTTCTCTGACTTCAGCTTCATCTACTTTCCCATTGCATATTTACTTCTTCTCTCTTTGAACAATTTTCTCCATTGCTGCAAATATGCATATGGAATCATTGATTTGTTTTGGGGATACACTATGTTCTGTTTGTCACATTGTCTCTTCATCTCTCTGATTTTATACAGATAAGTGGAAATTGCCAAGAATTATAGTACCTTGAGCTTTGGCCATTGTGCTCATTGCTTTTTACAATGGCAGATATAATTATGAATAATCTCTTTTTCAGCATTTTCGGAGTACCCAAGTTTCATTTTAGCTCAAAGGTCTTGAGGGAAAGAAAGAATTTACTGCATTGAACTTGAATTAAAGGGGAAGCAACTAAAGAATACAGTTGGAAAAAAATTAAACTTGTAGCCTTTTCTATGTGTGGAGTCTAGAAGCAGCCTTTCTTTGGTTACTAGGAGGTAACAGACCAAGTTCAGTGAGACAAATCCTTGATTCCCTGGGGAATGCTGTGTGTGTGTGTGTGTGTGTGTGTGTGTGTGCTCGCGCGCGTGTGTGTTTTGTTTTGTTTTCTGAGGATATTCTGTATCTGGGGCAACCAAATATAGAATTTAAAATGTTTTTTTTTATCATAAAGATAGCATATGCTCTGACCCTGTGATGGGCAGTGTTGTGCAGATTTGGAGCATGGACCCCTCTGGAGGCCATTAGGGCTGACTGAAAAAGCCAAGCAATATGTTCAACAGGCAGGGGAGGCCAATGATGTTTCTTATCTCTAATCCAAACAGCTGCTTTTAGATTTTTAGATCAGTTTCCTTAACATTCCAAGCACCCTACCAGAGCTCCAAGGGTGGCCGGCAGCCACATGTCATGCTAATGGCAAAAGCGGAGTCTGAGGCTGGCAGTGTGTACTAACATGTCCAGAGACCTAAGATTATCAGAGAATGCATCTGCTGCTTAATAAATCTCCTATATAAACTTTTAACATTTGAAGGTTTATTTTTAATGCTTCCTGTAATTAGATGGTAATTAAAGTAGAACTAGAGATAAAATGTTAGCAAGCATGGACTCCTGGGCAATTTCTGTCTTTGTCTACTACAAGCGTGGGGTTGCAGGGACTTCTAAGAAAGCAGAGAAAGCACTGCCTACCACATGAATCACAGCTTCAACATTCGGACCAGAGGTGTGGGGAGGCTTGTTTTGTGTCAGAGCCTGCAGCATTACCAGGGCAGTTTGTTGACTCCTGCATATTCTTGCCAGTTTCCCCCTTTTGTTGTTGTTTTGTTTGTTAGTTTTAAAATTGATTTCAAAGAGAGGAAAGGAGAGAGAGAGAGAGAGAGAGAGAGAGAGAGAGAGAGAGAGAGAGAGAGAAAACATCAATGATGAGAGATAGTCATCTATCCACTGCCTCCTGCACATTCCCACTAGGAGTCAAGTCCAAACCCAGGCATGTTCCCTGACTAGGAATTGATCTGTAACCTCCTCCAGATTCACGGGTCTACCCTTAATCACTAAGCAAAACCACCAGCTGGGTCCAGTTTCCCTCCTTTTTGATCGATAAGATCTATACTGATTCTTGGTGTATTTACCTTGAAAAGGCTTTGGTTTTATAGCAAATTTAGAATTAAAAAGCAGATGTGATTTGAGAAATGTCTTTGGAGATGTTATGCTCTGTTTTTCTTCGGAACCTTACAAATTGAGTAAGGAACCTTACAAGTTATATTATTCTTTGAAAGATACAATATTATTTCTAAGAGAAAGTTATTTAGTACTTTATAATTTAGCATCATCCTTCAACAGTTTTTACATATGCTATTAAATTGGAAAGTGTTCCCTTTGTTTTCAGTTTTATTAGTGATTGACATAATCTTGGGTCTTGATTTTGGCAGCTAGTAAATGTGCAATATGATATAAATATTGAGACTTTTTAAAAAATGTATTGTTATTGTCAACTTTAAGCATTTAATTTTAAGTCCTTAATATTTTATTCAGGTTTTACAAGTTAGCACTGATTTAAAAATTATCTACAAATCAATTTAATAAGAAAACCAGGTTCATGTTTTTATATATTTACTATAATTACAAAATAAAAGAGGTTGACAAACCCATATATCATTATAACTGCACATTAGACATAGTTTTATAAAATATTGCTTCATAGACATAATTTACTGTGAAAGATCAATGATGAGAGCATACAAGCTTGGCAAATATATAGCTTCAATTAATAATCAATGATAATGATAACAACAATAATAAATTTTATTTCACAGTAGTCATTCCCAAAAGTATGTAGAAGCCTAAGTAAAAATAAGTAAGTACAGATTTACTTTAGAGAACACATACCCTTTGCCCATATACTCTTACAAAGAAATAAAAGCAAATACAGTCATTTTATAGACAGAAAGAGTAGCATATTTAAACCTGAAAACTTAAAACATCTCTACATGGTTAATAATAATCAGTTCACACAGTAATCATACAATGATGGTTAAATGGCTTAAATTAGTGTTCAGGATGATAATGAATTTACCTTTTGTAGTATTAGGAAGAAAAAAAAACGGGCAGCCTGGCCCAATTTACTCAATGGTTGAATGTTAACCTATGAACCAGAAGATAATGATTCCATTACCAGTCAGGGCACATGCCTGAGTAGCGGGCTCAATCCCCAGTGTGTGAAGTGTGCAAAGAGGCAGCCAATCAATGATTCTCTCTCATCATTGATGTTTCTATCTCTCTCTCCCTCTCCCTTTCTCTCTGAATCAATAAAAATATCTATAATAATAAAAGTGTAATATGCTAATTAGACCTGACGTTCTTCCAGATGCAGCCAGGACTGCCAGGGAAGACCGCGTTCTGGGTGTCAGAGGGAAACTGGTGCCAGCAGCCTGGGGAAGAAAGGCCTACTCTTGCTCAAATTTTGTGAATTGGTCCTCTAGTGTGTGTGTGTGTGTGTGTGTGTGTGTGAATATATGTGTGAATATATATATATATATATACTATATATATATTATATATATATATATATTATATATATATAAAAGAAAAAGAATGAACACACTATTAATGGCATAATATTTTATCTTTTTACATTTATTAGAATTAATTTGATTTTAAAAAATGCTAAAGATACTGTTTGCTCTTTTCATTTATCTGTTATGATTTCAACACATTTGTTTTAATTCATAGAATTATATGGAAATGTAGTGATGTACAAGCAACTGTTTTTTGAGTTACACTGTTCTTAAATAAGTACTTCATTGATATTCTAGAATATCAATATTTATATCGACCTCAAAAGAAGATATTTGCTATCTTGACACATAAAAATATTTCTGTTAAAACATTTTTTAAACATCTTTCTATACTATTTTCAAATAACTTTGCCATTTGTAACAAAAAATGTAGGTACATATTGTCTTATAATTTGAATTAGCATTATAGTGGAGACATCTTATTAAAATGTAATTCTCAAGGATTTAAAAACACTTATGTGTATGGAAATTACATTTTGAATACCATAGTGTAATCGAATACAGTAGATTTTTCACTGTGTGACCCCTTCTTTTCTAAAAGTATAAGATTCATGTTATTTTGTCACTATTCTAAATTATTTATAAATATCCTAAATTAAATTCATTTTATTTGTTGTTATCTGTAGCATTACACAGAATATAAAATAGCAGAAATATCGTTTGTACTAGTTAGTAAAATAAGACACCAACATCCTAATACATAAAAACCCAGACTCCATAACGTCCAAAATGACTGAAGGTTTGACTGACCAGAACTCAATCCTGCAGTCAGTGCTGGGTTGCTGTGGCACTGACTGCCAAGGCTGCTGTGAATGAGGCCCAAAAAGAGGCTCAGGGAGAGAGAGGCAAGGTGTGATCCACAGCCTCTGTGGCAGCTGTTGATCAGCCGTTCCCTTTCTTTTCCTCTCCAGGCTTCACCAGCAGCTGTGTCCCTATTTCTCTCCGGGCCTCCATGAGGGCCTCTCTGATCAGGCCTGGAAATAGGCCCAGAAATGCTGACAGGCATAGAAACTGACCAGTCAGAACCAAATCTGGGTGAACTAAGAGGAACCAATGGCTGCCTAGGAGATGGAGCTTTTCATGCTGACTGGCATAGAAACCCACCAATCAGAACCAAATTGGCCAGCAGGGGAAAGCTGTTGGGGGCAAGATCAGGCCTGTAGGGGAGGGCAATTGGGAAAAGATCAGGCTAGCAAGGGAGTGCACTTAGGGGTGATCAGGCAGGCAGAGGTAGTTAGGGGCAATCAGGCTGGCAGAGGAGAGCAGTTGGGGGTGAGATCAGACTGGCAAGGGAAGGGCAGTTAGAAGTGATCAGGCAGGTAGAGGCAGTTGGGGGTGAGATCAGGCCAGCAGGGGAGAACAGTTAGGGGTCATCAGGCAGGCAGGCTGAGAGGTTAGGGGCAATCAGGCAGGCAGGCAGAGGCATTTAGAGGTGATCAAACAGGCAAGCAGGTAAGCTGTTAGGAGCCAGTGGTCCCAGATTATGAGAGGGATATCTGACTGCCAGTTTAGGTACAATCCTGGCAGTTGGACATCCCCCAAGGGGTCCCTGTTTGGATAGGGTGCAGGCTGGGCTGAGGGAAGCCCTCCCTCCATGCATGAATTTTGTGCACCAGTCCAATAGTATTTCTTATAAAGATAGGAGGTAAGAGAGAATTTCTTATAATTTTCCTATTGGTGTTATCAAATTCCAGGTGTTTTGTTTGTTTGTTTGTTTGTGAAGTTTTTTGTGGTTTTCTTTCTTTCTCTCTCTCTCTCTCTCTCTCTCTCTCTCTCTCTCTCTCTCTCTCTCTCTTTACTCTATCAGTACCTGAAATATTAGGAGAAGAAAATAACCAGTTTCTTTTCCATGTAATATTTATTTGAGGGTACAACTACTAGAAGTTTGAAATACTACTGAGCCTTTAGCCGTTTAAAATTTGAGTATTTTGAGACAAAGGAGAAAATTTTATCATTAAGACTATAATAAAAATAATCTCAAGAAATATGGTAATGAATTTAAATGCAATATTTCATTCATTTTCTATCCATTAATTTATTAAACAAATATTACTAACTTTCTTACAATATGCCCAGCTCTGAGATTCAACCTGTAAATAAGATATACATATATATACATATATTCTTTCCTAACAGAATCTTAGAAAGGCATGCAGACACATGAACTGAATATTATAACTGGTGGGAGGAAAGAATGGGGTCATTTAAATCAGATTAAAGTAAGGTCAAGGGAAGGAGTCCTACAAAAAAAAGCTCTAAGGATGGACTGGATTAAAGTGCCAGGCAAAAGTGTGAAAAGGAAAATGTGTGTTAGGAAGACAACCTCAAGTGTGGAGGCCCAAACAGCAAAGGGTTTATTTAGAGAGAAATTCCAAGATGTGTAGAATGATTCAACTACCGAGTGTAAGATAGTGAGTGCATATTATTAACATGGAGTTCAAAACTGGGACCAGATCATCTGAGGTCCTGTAGACTGTGCAGAGCAATAAAGGGTCATTTAAAGATTTGAAGGCAAGTGACATGATCTGATTTGCATGTCATAAATATGGCACATGATTCAAATTGGAAGCAAATTAGACTGAGATGATATTGGAGATAGAAAGATTAAGTCCACATAATAATCCAGTATATAGAAAATGCCAATTGGGCCAGTGGTGCTACAGCATTAAAGATAAAACTCAGTGAATCAATTGCATGCTGGGAGAGGGTAGATAAGAAGAGGGATTCAAGATGGCACCAGGGTTTCATATGATGTCCTGCACCGATGGTGATGTCTTTTGCATAACATTTTGAAAGGGAAAAGGGCCAGAACATCGCATAGTTTCATTAGTACGTTCATGGCATCATATTTGACTGAAATGGTTATTGGATGTTAGTGAAACATTTGCCATAAAAAATATTGTAATTAGTTATTTAATTGGTGGGTAGTTTGAATTGTGTTTAATTTGTAAATAGTTTTGTCTTTTTTAACATCCATGCCTTACCTAATGTTTGA
Organism: Lasiurus cinereus; assembly: GCA_011751065.1. NCBI lineage: Eukaryota > Metazoa > Chordata > Mammalia > Chiroptera > Vespertilionidae > Lasiurus > Lasiurus cinereus. The sequence continues at coordinate 23,491,387 of JAAGEH010000018.1, read as the reverse complement.
CTTTAACTGAAAGTGGGGATACACAAGAATTCTTTTCTTTTAAAAATGTTTCATTACACTAGTTAATGCAACACCCACATACATCACATTCAAAGGCATTTGGGATCTAAATAATATGTGAACAAGTTGTATCAGCCACGGCTATAAGAAATAGTTGCCTCCTTATAAACTAAAGGTATTAGCTGAAAAGAGTTTAGTGAAAGGATAATTTCATAAGAAGTGAACATGGAAAAGAATGACAGGAAAACCACAGCCACATTAAGGCAGATAGGGCAGGAGCTGCAGCTGTGGGAGAGAGACTGTGGCTATAAAACCACACAGACTCTACCAGATCCTCTGCTAGGCAGGTACCACAGGAAATCTGAGGGTGGGGTAAGGTAGAATAAATACCCTCATCTTTCTCTTTACCTGCCCTCTGCTTATCTCTGGCATCTCCCATTGGCTGAACCCCATGAGAGGCCACACGACAAGAGGGCCTAGATGATGTGATTCACATAGATCAGTTTCCTGAGGCTCAGACATCACAGAGATTAGACATTGAGAAAGGTGAAAACCAGCATGCAAACAAAGAAGTAGCTAATGAATACAAGCCACATAAATCATTTTTTTCTAGTGTATAAAAAAATGGTCTCATTACTAAGAGCAGAAAGCAATCCGATGACTTAACATTGTATAGTTAAGTTGCAAAATAGTCACACAAACATTAAAATTAAGGGTGAAAGGAGACTTTTAAGAATATATGCAGAGGTGCTATTGGGATGTACAAATATGTCAGAATGGGGATCAGCTCATAATGCATTTTACCTTTGATCTTACACAATTATAGAAAACTAGAGGACTGGTGCACAAAATTCATGCAGGGTAGAGTCCCTACGCCTGGTCTCCCTGCCTCCTCTTTCCCTCACTCCCACAGCGTCCTGCTACTGCTTCTGGTTGCCTGCCATGTTCTACACTACTTCCTTGTGGTCAGCGCATGTCATAGTGAGTGATTGAACTTCTGCTCTCCTGGTGGAACTCCTGAGTGGACAATTTACATATTAGCCATATATAGATATAGATATAGATGATATAGATATAGATATAGATATAGATATAGATATAGATATAGATATAGATATATATATAGATATAGATATAGATACAGATAGATAGATATAGATAGATATATAGATAGATATAGATAGATAGCTATATGCTCCTAAAGACAGAATATGCCATATTTTATACCAGTAGTAAAAATATGGCATATCCTCTCCATCAATTGTTCCAGAAAAGCAGAAATGCATTCAATGTAATTGTATTGCTACTGGCTACTATCACTGTTCTATACACTTAAAGTTGTCATTCTTAGGATGGAGCCTATTTGCAATGTAATGTGTGGAAAAAAAAATCAGCCTTTCTGAGTCCTGCCCTCTATTCAAAGTGCCTCACTTTTCTGACTCATCCATCTAGATAGTTTGTCAAGTACAAATTCTTAAGTTCTACATAGGAAGAAGGAAGAAAGTGGTATAGAGGGGATACATGGTTTATTCTCTGCCAAGTTTTAAATCAATGATTGCAAATGGATATTTTTCAATTAATGTCTCATTTCTCACAAATCATTGAGTAATGATTACAAATGCTATACTTGGTCATAGTTGATAGACATTATGTTACAACCCAATGAATATGATCTTGAGAGAGCTACTCACACTGACAAGACTGACTTATTAAGTAAACATATAATCAGCATATAAAAATTGTTTAGGCAAAGTGATCTCTGATATCTTATTCACTTCTCTGAAGAATTTAGGATTTCAAGTACACAGTTGAAGTTATGAGATTTGACATGTAGAACATGATAGTATACAATATGTCCTGATATGTTAATACTCACTTCATTGCTACTTTGTGACAAAATTTTCTACCTGAGAATTTTCAGTAAATATTCAATATAGTCTTAGAAAAACAATAAATATCTTACATGTGAATAGTGTCTTATAGATAAAGTGCGTTATCAGTGACTTTATCACTTAATCTTCACAGGTTTGAAAAATTTTATTGTTAAGATAAGAAGATTTGATAATGACATTAAGTGACTTGTCCCAAATTATACAAGCTTCAACTTTCAGGGTTATTTTCTTGCTACCCCAAATATTCCAGCTACCCTAATATATGTCTTCAGATTGGGAGTAAACTGGTAATAAAATTGATACTGAAATAAGGAACTGAAATAAAAGGTTTTTTGGAATATACTTCACTTCTAGGTAGGATTCATAGCCCTCTGTTATACCGAAAAGCATATTTGGACTTACAAAGTAACCTGTGTTCAAATCATAGATCTGTCACTTAGTGGACTGGTAGATATTGAACAAATCTTTTCTCTGTCAGATTTTCTTATTTCAAAATCAGAAATCACAGTATCTGCCGGCCAGAATTATTTGGAGGATAAAGTAAGATAATACATGAAAATGCCTAAGACACAATCAGTTCAGTCTTTATTAAATGACGTTGATGTCTTTTTTCATTGTAAACCTTTATATGATTGTATATTGGTAACCTTTTGAATTATCAAATTCAACCAATTAGGGGATAGCGAACAATGATAATTATCAAAATTGATCCATGAGCTTGACAGTTCTTACATGCCTTGCATCCATTTTCAGCTGTTCTGTGTTATGAAATAAGCACTTTAAAGGCCAACAGATTCCAAATTTTGTTTCTGATATTTGGAATCACTATAAAATGTTACCACCTAACCTACAGGATTTTCTGAAGTGTGTGGGAAAGAAACATGGATGAAATAATAGTCACCACTCTCTCAAACTTCATGGCAGAACAATGCAAAGTAAAAATTGTAAAGATCTTAATGTCTCCATGCCGATAGCTGCATAAGTCGATTTTATTACTATGGACTGATAATGTAATAGTCTTGTTAAATAGAACATGAGAGACAAAGATGCTGATATCTGTATCAGAAAGCCAGGAAATCATGAAGAGGAGAATTTGCATTACTTTTTCCTTTTGCTTTTGTTAATGTCTGTTTTCCCAATATTTGCATTGAGATCAATATTCACAGAGCTTGTAATGTAATTAGAATTGCATTAGCTACTAGGAAAATTAGCTTAGGATACAAGAGAAGAATAGAAACCTAATGAAATATCTTGTCACTAAATATCTGTAATGTCTCTGAATTCTTTAATAATATAAAATATAAGTAAGAAACAGGCACTTATATATTTTATTCTTTAGGCAAATCTTTCTGAAGTTCTTTAATATGCAAATCACAAATGAATACTGTTTATCACTTCTTTACATCTTAAATATCTGCATTTGGTAATAAATAAGAAAACAATTTGACGTTGGTATGACTGGATATATTTGTGTTATTTTCACATTAAAGTCTAGTAGTGACTCCTAAGTAATTAAATTGAAACATTATTTATTAGATGTCAGTGATTAGAAATGCATTATTCTAGGTGTTGTAAAGAGTATAGGATGGACTAGGAGAGAGAGAGAGAGAGAGAGAGAGAGAGAGAGAGAGAGAGCAAGTAACTTAGTTTACAGAAGAGAGAAATGCCCTGGGCTATAGATGGTTAGTGAGGAAAGAGCTTGTCTGTGAGAGGATGAATGAGGAACTCTTTTGGGGGAGGTAGGATTTACAGGGTCTAGTAACACATTTATGGGAGGAATGATCACACATCTCAATTTGCTGGGGCAGATCCAGAATACTTACTAATAGCACCTTTTTCATTCTCAAAGTTGTCCTTGCTTGGGACAAAATGTATTATAATCTAAGCTCTTGACAAATTTTGAAATTTGTTCCTTCTTGGTATTTAAACAACTGATGTTTAGATAATTTTATTTCTTTTTGAGGACCAATATTAAGATCTAATAAGACAAAGCAATTTTAAAGTGAAAACATGGGAAGTATTACTAGTTTTCATTGCATCTTGCTGCATATAGACACACACAAACACACAGATAGATAGATAGACAGATCGATAGATCGATAGATAGATAGATAGATTCTTCTTTCCTCATAATCAATATAAACAAAAAATCTATTTTCAATTTGTGGGGTTCATAATTTTAAACATGATCTCTATATAAAGCAATGATCATACTTTTGTGAATATAACTATAGTTTAAATGAACATGCCAGAAGTATAATGCAATCCTGTTCAATCATTATCTGTAAAATTACAAAGCCATCCTTGTATAAAGATTAAATATCTGACTAGGATTCAAAACACTTGGGATGATGCTGTGTGACCTTGGACCATAACTTGTATTCTCTTAAATTCAAAATTTCATGTCTTTAAAATGACAGGGTTAAAACAGATGATCATTAAGATCTCTCCCAGCTCTAATAGACTATTATTTGTAATTCCAGTAGGCTAATATAAATTTTACTTTTGGTAGTGAAACTTTCCTGACACAATTGCTTAAAATAATTGAGAAAGTAAAGGATAAAAATCTTCAAAAGAATGTACAGGAATAGAAACTGGACCCAGAAGACCATAACGGAAGACCTTTATCGGGACATATTTAATATGATTAATATATACTTCTTGTTACTTTATTCTTAAACATCAAATTGCTTCAGGTCACTTCAGCTGCTCATTAAAACACAGATTCTAAACCCACTGCCAGACATTTTGAATGCAATCATAATGCTATAAGGCAGTGTTTCTCATTTTGTTTCTCATGTCATAGGTTCAAAATATGCTACTGCTATAGGTTGTGTCCTTTAGAAAGATACCCTTCATCAAAGATTTGAGTGCAAGTGATTTATTAAGAATATGCCCCCAGAGAAAACCATGGGAGGTGGAGCAGTGGGAAGCAGAGCAGGGTACATCATCTCCAAGTGAGGATATGAAATTAGGTGCTGTCCCTGGCTCAGTTTAATCCTAGAGGAATTTGGAGTCTACCTGAGAGTTCCCCCAACAAAGGAGTTTGGGCCTTTGGATCCCCCATTGGTCAGTCAGTCAGTCAGTCACTGGCTATGAGTCAGGGTGGGTAGAGTAGGAATAGGAATGGAAGAGGATATAAACTTCAATGCATCTCTAGTTCTTCCAATTGGCAGGCAGGTCCAGTGCCTGAGCATAACCCTTAGAAGACATTTTCAGGTGAGGCATTTTTGCAGCAAAACAAACAGAAGTTGGGGCACAGTGTCAGTAAAGGGTATGGGTTTCTAGGTGGCATATCAGAAGAGTCCACTGTAGCTAGTCCCCTCCCACACTCTTTCCATAATCGCCCTAATGGCAGAAGCTGTATTTGCCTTCTGAGATCAATGCTGCACAATAGCATATTACAGGTCTCAAGCAGTAATGCAATAAACAAACTACACATGGTTTGTCCTAATCCAGTTTCCCAAATCAATTTAACTAATTTACCACTTAACTATCACCTGAAAGAGACGTATGAGAATTTTTGTCAATAAAACCTCAAGCATTTTGAGCGAAAGAGGAACATTTTACTAAATTATAGCTCTTTTGTTCCAAATGATATCCAGTAGCCGCCTCTGAAAGGAGACAGAGCTCCCCGCTAACATTCCTATTAGGGAATGTATATGCACATACAGACACGCTAACAATGAGGGATGCTTGTCAACATGTGGTAAGGAATGGTGAAGGAATATCTCTCACTAAATAGCTGGAGGGAATGGAATTGAAAAATGAAATTGATAATTTATATAGCCACTGCCTGCAATTAGTTAGAAAACTCATTCTGCCTTTTGGCTTCTACATTCAAAATGTATATCAGTAGAAAAAGCAGTTGACTGTATCTCTGGAGGGAGTGTGCCACTTAACTGAGGCAACTTGCTGACATTAACTCCTTCTTATCTCATCCCTCAGTATAATTTTGCATTTTATATTTAGTCAATCTAAGAAGGAAAACTTCAGAAGGGGAACCTGGATAGGAAGAATGAGCAATGGATGATGACTCATTTCATCCTGGGAGTGTGATAATAATTAAACCTACCACTTATTTTTACCGATGTGGCTTGCAAGTATTGAAGCTTTACATATCTTTTTTTCATGTGATTCACACAACCAACTCAAGAGGAAGTGATTAGCAAACTGATTCAAGGAGCTTAAGAAACTTTCTAAAAGCCATAACTCTAGACAGTGAGTAGAGATTCAAAACTAGGTCTTTTTTAATTCTCATTAGGTCAGGCTAATTGTAGTGATCACAGTCAAGATTAGCTTTGTCACCAATGAGCAGTAAAAATGTTGGTAATACTAGTGCCCTACCTACTCAGAGAAACATTAAGCTAAAGGGAGGAGTTGAGCATACAAGTCTCAAAAAAAAACAAAAAAACAAAAAAACAAGAAACTGACTTCAACAGGGGAAACCAAGATGGCAGCATAGGTGTTTACCTAAACTTCTGCCTTGCACAACAATTTCAAAACTACAACTAAAAGACAGAACGGACATCATTCAAAACCACAGGAAAGCTGGCTGAGTGGAAATTCTACAACTAGAAGGAAAGAGAGGGACTCATGGAGACTTAAAGGAGCTGTAAAAAGCTGAGGTATGGAGACACATGCGTGGAGAGGATGGGTGGTGGAGTGCCTGGCTGGCTTCCTCTTCTAGAAGGGAGACAGAAACTCCTGACTGCACTAAACCCCAGATACAACTGCACTGAACCCCAGCTCTGGGAAAAACTCAAACAGTTGTTAAAAGGGAGCAGTGCATGGAAACTTAGGGGAGCTACGAAAAGGCAAAGGTCTGGAGGCATGCACAAATGCACATAAGGATGGACTCCTGATTGTGCTACTGACTTTCTCTAGTGGGAGGGAGACAGAACCTACCAACTGTGCTGAAATCCACTTCTGACTGCACTGAACCCCAGTTTCGGGCGAGACCCTGGGGACCCAGACTCATACAGGTACCCGGAGTGCATGGGAACTGGAAAGGCAAAGGTCTGAAAGTGTGCACAGAGAGGGCTTGCAGTGATTACTGAGGGACACTGAGACCCAATGGCTGCATAGGGCAGGGCTTACTGGAAGCCAAGACTATCTCTGTTCAGCCCTGAGACTCCACCCCATCCAAGCTCAACAGAGAAGCTTTTGCAGTTTTGCAAGTCTTGTATCACAAGGCTGACTCTAGCACAGAAGTTCTCCCAGCATAGTGAATAGGCGAAGACAAAGGAAGAGATCACAAACGAAAGAAATGGAGGAAAACAAACAACTGGATATAGAGTTCAAAACCACGGTTATAAGGTTTTTCAAGAATTGCCTTGAAAAAATGGATAAATTTAGCGAGACCCAAAAGGAGAGGAAAAAGGACCAACTAGAAATTAAACATACACTGACTAAAATAAAAAAAATATTATACAGAGACTTAACATCAGACTAGAGGAATGCAAAAATCAAGTCAAAAATTTGAAATACAAATAAACAGAAAACACTCCACTGGAAAAGCAAAAAGGAAAAAAGAATCCAAAAATGTGAAGATAGTGTAAGGATCTTCTGGGACAACTTCAAGTGTACCAACATCAGAATTATGGGGGTGCCAGAAGAAGAGAGAGAGAGAGCAAGATACTAAAAACCTATTTGAAGAAATAATGACTGAAAACTTCTCACATCTGGTGAAAGAAATAGACTTACAAATCCAATAAGTTCACAGAACCCCAAATAAAAGGAATCCAAAGAGGACCACACCAAGACACATCATAATTAAAATACCAAGAGCAAAAGACAAAGAGAGAATATTAAAAGCAGCAAGAGAAAAAAAATGTTAATTACCTACAAGGGAGCATCCATAGGATTGTCAGCTGATTTCTCAACAGAAACTATGCAGGTCAGATAGGAGTGGCAAGAAATATTCAAAGTGATGAATAGCAAGAACCCTCAACCAAGATTACTCTACCTAGCAAAGCTATCATTCAGAGTTCAAGGACAGATAAAGAGCTTCACAGATAAGAAAAAGCTAAAGGAGTTCATCACCACCAAAGCAGTATTATTGAAAATGCTGAAAAGTACTCTTTAAGAAGAGGAAGAAGAAGAAAAAGTAAAGATAAAAATTATCTACAACAAATACAAATCTATCAACAAGTGAATCAAAAAATCAAGTGAATTAAAAATCTGATGAACAGAATAAATTGGTGAATATAATAGAATCAGGGGCATAGAAAGGGAGTGGACTGACAATTCTCAGGGGAAAAGGGGTGAGAGGAGTGCAGAAAGAGACTGGACAAAAATCATACACCTATGGATGAGGACAATATGGTGGGAAGTAAGGGTAGAGAGAAGAGTGAGAGCCGAGTGGAGGGGAGCTATGGGATGAAAAAAGAGGATCAAATGTATTAATCTGAACAATAAAGATTTATTAAATAAAATAAAACTGACTTCAATAAAACTTTTTTATTAAGTAAATTTATTTTAACATCTAGAGCCTTCTTGTTTTTCTTTTTTTCAATTAACCATCTGAGAAAGTTGACTTGCACTGGAATTAACAAATAACAGGATCAAACATATTCGTACACATTTTCTGTTGGCAAACACAGGCTTTGGTTATAGCTCTCACCTTCCTAAGAACTCCCACACAAACATGGCACTGTGAATTGATGGTGTAGAACAATAGTAAGAGAGCATCTTCCTGAAGACTCCAAATTCCCTGAAAATGGTTTCCTCTAAGAGCTAGAAGGAAATTATAAAACATTATTTGCTATCTTTACTAGGAAATAGGAAAGAATGACTTCTACAAAAAAGAAACAGCTATCACCTAGAAGGAACAGATAAAGATATAAAGCCCACAGCATTTTGTAAAGAGAGATAATAACATAGAAATACTTTCAAGGAAACTGGAAATGCAATAGCCGTATTGACACTGTCACATTGCTCTGATGTTGTAAAGAAACTACCTGAGTCATGCTTCCAAAGTCACTTTTCCAGAATATTCAGGGAAAAACAATGACAGGGAATATGACACACATTGAATCAGAAAGCAAACATTTAATCTGAGTTTTTAGTGTTCCTGGAGATGATACAAAATTAATCATAGAAGCAGTAAAATAAAATTGGTTTATTTCTGACCCTTGACAGAATTTAGAATAGGCATAAAAAAAGAAGCAGCAGAAAAAAATGAAGAGATCTACATCTGGACAACCATTGAAATATTTTCAATTTTAGTGATAACAAAGAGCAAACATTTATGCATTCAGGTAGAAATTTCTGCTTATCTTCAGAATACAAGCCATCCTGAATTTAGTGTTCTCTCTTACAACTAAATATCAAAACTGGATACAGAAAGAAAGCATTTTTCACAGAGCAAAGTTTGTAATTCAATATGTTTTATATCCAGCTGAGATATTTTTAATATGAAGGCAATAATAAAACATTTTCATTTATACAGAGGTTCAGACAAAATGCCTTTGCAAACTTCTTAAAAAAGTTACTGAGGATCATACCCACTGACAGTGGAAACTCTAAATGGAAATTCAAAATTAGAATTTTGAGGATAAAAGCTAAACAGAATATATGCATATAACAAGCACATCACTAACCCATGGTGTGAAATTTAGGGATGTCACCATTTTACCAAGCCATATCTGTTTGAATTGGCCATTTGATTAAATCTGTCATACGACTGACTAGTTAGTTGCCTTCTTCACGTTCATGAATGTAAACTTAAGAAATTCAATGAATTATTATAATCTATGATGGGTGGGAATGATTCTATTATTGCATCCCTCACATAATTCTTTAGGGATAAACTCCACCACTGATAACTTACCACCATTCAGATATTTAATAATTGTTGTCACAATTATGCTTAAGCATGAAAAATTATTAAGCACATATACACAACTATATCTAAGGCATGTAAAAAGCACATGAATTGTTAATATAGTATTTAAATAGTGAGACAATGTGTGATTTTTTTTTACATTTTAATTTCCCCCCAAATGTTCTGTAATGATCAGGTTTATTTTACATTACAAAGTAAATCTAAAATTTAAAATAAGAAGCAAAACAACCATATAAAATCTCAATTCCTAAAAATTAAAAAAAAAATAACACCCACCCAATTTTGGCTTTATCGTTATTCCCATAAATAAAATTGGTATAGTCAGGTTTCCTTTCTCCAATTTTCAACCAGAGCAATACATGTATGTGGGTCTGTGGTCCTGTGGTAGGCAAGATCCTAACGATATGCCCCTATGATTCCCAAATCCTGGTTATTCAAACACTAGGTACTGCTTCCAAGAGGCTTTGAAGCTATCATCAGTTATATTACTCACCAGTTGACTTCAAAAACAGGGAGATTTTTCTGGATTATCTGTGAAGATGGCAATGTAACCATAGGAGGTTTTTAAGAATAGAAGAAGGTGGCAAAAGAGGAAGGCAAAGACTGATGAAAATCAGGAAGCAGCAGGAGAAATAGGGTTAGGATTCTATACATCTCTGTGGGGTTTTAAGATGGGAGAGATCATAAGAAATGTGGGTGGCCTTTACTATCTGAGAACAACCTCTGGCCCACATCCAGGAAGGAAACAAGGACCTCAGTCCTCTTAGCTGCACCAGAAACTGATTTCTGTAAACCAACACATTTAAGCCTAAAAGCAAATTCTTCCCCAGAGTATCCAGATAAAACACAGGCTGCTCATCTGGACTTTAGCATTGTAAGATATTAAGAAGAGAACTTAATCATACTGTGCTCTGACTTCTGGTCTATAGAACTACAAATAATAAATGGGTTTATGTATATATGGCATAATATGCTAATTAGACCAGACAACCAAACAACCTTTTGGATGTCATTAAAGACATTCTTCCAGACAAAGCCATGGTGGAAGGGCCAAGGCAGAGGTGGTTAGGGGTGATCAAGCAGGCAGGCAGAGCCAGTGGTCCTGGATTGCAAGACGGATGTCTGACTGCCAGTTTAGGTCTGAGGATTGAGCTCAAACCGGCAGTCAGACATCCTCTGAGGGATCCCGGATTGCAAGAGAGTACAGGCTGGCTTGAGGGACCCTGCACAAATTTTATACACTGGGCCTTTATTATATATATACTTCATTTTTAGAACTATTTTATGTTCATAGCAAAATTGAGTAGAAGGTATTAAGATTTCCTATATACCTTCTGTCCTACACATGCATAACCATACTCATTATCAACATCTTCTACTAGAGTAGTGGTTAGCAAACTCATTAGTCCACAGAGCCAAATATCAACAGTATAACGATTGAAATTTCTTTTGGGAGCCAAATTTTTTAAACTTAAACTTCTTCTAATGCCACTTCTTCAAAATAGACTCACCCAGGCCATGTTATTTTGTGGAAAAGCCACCCTCAAGGGGCCAAAGAGCCGCATGTGGCTCATAAGCCACAGTTTGACAACCACTGCACTAGAGTAGTGCATTTGTCATAACTGACAAGCTTATATTGACACCATAATCATCCAAGTCCAACACTCTTGGTGTTGTACAAATTTGTAATATATCCATCATTAAAATATCATGCTGAATAGTTTCACTGCCCTAAATGTCCTCTATGCTCTGCCCATTCATTCTGCCCTCTCCACTAACCCCTGGTAATGGTGGTAATGGGTCTTTTTTTTTTTTTTAGCTGCTAAATTTGTACAGCAGCAATATAACATTAATATAGGTCTCAATCATTATTTGAAGGCTCTATAGAAGCTTATATTATTATGCTTTACTCATTTCTTCTACTAAATCTTGTATTAATGGTTGGATTTTTATGGGACTTCCTAAGGGATTCCAGGGTAATCTGATTAATTTAAATTAAGGCAAAGACATTTAAATAAGGGTATTTTAGCTTGATCTAAAATGGTGATCTTTTAAATAAGGGTGTTTTAGCTTGACTAAAACGGTGACCAAGAAATTCAGGCATATTATTGGCTTGAGGAACTTTTTGCACAAGTAAATGTTATCGTCTCTTATATAATAACTAGAGACTCTGTGCATGAATTTGTGCATGGGGGAGGGAACCACAGGAGGTTGGCCAGCAAGTGGGGAGGGCTCATGAGAGGTTGGCCACTGGGCCTGAGGAGGAAGCTGGACCTCAGCCCCCTGGGAAAGGAACCATGTTTGCTGCCACCCACTCCTGGTTCCCTGTTCCAGCACAGGCCCAAGGGCCCCGGTGGGGTTGGGAGTGGATGCAATGGACACCACTTCCATGCCCCAGGCTGGGCATGGAAGAAACAGACACCAGACACCATTGCCGCTATCTGCACCCCACCACGGCATGGTCCCCCACCTTTCCTCTTCCCTCACCTCCTTGCCTCCACCACGATGGGCAGATGATCCCCAGAGAAAGGAGAGGATGGGAGTGAAACAAACCCTTGTGTCAAAGGGTCAATAGATCATAGCAAGAGAGCTACTCTGCTATGTATGAAACCCTAAACCAGAAATAGATTTCTATGAATAGCTTAACACCATGGGCCAATGGGGACTGGCCAGAAAGGGCAAGGGGTCACAGGAGATTGGCTGTGGGAGCACACTGGCCACCAGGGCGCAGCTCCTGCATTGAGCATCTGCCCTTTGGTGGTCAGTGTGTGTCATAGTGACTGGTCGATCAGTTGTTCTGGTCATTCTGGTAGTTCTGGTCATTAGGTCATAATGGTCACTTAGGCTTTTATATATTTAGATACCTGTGCACTACTCTGAGTACCTAGAGATAATATTGATTGTTATAGTTATTCTAATTAAAACTGGGAGCCTGGCCTACATTGTCTTTTATATCTGATATTGTCTAATTCTCTGGAAAATAAAATTTGAACTTTTGGGAGATGACCAATATGTGTTATAGATAAACACATTCATTGAAAAGCAACCATTATTAGCAGTTTTTGCCATTGTCAAAATCTTTGTTTTATAAAATTCACTTCTAGATTGCTTTTAAAAAAATCATTCCACCAGTATACAGTGGTACCTCAAGATAAGAGTGCCCTAATATACGAGATTTTTGAGATACGAGCAGTTGAGCGAGCGATTTTTGCTTTGAAATACGAGCAACATTTGAGATAGGAGTACTCGTGCGGATGGGCCGGCTGCACACGACCCACCAGTTTACCATGACTGGAGCGTCTCATAGTTTTCCACGCCTCAAGGTTACGGAACGAATTAAACTCGTATCTCGAGGTACCACTGTATTTAGAATATGGTTTTATATAAAAAAGTTTATATATTGTAAACAGAAGTTTGACTATAAAATGTTAGAAGATATAGTAAATAGGTCCCATGGGAAAATGCTTATATTCTTGAATTTATAGGCATTGTTTTTCAGTTTCTCCAACTAATTCTCTGATGTGTACTGCCACTGCTTTTCTTTAATCTGTTAAAGTGCAGCTGCCCATAAAAACAGTGACTAGATTAAGGCTAAAATAATTATCCAATTCATTTGGCATCTGCTCAGAAGGTTAGCTTACAATATTAGAGGTAGATAACATTAGCACTTCTTTCACAAGGATTTTCAGTTTCTCTTTTGCATATGTAAATTGTCAGTGTGTGGTTAACTAGACCAAACATGTTCTGGGCTTTTACTTTTAAAGTCCATATTTCTAGTTAATAAATTGATTTTGAATGCAACTAATGATTTTATTATCTAAAGTCCACAAACTCAGACAGACTTTTAATTAGTTCTTCAAATCACTTGAAAATTTTAAGCCAGCTGGGCAGTTAGGGAGGCTCAGCAGTTGTTGGCTCTATGGTTATGTAATGTATCTCATGGAGGATGAATTTTCCAAGAAAGAACACAGTTGCTGTGTGATCCTTAACTGACCTTGTCCCTTTACCTCATTATATCCCTCCCTAGTCTGAGTCAGATGTGAAGATCTGGGTGGCAGATGCTAATTTTAAAGAATCTACATTATTGCACATCAAACACAGTAAGTGCTGTGATGCTGCCTAAGTCAAGAGGCAGTGATGAGGGTGCAGCACATTTAATTCAAATTTCAACTACCTACAAAGAGGCACTGAGTAAATATTGGTCAAGAGGGGGCAATGCAGCATCTCTCCTGGGGAAGAAAGAGCTGGAGTTAAGTATTTTCAAGATCCATGCCGGGACAGAGAACAGATTTGCAGCTACAAATTGTGGTAGTGGGTGAAAGATAAGTGCAATCTTGAGATAGTGTTTATCAGACCCTTATTGTTCCTGCATCACTTCCTGCTTGACCATGAAGGAATAAGGATAGGATAACTCTAAAACAATGTCATGGTTGACAGAAGCCTACCTAGTAAAAAAAACAAAAGGTGTGGCGGGGGGGAGCAAAGGCCTTTTAAAAATATTATTTTAGGCTAAAATATAAAGAAAAACACAGTATTGAGAATGAAAAAAAATTTCAATACACCAAAAACGTATATGGACCCTACATATAGCAGTATATGGTGAACAACAACAACTAGGGAGTGAAGAGAAAAATGTGCTGTTAGACATGTTTTCTAAGTACTCTGACAACTATGTACTTAGAGAAACTTCTCTGACTTCTGATTTCATTCTTTATGAGTCAACACTTTAGAAGCTGTCTGCTGAAATAGATAAAAAATCACTCTGTAGCTTTATCATCACTTCCAGGATCTGATTTGTAAATCTCCTGATAGCTATATTTTTGTTGTTTCCTGACATTTGATTCTATTTCACTTTTTTTTTTCTGATCTACCTTTATTATTGCAATCTATCTACTTCATTTGGGTTACTTTTGCTGTAGTTTCTTGAGAAGCAATGTTGAATATTGATTCTTAACCTTCTGATTAAATATGTGTTTAAAACTATACATTTCCATCTGAGCCTTATTTTTTGCTACATTCCATCTATTTTTATAAGTTGCTTATTATTATTATGATACTTTAAATATTTTCTTAATTCTGATTTCTTATTCAATAAATTTTCTAAAAATGTATTTTTTTAATATTACAGCAGTTAAAAAGTATTGATGGATTTGTTTGGGTGTTCAGATTAATTTCAGTGTGGCCAGAGAGTATAACATACTTTAATTTTTGAAAATTGTCAAGATTTGTATCCTGATTTAGTGAATGGCTAATTTGAGGAAGGGTTTTTTGAGTCCTTGAAAAGATTTGAATCCTGTCATTGTTGGCTGCAATGTTCTAATTATATTTTTATAAATCACTTTTCAGATGATATATTTATTTTTAAATGATTCCAAAGGGCAATATTTTATTTAAAAATCTATATCCTTTCCAATTAGCTATGTGAAGTTGAATGATAAAGATACAATATTTATCCAAAGTGCTTTCTTTCCATCTGAGAATATTATTGACTCAATTTCTCAGAAGAAATTCCTTCCTCTAATCCTAAAGGGTTTTTTTTTCTGACAACTTAATGTAAATATTTATGTCATTTTATAAGCTGGCGGTAGATATGAGAAACTGGGGTTATCGTTTGGGTTCCTTTTAGGAACTGCTATTTTGAGAATAAAAAATGTCATTCTTTTCAAAAGGAGAGAGAAAGGGAGAACAAGCTAGAAAAATTAAAAAGAGAAATTTGTCTTCCATCTTATTGTCACTGTTGACAGTGCAATCTAGATGAGGAGGTGCAGAGTTGAAAGAGGGATAATCCATATCTACCCTTTGTTGGTGCAATGGCACAGAAAAGTGGAAATAGAGATGTCAGTACCTCTCTGCGGGAACATGACCTTACTCTTTTTCTACCTGATTGCTGGCTGGATTCTGAAAGCACATGGGTAGTGATTTAAGAGCTTGCTATTATCTTCTGTTAAATGTCTGCATGTCATGGTGCAATTCGGTGCCTTGTGTGATCACTTTCACCTGACAATTCTGCAAGTGTTAAAATTGTTTATGCCACCACTTTCTGGGTTTCTCTTCTTTTCCTAAACCCATTTTCCTCCTTGCCATACTCCCCCCTAATATATCTGACACTTTTCCTTTTCCTCAGTTAGTGAAACGGAGCATAAATTCTATTACTTATCCTCTGTGTTAGCTTCAAGTGCCTTAAGTTGAGTTTCTGTACTATGGGACTAAAAGAACTACAGTTTGTGAAAGTGAACTTATCATCAAAGCTATCCTATCTAATAAAGAGGGGATATGCAAATTGACTGTCAGACTGTCACAAAGATGGTGGCACCCATAGCCCCAAGATGGCAGTGCCCAGTCCCCTAAGCCCTGCCTGAGTCCCCCAGTCCTTTCAGCCCAGCTGGGGGCAAGGGGTGGGGGAAGGTTGGCAGGCACATGGTGTGACTAGACCCGCACTCAGCATCCCAGCTGCCCAGGACCACCCAATGCTCAGGTAACCAGGGCTGGCTGAGGCTTGTGCTGCTGGCAGTGGCAGCAGCAAAGGTGTGATGGGGCATCACCTTCCCCTGCTTGCCAGGGCGCCTCTCACCCCTAAGGGCTCCCGGACTGTGATAGAGGGCAGGTTGGGCTAAGGGACCCCTCTCCAATGCATGAATTTTCTTGCAATGGGCCTCTAGTATAACTATAATTTAATAGATTGTTTATTCATTCAGGTGTTTGTAAGATTTCCCAGGGAATTTCACAAGTTATACCATTTTAATGAAACCCATCATATCTAATGTTCAAGGTGAAAGGGTTAACTGGAGAACACAAGGCTTGAGCCTTACAAAAATCTAACAAATGTCAAAGGGAAACTCATTCTATAAGCCTGAGCCTTGTAAAAACATGTTCCCCCTGAGCGAATATCTTACAGGCCCTTCTAAGACCACAACTCTTGCACAGCCCAGAAACGTGCTCAACAGAAGCCGCCTGCAGCCCAGTTCAGATACAAATGTCAGCCGAGGCCTGCAGCTCTCCCTAGGCACATAGAAAGCCTTTCACAAGGGAGAATAAACTAGATTCTATTTGGAACAATCAGGAATGACAAACATGGGAAAGATAAAACATTCTAAAATGAATAAGAATTTAATGAAGTTTTTTAAGACATCACTTTCTAACTTGCTTCATTTTCATCTCCTTGGACTCTTTCTCTTTACTGTATTTACCTGAGTTTAATGATGCTTCATGTTCATGTGATTGATGACACTTTAAATTTATCTGGGTCCAGCTGGTTGAGCATTGATCTATAAACCAGGAGGCCCCCACTGTATTCCCAGTCAGGGCACTTGCGGGATCAATCCCCAGTATGGGGAGTGCGGGATGCAACTGATCAATGATTCTCTCTCATCTGTAAAATGAGAGGGTGGGATATAAATAAACTCTATGGTTCTTTCAGTCTTTAAACTTCTGTAAAACATTACATGCAGGGTGGGGCAAAAGGAGGTTTATAGTTGTGAGTATGAGAAACAATTTATTCTTGTTTTATTATTTATTAATTACTGTATTATTTTTCATATGGACAACGGTAAATCTATTTTTTCCCTGCCTTGTATGGATGTTTTTGGAAGAGGTTACCTTGCTTTATTTTGTTTAAGGTATTTGGATTTAAGATTTCTCGAATGTAACATATAACTGTGTATTTGCACATTATCCTGAGTTAAGAGCTTTGGAAATAACCTCATCAGATAGTTGAATCTATGATCCTTGCTTTCCTGTTTATGTTATTGGTCTCCTGGGTCCAGACATATTTTGTTTATTATCAATGATGACAGTACCATTTTTAATCATTTCTGTTTTCATGCAATTACTTCAAGGATATACTCTGAAATCAACCTGACTTTGGCTTCCTGCTTTAGACACCATCTGGAAACTTCAGCTGGTAAGAATTTTAACCCTCACTATTTAAAAATAAGTGCTTATGTATGCTACATAATGACCACCAATATCAAGGAAATATTCTTATCACATATTCTCCTCCAAGAAGGAGAAAGGACACTTTTAAACAGCCATACATGTTCTTTTATCGAAAGCTTTTTTCTAGGGACAACACGTTATATTTCTGATAATAATGAATAGTGGTTCTTTAATAATTCCTGTAATTTCACAGCTGAAAAGTTTATTTTGAATGTGAAAAAGTAATTCATTAGCAACAATAAAAAGTATAAATGGTTTTCTTTTTAACTTGGCTAGGTGAGGACAAGAAAAGGAAAGAATAAATTGTTACCATATATAAACCCTCTGATTAAAAATACTAAAGTGACATGTGCATACAAAGTG
This sequence comes from Lasiurus cinereus, assembly GCA_011751065.1. Taxonomy (NCBI): domain Eukaryota; kingdom Metazoa; phylum Chordata; class Mammalia; order Chiroptera; family Vespertilionidae; genus Lasiurus; species Lasiurus cinereus. The sequence goes on along the minus strand of JAAGEH010000018.1, from coordinate 23,473,348 downwards.
ATTAAAGGTTCTCTAATCAGTGCTTAAATTTGCTTTCAGAACCTGCTCCTTGATAGCAGTGTGATGTTGGGCAGTTAGCTTAACACCTATAAAATATGGGTGACTAATGGGGCTCTCATGAGAATTGAGTTATTTGATTCCAAAGCCTTTAACACAATCCTAGCACTTGGGAAACTAAATATTACCTATGATTGTTGTAGCTGGGGTGCCTATGCTGACAATAATTAATGAGGTTGCTACCAAGCCATTTATTAATATACTATTAGCCCTGAGCACGAATCCGTGTGCCAGTAGGTTGCTCCTTCCTCCTGTATCTCCCCCGCTCTCATAGCTTGCTGCCCTGCCTCCTCCTGTAACTCTCCGCCTTCTGCTTGCTTGCTGCTCTGCTCCTTCCTGTAGCTCTCTACTGCCCGTTTGTAGTTTGCTGCCCCACCCTCCTGCAAATCCGTGATCCGGTCCTTACATTGTTACACAGTGGCTCGTTATGCCATTGTTATGCCTCATGGCTTAATAAATAATTAGCATATTCCTCTCTTATCATATAGGATTACCTTTGAGGTAGTTACTCTCCTGCTTTGAAGAGGTGTTATCCTGTCACTTTGTCACTTTGTTACTATTTAAATAATAACAATTTGAAGTAATGTAACCTGTTAATGGAAATGTATTGAAAAAAACTCAAATTATACATCTAAGAGGCAACACTAAATGGACACAAAAGGGACATAAGACTTATGTCCCCCCCCTCTCTCATTGTGTGTGTATGAGTGAGAGGTTTGATTTGTAGTAAAGTAAGAAAACTTCTTGCAATTAATAAGATAAGGCGTTATCTATTTTATTGTTTTTCACTCAGAATAGATCTCCCCAAACCCCAGGTGCCTAATCATTTAGCAAATACAGTAGTTCTTCTTTATCCACAGTTTTGCTTCCTGCATTTTCAGTTTCCAGAGGTCAACTGTGATTCAAAAATATTAAATGAAAAATTCCAGCATGGCTCAGTGGTTGAGCATCAGCCTAAGAACTAGGTCACAGTTCAATTCCCAGTCAGGGCACATGCCCTGGTTATGGGCTCAATCCCCAGTGTGGGGCATGCAGGCAGCAGCCGATCAATGATTCTCTCCCATTGGTGTTTCTATCTCTCCCTCTCCCGTCCTCTCTGAAATCAATTTTTTTTTAATTAAAAAAAGAAAAATTTCAAAAATAAAAAACTCCTAAGTTTTAAATTGCATGTTGTTCTGTGTGATCATCTGTCCATCCTGAGGAGGTAAACTATCTTTTGTCCAGCATATCCATGTTGAGAATGTTTCCTGTGTCTTGGTCAATTTGTAGATATTAGTATGTGCTACCCGGTCCTCTCCTGTTTGGACATGTTGTCTGAAATATATTGTTATGAGTTTTTTATTTATTTATTTATTTATTTATTTTGTGTGTGTGTGTTGTTGTTTTTTTTTTTTTGTGGGTTTTTTTTTTTCCATAGCTTAAAGCAAACAGCCTGCACCTGCAGAGGATAAGATACACTCCCCAAATGATTCAGGCACTCCCTTCTGCCTGACCAAGTTATACACCCACCAGACATCCTGCTATCTTCCAAGGAGGTCCTGTTGTTCAGGCAGTCCCCCCAGCTGGCTGGTGCAACCCTGACCCAGTCCCTTTATAAGAGAACACAGACTCCCTCATGGCTGACGCCTCTGACACTGACACACTGGCCTCAGCCTTCTGTGAGAGAATATAAAACATTTCCTAATGTCTCACAGCGTCTCTTGGACTGGCTTCTGTAGGCATGGACCTAATGGTAGCCCCCTGAGGTCTCATAGTGACTGTCACAGTGTCACAGTGCTTGTGTCCAAGTAACCCTTATTCTACTTAACAATGGCCCCAAAGTGCAAGAGTAGGGCTACTGGCAATTTGGAAATGCCCAAGGGAAGACATAAGGTGAATGTAAAATATCGGAAAAGCATAGGGTATATAGGTTTTGGCTTCAGTGGTTTCAGGGATCTACTGGCAGTCTTGGAACATATACTCCTCTCTCCTGCACCTCCTCCTCCCCCTGGTGGTTAACTTGTTTCTCAAAGCTAGTGATCCAATAAGGGGAGAATGCACTTTCTAACTTCTTGGTATATCTGGACAACTATTCCTACCTCACTGGTCCAGGAAAGCCCACAAGTGCACATACTAAGCCAGAGGTTCAACTTTTAAATCATGCCCTTCCTTGCTTAAATTGCTGGAATTGTGGTTCACTCTTACGTTGCAGTTATATCAAAAGTCCAGCCTTTGCATTTGAGATGTGATGCTGTTTCCAGAGGCTTACTGTTGGGTAAAAAGAAGACCGTGTTCATGCTTAGAAACTTCAGGGATCAATCTGGTGTGTTTGACACATTTGTGTAAATATTACTTGCTTAATGAGGCTTTTAGCTGATTTCTACACAGTTCAATGTTTGCTTTATGCAGTTCAGGAGGGTGCTGTTATAAACCACTCTAGGAATTGCTGCTTAAATGTACATTATTACCCAGGGGTTTTATTTCAATTGGTCATATTCTCAGATCTGCACTGGAGCACAGTAAAAAGTAGTTAAGGCATTTATCTTCAAATCACCAAGAAAAATATGAACTTTCAAGACCATTTTCTGAAGGAACTCATTATAGGTGTTAGCGATTATACTTAAAGTTTTTTGTTTCATTAACTTCACTTAAGTTGTAACTTTAAAATATATTCAAAACCATTTTGAAGTACTTCCTGATGTGTCTATGAAAAAGAATCAAAACATGGCAAAAGTAACCAATAAGCAAACCACAAATATATTTGTGATGATTACATCTGAGAGAAGTACTCTAAAATGTGTGGCTCAGTTGGTTGGGTATTGTCTTGTGCAGGGAAGGTTTGCTGGTTTGATTCTGGTCAGGGCACATGCCTAGGTCATGCGCTTGAACCCCTGTGGGGGGCGTGCATGAGGCAGTCAACTGATATTTCTTGCTATCTTGCTCCCTTTCTCTCTCTAAAAAAATCAATACAAATGCATTTTCTATAAAGCTGATTGGCACTCTCAGTCCTTTGTGTAACAAAGAACAAGGTAATAAATCCAAGAGTATAATATATGATTACTTGAAGTCATACATATTAATTGGAAATTAAAATAAATTAAATTCAAATAATATAAACATGACTAATGTATATGCAGAAAAATTTCATTTTGGTAAATAATTTTTTCTCACAATTTGTAAGCTCAATGAAGGTAGAAATTTTTGTCTAATGTATTAAAGGATGTATCTTCGTACATGGAGCAGTTCCTGGCACATAGCAGGTGCTCAATCAATGCCATGTTTTTGTTTTGTTTTGTTTTGTTTTAAAGAAGAAATGATGTCATATTCAAGGTCCATGACAGCTTACTTCTTGCTGTTTTGTTTTTTTTAGAGACAGAGGAAGGGAGAGAGAGAAAAAGAGACACAAACACACACAAAAACATCAACATGAGAAACATTTATCCATTGCCTCCCATTCATGCCCCAACATGGGAATTGAACCTACAACCTAGCTTATGTGCCTTGGTTGGGAATCAAACCTACCACCTTTTGGTGTACGTCACAATGCTCTAACCAACAGAAGATCCAGCCCAGGGCTTGCTGTTTCTTGATGTATGTTTTTTTGACAGCCCACAGCAGGTGACCAATAAATGGCAGCCACCCTGGAGTCTACCCACAGATATATGCAGCACAATACAAGCCTCCAAGTGGCAGTTGACTGGTTAGGGCTCATGATACTTTGCCAGACTTTATAGAGTTTGTATTTTTTTAAAAATCCATTTTTCTTTCCAAGGTAATAATACATCTAACAGATAAAATAAGTTACTATGACAAGAATAAGCCCAAGCTTACTGAAGAATCAAGTAAAATATTATTTGCCAATTCTCAGGCACTATTTCACCAGAATAGTGTTGAAGAAAAATTGTTCTATCAGAATTTTCACTGTGTTTATCAATAGAACCTCCTTCTGATGAGATGTGTTAGAAACCCTTCATTTTAATTATTGGTCATAGGTTACAGATTTCATTTTAGAATTTGAAAGAATACATTTTTATATTGAGAAAGTAACTATTATTTTTATATTTAAGTAAATATGTTGTTTCTGATATCCAATTAATTTAAAATGATCACTCCTGCCTTTAAATATTTAGAGAAAATATACCCAAAAGTATATACTATGGGTCCTTAAAAATGTTTCTATCTGAAAAACAATTATTAAAATATTTCACTTCATAACCTATAGTATTATTTTTATGTCAGCCTGATATCTATTTTTTTAGATACACTGAAAGTCTTTGCCATGTAAATGCTGCTCAATTGTATATCTCCATATATAGATATGTTTTTATTTTTATATTTCTATCTCTGAAGAATCTCTCAAATCCATATTTTTAAAATCTATTCCACTTCTTTTTTACCTAGTTCATACCATGCTTTCTTATCTTTTTTAGTAACCCCCTGCCTCATCTTCATTTTTATTCTCTGTCTAGATCTGTAGACATCATTTCTCACAGGGATTTTCACGCTTCAACACTCCACACACCCATTCTTCTTCTATGTTAATCTTTTCTACACTACAACAAGAGTTGACCTTTTAAAACAGTAAATTACATCTTGTTAGTTCCTGGTTTATTTCTTTCCAGTGAATTCCCTTTGCATGAAGATTGAAATTCAGACTCCTCAGAAAGGCTGGAATGATTAGGAAGATGAGTCTTTGCCTACTTGGAATGTATGCCATTTCCGTCTCATTCCTTGTGTTCCAGCTTAGACTTTACAACAAGCCTGACAACACCTATTCTATATAATAAAAGCCCAGTGACCAAATGGCAGAATGACCAGAATGACCATTTGATCAGACACCCAACCCAGGAGCCCCTGGTGGTGAGTGAACAGAGCTCCACAGCAGGAACAGCCACTCAGAGGGCAGGTCCACAGCCACTCAGTTGACTGAGATGAGTGGAGCTCCCACAGCTGTCTGATCCCCTCAGGCCACTCCCCAATAGTGCATGAATCATAGCACTGGAAGCTGGCAGTTACTAAGCAACGACTTTGTGGCAGGTGAAGGCCACCTACTCTTCACAGAATCTCATATAATCCCAGAACACGCCTCACAGGGTTGTTCTAAGGGTTTCTATTCATAGCTTTAAGAATAGAATGATATCATCAGCTTTTAAGTAGTTGAGGGAAAACACACACTGCTTCTTTTTCATTCTCTTCCTCTCCTTTTTGTAATAAAAGGAACAGCTGGCTCCCACAGTCCTACCCTGAGTGCTGTGGATAGAGGTCCCCCGCCCTTGACTCCAAGTGAGTCTGCTTTCCAATGGCCTTTCTACCTAATTCTGCTGCCTGAGCATCTTAACCTGTATGTCTGCTGTGTCCTAGGCAATGCCCAGGTGCTCACAGAGCAGCAGGAAGCCGGCCACCCTGTACTAGGGAGTGCGTTCTGCCAGGAGAGGATGGAGATGTGGGGAGGAAGCAGCCTCAGACAGATATGAGGTTCAACCATGAAGGGCATGGACACCATGAAAACATGGGAATGAAGCCACATAGGGGCTCCACAAAGGAGGGGCAAAGGGACGCACACTGAGGGAAAGTGGACAGATGGAGGAGAGCCAGGCAGACGTCTAGAAAAGGGCATTGGGCAGAGGGGACAGCCCACAGAGGAGCAGCAGGATGAGCAGAAGAGGGTCAAGGTTGAGTCAAGGGCACATCCTGCAGGGATTGAGGGCCTGTGAGAACCTGGAATCCCCTGAGTGCAGGCGGAGGCACCGAGGCTGTAGGTAAAGACCCACTGGCTTCTGTGTCAGGAGCAGACTGAGGGGGAGAGGAAGCAGGGAGACAGCAGGAGGTAACAGCACCCTCCCTGAGGGCGATGTGGAGACAGTGGGAACTGTGGCAGCTGAGGTGGCAGCTTTGAGGTATGCTGGAGGGAAGCTAGAGCATGAAGAACAATGTGTGTGTGTGTGAAAGGGGAGGGGGTGGGGTGGATGGTGAGCAGGGCCCTTGCTCAGCTAGGCCCAGGTCTCCAGCAGCTGCTGGCAGGGGGCCTAGGGTCAGATCCTATCTGTTTTGAGGGTCTGACTATAAAAATCAGACCTTAGTTTGAACTCCACAGGAGGGACGTAGAATGTTCATGACTGTCTCCCACCCTGACATCTAGGATGTGGATCATTCTCATCTGGCTACTCTAATCCCTCCACACCTCCCTCCTCCCCATCCCCCAAGCTATCTTCAGTGATGACAAGTACTTATTGGAAAGAAGCAAATGGTTTTATTTTTGGTACAAAAAAGCAACAAAATAGAATGTACAGTATTAATGGAAAGCAAACGTTGAAAACTAGGAAAATGAAGCCCCCTTGTAGACACACAGATCAGCTGTGCCCAGAACTGGGTCATACTGACACAAAAGGGCTCGGGGTCCAAGGCAAAGGGCTTGGCCAAGTGGTCTGACTCTAATCCCTGACTCCAGTTTCCAGGACAGAGAGGATCCTGCACCACAGAACAGAAGGGCCAACACCAGACTCAAGTCCCATGGCCTAAGGCAACTCTTGCAGTGCTTCCAGAAAAAGAAATGCTCCTGAGACACTGGGACAGGGCGATCAGCATCCAGATCACTGCCTCTAACTCTGTAGGGTTAGGATTAGCTCCCAGCTCTGCTCCTTCCTCTCTCTCCCACTTCCCCTCCTAGATGAACCACAGATGGCCCTTCCCGTCCACCTTAGTTCCTGTGTCAGGTAGAGAGGATGAGGGGGAGGGGTTCAGACAGTGAATTTGAAAGCCTTGAGGAAGTGGTGCTTGAAGAGCCAGAGACTGTCCACCCATCCCCCTCGCTGAACTGATTAACACAGAGGCCTCATGTTTAGAACTAGTCACCCTCCCTCCCCCCGAATCTGCCACTGTGTAACTTGGTTGTTTTGGACAAGTCAACCAAGGGAGTGTTAATTCTCTCTCCTTTAAAATGTAAACAAGAGCCCCGGCAGGCATGGCTCAGTGGTTGAACATTAACCTATGACTCAGGAGGTCAAGGTTTGACTCCTTGTCAGGGCACATGCCTGGGTTGTGGTCTGATCCCCAGTGTGGGATATGTAGGAGGCAGCCAATCCATGATTCTCTCTCATCATTGATGTTTCTATCTCTCTCTCCCTCTCCCTTCCTCTCTGAAAACAATGGAAGATATCTATAATAATAAAATTGTAATATGATAATTAGACTAGATGTCTTCCCAACAAAGCCTCGGTGGCAGGGGCTGAGGCAGAGGCATTTGGGGGCACTCAGACCAGCAGGGGAGCGCAGGTAGGGGCAATCAAGCTGGCAGAGGAGTAATTAGGGGGCAATCAGACCAGCAGACAGAGGTGGTTAGGATCTGCCAGACAGGCAGGCAGGCGAGTGGTTAGGAGCCAGCAGACCCGGATTGTGAGAGGGATATCTGACTGCCAGTTTAGGCCCGATAAACCAGCAGTCGGACATTCCCCGAGGGGTCCCAAATTGGAAAGAGTGCAGGCCAGGCTGAGCCCCCCCCCCCCTGCACAAATTCTATGCATCAGGTCTCTAGTCCTATATAATAAAAGCCTAATATGCAAATTGTCCCTTTGAGCAGGAGTTCGACCAGCAGTGGTCATAGTGTGCTGACCAGAAGGAGGTAGCACAGAACATCATGGGTGTCAATGACAAGGCACTGGCAACAAGTGGCAGTGGAGGTGCTGCTGGCCCCAATTGGCTTCCAGGTGAGCCAGGCCATAGCTGCTGGGGCTATAGGGGCCAGTCAGGCTCACCATGGGTTTGCACAGGAGTCAGTCAGCCAAAGCTGGCTGGGGGAGAGCATGTTGTCTGCCTGGCTTCCACGTGGCACCACTGGGTGGCCCAGACACCACACTGAGCCCTAGACTGTGGTATCTAACAGCACTTACCGATCTCCGTGTGGGTACTCAGGTACCATGACTCAAATAGAGGGGTCTTGTAGGGGCCCAGGTGCTGCCCAGGGCTCAGAGGTCAGCTGGGACCTGCCCTTCTACATCAGATGCTCGAGCTTTGATTGCCGGCCAGGCCTAGGGATGCACCGTACACAAATTTCATGCACCCAGCCTCTAGTATAGATAAAAAAATTAAATTCTAGAAAGGTTAATTTTATCCAAGTTTACATAGCTACTTAGTGACAAAACAGGGGCTCATTTCACATCTATTTGTCTCCAGAAAATACATAGTCATTTATAAGGTTTAGGAAGAGGGTTAGGGGTAGCATTGGGGATAGGGTTAGGATGAGTGTTATATTTAGGGCTAGAGCTACCATTAAGATTAGGTTTACAACTAGGGTTAGGATTGGGTTAGGGCCAAGGTTAGGGTTATGAATAGGCACGGAAGGTTAGGGTTAGGGATAGGGGTAGGGTTAGATCTAGGGTTAAGTTTAGAGCTAGGGTTAAGGTTAGGGTTAGGGTTATAGCTAGGATTAGGGTTAGGGTTAGGGTTAGGATTAGGGTTAGATTTAGGGTTAGAGGTAGGGTTAGGGCTAGGGTTATGAATAGGCATAGAGTTAGGGTTAAAGATAGGGTTAGGATTAGGTGAGAACTAGGGTTAGGGTTGGGGTTAAGTTTAGAGCTAGAGTTAGGGTTAGTGTTAGAGCTAGGGTTA
>JAAGEH010000018.1:23434302-23464698 GCA_011751065.1 Lasiurus cinereus | reverse complement strand
GTTAGAGCTAGGGTTAGGTTTTGAGCTAGCCTTAGAATTAGGGTTAGAGTTAGAGTTAGAGCTAGGGTTAGAGTTAGGGTTAGGATTAGGGTTATAGTTAAAATTAGGGTTAGAATTAGGATTAGGTTTAGGGTTGGGTTAGGGTTAGAATTACGGCTAGAGTTAGGGTTAGGGCTAGAGTTAGAGTTAGGGTTAGGACTAGGGTTACCATTACGAATATGCATTGGATTAGTGTTTCAGATAGGGTTAGGGTTAGTGTTAGGGTTATGAATCAGATTAGGTTTATGGTTAATGTTATGGTTAGATTTTGAGTTAGGGTAGGGTTAAGGATAGGTTTGAGGTTAGGGTTATGGTTAGGGTTATGAATCAGATTAGGGTTATGGTTAAGGTTAGGGTTAGATTTTGAGTTAGGGTAGGGTTAGGGATAGGTTTGGGGTTAGGGTTATGGTTAGGGTTATGAATAGGGATAGGTTTAGGGTTAGGTTTATAGTTATGGTTATGATTTGGGTCAGCATTCAGGCTAGAGTAGTGTTAGGTGTAGGTTAGGGTTATGGTAAGGGTTATGATTAGTGTTAGGGTTAAGGTTATGATTAGGGATAGGGATAGGGATGGGTTTAGGGTTAATGTTATGTGTATGGCTAGGGTCAGGTTTAGTTTAGGATTATGCTTATGCTTATGGTTTGATATAAGATTAGGGTTAGTTTTAGGGCCAGGGCTATGGTTAGCTTTAGGGTAAAATAGGATCAGAGAAAGAGAAAAAGGCAAAGAAAAAATACCTCAAAGTCAAATCTCAATATCTAATTTAAACTAAATATTATTGCACTGATTTATTCCAACTGGCTTGTTATACAAATGTGATGCCTAAATGTGGTGTGTAATTTGCCCAGCCCTTTAACCTCTCATTTTTTCCTTTAACAGCTTCCTCCTCCACTTCACTTCCTTTTTTAATTGAGATGTAATTGACATATAATATTATATTAATTTCTGGTTTATAACCTCATGCTTCATTATTTGTATATATTGAAAATTATCACCATAATAAGTCGACATCTGTCACCATACATTGTTAAAATTTTTTCTTGCGATAAGTTTTAAGGTCTACTCTTAGCAATTTTTAAATATGAAATATAATATTATTGACTAGAGTCACAATGTTGTACAATTTATCACAATATACAATTTGGGAGGGGTTTTTTAAGTCAATATATATACTTTCAGCAAAAATGACACAATAATTTTTACCAGCTCCCACATTTAAAGATTTAAGATTGAGTTGAAATAGGCTTCTGATATTGTGAAAGGAAGAAATAAGTTGTATTCTCTTAAATTATTTATTACAACGTCATTTGAAGGGAGTTGCTCTCTAGTGAGGATTATACAAGCAGGCTCCTCTGTGGCTGCTCTTCTCTAAGTGAACCTGGCTCACCTGGACCTCCAGGCAGACCAAAAATTGAGCTGATGCGCATAAATAAACTATTCTTTTTTCTTTTTTTTCAAGAAAAATCTCTCTTTATTAGAACCATGGATCAAAAATTAATAGAATTTTCATTTACTATTGGGAATTCAAGATTTCAAAACATACAGAAAAATATTGTTTTGTATTACAAACATTACAGTTGAGTTATTCTGTTTCACTTGGGTCCAGGAGCTACATCTTTTTCTTTTTCTTTTCTTTATTGATTAAGCTATTACATATGTGTCCTTATCCCCCCACTGCTCCACATCACCATTTATGCCCTCACCCCCCTGATGTCTGTGTCCATTCTTGCTAAAATCTCTGCTAAGGGTTTTATAGAAGTTGATACAGTGTTAAATGTGATTGTTGATTCTGTTCATCAAAGATAATCACCTTATTACAATGACATGGATAACTGTCACTGAACAATATTTTTACACACAACTCACATTATTTTTCTCTCGCCATCCCCTTTCTTTGACGAAGAAAAAAAATTATACGTTTGTTAGTTTAGAAGTAATTACCTATAAGCTTTGAAAATGATATATTAAAATTACATAGAATGTGTAGAGACCAACATTTTATTAGAGAAACTAGTTGCTTGGTGTATATTAAAAGGGGATTAATTAGAGGAAATATTTTAATATTGCTATTTTCCATTTCTCTATAATAGAAGTGTCAGAGATGAAAGAAAATTAGTAAAATGTATATGAAAATCTTTCTCCTGTCAGAGTCTGGGGTACACCACATGACCCAGAGTCAAGTCCCCACACACCCACAAGCGCCCTCAAACATGTGAAACCCAGACCTGGCCGGCTTCCCCAATGTGCTAGATCCAGATCCAGCTGGTCCCAACCTTGTCAAGTCCGGCTAGGGGAGGGCAGCAGCCTTAGGTCCCCTGGCCTGACCTCAGGGCAAGGGGTACAGCCTGAGGTCCCCTGGCTGGTATGATTGAAGCAGCCTGAGGTCTCCCAGCCCAGCACTGGGGCAGAGGGGGGTGTACCATGAAGTCCCCCGTAAAGCCCCACTGGGTGGAGAATGTGGCCTGAGATCCTCTTTTAAGACCTGCCAGGTGGGGAGTGCAGCCTCAGGTCCCCTGGCCTGGTGCTGGGAGTGAGGTGTTCATGGCCTTAGGTCCCCCATTCAACCCTACTGGGTGGGAAGCATGGCCTGTGGTCCCCTCACCTGGTGCTGGGGTGAGGGGTGCAGCCTGAGGTCTCACAGCCTGGCGCTGGGGCACGGAGATCTGCCTGAGATCCCCCAGTTCAGCACCAGGGCAGGGAGCACACCTTGAGGTCCCCTGTCAAGCCCCACCAGGCAGGGGATGTAGCCTGAGGTTCCCCATCAAACCCTGCTGGGTGGGGGGCATGACCTGAGGTCCCCTGGCCTGGCGCCAAGGTGGGGGGTGCAGCCTGAGGTCCTCTGTCAAGCCCCACAGGGGTGGGGAGCACAGCCTCAGATCCCTGATGATTGTTCATTAAGGCTTGTAATTGGAACTCAGCCTCTACTGTGGGTGAAGCCATCTTGTGTAAGGGAAACACCACCTCCACTCTGGGTGCAGCCATCTTTGTGGCAGAGTGATGGTCAATTTGCATATTCCCTCTTTATTATATAGGATAATCTAACAAGCAGTCAATACTGTAGTAATGCCCCTCCCATTTATTTATTACTAGAGGCCTAGTGCATGAAAATTTGTGCACTTGGCAGGGGATCCCTCAGCCTGGCCTGCACCCTTACCCAATCTGGGACCCCTTGGGTAGGGTCCCTAGGCCTGGCCTGAGATCAGGACCTATCGGGGCTTTCCTTCCCCTGGCTAAAGGCAGCTGCTTCCACCTGCTGCCACTGCTTGCCTTCTGTGCAGCACTGCCCCCTCTCCCCTGACACTGGTGGCCTCCCTTTGTAGCAACAGGCATGGGGTGCAATGGCTTGGCTGGCCTGGGCCTCCCTCTTTTTTTGCTGTGGGCGGGGCCAGCTTGACAAGGGGCTATCTGCCAACCTGATTGCCCCTAACTGCTGGTCTGCTTATCTGATCATCCCTAACCATTTTGCCTACTTGCCTGATCACCCCTAACTACTAGTCTGCCTGCCTGATCACCCCTAATCACTTGCCTGCCTACCTGATGACCCCTAACTGCTGGCCTGCCTACTGATTTCCCTAACCACTTGCCTACATACATGATCACCCCTAACCACAGGTCTGCCTACCTTATCACTCTTAACTACTTGCTTGGGGGTGGGACCAGCCTGGTGAAGAGTTATGGTGGTTCTGGTCTTTGGTCATTATGGTCATTATGCTTATGGTGGCTGGCCTTTTATTATATAGGATAATTGAGTAATTATTTGGTTTACATCAAGCATGTCAAACTCAAAGGCTAACATGGGCCAAATAAACAAGGTTTAAGTTTATGTGGGCCACAAAAAAACACACAAAATCTTCAATTTTCTTAGAAACATAGATTTACTCCCATGGAGACATGCTAAATACAAAGGGCTGAAATAAATGAGTAACCCTATATAATAAAAGCCCAGCACATGAAACTGGGTAGCCCCCCCAGTGAGTGGTTAGGGGTGATCAGGCAAACAGGCAAGCAGTTAAGGGATATCAGGAAACAGACAAAGTGGTTAGGGGCAATCAGGCAGGCAGAGGCAGTTTGGGGTGATCATGCAGGCAGGTGAGTGGTTAAGGGTGATCAGGCAGGTGAGCATTTAGGAGCCAGCAGTCCTGGATTGCAAGAGGGATCCCAGATTTTGAGATGGTAAAGGCCGGGCTAAGGTCCCCGCCCCCCCCCCCCCCACACACACACACATGAATGATATTTGGGCACTAGTCCTCTAGTTGTTAACATAAAATAATAAAATATTTTAATACGAATTAATATTTTTTTCTTGAACATTAATGTACCAGACACTGAATAACTGCACATATTCTTAAGTATAACTTAAATACACTGATTTTTCTTGTTCTCTGAAAGCAAAATATTTTCTGTTGTGCACACCAAACAAGTCAGTCCAAGACTAATGATGTGGCAATCGGCTGCTATATAGTTGCTACTAGTATTAGTGGAGAGAAATAGTGCTTCTGCGCATAAGGAAGGGAAATGAATGCAACACAATTACAATAATCAGTCATTAGCGAATGCTGTACTTCATTATTAAAAATTATGCATAACAGGATATTATAAGATTCAAGTTATGAAATTTTTATTAAAATATTTCTTTCATACCATTATGTTGGCTGGACTGCAAAAAATATTCTTTGTGGGCCACATGCAGCCCATGTGCAGTGAGTTTGACATGCTTGGTTTACATTAGTGAAATGCTACCATTACCTAGCCAACTACATCACATTGAGAATATTTTCTTATATGTTATCCATACTAAATGATTAAATTAGAAATGCAACATATGCATTCTCAGAGCCCTCACTTCTTCCATCTTTACTTTTATATCTATTTAATATTGCAGACTCTAACCAATGGATATTTACAAAATATGAATGAGGTGCTGAAATTTTTAAAAATGAGGTGCTAACGTTTTTATAAATGAGTGTTTACAAAATATAAATAAAGCACTGAAAGTTTTGGGTCATGGAAATGTGTTTTTCATGTTAGTTAGAAAATAAGAAACATATAAAAGTGGAGGTAATGAATTGGTTAAATGCCTTGAAAATTACAAAAGTAACAGAGGCATTTTAGTTTCAAACCTCTTTGTTTTCAGATTTGGAAACAAACATAAAAAGATGAAGTGGTTAGTGAAATAGTTCAGTATGCTTTCTTCTCTTGTTGAATTAGTAACATATATCTGGACAATAGCAGAAGTATAACTAGAATGATATTGTACTCTGAGAACTTTGCTCCTACTAGTAATTCTTGTTTTGAGAACTCAGGAGTTATTCTTAGGGAGTGGAGTGTCCAGGGTTTTCTTTGTTTCTTCTGTTTCTTTTCCTCTTTTTTGTTTTGTTTTTAAAATGTCATTTTTCCAGTGTATATCGCATACAAGCTGTCCATATCTCTATACAGCTGCAGTCCTATTTTGAGGTCTTTTTATGGTGCTTTCTTTCATGCACCTATCTGCTACAACTAGTACTTGAGGCTGAATCCTAATGGTGGCATAGTATGAATCATCACAAATCTGAGAAGTAAGGAAATCCAATGAAATCACAAATATTTGAGATGTATTTTTAAAAGTAGCCCTGAAGGGGTCACAGAAAGTTGTGGTTCACATTCAGGAAACAAACTGTTTCAGGCAGAAGACATTAGCCACAAAAAGCACTCGAGAATGCACATGGAAGCTATGGACACAGGGAATAGCACTGAGTACCTGACTCCATTACTAACTAGAGACGTGACTTTACACACATCACATCAAGTAACAAGGTATCAGTTTTCTCACCTCCTAAAAGAACAGATTGAATGGGAAAGTCTCTACAATCCCTCCTCTAAATTTCTGATTTCAGGTCCCAAGTTTTCTCTTTTGCAAATGAATATACTGGCTAGAACTTGGATGTAAGCTAACAGTTTTCAGGCCACTGGTGCACATCACATGTCTGAGTATAGTAAAACATAATAGTGCAAAAAGAATTAGCATACAGATTATTAACCTAGTACAAGCACATATGGTCATGAATAAACATTTAAAGCCATAATTGGGAAGAAGAGTAAGCAAACTGTCTTATATTATTTAATTTTTAATAGTGATATTTCAGAGGAATACCTAGATTGCTATTTTTAGGTTAGTATTTGAGAGCAAAGAAATACTAGGGTCTATAAATTAGTTGAAGAACAAAATGACTGTTTTTTGTTATTGTCCCTAAAATTAAAAAAATAAATAAAAAAACAAACGTGGCTTGCAAGTGGATCTTGATTTTTTCAGTACAAAAAAACAATACAAGAAGTAATAGAATAAATCAATATATCCTTCACTTATAAATATCTTTTGTCTAAATGTCACATTTGGTAGAGATATGGCTAAACAATTTTTACTGCATAGAATCTATAATTTAACCAGATACAACATTTTTTTCAGTGTATAATATTTTTCAGTATATAATCCTATCTAATAAAAGAGTAATACGCAAATTGACCATACCTCTGCTACACCCACAAGACACGTCCACCAGCCAATCAGGAGTGAATATGCAAATTAACCCAACCAAGATGACTGCTTTCCGAGAGAGCAGGAGGCTTGGGTTTCCCCAATAATGGAGGAAGCCAAGCTTTCCGCCTGCCCTAGTCAGCTGAGGCCTCCTCTCAAGGCTACAAAGTTTCAATTACAGAAGATAAATAAATCCCAACAAAAATAGCTGTGGAGGAGGCTTGGCTCTGCTCAAGACTACAAAGTTTCAATAATAGAAGATAAATAAATCTCAGATACCAGGACCTTCACTTGGGTCACCAGGGGATGTGGCTGGCCTGAAAACTACCACATGCTCCTTGTCCAGGCTTCCCCATGCCCTTAGGGAACCCCCACCCTGATCTGGGACACACTTCAGGGCAAACCAGCCCGCCACCACCAAGCTTCTATCCTATCTAATAAAAGAATAATATGCAAATTGACTGTCCCTTCAACACATAAGATGGCTGCCCTCATGTGGTCACAGATGGCTTCCCCCATCTGGACACAAGATGGCTGCCACAAGATGGCCAGCAGGGGAGGGCAGTTGGGAGGGAACAGGCCTTCAGGGGAGGGCAGTTAGGGGCAATCAGGTGGGCAGGAGAGTGGATAGGGGGTGATCAGGCTGGCAGGCCAAAGCAGTTAGGGGCAATCAGAAAGGAAGGCAGATGAGCAGTTGGGAGCTAGCATTCCTGGATTGTGAGAGGAATGTTTGACTGCCAAGTAGGATCGGGCCTAAATGGGCAGGCTGACATCTCTTGAAGGGTCCTAGCTTGGAGAGGGTGCAGGCTGGGCTGAGGGACACCCCCACCCATGCAGGAATTTCATGTACTGGGCTTCTTGTCTTTACATAATTATAATGAAACTAGAGGCATGGTGCACAAAATTTGTGCACAGGTGGGGGGTCACCTCAGCCCAGCCTGCACCCTCTTCAATCTGGGACTCCTTGGGGGATGTCTGATTGACAGTTTAGACCTGATTCTGGGCCTAAACTAGCAATTGGACATCCCTCTCACAATCCGGGACCACTGGCTCCTAACTTCTCACATGCCTGCCTGCCTGGTTGCCCCTTACTGCCTCCCCATTGGCCTGGTCGCCCCTTACTGCCCCCCTGCCATTCTGGTCACCCCCAACAGCCTGCCTCCCATTGACCTGGTCACCCCTCACTGCTCTCCTCTGCCAGCCTGGTTGCACCTCACTGTCCCCCCTGCTAGCCTGGTTGCCACCAACTGCACCCCCTGTGAGCCTGGTTACCCAAAACACAGCCTGCTGTTCGGTCATTTGGTCGCCCCTAACTACCCTCCACCCCTGCTGGCCTGGTCATACCTGGCAGCCTGCTTGGTTTCCTATTTGGTAGCAATGGTCACTTAGGCTTTTAAATATATACTAGAGGCCCAATGCACAAAATTCATGCATGGGGGGTGCCCTTTAGCCCAGCATGCTCCCTCTCCTTAAGGGATGTCCAATTGCCCGTTTAAATGGGCAGTCGGACATCCCTCTCACAATCCAAGACTGCTGGCTTCCACTGTTCACCTGCCTGCTTTCCTGATTGCCCCTTCCCACTTCTTCCTGCCAGCTTATCACCCCTAACCTCTCCCCTGCCAGCCTAATTGATGCCTCACTGCTCCCCTGCAGGCCTGGTCACCCCTAACTGCATTCCTCTACAGGCCTTTTTACCCCCCAAGTGCCCTTTCCTGCAGGCCCAGTCACTCCCCAACTTCCCTCCTCTAGTGGCCTGGTCACTCCTAACTGACCTCCCCTGCAGGCATGATCACCCCCAACTGCCCTCCCTTGCAGGCCTGGTCCCTCCCAACTGTCCTCCCCTGCTGTCCATCTTGTGGTGGCCATCTTGTGTCCACATGGGGGCAGGATCTTTTGACCACATGAGGGCAATCATCTTGTGTGTTGGAGTGATGGTCAATCTGCATATTACTCTTTTATTAGATAGGATAGATTGAATGAAGGTTATTATTAACCTTATTTAATAGATAAAGAAGTAGGCAAGTTTGTCAATATTTTCAGTGTCAAATATAATATATATGATAACACAAAACCTTAAATCTTCATCTGATAATTCTATATATCTGGTGTAAGTATCCTACATTTTCTTGGCATTAATATTCATTTATGTCTGAAAAACAAGACCAAAAACAACTGCCTGGGGTTAATAGGGTGAAATGCTCTTGTCCTTAGAGCACCAGAGCTGTCTGGTTTTATTCCTAGTACATGGACTAGAAAGGCAATATGTACCTTAATGATAGTGAGAGAAAATGAGTTGTAGTACTGTGCTTTTGGAGCAAAATGGAATTACAGAGATGGAATCCCTGCCAGCAAATATCGTGCTACATGGTCACAAGTTTCACTGTCGAGAAGGAACAGTGAGATCACTTTGGTTTAACCCTCTTTGCCACAAGTATATGTGCCAAATACATTTTAAATATATAAAGAATATTTCTACTAATCACATCTCTATGCTTCTGTTTCAAATTTTGTATTTACATAAATATATTTCTGAAGAAAGAATCCTAATGATAATTTAAGTAACTGAATTAATTAAACATTAATATGTACAATTTTTTTTTAGTTGAAAGAACTTTAGAAGCTATTCCAAATTAACAAATTCATAAGTTCACATGTATAGACTTTATTATGGTGCATTCTCTCTATACAATAATTTCATATTTTGGAATGAGAAACAAGAACCAAGAAGTGGGGCATGGCCGGCCTTCAAACCACCGCAGGCCCCTTGCCCAGGATGTGTTATGCCCAAGGAAACCCCCACCCAGATTTGGAAAAGCCTTCAGGACAACCAGATGGCCCCACCTATACACCAGCCTCTATCCTATCTAATAAAAGAGTAATATGCAAATTTACCATCATTCCAACACACAAGATGGCTGCCCCCATGTGGTCAAAGGTGGCTTATCCCATGTGGACACAAGATGGCAGCAGAGGAGGGCAGTTGGGGGCAACAGGCCAGTAGGGAAGGACAGTTAGGAGGGATCCAGGCCTGCAGGGGAGAGCAGTTGGGGGCACCAGGCCTGCAGGTGAGGGCAGTTAGGGGTGAACAGGCCCACAGGGGAGGGCAGTAAGGGGCAAACAGACTTGCAGGAGAGTGGTTAGGCATTAATAAGGCTGGCAGGGGAGTGGTTAGAGAGTGAGGCTTGTAGGCAGAAGAAATTAGGGGCACTTAGGAAGGCAGGCAGGCGAGCAGTTGGGAGCCAGCAGTCCTGGATTTTGAGAGGGATATTCAACTGCTCATTTAGGCCTGATCCTACTGGGACATCTCTTGAGGGGTCCCAGATTGGAGAGGGTGCAGGCTGGGCTGAGGGACACATACTTTCTCTCATGCATGAATTTCATGCATTGGGCCTCTAGTAACTTTATAAACCATTTTATTCCATGGACCTATCTGGCAGTGTAGTAATTCACTTACTCTTTATTAGAAACTGGAGATGTCTTCCAATATCAACATTCCTACATTCCATCTCAGCCAATTCCATAATGTGATTTCTCTGGTGGTAGTAGTGGTTTATACTCTTATAAAATAGCAATTTTTGTATTTTTCAAAATTGTGTCAGTCCTTGTAGACTGCAAAGTGTCACACACTGCATCATTTCATGGCAACCTTACAACTAGTCTAGGGATGTTTGTTTTTATCCAAATTTAAAGTTCGAAACAAAACAAACAAGAAAAGAAAACCAATAAATAATAGACCTCCACCACCAACCATCAATGCAGAAGATCTAGACTCTGACTTTGAGAGAAGTTCTGGCTGAAGTACAGTTGAAAAGCCTCAGAAAGAACATTTGAAACCATGTCTTCTACACCCAAACTTCATACTCTCTATCCTGCTACTTTGAGCCAGCTCCCTGGACACTTAGCTTGGTATCTATGATAGCATATCTATGCTTTAAAACCAGAAAGATTGGGTTCTCTTTATATTTTTGACATTTTCTCTTTTGGTTTCCCCATCTAAGTAGGGTTTTTTTGTTTGGATTACAAAATGGGGAATGTAATATATTTTCAAGAATTTTAAAATTACTAGTATTGCATTTCATTTCATGATTAGTGTGAAATGTAGTAAATATAATGGAGAGACTTGCTCCAGAAAGTGGAATTTCTGAAATGTTATCTAGAAGACACCTTATAAGCTGAGTTACATGAATAAATTTTGTAGCATCCTTAGACAACAGGTGTCAGTATAAATAAATAAAATTAACAATGCATACCTCATCTCTGGTAGAGGTAAAATAAGTTCAAGCAAATGAAAATAATTTATTGTTACTTAAAATGTAAACTTTTATGATACTGTGCATGTGCTTCTTTAGTTGCTTGGAATGAATAATAATAATAAAAAAACTGAACATTTTTTACAGGACATATTATACCCAATATAATATGTGAATATTTGGGAGATAGCATTGGAAGTATAAGAAATCAGGGTAAGGAAAACTGCTTGCTCCTGAGCCATCCACCGTCCCAGAAATAATTGTTTAAATTATAGGTAAAAATATCCATCAAAATCACTTATTAGCAAAACTTTATGTGGAAATTTTTACAGGAAGTTTAGTAGCAATAAAACCAAGAAATATAAATCATAAATTTTATAGAAATAATAGAATATATGATAATGACCAATAATCTGTGATTTATTACATTAGACTATCTATGCTTACCTTAGTTTATTTTACTGTGATTATTGTCCACTTAATCTTGTTTAACCCTCATTATTTTTAATCCATGAGTCTTAAGATGTACATTGAAAGGATAATATTATAAGAGATTAGCATAAAGCATAGATAGTTTTTCTTTGTTAACCTCCAAAGACTCTCTTAATACCCTACATTCATTCTACTATTTCAAAGGCATTTCCCTTTAAAAATACATAAGACCAGATTCAATAATTAATGTTTATATTCCTACATATAAATATTTAAAGTTTACATCTGTACTATTTATCAGAAAGTTACATTTTCTAATTTTAAAATGTGAACTATTGATATTAGTTATCTAATTTAAGAGCCCTATGAGAAAGAATTAAAAACAATTTTATTAAAAACACTAGTGGCCCAGTGCATGAAATTCATGCATGGGGGGAGGGTTGTCCCTCAGCCTAGCCTGCACCTTCTCCAATCTGGGACCTCTATGGGATTGGGTCTAAACCGGCAGTTGGACAATCCCCTCACAATCCAAGACTGCTGGCTCCTAACTGCTCACCTGCCTGCCTGCTTGATTGCGCTTAACCACTCTACCTGCTGGCCTGCTTGCCCCCAACTGGTCCCCTCTGCAGGCCTGCTTGCCCAACTACCCCGCTACTCCCCCCCTCAACCAGCCTGATCACCTCAACTGCCCTCCCCTCCTGGCATGATCACCCCTAACTACCTCTGCCTTGGCCATGCCACCATGGCTTTGTCTGGAATGATGTCTGGAAGGTCTCACGGTCTAATTAGCATATTGCCCTTTTATTAATATAGGTCGGATATGACATACTGCCATAATTATAACATATCTACCAGTATTTTTTTATGAGAATATGTATTTCATGCGATAGGAAGACATCTAATACATTACCTTGTATATGTTGTAAGTAGTAGGAAATACTGTATTCATAGCAATAATATACACCCTATGGTGTCCCTTCCAGATTTGGGAATGGTTCTCCAGTTCTTAGAATGTTTCCTGGGCCCTACTGTATTTTTTTATTTTTTATTTTTTGGTCATTCAGTATAACTTTACTGTTTATTGCACGTGAGTTGAGATCTTTAATTTCTAACCACCAAAGATTCAAAGGACTATTTTTTCCATGAAGTTTAATACTAACATCGGTGAGTTCATGTATTCATGTGTTTTTATTATAAACATCTGAATTATTCACATTGTCATAGATCCTGAACTTATAAGCATGGACCATGCACATGCTGGCAGCAAGCCAGGAAGCCACTCTGCAAGCAAATAGACACTCTGCATAAGGAGAAAAGTCATAGCACAACATTTAATGTCCAATCTCAGTCACCTCAGAATGTTATATATATTGACTTCTTAATTCATATAGTATCGGGAACTCAACTCCTTAGTTGGTGATGAGGTTAACCTGGTTTCAGGAGGATTATTCCTGAAATAATTAAGGAAAGGGGAGCTCAAACTTTTCTTGGTTGCTTGTTTTTACCCAGCACCTTCATCTTTCTTCTCATTCTCAGCTTATTGGGCATGTTTTCCTTTACCTTCACCTCCTTCTTCCTTCTTTATGTCCTCAAGTTCTTCCTTGGCACCTTGTTCCTCTTCCTCTCCTTCCTCTTTCTCAGCCACTTTCTTCTTCTTCTTCTCTTCAGCTTCTCCTTTAGAAGGGGGGTTCATCCTTAGCTTCCTTGGCTTTTGCAGCCTCAACGGTCTTTTCCACCTTGATCTGCTCCAACTGGATATGGCTGGTGTATTAGAAGTAGACATCAAGTAGGAGTTAGTCTAATCCATCACAGGCAGATCAATAAAAGACCTGGGAACTCTGGAAGTAGCTGCTGACTATGCTTCCCATGATGGTAAAACTGATCTCCTCACCTTCCAAGAGTTTCCTGTAAGCTTCAATGTTAATGTCCAAAGCCATCTTCACATTGAGGAAGTCCTGGTATTCTTTTAAATATTGTACCATTTTAGTCTTTGTAGTTGTCAACTCATTTTCTAATTTGTTGATTGTGTCCTGCATAGCACTAACATTGGCATTCTGCTTATCCTCCAGCTCTTGCAGATGCTTTCCACGCACTTTGTTCATGCCCCAGCTTGCTTTGATCTCGAGGGTCTTGGCCTTGAGCAGGAGGGGGCTCTTGGACACCTCCTTCTTAGCGCGCACCCTGTAGGTGTTCTTGGCAGTGCTCTAGGTCAGCATGGTGAAGCAGTTCTTGTACCATTCTTCTGCATTCTGCATGTTCTTTTCAAGCTCGGTGCCAGTGAGAGCCGTCTCATCTGCTCCTTTGCTCGCCTCCATCAGCCAGCCCTCTGTGTCATTATAGTTCAGCACCTCTTCCTGGTAGCATGCCTGCAGGTTACTCCCAGTCCCTTCCGAGCCCCGGTGCCTCCTTACTGTCCACTGCCCTCTCCTCGCCATGGGATGCGGTGGGGCAAGCCACAGGCATCCCATTTTCATTAAAATGTTCAACCTGGGCCTGCTCCACCGGTGTCCACAGGCGGGCTGGGGACAGACAGTGATCCCAGAGATGCTGGCCACCACTGCCTGCCTGATCCCGGATTACAGCCGGGATCCCACAAGTGGCATCTGGTGCTGCCCGCCCTGCCTGCATATGAAAATTTACCTGCCATCTTTGTTGGGTTAATTTGAATATTACTCCTGATTGGCTGGTGGGCATAGTGGAGGTATGGTCAATTAGCATATTTCTCTTTTATTAGTGTAGATAGTCTTCCTGGATTATAGGTTCTTTAGAGATAATATGTTTATTTATCTTTATATGTCTAATGCTCAACATAATACCTATACACACAGTTGTGGATGAAAAGTCATTGAATTTAACTATATTGTTGAGATAATTACTAGCATATGAATATGTCTTTTTTCAGTGATTCTAGGGCTTGTTAAGTGCTTATATCCAAGAAGCTATAGTAACAAGTCAAAATAATCAAAATTTGCTTTTTTTCTAACAAATGAATTATTACTGTAATTATTATTTAAGATATACTCAATAATAAAGTCACTTAAAGACATAGGAGGTTCCATAGTCTTATTCTGTGGTAATCAGTGATCTCAGATTCAAGTATTAAAAACTTCTTAAAGTATTTTTTAAAACAAAATTCAGGAATATTAAAGAGTTTACTAATTAGGAAAGACAGAAGGTTGGGCTTAGATGCCACACAGACAAGAATAATGCCCAAAGCATACTTGCTGGGCCTACTAACCACTGTAACTACAGACATGAATACCATCATACCTGTTGCTGTCTTGCGTGGCAGAATCTCCATCCCACTGCCCTGAACAGCCACATCTTCCCCAAATAGATTCTACTCAGTTTCTGCTTGCTCATGTTGCCCAGGTCTGAACTGAAGTTTCATGTAATTGAGTCTAACTGGCAGAGCTTAAGTCGCATGCCAGCACCATGAGTGCAAACAGAGTTTAGGGAAGTGGTATTGTGGCTTCTGCTTGAATTGGAAGTACATGGAATGCATAGAACACAATTCTCCCAATCAGAAAGGTTCTGAAAGAGTGCTGGGTTGTAGTAAACCACACATTTCCACCACAAGTTTTTACCCACCCCTCCACCCTCATTCTTTCCTCTCTGCCTGGTTATGTTTTAGTTATAATTGTCTTTTCTTTTTGAATATATATATATATATATACATATATATATATAAAATTTAAGAGAGGAGAGAGAGATGGAAACATCAAAGATGAGAGAAAATAATTGATTGGCTATCTTCTGCATGCCCCACACTGGAGATGGAGCCTGCAACCTGGTTATGTGCCCTGACTGGGAATCCAACCCCTACCTTCTGGTTCATAGGTGGATGCTCAACCACTGAGCCATGCCAAGTGGCTTTGATTGTCTTTTCTTAAAATGTTATCTTTAACAAAAGGATTTTTTTTAAAATATATTTTATTGATTTTTTACAGAGAGGAAGGGAAAGGGATAGAAAGTCAGAAACATCGATGAGAGAGAGACATCGATCAGCCACCTCCTGCATGCCCTGCACTGGAGATGTGCCCGCAAGCAAGGTACATGCCCCCCACCGGAATCGAACCTGGGACCTTTCAGTCAGCAGGCTGATGCTCTATCCACTGAACCAAACCGGTCTCGGCAACAAAAGGATTTTTGTGTGTGCTTTACCTAATTACCCATAAAGGTATTAAATATTTGTTGGACTTGCCTCACAGACCTAAAGAGAAAATAAAATAAGACTCCTTATAGGCTTTAAGAATTTTTTAAATTAAAAAATAAGGTATTATTATTATTATTATTATTATTATTATTATTATTTAACATCTCTGTGGAAAGAGTAGGGCATATTAGATAGACTTTTTATTATACTTTTTTATAAATTATTTCTTATTGGATTTATCATGTAGTCTATTAAAGGAGGTAAGGCAGTCTAATAAAATCCTTGTTATAAGTAGGCAAAAATAGTTTAAGTAAAAAAATAGTTTTTAAAAATAAACCTATTTGTAATATCTTAAACAATAAAATTAAAAAAATAAAAGAGAACAAACACAAAAAATAAAATAAATAAAAATAAAAATAAATCTAGGCCCTGGCTAGGTAGCTTAGTTGGTTAGAGACTCATTCCCATAAGTCAATATTGCAGGTTCAATCCTGGTCAGGGTACATACCCAAATCAACCAATGAATGCATAAGACAAGTGGAACAACAAATTGATATGCTTCTGTCCTTATCTCAATAAATAAATAAAAATTAAAATATATATAAATCTAAAGAAGCTTTGACTATGGGAGTAATGTGTTAGTAGTTTTTTTCATTATTTTGAGGGCAGTTTAGCATAGTCAATAGGAGTGTGAGTTTCAGAATTAGTCAGTCCTAAATTCCTGATGGGAAGAGTGATTTAACTTTTTAATATATTTTTATTGGTTTCAGAGAGGAAGGGAGAATGAGAGAGAGATAGAAACATCAATGATGAGAGGGAATCATTTGAATGGATGACTCCTGGATGTTGGACCAAGCCCACAACCCAAGTATGTGCCCGTACCTGGAATTGAACCTGGGATCTTTTGGTCCACAGGCCAACACTCTATCCACTGAGCCAAATAGGCTAGGGCTGGTTTAACTTTTTAGATCTCAATTTCTTCTTTCTAAAAATATCCATCATATATGAAATTATTTTAATTAAACGAGATAATATGGCCCAGTGGGTATGGCTCAGTGGTTGAGCATCAACTCGTACGCCAAAAGATAACAAGTTCAATTCTCAATGAGGGCACATGTACAGGTTGTGGGCACGATCCCCAGTGTGAGGAATGCAAGAGGCAGCTAATCCATGTTCCTCTCTCACCCATGTTTCCATCTCTCCTTTCTTTCTCTAAAATCAATAAAAACTTATTTTTAAAAAAAGATAACATGTATAAATTAAATACCATAGCATCTGGCATACATTATGTGATAAAATGCTAGTTATTATATTTTCATCATTTTATATGTGATTAGAAAAATGTGACTAGAATTACAGCATTTTTTTTTCCTTTATGTGATGGAGGTGTGTGTGTGTGTGTGTGTGTGTGTATGTGTTTATATTGAAAGAGGCCTAGTATATTGAATCAGGAAGGAAATCAGTAGTTGCCACTGTTATGGATCATATTTCTGTAAAAGAGTCCTGTTGTCTACATAATGCAGCAAGCTAGAAGACAAGTGCAAAGGTGGTAATTTTTGCATGATTTCACTTTTCAGTTAGCATTGCTGAAGTAATGCTCTTAATGTTTTTGTATAAAAACTCGCTACTAAGTTGAAGGCCATGCACATTATTTTTTCCTCTTATAAAAATCTCAGTATACATATCATATGTGAAGTAATAGTATACTTGGTGACAAAACGTTTTTTGTTTTAGTTTTTAGTAAGAAAAAGCACCCTACAATTAAAGTGGTAAACCACCAATCTACACTAATAAAAGAAAAACATGCAAATTACTGTCACCCTGCTACACTACCACTAATCATAGTGAATATGCAAATTAACCTGAAAACATGGTGGCAGCCCCCGCCCCCCCATTCCCCAGTCCCACCACTCTGGGCCTGTGGGGGTTGGAGAAGTTGGGTACCAGCACCTGAGGCTAACTGCATTCTGGGAGATGAAGAAGCCACCTGCCCCGTGATCCCAGGCTGCAGCCAGCAGCAGAAGCCTTATGTCCACCTGCCTCGTGTCCTGGGGGAGAAAGAGAAACTGAGCCCCAGCGCCTGAGGCTGGGTGCGGCCCGGGAGACAAAGAAGCCGCCTGCCCCATGATCCCAGGCTGCAGTCAACTGGAGAAGTCATCCATACGCATCCTAGGGAAGACAGAGAAGCCACCTGCCTGCTGTCCAGGCACCAGCACCTGCAACTGGCTATAGTCTGATAGATGGAGAAGCCACCCACCCCATGGTCCCAGGTACCAACACTTGTGGCTGCAGCCCAGGCAAAGCCACCTGCCCACCATCCCCTGTGGCTGTAGCCAGCCTGGGCACCTAAGGCTGACCAGAGGGAGGGAAGCTCAGATCCTAGGTGCCTGTGGTCAGCTGGAGGAGGGAATCCTGAGTCCCAGATATGGGGCCAAGGCAGAGGTGGTTAGGGGCAATCAAATCAGCAGGGGAGCAGTTAGGGACAAGGCTGGCAGGCAGAAGAAGTTAGGGGCAATCAGGTAGGAAAGCAAGCGGTTAGGACCCAGCAGTTCTGGTGGTAGGGGTCCCAGATTGAAGAGGGTGCAGGCTAGACTGAGAGACACCCTGCCACACCTCCCTCCCCCCATGCATGAATTTTGTGCACTGGGCCACTAGTATTTAAATGTTTGTTTTGCCTTTACATCCTAGAGCGTCCTGTTTATATCCTAGTTTCTGCCCTCCAAGCTGGGACTTGTTTGTGGCCCTGGCCACAGGTCAGTCTGAGGCTTGACACTATATCCACTCCCTACATCTCCTTCCTTTTTTGTTTTTATTTACTTCGATTTACTTTTTTTCTCTAAAATCACTTGGAATTATAAGGATTATTTCAAAGTTAAGAATTCTAAAATTGTTAAGCTATTATAATAAACATAAAAGTAAAACTTGAACATCCAGAACAAAACTCTGGCTATTATTAAAACAATAACAAAACAATGCCAATGCAACACAGCAACAAGAGACTGCAGACATGTTAACATTTTACTATTTCTACAAAATGAAAGTTTCTTTTGACTCAAGAGTCCTCAGATTTGGCCATGCAAGACTACAGGAAACTGGTAGCTCAGCAACACTAGTCAGCACCTCGGCCCCTTGCATAGCCTTTGTTTTCTTCTTCTGCATCACTATCATTGGGGCAACTCTCAGTCCTTTGAACAAAGGGACAAGGAGCTTCTTTGGGTCCATTGTGGTGATGCTTTGGCCCCCAAATTGGCTGCACCACTCCTTCTGGAAAGATACAAACACAATCTCTTCCCACATCATTACTGGATCTGGTAAAACTCTTGTCTGGTTTGTGCATCCTTCCTACCTGGCAGAGGCTATTGTATTGGAGATCCAATGCCTTTCAGTTGCTGTCTGACTATAATTCAAAAACTTTAACACATAACATCCTTCTCCCCCTTTTTGTTTTTGTAGAGAGTATATCTTTGTGTCACCTCAGGGCCCTTGAGATGTCACAAAGCTGTCTCTTAGTTAAATTCTTGAAATATTACATTTGGAAAAGCTGTCAAATATATCCAATTTAAAGTTGTTTTCTTCCCTTTCTGCTTTGCCTCAGGTGGGGAAGATAATAGTTTGTTAATTATAGATAGGCTTGCCTGGCCTTTGTTTAAACTTCCCTGGGTTCAACATTTATATATTTTACACTTTAACTGAACCTGCAAAACCCCATGAGGTCCAATGCCCATGAGCTTCATCGTTTTTGTCACTGTACGATCTTCTACTTCTAGTTTTCTACTTAATCTGTATCTCATTTTCTATTTTCCACTTTTCTACTTATTCTTGATCTTATTTTATATCTTATGGTTTTCTACTAAACTTATTATCTTTTGATTTTTCTATCTTGTACTAGTAGTTTCTAATCTTTCTCCAAAATTTTATCCTATTACTTCTAAATTAACAATTGCTCATCTTGAGCTAATAATGCCATTAAGAGTAATTCTGCTTCAAATGATGCAATCTTTCCTGTGCCATGTATTTGAAGGCCACTCTTAAATTACCTTCAATTTTAATTATAGCACTTAATATATAGTTTAACTATCTCTAACTTTCTTTAAATGACAATTGTGTTCTACTTATGTCACCTATGGTTTAATGGTATTTTTAAAGTTTGTCCTTTAATTTTTTTTTAAAGACTTTTTGAGTTCGGATTATACAGTCCTACCCGCCATTTCTTTGAAAATTATTTTATTTCATAAAGAAGTTTTATCTCTTAATAGTTGTCATGTTCTGGAAATATTTTTCTTGTTATAAAGATTAAAATTTTAATGCTAGCAATATCTCAGTATCTTCGCTATTTACATTTCAGTCCTTTTGACTTTCATTTTTAACTTTACAATCCTAGCAAAGTACCCTGGCTTCGCCTTAAGCATCATTATCAGGACTTCCATTTTTTTTTGCTTTACAGTCCTTAGACAAAACTGACTAAGCTTCTTTGAGCATAGTTTCAGAGATCCCTTTCCTGAGATCCTGAATTCCCCATGTTTTACACTCAGGTACTATTAAGCTTTGCTCCTAACCTTACTTTTTGCTTTGTGTGCATGCTTCACTAGATCACCCTTTCACCTTACAATTGTAATTCCCCTGTGCTCAGGCCCCACATTGGGTGCCACATGAACTGAACTCAGCATGGCCAGGTTCTGGGAGCCTGAGGAGGAGTGATGAAGGATTAAAGAAGACAGACAAGAGAATATAGCTGGGGCTAGGTGGATCTCTTGTGCCTGGATGAGGACACACTATTTTGTAGTCAGAGCACACAAAGCAAACAAGGAAAGTGGGTCAATATGTTTAAAATGTTCTTGCAAGTTTCACCTTGTTTTGGCACCACTAGCAGCACCTCCCACTGCCCATTAGCTACCTAAGAAGGAACAAAGAAGGACTATAAAGTCAAGCTTTATTATGCTAGTAGGGCTCTGCCCTCCAAGCTGGGACTTGTTTGAGGCCCTGTCAGAGGTCCTCTGAGGCTTAACCCTATAGCCACTCCTTACAAGAAAGTTGTAGGAAGAATGCAGAAGGAAAGACCAAGATAATTTTGAATTATTGGCATCAAAATAGAATTACATAATGGGAAAACTCTTGCAAGCCAGGTTGTTGCATTGAGAAAGGATTTGGAGGTCTCAAATCACAGATTTATTTTTCCTATAGTGTAGTAGTAAAGACATACATAGAAAATGAGGCCTATGTGGTATTTTATACAACAGTAGAGAATGCAAGAGAGACAAAGAGGGAATTCAAGAAAGGAAAGGAGGGAGAAAGAACCATGTATTCTGATTTTCTGATCCTTGGCCACTAAAGGAGAAATGGCTTAAAGGACTAAGGATAACAATGAAAGACGAGTGGAGGTAATCTCAACATGCCAGAGTTGCTTCATCCTCAATGAGAGGCATTCCGGAGGCAAGCAATTGATGGATGCTTCTCTCACATTGATGTTTTTCCTCTATTTCACCCTCTAAATCCTCTTCTCTAAAATCAATAAAATCATATTTTAAAAAATTCAACTGTCATTTGAAATGTTGCACAAGCTTATTCATGTATTTTCCTGAGGTCTATACAAAATAAAAGTTGCACAGAGGGTCAGAAATAAAAGGAGGTCCTCTATTTTAGGTTTTCCAAAGCTGTTCTTTGAGTCTGTGTGAGGATGCTAGTCTAAGAGTCAATGGGCCCACCTGCCATCGGGGATGAAATGATTCCAAAACAGAATACAGGTAAACAGGCAAAAGGAACTGCAAACTATCATCATTAAAATAATGATAATAATATAATGATAATAATAATAGCTAATATTTATTGAGCACTTGCCGTCATGGTTCTAAGCACTATAGACTTTTCTCGTTTAATTATAATAACACTAGAGGCCATGATGCATGAAATTCATGCAAAAGTATGCCTTCCTTGCCCTGCTGCTGGCACTGACTTCCCTCTGGTACCTGGGACCTGGGCTACCCTCGCAGCCCTGGCTTCACCTGAAAGGACATATAGTCTAATTAACATATTGTACTTTTATTATTATAGATCACTTAAATACAATCCCCATTTTACAATAGTGAACCTGAAACACAGAGTTCATTGTTTTACCCTGAACAGAACTAAAAAATCATTCCTAATAATAGACAAACATGCAAATTGACCATACCTCTGCTATGCCCACAGCCAATCAGAATGAGTATGCAAATTAACCCAACAAATATGGAGGTTAATTTGCATATGTTGGCCCCAACAGCCTGGGTCCTAGGAACTTTCTCAGAACCCAGGTCACTTCAAGGTAGGCCTAGGGTGGGTCCTGAGCAACCAGGAAGGGCCTGAGTCAGGGGACTTCAGGGAAAAGGTAGAGCCAGGCAATCAGATGGACCTGGAGGGGCCCTGCCCAAAACCCAAGCCTTGGCCAGAGACTTGGGGTCTTGGCAGGAGTGGAGCCAGAGATCAGAGGGAGCTGGGGGCTCTGCCCAAGACTCAAGCCTTGGCCAGAGGCTTGGGGTCTTGGCAAGGGTGGAGCCAGTGATTGGAGCTAGCTGGGTGTCCTTTTCTCAGTACCCAAGCCTTGACCAGTGGCTTGTGGCCCTGGCAGGGGCAGAGCTGGTTATCAAAGGGAGCTGGGGGTCCCCTGCCCAGGGCCCAAGCCTCGGCCAGAGGCTTGCGGCCTTGGCAGGGGCAGAGCCAATGATCAGAGGGAGCTGGGGAGCCCCTTTCCAGTCCCTGAGGCTTTAGGCCTTGACAGGGGTGGAGCCAGAGATTGAAAGTGATAAGTGTGAACTACAGAGGAAACACCTTTTCTGACCACTCATTGGCTAAGCTCTCTGTATACCACTGGTAATATTCTTAGTAACTTGGGTTGAAGAACCCCAAAAGGTGATGTAGGGCTTTTCTACCATACTCCTGATTAAAAAACAAACAAACAAACAAAAAAAACGAAGGTCTGTTGCTGGAGGGCTAAGAAATGTCATAACCTGCCCTAGCTGGTTTGGATCAGTGGATAGAGCCACAGGGTCCAGGTCCAATTCTGATCAAGGGCATGTACCTAGGTTATAGACTCCTCCATGGCTGGGGCCCAGGTTAGGGCTCATGCAGGAGGCAACCATTTGAAGTGTCCCTCTCACATAAATGTTTCTCTCTGTCTCTCCCTCTCTCTTCTACACTCTCTAAAAATCAATGGGAACATATCCTCAGGTGAGGATAAAAAAAGAAAGAAATGTCATATCCTATGAAAAACACTTCTTCAAAATGCCTTAAGAAAGTTGTCATTTTTTCATGATGAAGAGACTGGAATCCATGTGATGAAAACACCTTGTTGGCTGCAGTGACTGGCAGTGGTTGCAGCAGCAGGGTGATGGGTCTGGTGCCTTCCCCTGATCAGCCTGGTCGTCCCTCAAAGGGAGGCCAGAGTGCAGGGAGCAGGCCTAAGCCATCAGTAGGACATCCCCTGAGGGCTCCCAGTATGTGAGAGGGGGCAGGTTGGGCTGAGGGACTCTCTTCCCCAGTGCACAAATCTTGTGCGCCCGTCCCCTAGTCCTATATAATAAAGAGCTAATATGCTAATTAGGCCAAATAACAGAATGACCTTCTGAGGAAGCCAGTGCTGTGAGGGCCAAGCCCCTGCCATGTATTTCATACATTGGGCCTCTAGTGTCTCCATAAAGGTGTACTTTATTTATTCAGGTGATATATTTGTATTTTTTGTGAGAATTCTCAATATTTTAGATTTCATTCTTTTTGGAGAGAATGCTAGTACCTCACCACTGCCTTCCAACAACTGTAGTTATTCCCTACCTTTTTCCTATATGATTTTAGTGACATCTTCTTTTTCTCTTTAGTTCTATAAAAAAGAACAGAAGAATCATCTTGAGCCTCTTTATTTAAAAATATCAAAAGAGTTCTCTATATCTTTCCCACTCACCACTATGATTTCTAAAAGTGGAGGCGGGGATACACAGCTGAGATTTTTTTTTTTCATTCTTGAATAGCCACTTAAAAAAAAAAAAAAAAAAACTCCTCCTTTTCCTCCCCCTTTTCCTCCTCCTTCCCGTCCTCCTCCCCCCTCCTCTACCTCCTCTTTCTTCTTTCCCTCTGCTCCTCCTTCTCCCCCTGCTCTTTCTCCTCTTCCTCTTCCTCTTCCTTCTTTTTCTCCTCTTCTGTTCTTTGCTTCTTTCTTTAGATATCTGGGAGACAGTGTTGTCTGATAAGACTTTATATTACCATCATCAAATAAAAGATATATTTTTCCAAAGGGAAAAACTAAAACAAGTTTAAATACTGATGAATATGCTTTGTTACATAGGAGGAAATGAAGTTACAACTTTGGGGACAGTTGACTACAAAATAATAAAAGATTATAGAATTTACATTATTTTTGTCTATCATTATAATAAGCAACATGATTTTTTGGAAGTTGGTTACATAGTTAGCTCATCTTGACTAAAACAGAAACTATCAATGAGGGAATGGACTGGAAGTAGAAGTAAAGCAGCTTTAGTATAAAGGGCTTAATTGTTTAGGAAAAGACCAAAACAAAACAAAAGAAAACAAAAAAAACAGGGTATGTGGCTAAATATGCATGTGGTAATGGGTGCACCTTTACTAAGACTACCTTTGAAAACTAGAAGGCAAAATATAAGCTTACTGGGACTTTTATTTTTTTTCCCTTTCCAAAAAAGAATACATGTTGTCTCGACTTCATCATGTTTGTGGATTGACTGATGGAACCAAAGAGCCACATGTAGACCAATTAGAAGCCTGTGCATTCTCCATGATCCTGATCTTAGAGTTGGAGATATTAACTGGACCATTACTTCACTGGGAAGGCAATGTTTCTTTCATTCAAAAGAAGGAAAGGGACAGGCATCTTTTACCGAGAAAAGTGGGTTGAGGCACCAATATTGCTATATTTTCAGCAAACTCATTTCATTTTCTTCCTGGTTACACAGCCAAACCACATTTTTATCCCTTTTGTAGTTAGATTTGGGCAATGTGGCTGAGCTCAGGCCATTGGAACTCAAATGAAAATTGCATTTTTTCCCCTAGGCCTCACCCATGTAAGTCTCCCACATGTAATAAGCCACCTCTAACCTCTGCTGACCTCAGTGAATTTTGACATTCATAGACAAAAACTTTTAGTGTGCCAAATCACTGAGATTTGAGAATTATTTATTATGTTACATGGTTCCTATAATTATTAAATAGGATAATCTAAAAAATTGCCTGTCCCAAGACCTAAGCCTTCATACGTCCTCAAACCTACTACTGATTTAATATAAAGTACTTTAAAAATTCTAAGATTAATGTAGCAAGAATGATATTTAAAGTTAATACACATTAAAGGGATGGAAATTAGTTATTGGGTATGCCAGAAACAGGTTAGTTTTACTAGTTATTTTTAAAAAATAGTGTAGAATAAATTCAGAACATTTTTATTTTCCCAGAAGTCAAAGTTTAAAACAATGGTTTAAAATCATAAGACACTGTGCTCTAATTTAACTAAGAAAACACTTGGTAAGATAATAAGAGGCTTCTCCAGGATGACAGCCAGCTGAATCGAAATAGTTACATTCTGGTATAGACATGCATTTCCTAATCTTGAAATTTCCCTGTCTTGAAATTCTGCTACTTCAAAATGTATGCAATTTTTTTTGAGAAATTATATAAATGCTACATACACATATATATTACACATTTTTATAGAATAAATATTTTAAATAAGGAAATACTAAATTCTCAAAAGTTAGTGTGAAGAAATATGTTCCATAAAGCATTAAGACAAAAAATGACCAGACATATGCAGCGGTATTTAAGTGTTTCAAAAGATAAAACTTGAAAATCCTTTTAATAAAATTATAAATGATAAAATAATAAATTATAAGTAGATATTTTTTAAAAAAGGAGTATCATTGTTCATTATTAAAAATGTCAAAATAAAAATTCTATACTCAAAAACTAAATTCCAGATCTAGCAATATTTCACTGTTAATGGAATTGGAGTGATCTTCAGGTGTTCTGATTACTACAGGAAGTGTCATAATCTACTATTCGCCCAACAAATTTAGTTTTTATTATAATAGAAAGTGTTCATTGAAATTTTTACTTCTTTTAATTTTGTCTTTTATCTTCTTAAATGAGTGAAATACTTTGTAATTCAAACTAAAAAAGATATACAAATTTACAAGTATCTGAAGTGTGAAAGTTTTCAAAACCATAATTTTCTGATCATTGCCTGGCAAGATTCTCCAAATATGCTGTTTCACATTATGAGTACTGTTAACACTTATATATTTTGAAAAACATAAATCTTGGTGATGAAGTATTTAAGAGAATCAACCCTTTATTGACAACTTAATTTACATATTTCTGAATTACTTTAAACACTTCCCAGAATCAGAGCAACCAAAGGACTTACATGCTTGCATATAAGCATAACCCTTGGATACAGACAATTGGAAGATGAGAGTATGTGCTGGGGTGGAAACAGGTGGGGGGAGGTCAATGGAGGGAAATGGAGACATATGTAATACTTTAAACAATAAAAAAAATAAAAAAAACAACTATCACAAAAACAAAACAAAAAAAATCTTCCCAGAATTGCGAGAACCAAGATGGTGATGTAGGTAAATGCCTATATTCACCACCTCCTACAACCACATCAAAATTACAACTAAAATAAAGACTATCATTCAGAATCACCTGTAAGTTGGCTGAATGGAAGTCCTACAACTCTAGAAGTAAAAAAGAAAGCACACTGAGAGCAGTAGGAGGGGCAAAGGCACGGAATTGGTTGATCCAGCACCTATGTAAGGTCTTCTTTTAATTGGGAAGAATATCTAGGCTACAGAGAGACTTCCCAAGAGCAGCAAGGTGTCCCAGCCCAACACTAGACCCCTAACTCAGGGTTCCAGATCTGTAAAGAGAGGTCCCCATAACTTGGGGCTATAAAAACCAGAAGGAATGGTGGCTGTTGGACATGGAGATTGCTGAAGTCCCACTCAGCTTTTCTTACAAGGCCCACACATGATCCCACTCCCTTTGAGTTCCATTACTGGGTAGTGGCATTAGACTCTAATGATTAGAGAAACCAGGGACATAAGGAGAGGAACTAAATTATTTTGCATCAGGACAGGAACTCAAGGGCAGCTTTTTCCTGAACTGGGTTGCTCCCAGGGATCATTTTTTCTTGTGCTGGAATTTCCACCATCACAGAGCTGACTGGCAGCCATATCTGAGTTTTCATCACTGTGTCTGTCCCACGTGGTTAATTCCACCCTGGAGATTCCTTGGGACTTAAACCCATCAAACTTGCAGTCCCACCCAAATTATTTGTAGGGACTTTTCCATATGAATGGCTTTGTCCTGGCTCAGGCTTCAGACTTACATAAAATCTCTTAAACAAGCAACAGCTGGCATCAGCATGCCCCATATCTATCAATAAGAGGCTCAAGATCTGGTAGTAGTATCCCCTGCCTTGCTTCACAGTTTGGCTGCACCTTGGCACTTCCAAGCCCAATACAAATAGCAGACATCTGCAGATCACTTGGTAGCTCCTGCCAGGTGACCCCAGGCAGTGGCTGACTTTGCACCTCCCGAGAGGCTCCAGAGCCAGTGCACCTGGTGGATAGCTTTAGACTGAGCATACCAGATTATAACTCTACACATCCACAAGTGACACACTCAAGGAGCAGACTCAGTGAACACCAAAGCCCCACTGAAGCAAGTCCTGCTCTATAGGAGTATCTCCTGAACAGCAAGTGGTCCTCACAGCCAATTGGCCTGGAGGTCAACTCCTCTCAGTGACACCAATAGCAATCAAGGCTCAACTACAGTCCATGTAGGGGCATACCTAGAGAGCAAAGCTCAGGTGATTAGGGAGGCTGAACTCATGGGTCCTACAGGACATCTACTACACAAGGCCACTCTACTAATTCCAGGAAACAAAGCAGCTCTATCTAATATTCAGAAACAAATACAGGGAAGCAGCCAAAATGCAGAGACAAAGAAATATATTTTAAGTGAAAGAACAGAATAAATCTCTAGGAAGAGAAATAAATGAAATGGAAGCAAGCAAACGACTGGGTACAGAGTTCAAAACAATTGTTAAAAAGATACTCAAGGATCTTAAAGCAAGATTCGAGGGACTTAGTGAGAACTTCAAGGATGTTAGTGAGAATTTCAAAGACATGAAAAAGGACCAGTCAAAAATTAAGCATACACTAAATGAAATAAAGAATAATTTACAGGAATTTAACAGTAAAGTAGATGATTCTGAGAATCAAATCAACAATTGGAATATGAGGAAGCAATAAACACCCAAATGAGAAGAGCAAAAAGAAAAAAAGAATGAAAAAATATAAAGACAGTATAAGGAGCCTCTGGGACAACTTCAAGCATACCGATATTTGCATTATGGGGTGTCAGAAGAAGAGAGAGAGAAAGATATTGAAAACCTATTTGAAGAAATAATGACAGAAAACTTCTAGTACCTAGTGAAAGAAATAGACTTAGAAGTACAGAAAGCACAGAGTCCCAAACAAGAGAAACCCAAAGAGGCCCACACCAAGACACATCATAATTAAAATGCCAAAGGTTAAAAGAAAAGAGAGAATCTTAACAGCTGCAAGAGAAAAGAAGTTAATTACCTATAAGGGAGCATCCATATGGCTGTCAGCTGAATTCTCAACAGAAATTTTGCATGCCAGAAGGAAGTGGCAAGAAATATTCAAAGTGATGAATAGTAATTACCTACAACCAAGATGACTCTTCCCAGCAAAGGTATCATTTAGAATTAAGGTCAGATAAAGAGCTTCACAGACAAAAAAAAAAACAAAAACCCAAAACAAACAAAAAAACTAAGGATTTTATCACCACCAAACCAGTATTATATGAAATGTTGAAAGTTATTCTTTAAGAAGAGGAAGAAGAAGATGAACAATAAAATGGCAATAGATACATATTTATCAACAATTGAATCTAAAAATAAAAATAAACAAACAAGGAATTTAATGAAAAACAAAAAAACAACAACACACCTGATGAATAAAATAGAACCAGAGGCATGGAAACATGGAACAGACCAAGGAATCTCAGAGGAAAGGAGGTTAGGGGGCAGGGAGAGATTAACTAAAGATCTTATATGCATATACTAGTACACATTACCTATGGACACAGAATAGGGTGGCAAAGGCCTGGGGCAGGTGGAAACCAGGTAGAGGGGAGCAATGGGAGAAAAAAGGGTGACATTGATAATACTCTCAACAATAAAGATGGGAAAAAAAAAAAAACACTTCCAAGAATCACTTTACTCCCCAAATGCCTTTACTTACACTTAGGGAAAAAGGACTGTCTTTTGAATTAAATTTATTCACAAACATGGAAGGGACTGATAGAGAGATCTAACTATATATATGAGCATGTGAAAGGTCACCAAACAAAGCAAGCCAGTATGTGGACACCCCAGGATATAGAATGTAAATGAGTGTAAAGTATTCCCAATGTAGTCTTAGAAATAAGATAAAGAAATAGTTTTTATTTTATATATATATGTGTGTATACACACACACACACACACACACACACACATATACATATATATACACATATATATGTCTCAATACTTATAGATATAAGCCCTACATTTTAAAAATTATGTGATATTACACACACACACACATGCACATGATGCTTACATTAGAAGCCTGATGCATGAAATTCGTGCAAGAGTCGGCCTTCCTTCCTTGGCTGCTGGCACCGGCTTCCCTCTGGCACCTGGAACTCGGGCTTCCCTTGCAGCCCCAGCTTCGTCCATAAGGTCATCCAGTTTAATTAGCACATTATGGTTTTATTATGTGTGTGTGTGTGTGTGTGTGTGTGTGTGTGTGTATGTTTGTATAAGATTGAACCTGGTATTTGTTACCATTTTCAGTTTTGATACTTGAAAAGGTAGTAAAAAGGATTAACATTCTAAAGAGAAATGATAAAAGACAACATAGTGATAACTAAGTTATGAATAACTGAACTCTGAGACTATTAATTTTACTAAGAAACAAGAAGCAACTTAAGAAAATAACATTAAATTGAAGCAAATTAATGCAAGTGGCAAAAGAGACAATTTGTCCTATAGACTTTTGCAGAACATTTGTGAAAACCTTCTGCAATATGAGCTAACATTATTACATTGTATTGAATATTGATTATTCTAGAGAAAAATACCAACCCAGAGTTATGGATGTAATATTCTAGATGAAAATAAGGCTATACATTACAAAGCAATCTGTTTATGCTGCTGATTTAATGATCTCCATTGTTATTCATTCTCTTATACTAGAGGCAATGCAGACTCTTCTGAACCCTGAACCACATTTAATGTAAAGTTGATATTATATTTGTGGCTGATGGGAAAAAATAACTCCAAATCTTAACTACACTAAATAGACTTAAAGGATCTAAAAAAATGGTCTGCAGTTTTTATACTCTTGTCTTTTGTCAATTTTTACCAATACTGGGTACTAAAGAAGAAAACAAATTGTTACAATGATGCACTCAGAGACAACACAGGCAACTTTAATATGTTCCTATTGTGTATGGATTACCAAGAAGTGACTTCATTTAGACAAGTTAACACTAATTAAAGCATACCACACATTATGACTCTAAGTTTATTCAATGAGTTAATGTTTTGACTGATGTAATTTTATATTTGTATAATCCAAGAAATTAACGAAAAAATTAAGAGCATTATAAAATATTTAGTAATTGATTAAGTGATTAATGAACAAAGATTCATAGATGTTCCACAAACAAAAATGCTGGGGAAAATATATTTGGAAAAAATGCTGTATTTATAACAATAGAAAACAGGTCAATGATCAAAAATAAAGATAATAGAGTACATAAAAAAGATTGAGTGTGAGAGGAAAATGACATTTAAATCAGTGGGGATCATTGTTTGGGTTGGAGCATCCTCCTGAACACCAAAAAAAGATTTTAGGTTTGAGTCC
>JAAGEH010000018.1:23356748-23433902 GCA_011751065.1 Lasiurus cinereus | reverse complement strand
CTCTCTCTCTCTCTCTCTCTCTCTCTCTCTCTCTCTCTCTCTCTCTTCCTTTCTTCCTCCCTTCTACACCCTCTGTCTCTAAAATCAATAAACATATCCTCTGGTGAGGATTAAAAAAATAATAAAAAATAAATCAGTGGAGGAAAGGTGCATCATTCAATAACTGGTCAAACTCTTCAGGGTGGGGCAAATTTCCATTTTTGGTTAAACACCAAAATTAAATAATAAGTAGAACAAAGACTGATGTTAAAAATAAAGAACCATCTAGAACTAGATGAAAATAATAGGTGAATGTTGTTTTAATAATATTAAGGCAGCAAAGACCATTTAAGTAAGCTACTTTTAAAAAGCTATAAAGATTGATAAATGTGATCATTTATATATTTTTCCAAGGGGAAAAAATATCACAAACAATGCCAAGAAACAAATATCAAAGGTGAAAAAATATGTTTACAAATAGAGTACATTGGATCAATATATTTTGTAAATAATTCTTATATTCATTAAGAAGGGAATATACCTATAGCTCAATATAAAAATGGGCAAAGGGCATAAAGAATAAGTTTGCAGCTTTTAATTTATTTACATGTTATTTTTTTAATAAATAATATTCCCAGGTATCAAAATCCAATGATACATAATGCAAAACATTGAACATTTATTCCTATCCTTGTACTCATGTCCATATGATACCCCACTCCCTGGTGGGTACAATTTGTATTAGTCTCCTTTTTTAAAATTTTTCAATATTTCTATTGATTTTAGAGAGGAAAGGAGAGGGAGAGAGAGAGATAGAAACATCAATGATAAGAGAGAGTCATTGATTGACTGTCTCCTACATGACCTCCACAGGGGATCAAGCCCTCAACTAGGGCATATGCCCTGACCTGGAATTGAGGAATCAAACCATGACCTCCCAATTTATAGGTCAATATTCAACCATGCCAGCTGGGTCTCATATGAGTCTTTAAAATGTATCTGTTCATTGTTTATTCATATAGACAGAGAAATGCAAATACACTGTTTTATTTCACTTCATCTTACACAAAATATAACTATTTCCATTTTACTGCACCACACTTTCTATTTTTTTATGTAAAAATATAATGTGGAGTTTTTCCTTTTTTACAAAGAGAGCATCTCATTCTCTAGGAATCTACACATATTCTACTATAGTAATATAATATAATTTACTCAATGACTTCCATATAGAAGGCCCTTTGACGTATGTTCAATATTTTGCTATTATAAATAGAAATGCTATGAAGAATGATGTACATAGATCATTTTCTATGTTTATCTGTAAGACATATTCCCCAAAGTGAATTTCCTGAGTCAAGGAGTAAATGTAATTGCAATTTTGAAAGATACTGTCAAATTTTCCTTCATTAGAGGTTGAACTATTTCACATCCCTGCCAGTAATGTTTGAAAGTAGCACTTTTCTCAACGCCCTGCAAATAGTGTTGTCAAATGATTAGCGTTTTGACAGTCTGGATAGATTATATGTGTATATATCTTGGTGTAATTCTTTTTAGTGTGAATGAGATTGAATATCTTTCATATGTTTCAGTATCATTTTTTCTTTGGTGTGTATATGAATAGTTTTGCATTTGTTGTGTTTGTTTTTCTTGTGTTTTTTTTCTTGGGCTTGCACACAATTTCAATTTCTCTGTGGTTAAAGATTCAAACTTTTTTCCTATGCCTTCTGGAAATTTTTTAATAGTTCCTGAGAGATGTTTAGAAAGCCAAAAAGTAATCCTCTTTTTACACCCTGGCCTCTTTTTCTTCAAGTACTTTAATGTTTCATTTTTTTTAAATATTTAAATTATTGATGATTTTGTGGTTTATACCTAAGGTTTGGTATGAGATATAGATATAATTTTAATCCTCTTCTCAATGGCTACCTATCTGTCTAACTATTGAGTAACAAGTTCCTATTTGCCACTGTGACTGGAGGAACAAAGACCTTTTAAATACCAAATTGAAGTGCAACCTTGATAATATTTTTCAAAAATATATTAAAGCAACAATAGAATATACTTTTATGACACTTTCATAATAGATGATACAGCTAATTATCACTCTGGTGTACTGTACTTTTATGCATAGCTGATGGAGGGTGAAATGGTGCTGCCAGTTAGAGATCAATAGGTACATTTGGTAGGATCAGGCTTAAACAACTTATTCACACATACATTTTAATACAGAAAATTTTACTATAGAATCAATATCATCACATATATGCAAAATACCATTAATAAGAGGTTCATTAAATCTATTAAGATACATTCAGCCATTAGCCATTGGAACATGAATGAAATGAATCTATATGTGTAGAGAGCTCCTGGGAAGGCACATGGGCATTTCTTTTAAATTGTCAGCTGAACCCAAGGTCATAGGCAAAGCCATGCCCTGGGAACACACTTTGCCAAAAAGGCAAGGGTGTTATCAGCTTGACCTTCATTTCAGCCCAGGTATCAGATAGTGGGTTTTGATATGTAAATCCAGTGAAGCACCGGGAATGCTCAAGAATGCAAATAATCTCCTTTGTCTGGACTTTTGGTGAAACTTCCTGGTATTTGGGAGTATAAAATAAACAGGCTACATGGGCTCTGGGGCATTGTCTCTCCAACAGAAGAGGGCAGTAGTCCATCTGGTTTCCAGCTTTTTCCTTCCATTTTGTGTCTTGTTTCTTTCTTTCATGTCTCAATCCCCAGCTTCCCTACTTAGGAACTGGACCTGTTCTTTAGCCGTGCTGGACTTGGAAAAGAGAGAAATATTTTTACATCATATATGTATCAGCATAAATAGTATTCAGAACAGTGCATATTTGCCGAGCTTTATGTAAACAAAAATGTTTGCTAATATAAATGCTTTTTTATTTTTATTTATTTACTTTTTTGTTAATCCTCACTCAAGGATATTTTTCCCATTGGTTTTTATAGAAAGAATGGAAGTGAGAGAGAGGAAGAGAGAGAAAAACATTCATGTGAGAAGACACATCAATCAGTGGCATCCTATAAGTGCCCAGACCAAAGACAGGGACTGAGCCTGCAACTCAGTTATGTGCCCTTTCTCTAACCACTATGCTCTAATCACTTATAAATACTGGCCAGGGCAATATAAATATACTAGAGGCCTGATGAACAAATTTTGTGCATGGGGGTATGTGTCCCACAGACTAGCCTGCAACTTCTCCAATCTGGGACCCCTTAAGGGTAGGGTTTGGCTTAAACAGGCAGCCGGACATCCCTCTCACAATCCAGGACTGCTGGCTCCCAACTGCTCGCCTGCCTACCTTCCTGATTGCCCCTAGACTGATCTGCCTGCTAGATTGATCACTCCCTAACCACTCCCCTGATTGCCCCTAACTACCCTCCCCTGCAGGCCTGGTCACCCCTAACTGCCCTCCCCTGCAGGCTTGGGTCCCCCCCCAGCTGCCCTTCCTGGCAGGCCTGGTCACCTTCAATTTCCCTCCTCTGCTGATTTGGTCACTCCTAACTGCCCTTCCCTGCAGGTTTGATCCCTCCCAACTGCCCTCACCAGCTGGCCTTCCTATGGCAGACATCTGGGTCCACATGAGGGCAGCCATTTTTAACCACAGGAGGGCAACCATCTTGTGTGTTGGAGTGATGGTCATCTTGTGTGTTGGAGTGATAGGAGGGGAGAAGCCTGGTGCACAGGTGAGGGTCAGCTGGTTTGCCCTAAAGGGTGTCCTGGATCAGGGTGGGGTTCACTTGGGGCATGGGGTAGCCTGGATCAGACCTGCAGGGGAGGACAGTTGGGAGCCTGTGGTGGTTTGGAGGGCAGCCATGCCCTCCCAGTGATCCAAGCGGAGGCCCTGGGGTCTGGGATTTATTTGTCTTCTATAATTGAAACTTTGTAGCCTTGAGCGGAGGCCAGCGTTGGCCAGGAAATTTGGCTTCCTCCATCACCAGAGAACCCCAAGCCTCCTGCTCATTCAATGGCCACAGACATTTTTGTTGGGATTTATTTATCTTCTATAATTGAAACTTTGTGGCCTTGAGCAGAGGCCTGGGTCAGCTAGAGTGTGCAGGAAGCTTGGCTTCCTCCATTGCAGGGAAAATCCAAGCCTCCTGCTCACTCTGTAGCCAGAGGCATCTAGGCTGGGTTAATTTGCATACTTGCTCCTGATTGGCTGGTGGGCATGGCTTGTGGGTGTAGCATAGGTACTATCAATTTGTATATTACTCTTTTATTAGACAGGACTACAGGCCCAGTGCACAAAATTCAGGCACAGGGGTCCCTCAGCCCAACCTGCACCCTCTCCAATCCAGGAGCTCTCAGGGGATGTCCTATTGATGGCTTAGGCCCACTCCCATGGTTCTCTGCTCTCTTCGGAGCCAGGGGGTTTCACTGCAGCCAGGAGATGAAGCCCCCATGCCTTACTGTTCGTTCTGACCATGTGCCATGCAAAAGAAGCCCCAATGCCCTGCACTGTGCTCTGTCTGCCATGCCTGGGGACTTCGCCGACACCAACACACTAAGGAAGCCTCCATGCCCTGTTGTCCGGGCTCTGCCTGCTGGGCCTGGGGGTGCTCCCACTGCTGCTGTGCTAAGGAAGCTCCCAAGACCTGCTGTCTGGGCTCTGTCTGCTGGGCCTGGGGGTGTTCCTGCTGCCTCTTCACTAAGGAGCCCTCAAGCCATGCTGTCTGGGCTCTGTCTAACATTTCTGGGGCCTTCCCCACTTCTGTCATGCTAAGAAAGCCCCCAAGCCCTGCTGTACAGGCTCTGTCTGCCAGGCCTGAGACTTCCCCACTATCACCCTGCAAACAAAGCCCCCAAGCCCTGCTGTCTGGGCTCTGTGTGCTGGCCCTGGGGCTTCCCCACTGCCGCTGCACTACGGAAGCCCCCAAGCCCTGCTGCCCAGGCTCTGTCTGCCATGTCTGGTGGTGGATCCAGCCTCGCCCCTTGGTCCCTGTGAATCCCGGTGGGGCTGACAGGCCCAGATACTCTAGCAACTGGACTGAGGGGACTGGCCGCTGCCATCTTGTGGCTATGGGGGCCACCATTTTGTCGCAGAGTAATAGTTAACTTGCATATTACTCTTTTATTAGATAGGATGTGCTTTTAAACATATAATGTATACAGTGTTATGAATATAAATGATTAATCATGTATCTAAACACATCCAATCTTCTATATACCTATATGCATATATAATACATTATATTTGTTGGCATATATATATATTAAAATATATTATATATGTAGTATCCTCTATAATAAAAGCCTAATATGCAAATAGACAGAACTGGAGAATGACGGGTGGAACAAACAGTCACTATGATGTGCACTGACCACCAGGTGGCAGACACTCAATGCAGGAGCTGCCCGCAGCCTGCAGGCCCCAGGCCAGCCAGCCAAGGCAGGTGCCAGCAGGGGCTACCCCAATCACTCCACTGGTCACCCTACAGATTGGCCCTGATCACCAGCCAGGCCTAGGAACCTTACCCATACACAAATTTCGTGCACTGGGACTATAGTTATTTATTGATGTAAATGTGAAGACAATGAGAGGCATCAAAGAAACTGATGCTTACCTCTGAAAAGAGAATTGCAGAATTAGGCCTTTCTTAGGACAGGGGTATACCTTTTTAAAAATAAACTTTTAATTATAAAATTGCTTTAAATTTACTGAAAAAATTGCTAAGCTAATACAGAGAACATCCACATATTCTACAATCAGTATTTTTATTACTAACATATTTCATTAGTATAGCATATTATTCAAAATTAATGAACCAATATTGATGCATTATTGTTAACTAGAGGCCATACTTTATTCTAAGTTATTTTTCCCTCCCAATGCTCTTTTTCTGTTCTAAGCTCCCATTCAGAATAACACAATACATTTAGTCGTCATGCCGCCTCAGGCTCCTCTTGACTGTGAGAATTTCTC
This sequence comes from Lasiurus cinereus, assembly GCA_011751065.1. Classification (NCBI taxonomy): domain Eukaryota; kingdom Metazoa; phylum Chordata; class Mammalia; order Chiroptera; family Vespertilionidae; genus Lasiurus; species Lasiurus cinereus. The sequence goes on along the minus strand of JAAGEH010000018.1, from coordinate 23,427,978 downwards.
AGCTTTTCCTCGCCACTGACAACTTTGAGAAATAATGCTCTTGTAGGATAACTCCCTATTGGAGGTTGTCTGATGGTTTTCCTCTGAATAGCCGAGGATTTGGGGTTTTATTCTCATGCCATCACGTCCTATTATGCCAAGGGTACATGCTATCAGCATGACTATCTCTGTTGTATTAACCTTGACCACTTGGCAGAAATGGTGTTTGTCATGTTGCTTCACTGTAAATTTATTATACCCACAACCCTTTATACTGAGGTTTTTGGAAATGTTGCTATGTTCAGTCTACACATAAGGAATGGAAAGTTATGGTCCACTTCCTTGAGAGTGGAGTAAACATATAAATTATTTGGAATGTTTGTGTGCAGGAGATTTCCCTAACTCCCCAGTTATTTATTTATTCAGTCATTCATTTATGTCTGTATAGACTCACAGATATTTATATTTGGGATTATAATTTAATACTATTTAATTTTTTCACTGCTCAAATTGTTTCAGCGTTAGGCTCTGGGAACTCAGTTGGTTCCTGTGCCACATTAACATACCTTAGTCAAAGTGGTTTAATGTATCTTTCTTTTTTTCTGTTATTATTATTTTTTTAAACTCTTGCTTACTTTCTGTCTCTACACAGTGCAGTAGGCTAATCTTGTATATTTTCCACCCCAGTACTAGAATCAGCTATTTCTCCAAGGACTCCTGATTACACCATGAGGAATGGTGTAAAAAACTGGTATCTGGTTATGCTTCTAAGGCCTCTTAGTAGACAAGACAAAGAATATACAGTATATGTGCATACTAACCCATGTATAAGCACATCCCTATAAATAGTTCTATGTGTACACATTTGAATATATATTAAGTTAAATTTAATTCTTATGGATGTCTCCACTGTTAACTCATTATAACATGATCTTGTCCCCTTGCTTATCGGTAACTTGCCACTCCAACAATGAGAAATCTTATTCTGATCATCCACTATGCATTTCCTTAATTATTCATTGAAGATATGCATGCATAGCACTGTTAGTATTATTAATCCATACCCTCATGGCAATCAGCTTTATCAGTTAGACTTCAGTTATTATGCAGTTCTTTTTCCCTTTATCTTATATACCCAACTCATTTCCAAACTAAACAGGTGAGCACATTTCCTTCCCCCGTTCTTTTAGTATTATGTTGGCTACTCTGACTTTTGCAGTTCCATATAAAATCTAGAATTAGTTTGTTGATTTCCACAAAGTCACTTGATAGGACTTTGAACAGAAACATACTTTTAAATGTATATAATTTTGCAATTTTCTGTTTTTTTCTGAGCATATATTTCTCTAAATCAATTAACAACAAAAAATCTATTCAAGGAGATCATGCCTTTGTGCCATTCTCAGTTTTACAAAATTGGACTATATTTTATATTATACTTAATTAGCTGGAAGTTCCCTCTCAACATAAAATAGATAACTTAGAAATAAAAAGGAAAAAATAACTTCCATTAAATAATGTAATAACTTACATTTAATTGAAATTCATATTTGCTCATTTGTGTATTGTGTCCTTGTCATCGGTATAGAAATATATAAGAATAAAATCCATGATCCCTAAATCTATATAAAATTATAATCTAAAGAAGGAATCATACACAGTCCAGTCCATGACAACCCAAATTTAATAAGAATAGGAATCTCCATCTTTTTTATCTCTTGATTTTCAGAACCTGTCTTTCCAGAACCAGCATGTTTCCTGAATGGCATATGATATGAAAATTCCAGGTTTTTTCTTAAAAAATTTCCTTCTAACAAGGCACAGATTTGTATATTCTGTTTTCTATTAAGAGGATAACATTTCAACATGATTTTTAAAAATATATGCAGTCACTTCCTAAATTTTAATTGCTATTTTCTATACCAAGTGTGTCAAAACACGACTAATTTTCATTGTATAGTATGACATATTATTGAAACAAAAAGGCCTTATATTCAAAACAGGCTTGAAGAAGACTGATAAGCTTATTGACTAAAGAGGGGGGCAGTTTCTGATATGTGGGTGAAAGGAAATTCATGATTTGGATATTAGAAAGAAGGTCTTAGGTATATAAAGTATGGTAAATGACAGGAAACCCCATAAGATGTATAAAGAGAAAAGTGACTCTAAGAATAATATACTGATAATTCTTATTCAAACACCATTCTGAATTTAAGGAGCTAACTCATTGTGTAAGATGTGGCCATATTGGAAGCCCATGACACTGAATATTTTCTCTTAGGTCCATGGTCAGCAAACTGCGGTTTGCGAGCCACATGCAGCTCTTTGGCCTCTTGAGTGTGGCTCTTCCACAAAAAACCATGGCCTGGGCAAGTCTATTTTGAAGAAGTGGCATTAGAAGAAGTTTAAAAAATTTGGATCTCAAAAGAAATACTGTTGATACTTGGCTCTATTGACTAATGAGTTTGCCAACTACTGTCTTAGGTGACTCCTGAGATACTATAGGATACAGGTACATAAATCAAGTTTCTATGTTTCTCTTTGGGGCTTTGAATCTGAGGGAATGAGCCAAAGACACAAGGCCATTGGACACATGAGTTGTGGTGACGGCAGTGGTGAGGATGCAGAGGAAGCACTGGATGTAGAGGGGTGTCTGATATTGCTGTCATTAATATTGTATTAAACAGAATATTCTTGGCCATAACTTTGGATACTTTCTCTGCTGACTAAACTCCTTTGTCCCTACTAGTTATTCAAGCTTGGTTCTCTAGTCTTCCTTAAAGTTTGTGAATCTTGAAATATCATTTCAACATTTTAATTTCTGCTTTAATTAGTTGATTTCTGTTTCGTCCAACCAGAACCCGACTGAAACAAAGAACAACATTTAAATACTGAAAAGGGAGGATAAGAAAATCGTTAAAAAACCATTAAGGTTTTTACTTGCTAGTCTCTCTATTGATAACTATATATCTACCCAAAAGATCAAAGCACCCAGTTCATTGCTCCATCATTTGAAGTATATCCTGCTCAATAGTATCTGTATTTGAAATATGAGGTTAGAGGAAAAGTCAAGTATGACAATAAGATTGACTTTAGGGAGAGGAAAGAACTTGAGTCTGCAATAAAGGAAGTTAGATAATTGACAGAGAAGATGCTTTACAGAAAAATCAATATAGAATTTCAGTTGCAAGAATGGAAAAGTATACATAGCTTATACTGCTTTTGGAAAAGTTTCCAAATGCAATTAAAGGGGAAGCAGAAAAGAAAAATTGAAGTTTGTTGTTTTTAAAGTTAAAAGTCTAAGGAAATGAGGATCTTTATGTGATTGAGCACAAATGCATCCTAATATCTATGACAGAAAGAAGGAGATTCATTCCTTAAGTTTGTCTCTCTTAATAGTATGATTATGCGAAGTTGCTGTCCATTCCTATTTTGTTCCTGTCTCCTTCTCTGTCCTTATTTGTGCCCTTCCTTCACACAATTTTTTTTTCTCCACATGTTTTCCCAGTAATTAAATCTCTTCATTATTCTTGTCTGATCGGTAGGTTTCTGTGCCCACTCTTTCTCAGATTTTTTCCCCATCACCTATTTCCAGTGCGCATGTCCTGTTCCAATGGAAAAAAACAAAACAAAAACCTGTGTCTGGTGCTAAACAGCTCTGCTGGACCCATTACCTCCTGCAGTGAGCATAAGCAATTCATCTGGATACTGCTTAGTTCTTCTAGACACCACAGACTTTAATGGAGTTAGGATTCAATCTGATGCCCAAAGAAGGAGCTGATGTTTGTTACAACTATAAAGAAAGGAAAAGCAAGCACACATACAAACACACATGTACACTCCACTGGAAATGACATTCTTTGCAACCTAGCCCATCCTGTTATATACGTGAGAGTAAGCTTCAACATATCATGCTCTAGTAAAGACATTATTCCTCCCCCTGAAGATCTGTGAAACACTTTTCAGCATTGATATTCACAAACAAGATGTAGCATATAATATAAATCCATTACTTATGGTATCTACAAAATATAAAGAACTGATTAGACCGTTGTTGAATGTAGAAAAATAAGTAATAGTCATTTTACACCCATCATAATACAATAATCAATATGTCTAGTGCAGTGTTCGGCAAACTGCGGCTTGGGAGCCACATGCGGCTCTTTAGCCCCTTGGGTGTGGCTCTTCTACAAAATACCATGGCCTGGGCAAGTCTATTTTGAAGAAGTGGCATAAGAGGAAGTTTAAGTTTAAAAAATTTGTCTCTCAAAAGAAATTTCAATCATTGTACTGTTGATATTTGGCTCTGTTGACTAATGAGTTTGCCGACCACTGGTCTAATGGAATTAAGTATAGGTGTAGAAAGGAAGGATGGCATAGAATGGTATTTTAGTTGTAATTTGATTTATACATTTTCTTATCTTTATTGAATTTTAAAAATATATGATATGGCTCTGGCTGGGTAGTTCTGTTGGTTGGAGCCTCATCCATGTGCTAAAAGGTTGTGGGTTTGATTCCCAGTTAGGGCATGTATCAAAATTGCAGGTTAGATCCTGGTTGGGATGTCTAAGGAAGGCAACCTATAGATGTTTTTCTCTCTCTTCCCCTTCCTCTCTATCTAAAAATCAATAAAAATTGTGCCATGCCCAGCAGGGCCACAAACATTCCTTATCTTACTTTCGCTTTCTGCTCGTGCTTCACTGGAGCACCTTTCACCTTACAATTGTAGTTTTCCGTACTCAGGCCTCTGGTCGGGCCCCATATGTGCCATGCACAGCACAGCCAGGGGTAAACCTGAGGTGGGCAGTGAAGGATTAAAGAAGATAGACAAGAGAATAAAGCTGGTGCTAGGTGGAATGCTGCTTCTCTGATGGAGAAGCAAGTCTCCATCAGACAGCCTTCAAGTCTAGTCTTTATTTTATAGCCAGACTAGAGGCCCAGGGCATGAAATTCGTGCATGGGGCGGGGTATACCTCAGCCCAAACTGCACCCTCTCCAATCTGGGACCCCTTGAGGAATGTACGACATCGCTCTCACAATCTAGGACTGATGGCTCCCAACTGCTCACCTGCCTGCCTTCCTGATTACCCATAACCACTACCCTGCCAGCCTGATAGACACCTAACTACCCTCTCCTGCTGGCCCAGTAACCCCTAACTGCCTTCCCTACAAACTTGTTCCCCCACAACTTCCCTCCCCTGCAGGCCTGCGCCCTCCCCTGCAGGTCTGGTCCCTCCCAACTGTCCTCCTCTGCCAGCGCAGTCACCCCTAATTGCCTTTTCCTGAAGGCCTGATCACCCCTAACTGCCCTCCCCTGCTGGCCTGATAGCCCCCAACTGCCTTCCCCTGCCAGCCATCTTGTGGTGGCCATCTTGTGACCACAAGGGGGCAGTTGGAGTGATGGTCAAGGATTTCAAATCTACTCAATTACATGCACGTGAACTCTATCAAGCTTTGTTTTGGCAGCACTTGCTGCACCTCCTTAGCCCACATCACTCAGACAACTGGGACTACAGGATTGGCCCATAAGATCAAGCTTACAACCATAGCCTTTGGCTATAATAGTTCTGGGAGGGTTTTGCCCTCCAAGCTGGCACCTACAAGTGGCTTTGCCACAAGAAGACTATGTCCTTTCATGAGTCAGGGACTTAAACCTGTCTAAATGTTGTAGTTGCTCTACACAAAAAGTATATTCTTGGATGAGGATTATATATATATATTTTAGAGGCCCAGTGCACAAAATTTGTGCATGGGAAGCAGGGGTGTCCTTCAGCCCAGCCTGCTCCCTCTCCAATCTAGGACCCTTTGAGGGATGTCCAACTGCCCATTTAGGCTCGATCCAGGTAAGATCAGGACTAAACAGGCAGTTGAACATCCCTCTCACAATCCAGGACTGCTGACTCCAAGATGCTCACCTGCCTGCCTTCCTGATTTCCCCTAACTGCTTCTGCCTGCCAGCCTGATCACCCCCTAAAGCTTCCCCTGCAGCCTGATTAATGTCTAACTGCTCCCTTGCCAGCCTGTTTGCCCCTAAGTGCCTTCCCCTGTGGGCCTGGTCACCCTGAACTGCCCTCCACTGTAGGCCTGGATTCCCCCAACTGCCCTTCCCTAAAGGCCTGTTGACCCCAACTTCCCTCTGCCAGCCTGGTCACCCCTAAATGCCCTCCCCTGCAGACTTGATCACCCCCAACTGCCCTCCCTTACAGGCCTGGTCCCTCCCACCTGCCCTCCCCTGATGGCCTTATCACCCACAACTGCCCTCCCTTGTAGGCCTTGTCCCTGCCAACTGCCCTCCCCTCCTGGCCATCTTGTGGTGGCCATCTTGTGTCCACATGGGGGCAGTCATCTTGTGTTTGGAGTGATGGTAAATCTGTATATTACTCTTTTATTAGATAGGATAGAGGCCTGGTGCATGGGTGGGGGCCAGTTGGTTTGTCCTGAAGAGTGTCCCAGATCAGGGTGGGGGTTCCCTTGGGGTATAGGGTGGCCTGGGCGAAGGGCCTGTGGTAGTTTGCAGGCCAGCCACTCCCCCCGACAACCCACAGAGGCCCTGGTATATGGGATTTATTTATCTTCTACAATTGAAACTGTAGCCAGGAAGTGGAGCCAAGCCTTCAGCTCTCCATAGTGGCAGCCATTGAAACTTTGTTGCCTTAAGCAGAGGCCTGGGTCAGCCAGGGTATGTGGAAAGCTTGGCTTCCTCCAAGCCTCCCTCTTGCTCTCTCTGTGGCCATAGCCATCTTGGTTGGGTTAATTTGTATACTCACTCTGATTGGCTGGTGGGCATGGTTTGTGAGTGTAGCAGAGGTATGATCAGTTTGCATATTACTCTTTTATTAGATAGGATATTCTATGGAGTGTCTTAAATTCTTTGCTCTTTTTTTTTGCTTCGTTTAAATTGGAAAGTATTTTCTAAAATAGTTGCTTTAATAGTAATTACAACAACTTCTTCCTTTTTGTGATTTATTAATTTCATTTCCTTGTGATTTATTTTGATTAACTGAAGTTTATAGTTTAACTGTAGTTGTATGTATGAGTTCTATCCTTTATAATCTGCAAATTTTGTTCTGTTTAAGAAATTCTTCCTTCCATAGCCAAAAATACGTTCATGTATTTTTTCTAGATGTTTTACAATTTTTAAAGTAAATTCAATCTATATGGAGTGGATTTCTGTATGTGGTGTACATAATTGTCCATGTTTCATTTTCAACGTTAAAAAATTATTGCCATTAAAAACTCCCTATTTTTCTACTGACCTGCAATACTAGCTAAGTTAAAAATAAATTTGGTTTATGTGTGGTCTATTTGAAGGTTCAATGGTATGTTCAAATGAACTGTTTTTTTATTCTTGTACTCTTACCTTATCTGATTCAATAGAGCTCTATATTTTTTATGTATATAAGGCAAATTGTGCCACTTTTTTCTTGTTTGAGATGTGCTTGGTTATTATTGTAGAAATAACTTTGATCAGTTTTCATAAAGTGTAAAAACTACCTAGGGCCAGAGAGTAAATAGTTTAGTTTTCACAGGCCATATGGTTTCTGTTATCACTGCTTAACTCAGCTATTGTAGTGTAAAAGCAGTAACACACAATGCATAAGTAAGCACGAGTTTGTGTTCTTAGACATATTTAAAGCTTTATTTACAAAAATAGGTGGAGGGATGGATTTGATCTGAGTGTTGTGGTTTGCCAACCTTGTTCTACCTATGGCATTATCACATGGGCTTGAATCCTTAAACATGTTACCTAGTGTTGCCTTATTCTTCTTTTTCACTTCATATGAATGTAATCTTAATACTACATTTACTCTTCTGGGATTTTTATTTCTGAGCACTGTTTTTTTTCAGATTTATCATATTAATGCATCGACTTATCCCCAATTTAGTCTCTTTGATGTAATATTTCATTTAAATTCTTTCACATTTTTCTAATGGGTGACTATTGTTTTACCAATTATCCAAACACACTGACTATCCAGTAATATTTTCTTTTTCATTTCTATCTACCCAACTGGTCAGCAAAATGTTAAAAATTGAGCCAAATCATGTTCCACATCCAATATTACAAATACATGAAATGCATATGTCTTGGAGAATTATTTTCTATCATTAAAAGTATTTTATGACATGAAAAAAAAATGCTAGAATCTAGGGCAAATTTAGAGATTAGAGTTAACATTAGGTTACTCTATTTTGGCTCCTGTTTTATTAAGTAAAAATGTATGAATATTTGGCTATAACTGTGATATTTATTCTTCCTCTTGGAGGTATTTGGGGATATTTTTATTCCTAAACATGATTCTCAATATATTAAATGGAACACAAAATGTATTTTCCCATGTATTGAGCAGACTCTGAAGTTTTGAGGCATCGCAGTATACTGGATGGGATTCTTTTGGGTAAAACGGAGACCTATGAATGAATTTCTCAGAAATCAAATGCCTTATGTAGAAAAACATATGGGAGGAGTCATCACTGAAAATCTAGGGAACAGACATGACCTTTTCACCTTGGTGAAACCACCAGGTGCTGCTTTGTAAGACATACTCAGAAGAAAGGATGCTTACCTTCTGCCTAACAGACCATAAAATCCTTATTATATCTCCTAGCACATATAGTTTCTCAAGTGACTGCATTCTTGGGAGATTGCCAAGTAAAAGACTGAGTCACTATAGTGAAAGGCAGTCATCAGTATCAATCTTATTTTATCCCCTTGAAACATGGTTCAGGTAATGGTTGATCACCTTCTCTCACCTTTGAGTCAAGACCTTCTCCTACTAGTTCTATTTTATGTACTTACCCTGTCCCCATATCAGAACTTTCTCTCCACCAGCCTCATCTGCTTTTGGCTCATCTTGGTAAATGTTGTCAAATGTTTTCAATTTCCATGCCCATCTGATCAGGGTCCCAGAATAGTTTTTTTTTCCCCCTCTAATTTCTTTTAGGTTGAATATGTGCCACAGTAGGCCAAAACTATTGGTTAGAAAAAGAGTTATAAAGTTAAATCTGGAACCAGACAATTAATTGTGTGTGTTGGCAGCATTCACTGCGTCTTTATATTGACTCCTTCTGCATTTTTTCTTATGTGGTACAAAGTAATCTAACTTCAGTTTATTTTAGTTTAATTTAGTTTATTTAATTTTCCTCTATTCAACTTAAGACTTGAGTGATAATATTGTGCTAGTTACAAATTTTTCTTTATACAAAGATGACATAATATCACATAATTGTCTCATTGATCCACTCCAAGTTTCAGTGAACATACAGAAACAAAAAGTAGGCTCACAGTTGTTTGTATGGAAAATAATGCAATGACTAATAAATAAAAATACTAGAATAAACTCTGTGTTTTGTATACTCACAACTGCAAATCTACTTTTGCACCACCCTGTATTTGTTTGACTATCATTGAGCATTCTCTTGTGACAGAGAACCTAAATTAAAATTAGATTATAGGACACCACCTTTGGAAATTGCTTCTCAGAAATGTTTGCACCTTCCTGTATCACCTTTCTCTGAACCCAATTATTTTTCACCACCACTCTACTCTGTGTGGCTTATTATGCTAATATGTTATGGTTATCATAATGTATAAAATTCTGATTGGGAATTATCTGTATTTCTTCACTTTTCAATAAACACTACTTTCTGCCTTTTCTGACAATACGTTTCTTACTTAAGAGTGACAACGAGAATAAACTACTTGAATTCTCATCTCAATGGAGTTGGAAAGCATTTTCAATCGCCAAGTAAAAGCAGAACTCTTATCTACACTAAATTGAATCTTGACTTCTTTTCACAGTCCCTTTACCCTCTGTCATTGTGTGTGAGATCAAGTCTTTTCAATTTACGCAAAATGGCTGACTAGGCTAAATGCAGTGAGTATGTGTGGGTGCCCCCAGGGGACTTGTGCTGTCCAAAGTATCTAAATGAATTGAATCTAGAAATGATCTACTGCCACATTTGGCACCCTTCTCTTTCAGATAGGAAGAAAATATACTTTGGGCACCCTGTAGCATGTTCCATTAAAAAATAAGCTTGCGGAAATAAGAAATCTTTATAGATTGAGAAGTATTTAAAATATTAAAATTTTTTGCTCTAGTTTCTTAAATTTGCTGCAGTATGTGTTCTTGAATTTTCAAACATTTTTTAAAGATTTTAGAATTGATGTTCTCTATTTAGTCTTATGACCATAGGTTTGTCTACATCTTTGTTTTCCCCTATTTTCCTTTCTCTGTCCTTCTCCCCTACACACCCACGTACACACACACACACACACACACACACACACACACACACACTCTACACAAATATTCATACATAATTGGAGTGACCATACTGAATCTTTTAAATATTATGCTTAAACCACTCTTAGAAAGGTTTAAGTCAAGTTTCTTTTGGTTAGGGATTGCACTATGGCATTCTTTTAAAATAATGCTATGTTCACAGATGAGATGAATGAAAATTTTGGTAAAAAGTTGTTAATCATCACAAGGCCTTTGTCCTTAACTATATTTAAGCTCCTTTCAATTTTTTTTAGCATTTTGCTAATCTCAGATAATGTTATTTAAGATCTGTATGTGTGCCTTAGTCAGTTATTGAATAGAAGAGAGTTGGGAAAACTGTAATAAAGTGCTAATTGTTAACAATGCCTAACCAAGTCTTCCCTCTCACACTAGACTCCCTGGGGTTTTCAATTGCTGTGTTCTATTCCAGCAGGTTCTTTTAGTGAGTTTGAAGTGCAATGATTGATAAAGAATACATTGCTGGGTCTGGATCCCCTTAAATTGTATGTAAAATGCTGTCTTCATGCTTACATCAGTGGCCCCAGGAACAACCTTTGTCAAATTCTGGAAACTATTTGTGATCCAAAGGAAGAGAATGAACTAGTATGGCAGAGAGGAAAACTGAAGCACCAGCCCTTCATCGGCCTACACTTTCTTGAAAATGCCTGCTTTTCTTTGAATTCATGAATTTTTTTGCCTTCTAATTAGTAATATCTCTGTCTTTATCTAACATAATATAGGCTTTTAACTACAGCCTGAAAGTGCTTGGGCGAACCTTTGTTATTTATCTAAATTGAGTGAATAATTTCTATTAGCTTTAGAATCCTTTTAACGAATGGGCTGATGTTGGCCCCTTTCTGGCCTGTCACTGCCTTGCTGACCTGTGAGAGATCACTGAGTTCTTCATTGTGCTCCTGGACTCCTCAATGTAAGGAATGAGTGTCTGGCTTTCTTAATGTCTACTTTTGTGAATATATTACTTTCCATTATTTCTTTCTCCCCACTCCCAGTTAATGTGATTAAGAAAATATCCAGCTAACTCACTTACAGAAATAAAAAGAAAATAATACTTTAGAAGTCTGGAGTCATTTTCTCTGACAAATTTGCCCTTGAAGGATACTTAACAAATTATAGGCATGTCATGAGGAAAATAATAATTAGTATGTCATGCAGTTCACTTCCAAATCACATTACATCAGCATCTTATCTCAGACAGTGACCACACATGTGTAAACATAAAGTTGCACAAGACACTGTTTATGAATTGAAGGAACAGGCTGTTTAGGAAGAGAAATGAGCATGAAACCATCGTTGGTACTATGCCATAGTTAACAGTCTATTCTTTTTTTTAAAGTCCTATATTTTTAATTTATTGGGATGATATTGATTAATATAGTTATACAGGTTTCAAGTGTACAATTCTATGATACACCACCTGTGTATTGCATTGTGCGCTCACCACCCAAAGTCAAATCTTCTGTTCCATGGTGTAATGGTGAGTACACCGGATGCCAATGGTCCATTCTTAATTTTTCCTGGTTCTTGCCTTAAGCCCAGGGGTAGTTTTATGTTTTATTTCATCTATTCTGAGTGACTCCCTTTTGAGATGACTTTTTCACTCCTCTATACCTACAGTGAAAGGATCCCAGCCAAAAAATGAAAAGACATCTGTGATCTCTTCTTTCTCCTCTTGACAAGTTGGACCAAGGTTGAACCGCTAACTTAGCTGAGTTAAAGAGATTTTTTTCTTGCAAGATGTTATATCTACAAGATTCAGAAAGAGCTGCAAGTAGATACTTATGACCAACATAGGACATGCAAATTTGAAAGCAATAGCTCATATATTTTTGGTTCAATGACACAGAGAGAAAGAGACACACAGAGAGACTGGATTTTATACATGACATAGGAGAGCTGAGAAAGAAAGTTTGGATGGGTTTTTTTATCTGCACAGTTTATTTTCACTGTGAAACTCAGTAAGACCCTGGTACCATGTAATTCTATCTCTGTCCTTGTGACCAATATATTACTCCATAGTAATAAATACATTTCTATGAAATTATATCATATCAATAGTAATTCTATGGGAGTATTGCAAAGATTAAATGAACTAATACATAGAATGCACTTGGAGCCAATCTTGTCATCTAATAAGCATTTGTGCCCTTGGATTTCATGAGATAACTTCATCTTTTACTTTCTTGAGTTAGTTTCTGTTATATAAATCTCTAAAATTTCCCCCTCTCTATATAGCTTTGTCTTTATATTGGTGTTTTTACTTTAATAGGCAGCATGGGAGGTAACTGAGGCTGATAGAAACATTAACCTTGACAAAATACTTTTCTGAGTTTCATTTTTTTGTGTGTTTTTTGTTGTTGTTGTTGAATGCAGGTATAACTATGGTATGAGGCTGTTTCAAATGATTTATAGTATCTGTCACCTGACATATTGTGAATAAGCATTTATTATTATGCTATTACATTTATAGTTCTATAGATTTATTCTTAATTCATTTATTATTAGCTGGTGAATTCATTTGATTGCCTAAATTGTGAGTTATTTCAATTAGAAATTGAGGCAGGGTTTTGTGTTTGGGGTTTCTGAGCAAGTAATTTTACATCTTAAAAGTAAGTATTACAATAAAAGAATTAAGTAATTTTATCCATTATGGGTATTAAATATCTCATTTTCCACATATTCCAAAATGATAGTTAAAGTAGGACTTACTATTAAGTATTCAATCATGTCCTCTCAGTCCCTAATCTTAATACATTTCTTCTTCAATAATATTTGATTTGATAAGCTAGTAATTGTTCTTTAAAATCTAAAATTTTAAACTTCTTCTAGAAGAGAATTAAGAAACTATAGTAATCAAATAGGCACTTAAAAAGTAGTTTCCATTTTCTCTACATTTCTTAGCTTCTTTACTTTCTACTTTTATTTGTCACACCAGTGTTATACTTCTGGTTGCATACTATTTACATTCAGGATTGCACTGTTTTATTACATACTAAATCATCATCTTAATTAGCATATATTAAAGTGTAATTTTAGCAATTATTAATAAAATGATTCATGAAGTTTTTATGTACAATAAATCCAAATGGCCCAATTTTATAAAGACCCTGATAGCCACAAGCAGAAATCAATGCTCCTAAGAACTTCTGCATAAAGTCCCAAAAGGAGATATGCTATAATGTTCAAGCATAAATGGCAACAAACAAAAGCTTCTTCAAAATGAAGAAACATACTGATTAAATACCCCTGTATAAATAAGGCATTTAAAAACCAAATGACAAATCATCATGTATTTAGTAAAATAAAGAATAAGAAAGCCTATGATCTGCTATTAAAACTATACTCAAAGGAAATACATAATTTAAATTTATTACTTAAAAACAAAGGCAAAAATAAATTCTTATATTAACAAATTAGAAAATTAATTAATAGTAAAACAGAGATGAAAAATAATTAATTTTAAAACACAATACTGTAAAAGAGATATAAAAACATAATGCCTGTACTTTCAAAAGTCCAATACCAGTTAGAGAATTATTTATAGTAGTCTTTCTAAAAAAGTTTAATTTTTAAAAATGAAATAATGAAAATAGGAAAATGAATCCAGTAATTTTCCATAACTAAATGATCCTATCCTCATTGTGTAGACATGTTCATTATACATAGAATTTTAGATTTTTCCTTATTTTTAAAATTTTAGGTATGCAATGTTTTTGTCATCTTGCCTCTGTTATTTTTTTTTAAATATATTTTATTGATTTTTTACAGAGAGGAAGGGAAAGGGATAGAAAGTTAGAAACATCGATGAGAGAGAGACATCGTTCAGCTGCCTCCTGCACGCCCCCCATCAGAGATGTGCCCACAACCAAAGTACATGCCCTTGACTGGAATCGAACCCGGGACCTTTCAGTCCGCAAGCCGATGCTCTATCCACTGAGTCAAACCAGTTTTGGCAAGGCCTCTGTTATTTTTAACTAGAGGCCTGGTGCACGAAATTCGTGAATGGGAGGGGCGGTACCTCAGCCCAGCCTGCACCCTCTTGCAATCTGGGACCATTGGAGGGATGTCAACTGCCAGTTTAGGCGCTGCGGGATCCCTGCAGGATTGGGCCTAAACTGGCAGTCCGGCATCCCTCACACAATCCAGGACCACTGGTTCCTAACCACTCACCTGCCTTCCTGCCTAATCACCCAAAACCACTTGCCTGCCTGCCTCATAACCCCTAACTGCTTGCCTGCCTGCCTGATTACCCCTAACCACTCTGTCTGCCTCATCACTCCTAACTGCTTGTCTGCCTGCCTAATTGTCCCTAACCACTCTGACTGCTTGACTGATCACCCCTAAGCACTCTGACTGCCTGCCTAATTGCCCCTAACCACTCGCCTGCCTGCCTGATCACCCCTAACCTCCTCTGCCTGAGCACTCGCTGCCATGGCTTCATCTGGAAGGACATCTGGAATGACGTTCAGAAGGTCATTCAGCTGTCTGGTCTAATTACAATATTATGCTTTTATTATTATAGATGAGAAATCACAGTAATTTTTATCATTATTCACTCTGAGCACTATGAGTCTTTTTTTCTGACTGTTGTGAATATTATTTCAGTATTATTTCTTTATCTTTTCAGCAGTTTAATTATGTTGTGATAGCCTAGCTGTTGTTTACTTTGAATTTATCTTGTTTTCAATTTCCTGAGCTTTGTGAATTTGAAAGTTAATATTTATTACCAAATTTTTATAAATTTAGCCTTTGTTCTTTCACATGATTTTTTTTCTGCTTCATTTTTGCTTTATTTCTGGGATATCTATTAACATATGTATTAGACCTGAGAAGACTTTCTCAAATGACAGAGCAAGGAAATATATGTGTGTGTACCAACCCATGTATATATTCATAGCTATAGCTACTTCTATAAGTAATAATGTGCTTTGAAGATGCATTTTAATCAACATCAAGGCAAGAAAGACTCTTCACCAGCAAAAACATTATGACTCACTGAAAGCTCAGATAATGGTTAGCATTTCTTTAGCAATAAAGTATTTTGATGAAGGTATATACACTGTTTTTATAGACATAGTGCTATTATACACTTAATAGACTACATTATAGTGTAAACATAACTTTATATGCACTGAGATATCAAAAAACTAAGTTTATTGTGATATTCACTTCATTGAAGGTGTCTGGAAACTAACCCACAATATCTCCAAGGTATGACTGGATACACTGCAAATTGTTTACCCATTTGTCCACTGGTGGGCATTTGGGCTGTTACATTTTTTAAAATGAAAACACAGTGTTGCTATTGTAACAGTTAAAATCTCACTGCAGAGACTCTGTTTATATCTCTTTCTCTGAGAGAGAGAGAGAGACGTTGATGTGAGAGAGAAACATAGATAGGCTGCCTCCTGTACATGCCCAACTGGGGATGGAACCTCCAACCCAGGCATGTGCCCTAATGGGGAATCAATCTTACAATTTTTTGGTGCACAGGAAGATGATGCAGTCTGCTGAGCCACCTGACTGGGGCTAGATGAGAGCATTTTTATAAACTACTTGTCTCTATTGACCACATATATCTTTTTCCATTCTTTAATGTCATCAAACTATATTTCTTTTCATCAGCTTATCATCCCTTTCCATTGCCTTAGGTAACAATTATTGATCAGATTGTCTGAGTCCCTCAATTGTGTCAGGCATTACAGAAAAGCTTGAGAATCGCTACTAAACCTGTAATTTTATAATTCATCTTTGAAAATGTAGGAATCTTTTACTTTTGAAGAAATAAGTGTATTGATATATCTACTCAATTTAGTGTTGTTTCAAAAAGCATTTTAGCTTGAGCTAGATGAGAACATAGCTTCAACGGTTTGTTGTCATTATATCAGCTTGAAGCCAGTATAAAACCACTATCTCCCTTTGATATATATTTGTTCTATAGGAGTTAAATGGTAATAAAATAAAAGAGAGGGAGAGAAAGTTGTGAAAGTGGTAACATATTTTTGGGAGAAAGAATGGTTGTTTTTATTAGATTCTGAGTATAATAGAGAAGCCATCTAATCTGTTTGTTTATTATCCCTGGTATACTTTAAGCTTGTGATGATAACACTAACATGAACAATGTTCAATAAAACTTAACAGATTTTACATTTTTGTTCTCACCCCCAAATGTTTCAAATTTTGCAATAGCAAATTATATTTTTCTATTAAAATGTTTTTGCCAAAAAGTTTTTCTTTCTTTTTAAGTATATTTTTATTGACTTTAGAGAGGAAGGAAGAGGGAAAGATAAAAACATCAATGATCACAGAGAATTATCAATGAGCTGCCTCCTGTAGGCCCCATACTGGGAAGTGAGCCTGCAACCCAGGTCTGTGCCTTTGACCAGAATTGAACTCAGGATTCTTCAGTCCACAGGTCGATGCTCTATCCACTGAGCCAAACCAGCTAGGGCCTAAAAAGTTTTGCTTTTGCTTTTTCTTGAACATGAAATTTTCTTCTAAATATTTTGAAGATATGTCTTCAAAGTAAATGATCTGGACTTCACTGAGGCAGTATATA
This sequence comes from Lasiurus cinereus, assembly GCA_011751065.1. NCBI lineage: Eukaryota > Metazoa > Chordata > Mammalia > Chiroptera > Vespertilionidae > Lasiurus > Lasiurus cinereus. Next base: position 23,411,136 of record JAAGEH010000018.1, on the reverse strand, counting down.
TAGTCCTTACCATTTATAAACTACAGTATCTTCCTAAAAGCCATACTTTTAACAATTAAGTTAAAAAAATCTTGAAAAAGTATCTATTGTACCAAACACATTTGAAGATAGTTGAAATGGTATGCTAGTCAAATGGAAAGAAACATATTTGACAAAAGGCAAAATTTGTCATTCTAAATGTAAAATCATTTTCAATTCAAATTTTAAAGGAAATTTAAAAGAATCTTAGGCCACTTACTACTTTTTCTGTAATACTTAGTATAATTTACATATAAATGGATACCTAAAAGAGACACTCATTTATTTATTTTCTATTAATTTAATAACCCCAATAAAATTGGGATTTACCCAGGGAAATGGCTTCTAATAAGAGATATATTAACAATTGCTCCCAATTACCTTCTTAATATTCAAGGACTATTTTTGAAAGTCCTTTTTTTCCTTTTTTGCAAGGACTTCTTCAAATTTCTGACTGAAAAGCCTCTACTTTACAGACAAGATGACTGTAAAGCCATTAAGCTAAATGCCTAATATTACCTGTACTGCTCTATTAATCTCACCCACCATTTTCTTCTCTGCTGATAAAACAGACACCTCTTTCCTACTGTTTTGCAACCTAAGCCCTTGCACCTCTCTGAGCTATTGATTTTTTTTTTATCTGATGTGGATATTCAATTCATTTACTTTTTTAAATCTTTAAATATGACCAAATATTTCTTATTTGAGCATTTTTAAAGATAAAAGGAATAGTAAAAACAATGAATACAACAGTTCTTCAAACCACTGCTGATCTTACCCTATCTTTTCAGTCAACTGTTTGTAAGAGATCTGCATTTTCTTACTGCATTTTGCCATTATCACTGAATCCATCTCCAGTGCCATTCTAAACTGATCCATGACCAGATGTCATTAGGTCTAATGAACACTTTTTATTACCAGTCTTATGGAAATTTTCAAAGGCATTAGACATCATTTATTTGGCCTTTATATCTGAACACTCTATTAACTTGGTTTACTTGATATAACACTATCTTAACATTTCTTTAATTATTTTTTTTAAATTTATTTGTTTCAGAGAGGAAGGGAGAAGGGGAGATAGAAACATTCATGTTGAGAGGGAAACATGGATAGGTTGCCTCCTGCACGACATTTCTTTAATTCTTTAAGTTTACCTTTTCTGTCTCTTTCGTAGGCTCATCCTCCAGCAAGTCATTAATGTTGAAGTTCTTCATGTATTTTTCTTAGAGTTTCCCTCTTTTCACTCTATATGTTATACCTGTGTAATTGCACTTGTACCTCTGGTTTAATTTTTCACCTTCATAAAACAGCTCTTTATATGCAGAACATACATCTCCTCTAAACATCAGACCCAGGTATCCAACTGCCGATATGACAGTTCTACTGGATGTTTAACTCATTATTCATCTTTAGAATAATTCATATCAATTTTTTTAGAGCTGAACTTTATGTTCTTTCCCCCTTGGTTCTGACTACCATCTCCTGTCAAGGAATTATTCTCAATACCTCTCTTCCCACTTCATATTATACAAAATCCTTTTGATGTTCTCCTAAGTAGCTCTCCAGTGAATCCATCTATCTGTATCTGCATAACTATAATTACGATTCAAATTAATTTTCTCTCATACAAAATAAAACAATAACCCTCTAACTTTACTCTCTTAATCATCTCCTGCCATCTTCACTGGGATCTCCATAGCTAACCAGATTATTTTTTCAAAATTTAAGGTTGGTCATATAATGCATATTCTTAAAAGAATTCTGAGAATAAAACAGAGAACCATTTCCTTGATATGGCTTAAGTCGCTCAGCCAGATCATCTCAGATATCCTCACTTTCCCTATTCTCACTGACGAGGTCAGTTTTCTTTATTGTAAATATGGAAAATACTTATTAGCTCTCATTCAAAATGTTTGTTACATCTATAGTTTCAAATGTAAATATTTGATTATTTCATTAACAACTGTCTCCATTCCTAGTCTTACAATTCCATAAGAACAGGTTCTGTGTCTCTTTGTGTTCATCATAGAAGCCCCACTATGTAGGATGGTGCCTAGCCCTTAGTAGGCACTCAAGAAATAGTCACTAGATGACAAAATTAAAGAACGAATTGTAGGTATTATACTAAGGATAATAAAAACTATGGATACAGAGAAGTAATCTTTTTATACCTGTTGACAGAAATTCGAGTTAAAAATAAGAAAACTTAAAAACTCTAAAATTGTGATAGTGTATCACTATTTGATTTTGTTAAGACTAAATCTAAAACAATAGTACCGTTTAAGTGTGACATGTTAGAAAAGTGATATATGATGAAGACGAAGTGGGAGAACTTCCAAGAAAGACACTGAAAATGATGAATAGGTTAAAGGGATTGATTCATGTGGGAAGAATAATAATGATCAACTCAGCATTGAGTTTGAAATAGTATTCCACATAGATTGTGGCAATGCTTATTTTTTTTAATTCTAAGTCTTCACTCTTCCTATTTTAAATGTGATACATTTCATCAAATTAGGTTGCTTTCTTCCAAATTAAGTAATTATAATTTACAAGCATGGCCCAGAGGTAGTTTAAAAGAAAAATGATAACCATTTGTAATTATTGAAAGCATACAAGCATCAATTGAGGACAGAGTGTTGGATAGAAGGATTATTTTCTCCTAGGATTAATAGGAAAAATTAGGTTTGAGAAATTTCAATCAAGCATAAAATTTCTTTCCAAAATATTGGTTTTCTAAGATAAGTAAATGCTCATAATATCAATTATGCAACAATTTAATAAAATAGTGGACCTGGAGTGGTGTTTTAGATGAGGCCTCAAATCAGAAAATAAGATAAAAATTTAGAAATACAGTGCTGTTAATAATATCTTACTTTCAACTATGAGTTTCCTATAATTTTTAAACTTCTGGTCATTATAGATATTCACTATATTTTAAGTTAAGTTTGATTCCATTATTTTAACTTTTTCACTATGAAAGCTAGTGACAAAAATAGTTTACTCATTTCATAGACAAAACAAAGAAACAAATAAAAAGCTGTGTTCATTAGGAGAGATGTATGATCATGGGTGAGGACACAAATGTTTCATTAATATTTTAACACTTTATATAGGAATTTTACATTTATCAATATATAAATGTTTTTAATTTTTGTGTTCACATTCTTTTTTTCTCTACCAGGTTCAATTTAAAGTCTCATTGTTTCCCCATATGATGATAAGAATAGAGTCACTCTGAAACCTATAGATGAATAAACATGTCATGGAGAGAATTGGTACTTTTTGTCTTCTTGGGCACTAGACTACATTTCTCACACTTGTAGCTCAGCGCAGTCATGTGACAAAGTTACACCCGAAGATTGTGACAGGAATATGTGCAGCTTCCACCTCACCTTGTGAGTGGAAATAGGGAGCTCTGGCTCTTTCAGGCAAGAATGACAGTGACTCCTGTGGCCTTGGACGTGCTCTGTGAGCATGGCAGAGGTGCCCTCCTGGACCTACATCACCCCATGGATCAGAGCTGCTCAACGACACTGAACACTTATTTCCTAATGTTCTGTGATTGCGGAATGGCCTGGGTATTTTGATAGAACAGTTAAATATTTTATTCTAATTAATTCTTATATAGGTAGAAAAATATTTGAAATATTGATTGTATATCAGTAGTTACTATCTAGCCCTAGTCGGTTTAGCTCAGTGGATAGAACATTGGCTTGTGGACCAAAAGTTCCTGAGTTTGATTCTACTCAAGGCCATATGCCTTGATTGCAGGATCCTCCCCAGCCAGGGCCCAGATCAAGGCTTGTGCAGGAGGCAACCAATCAATGTGTTTCTCTCACATTAATGTTTCTCTGTCTTTCCCTTTTTCTTACACTCTCCCTAAACATCAATGGAAAATTATACTAGAGTGAGGATTAATAACAACAAAAAATAGTTATTATCTGAAAAAAAAATCAAGTTACCGCAAAGCATAGTTGCATTTAGGCTTGAGGTGAGCACCAGCAAGTTATGGCAAGTTTACGAGAATTCTGGGATAGCCTCTGTTTTACTGACATTTCCAAACTTCACACCACTATGGTGTATGTCTTCGCTGCCTTTGGGGATTCAATAGTTGTAAATGAAATAAAGATGTCACTTGAAATTTGAAGTCTTCTCTTTAAGCTGGATTTTGTTATAAGAACTCTCTAATCTTATGTAAATATAAATTAATTCTCCTGCAATAACCTGTGTTTAAGATCAGGAATAGGACTCCTTTTGGAGCAAACATACTAAAACAGTGAGTTATAAGCTCATGTCTCACTTAGGGTTATTAAATTTGCTGACCTCAGTGGCTTTACCAGAGGTTTTCTGTAACCATTTAAATCTCATTTACCTTGAAGGAGAGAGATGTTAAATGTTCTTTTGTCTGTGTTGAATGCTTCCTTGGTGCCATTTTGTGGTATTTGCAGTCCTCTCTGACATTATCAAACAGATTGACATTTTAAATATTTGCAGTGCTCAGTGGGTACTAATTCAGCAAAGGTGAACCACACGCTTCTTTCACTGTGGCACAGCAAGTGATGTGTGTCTGCTTAATCACAGCAGCTGCAAGGAGATCAAAAGGCTCTGTTGTTCAAGTCCTAAATCTGGTGTCACAGCAGAAACACCTGGAGGGTCCTTGAAGGAGAAAAGCTAAGTAGGGAAAAACCTACTGAGGCCACTGGCTTACCTGAACCCATTAACCCCGCTCAGCAAGAGAGTTTCTCCTAGCATATCACGTTTCCATTTTTCTAATACATTTTTTTTATCAATGCATCGCAATAATTTGTGGGCTTTTCAGCAATTCTTGATTTTATTTTATACTCTAAATTGAAGTTTTACCTTCTACATTTTGCCAGAGTTGAGAATCCATATTCAAAAAAAGATGAAAAATAGATATAGTTTTACATATTCACTTTCACTAATTCTAGGGACTTGATCCAAAAAGAATTTTAGAGAGGAGGAAATACCACTACCACTAACTTTTTAGCTGTTGAGTTTTCATACCAATATATTATTTACAGACCCTACATTAAAACATCATAGAATAGAAGGAGTCTTTATAATTTTATTTTAAATCTCTTTTTAATACACAGCATAAACTTTATATATAATCCCCAGTATTTTTAAATAGCCCATTAAATATCCATTTGTAATTTAGGTTAACTTGAATATTTTTAGCCCTCAGCTTCCTGCAAGCATGGAAGTGATTGCATTAAAATCTATTCAAAAATTCTTCTGGCTTACTTCAGTTGCATATTTACCTTCTGCAACTAAGCATTGCTACCTCCCATCTTAGTCTTCCAGAAGAGGTTTAGGGTATTGCATCAAATCAATGCAAATGAGTCAAATATATTAGTATAGAAAACATTAAGGGCCAGAGTCCTGTACTTTAACTTGCTGTATGTTTAAACAATATTTAAGACATTAGTAGGACTTCAAGCTTAAAAATGTGTTTAAATATAAACTGAGAAAGTCAATATGTATTTACAGTCCAGGTGTATGATAGTGGGGAGTCATTGGATAATACAGAAGACAATTCAATCACTTTTGTTCAAGAGCTATAAGAAAGATATATGTAGAGTGTCCCCCAAAATGTATATACACACTTTAACTAATTATGAAGACAATGTTTATTAAAATACATTTCATTTTCAAAATAGAGCTATCAGCTCTTATAATGTGTATACATTTTTTGGGAGATACCATCTATATAAAATGACACCTATATAGTTGATTGCTTTCTGTATTCCTACCTATAGTGCGGAATGTTTCTTTGAATACGTCAGAAAGGGTTAATTCTACATCTGAACCCAGACATTAGATCTAAAGTTAGAAAATTCTTTATATTAACATCAAAAACTACATCATTCCTTTTATATTTTCAAAGTACCTAGCGTATATGGAGTTCAACACATTTTGTTGGATAAGTAAATTTTATTAAATTATAACTGTTTAAAAGAAACAGTTTGTTGAATGCTAGATTTATATTTTGCTTCTACATGATAAAATGTATAAACAAAATAAATAGATAAAAATCACCTAAAGTATATTAAAAATTCTCAATATTAACAGAATTATTAAGGCACCTTTGAGTATAAATAATTGCACATGATAACATGAGCCATTCTCTGCTTCAGCATTGCCATTTGCAGCATGATGCAAAGCAAGTCTGCTATCCCTCAGAGAGGACATAGCACTCGATCTACTTTTTCATGATATATTACCTTTCAGAAGCTTTTCTTTCATGTAAGTAATCACTTGTAGGACAGAAAGAATATCTTATGCAGGAAGAAAAAGAGGAAAATAGGTAAAAAAAAAAATCCATGCCAGAAATAAATAGAACCCCCCAAGTTCAACCACTTATCAGACTTGAGAAATTTATTAACAGTGACAAAGAATCGATAAAATGAAATACCTATTGAAAGAGTAGAAAAAGATTACAAAAAAAATTCTTTGTTTATTCTAAAATATTTTCTTAAGAAGACCATTACAGAGTATATTGATCATTTTTCTCCTGCTATACTATTTTTAAATTACATAATGCAACAATTCTCTAGTGAAAATGATAAAAAGAATTTAAAAACAGTTTTTTTAGACAGTGTGAACATGTACTAAGTGCTGAAAGCCCAGTCATTTATGCACTTAGAAACAGAACAGTAAAAGGATGGTATGACTGTATTCCATGCCAAATATAAAGTATTGAACAGCATTATTTTCCTCAAATTGGTACTACTGCTGATTTATGTAAGGTTAAGAAAATGACATAGTATCAAGGTTAAGAAGTCTCCACACTAGTAAATTCAATTTCCCCATGGACCACGGGAAAATGGGACTACATCATTTCAACACTTGTAATTTTTCAGAACTCGATGTTAACTTGAGTTGGACTAAAATATCTGAAAACTGATGGTTGCTCTGATATTTGGAAAATTGTGTTCATTTTTCTGTATTTTTTATGTCTAGTGAAAGTCTTCACAGTTTCTAATCTTGTATAGATAAAAAGATAGGAGAGAGATCAAACATTAGAAGGTATTGTATTTTGGAAATAATTTTCCTATATTACAATTGTGCTAAGGGGCTCTTAATAACTTAGGTATCTTTCTGAGCTGAGATTCATCAACTGAGGTTTATTCTGTTCTCCATATCCTCGCCTGTAATCGTTGTCCTTATCCTTAAGTTTTATATCCACTGTACACATTATACTACTAAACATGTCATCTTGAGATACTCAGAGCATATTTCTTTCTTTCTATTATAAATATAGTATGACCCTTCAAACTACAGTCTAGGACATGCCAACATGAGAGTTTGTTTTAATTTCTTGAGATGAGATTTGTACTTCCCTGGGCTTCAATTAGTAAAAGGCTATTATTTTTTATCATTTCTTAATGTTTCAGTGTCTTGGTTATTGACAATAATTTACCTTTTTTCACTTCCTCCTCAAAATTTTTAGAGTTAATAATCATATTATAATTTAGGTGAAAATACAGAAATTACTTCCATGTTTGTTGCTCATATAGATGTCTGCTCCTTAGAAACTTCTACATTGTTTTTCACTAATGTAGAAACTGAATGTCAATTTGCAATATTTTAAGCTACCTTTTTTTTAGAAAACCATACAGAATTATTCTTTGTTATGTCAGCAAAAGAAACTCCAGTCAACAGATTTTTCCATCTTTTTGCCCCCATGGCTATAATAGTTTCAGAGGAATCTGCTGATTTGTGATTATGAAAAAAATCTCATTACAACTCATTGTTCATACTTATTCAACTTAAGTGCAAAATAATTCATTATATCTAACTTTGGGAAAATTGGAATCAGACAATTCATTGCATCTCCCGGGAAAGGCATAATATGTGGGCCAAAAACAATGGAGGAAATAGCAACGAAATCATTTTTGTCAAACCAGAGGATGTGGGGAGAAATGTTTTCTACCTTCTGCCCTCAGGTCCTTCAATAAGCAATAAAGGCACAGGGGACTGCTGAAAAGGTAGCAATTACCTTCATCTCGGGGAGTCTGTGAATGCTATGCTGAAAGTAACACAGTTCATCTAAATCTTGATGGATAAACAGAAACTTCTTGGGTAGAGAGGAAGGATGTGTAAATCGGAGAGAAAAACTGTTTCCAGGACTAAGAATCTTGGAACACCATTTAACCACTTCATGATCAATAAGTGAGATAATAAATGAATAAACATAAAATTGTAAGATATTTGTGTGCCATGTTCCATACTTTACATTCTTATGCATGTTACACATTACTTAAAAACTCCTTGAAGAAAAGATACATGTGAGATAAAAGATTTGAGGAGAATTATAAATGTGTAACATCAGCAGCAGTGGCTAAGAGGGAGCAAGTGAAAATCAAGGGTACTGTTTTTGAGATTACCACAAAAATATATCAGTAGATATCCATGAAATTTACCTACTCATTGATGACTGAATTAATATACCCATACACAAAAGCTTTGAAAATTAGGTTCAGTATATTTATCTCATGGAATTGGTTATTCATTTTAGAAATTCTAACACCTATTATAATTCATTTTAGTAAAAATATGCCTATACCTATATGTTTACATGAATCTTACACAGTATCAATGTCACATAAAATATTTTTTGAACAAAATATACCTATAATATTGTGCTTTCACCATGTTCCAGAGTCATTAAGCCTGTTAAAGTACTTAAGTGCAATATAATTTATAGAAATAATTACAGAGAAAAGATTTTAAATTATGCAGTAAAGTTAACATAAATTGAGTATCAGTAATATCAGAGAGACTGTCTAGAGTATGGAATCAACTTTCTGGAAGAGTTTGAGAAAGGTATCAAATTTTATCTGAGTGTTTTCTAGCATTCAGTCTTGGACTTTTACATTTTGGAAGGTTTTTGATAGTTGTTTCAATTTCCTCTATCAAAATAAGTGAGACAGAGAAAGTTAAGAACTATATGATTTCATTCATATATGGGATATAAAATTGAAGGAGACAAATAATAAAAAGAAGCAAAACAAATAAATACACATTGACACAAACAACAGTATGATGATTCCCAGTGGGAAGAATGTAGGGGGGTTAGTAAAGAGTAGAGGGAGTCAAATATATGTTGATGGAAGAAGATTTGACTTTGAGATGGACACATAATGCAATATATAACAGATAATGTACCATACTATTGTACACTTGAAACATACAATTGTATTCAGCATTGTCACCCTAATAAGTTTAACTAAAAAAAAAATAAAAATATATCAAAAAGGAAAAACACACACACTAGAATCATGCAAAATTTCCACTCAGAATCTTAAAAATAAAGGGAATGAGAAAAAATGGCACCAAAAGACTAGCAACCATAAATGAAAAACCTCTCATTTTAGCTTTACTTATTCAAATTGCTCATAAAGTTATGCATAAGCTTCAAAACAACACATTTTTCATTGACTCACTCTTGCATTCACTGTTATTACGGGACATAAAGACCTGCATAATGTGCTTTTAATAATTTTTGGATGGCCCAGGAATTGTTCCTTCTGTACTCACACCTGAAACCTGTCATTTTATCCATCGAATTTATATGTATGTATTTACTTTTTAATTTCCTATTTAGTTTTACCATTTTTCTTTATGATAAGTTCCAATGAAATGCTACTGCTTAGTTGTAATATATCCACACAACTTGTATTAAAATATGTTCCTTTTGGTTTATTCATTTTCTATCTCAGACCTCACAGTCCTTTGCAGGCTCATGTGCCACGCTTGCATGGCCAAGGGTGAACCTGAGTGGGGGCGGTGAAGGATTGAGAAAAGACAGACAAGAGAATAAAAGCTGGGTCTTGGTGGGACACTGCTTCTCTGAGTGACAATGCCAGTGCCCATTAGCCGTATCTTTATTTTATAGCAGATGCCACGAGGCACAGTAAGGGCGTGGTCAAGATGTTTACGACATTCTCGTGGGTTTCAATCCTATTCAATTACATGCACCTGATCAAGCCTTGTTTGCTTGCAGCCCACCTCACTCAGGCACATGGGGCCACGTGTTCGGACTGTAGGTTCAAGCTTACAACTACCGCTGTTAGCTATCATTGTGCTGGGAGGGCCCTGCCCTTCAACCTGGGACTTGCACGTGGCCATGAGAGGACTGTGCCCTCTCATTAGTCTGAGGCTTGAACCTGTCCAAACACTGTAGCGACACCCCACAGGCTCAGGCAGAAGCACCTGGTGAAATGAACTGGAGATTATTTTGATGCTCTTTTGTGCCTGCAATCATGCTGTCCCCCATGAAACTACTGTTTAGGTGTACCTGGCTCTCCTTAGAGAAGATAGTCTCCAGCGAGTCCCATCACTCACACATATGTCAGCAGGAGTGAGCACTTCACCCGCTCATGAATGTGCTCGAGCTCCGAGTCAGCACAGGATGGCAACCAGAGTAGAAGCTCAGCAACATCAGCTTGACTACTGTTAAGTACACTTACAAATATTGTGCTCGATGCCTTTGCTCTTGGAACAAATCTCATCCTTCACCATGTAATATTGCTTACCCATAAATAAACTAAAGCTTAGAATAATCTTGTTCAAAGTCTCATAAAAATAAATTGTGGAAGAGTAATTAGAACCCAGTTTTTCTTTTTTCCCCAAAACCCATGTCTTTCAGTTATAACAAATTGTTTCCTGATGCTCAAATCTTGGAATTATAGACCCCCTATGGAAAAGATTTATATGCAAAATAGTTAATTTTACAAATTGGACTTCTTGAGACAAAGAGAAATGTAAGTAATTTGTCCTTGTTTGTTTTGTTTTTTAACAGAACTAGAGCAGCTAGATCTCTGAGCTGAAATCTGATTTAAAGGTTGGTTTGGTGCTACTCAGGGAACAGGCGTGGTCTGGTACATAGTAGCTGCTTTCTGTTTGATAAAATGAGTGTGTTAATGTATTAATTTACTGAAATGAATAGGTTAGCACGTGAACAGTCAAAAGGAGAAATTGCCTCTTTGTTTATTTGTTTTCCATGTTTCATTTGGAAATTTCCTAGGTTTGTTGCACTGAATCAACATGAGGTAATGCAGATATGCAAGTTTTATTTTTTTCTAAGATTAGCCTTAATCACGCTCTGAAAAATCTTTTTCCCACACCTAATGGCATCTTAGGGAGAGCCATAGCTTTCTAATCACTTTCAGGTAAAAACAAACATTCAGTTCTGTGAAGTTATATATTCTCATTTCACATCTTCATCTCATGGCTCCTCTTCTCTCCACATCACCTTCACCCTGGCCCTGGGGACCTGCCCTACACTGGCAGCCACGCCTGATTCTGCTTTTCAGATTTCTCATCATAATTCAGGTTGCCTGGCTGTCTCTTTATTAATAAGTTTTCAGTTTGCTGATAGGAATGTCCTCTCCACAAGTAATTGTTATGTGCTAGGGCTGTTTTTACCCAATTAAATAAAGTAGTTTGGCTTCTCAAGGAGAGTATGCAGAAAATGTCGATCAATATATAGTCGATCAATTACCGAGAGAGAAGGGCAGAAAAATCAGATCTTCCATAAAAATCCCTTTCATATTGTCAGAGCTCTCTGTGCATCAGTAGGAAATTAGGCATGTTTCCTAATATAATTAGATACTGATAAACAGACAATATTTTTTTATTTTCTAATAAAATATTTTTATCTTAAAAATGTAAAATTTTCCAAGAAACCCATGACTGTTAGAAGTTGAAGCATATTTCCTCCCTCTCTGATTCCAGCTGTCATTTTGAAGGTCCTTGCTCAACCAAATAATTTCCATCAGTGTTTTGGCTTTTAATAGTATAAACTTAATTTTTACAGTGTTCCCTAACAATAGGAGCAAATGAAGTTCCAAATATATTCATTATAGATGTGCATTTTACAAATGTATTAAGATACGAAAGGAGGTGGTTCCTCATCCAGTTTCAATGGAATTGTATGTATGTGTCTGGCCAGATACTTTTTCTGCACAGGAGAGCATAGTGATTTCTTTACTGTGGTCTCACATTCACTTTCTGTTCAAAAATCTCAAAGTAAGTAGGAGTGAGCCAACAAATAACACCCAGTAAATACAGTACCCTCCAATAGCTAGTTAGACAGGCAGTGAGGATGGTAACTCTTACACTCTATCTAATCTAGATTTTCATAAAGTAGATAAGGGACAAGAAAACCAAGTTGTATTCATTGTCCCACCTGCCTCTTGCCTCTAAGTTGCTCCATCTGCCCTCAAACATTCTAATGTAGTTTAGACATTGATTCTATTCAACTAGTACTTAATCTCTATTACACAGAGATTAGAAGTAAACACACACACACAACAAACATTCATATCAGTGATCAGGACAGAAGGTAGCTGTTGAACCAAGCAAAGCTGTTAAGGGAGGAGAATGAGTTTCCAGTTACTTCACAAGTCACACACTACTGCGGAATCACACTACAATTCTTCTCTGCCTAAGACAACACTGGGTCATAGAGGGTTTATGTAAGCAAAAGTATTATATTTTAAGACAACACAAGTCATTTAATATCAATTCTTTTCATTTAGGAAAAAGATATAAATGTAGCGAATATTAAAGAGTTCTCATAATTATTAGTGTGTTCATACTTTTTATGAAATTTGTCTCTGTTTAAGGAAAAACTCATTATTTTTATTTCTAAGTTTGTAAATAGTGAATATTAAAAAAATTACATAAAGCTAATTTGTGGGAATAAAATGTAGCTCAAATTCAAGATGAAATATACTTATTTTTGAAATCTTGAAGTTTTTGTGACATGAAAATTTTTTATTATGCAAATAATCTTCCTTATATCTTCTTATCCTTTTCAACTTTTATTAAAGCAACATGTTTATAATTTAGCAACTGTTTTTTTAAAAAAACCACATTAGCTCATACATTTCTTCAACCTCTTTAACTTCTTTCAACACACACACAAAAAAAATACAGACAATACAATAACATAATAATGCAAACTGCTTTTTCTCCCTTAGTGTATTATTGCCTTTCTTTCTTGAATGCATGAGTGCTATTACAAAACTGGGGGCATTCTATTTCTGCAGCCCTGTGAACCTCTGAAAATCACCTGCAGGGCTATGGCTTTAGCACAGCCATTTCATAATGGAACATTTCAACCAGACAAACAAAGGAGAAGAAATTTAAAGAAAATGGGAGAAAGCCTTTCTGACAACACAGACATTTGCCCATGTGCAGAAATGATAGTCACTCTGGCGCCTGGACAATTCAGACACTGCATCCTTGCCTTTCTGGCTGCTTCTTTCCCAAGTCCACATATAACACAAGAAAGAAAGTCATTTAGGTGGCAAATTACTCTTCCTGGAAAGAAGGCTTCAGTTTGATCATTATACAAATGAGGTTTAAGGATTGACACAAATTTTTTTTTTTAATAGGGAGTTTTTTTCCTGTTTTTTTTTTTTTCCTTTTTCCTCTTTTTCTTTTAAATGTTTAACTGACAGAGACTGACTCCTGTGGTTGTAGGAAATATTTATTTTCTACATCTTGCAGCTCAGGAATTCTCTCTATTCCCTCATGTTAGCTTAGTAGAAGCATCCAAGGGAAGTTATGAATTTTCCATAGACAGAATTTTCTATTGACTTTAGAAAATCTAATCATTTTAATTCTTTTTCCTGCAGAGATTGCTGAGGTCTCTCCATATGGTTTTTATAAAGAAGAGATCCATCAAGCACAAGTAATGGATATCCCCTAAGCCAGCTGCCAACAATAGACTCTATCCTGACATGAAAATGTATAGTTAAAGAGTTATTGAGCTTAATAATTTTAAACATTTGCCCATAAGTTTAAAAGTTTTCAAAATATTCAGGTAAACAATTTTTAAATGATCTTACTTTCTAATGATGGTTAGGATATTTTTTTTTGTAGTTATGTATACCAACACATACAAATATATGTATTATTAATACTCTTTTCTCATAAACTATAGGTGAGATTTCTGTAATCCTGAACAAGTGGAAGAAAAGCAATAAAGGATAAAATATTTCTAGGGACGTAGAGACTGTTGTTTTTTAAACAGTCTTAACAGTTTAAATAAAAATTTGTGATGCAAGAAACATAATGATACAACCATAATCATCTCAAACTCATTTTCGCAGTTCTCTCAACAGAGGGTTGCAATTTCATGTAGATATGGAAATCAGTGTTGGCCAGAGGCCTAGAAGGGCACACTAGAAAAGGTTACACTGAGAACTATTAAACATGCTAATAAAATCTCATATCCAATCTCCTAGAGCAAATAATCTTTTCCCGGTATTCTGTACTTGCTTACTTGAGTATTCACTTAACACATTCAGTATGAGAAGGATTTAGGGAAATTTATCCATTTAGTTCTGTGAAAAAAATAAAAATTTACTTAGAGCCCATTATAATGCATATATATGTTCTTACTACTTGCACATTGTTTAAATACATATAGAATATCTCCCAGCATACTCGGGGGGGAAATACAGCTGCATCTCTTTTCAGACCATAGAAATAGCCTTTTGTAGCAACCTCTGATTCTCTGCATAAACTTTCTATCAGTGCTTCATTGGAAAGGCAAGCCTGCTTATCTAACTACAATGATTAGAACTCTCCATGAGCCTCCTTTTGCTTTAGAGTAAGATCCATGCTCCTTAACACAGACTGAGATGGTAGGCATCCCAGACTCTGATTTAGTCTTCAACTTCATTTCACACTACAAACCACACGTTCTCTCATAATCTACATTTCCCCTGTTGCAGATTTGTTGAACTTTCAGTTCCTATTCTTTTCTCTTCTGGACTTTGTGTCTAAATAAAACAAGTGAAGACTAGACAAGACCCATAAAGGCAGTAGGTGTAATGGTTAAGAACATGGTGTAAGCCCTAGCTGGTTTAGCTCAGTGGATAGAGCATCGGGCTTGTGGAATCGGACCTAGGTTCGATTCCAGTCAAGGGCACATGCCTGGGTTGCAGGCTCAACCCCCCAGTACGGGATGTGCAGGAGGCAATCCATCAATGATTCTCATCACTGATGTTTCTATCTCTTTCTCCCTTTCCCTTCCTCTCTGAAATCAATAAAAATACTTTTTTTTAAATGAGAACATGAGAGCCTTATGCTAAGTGAAATAAGCCAGTCAATGAAGGAGAAACCACATGATATCATTTATTTGTGGATAATAAAGAACATTATAAACTGATGAACAAAAGGATAGATACAGAGGCAGTAAAGCATCAAACAGACTGTCAAATTACAGCAGGAAGATTAAGGAGAGGTGGGGTAGATAAGAGATCAACCAAAGGACTTGTATGCATGCATATAAGCATAACCAATGAACACAAAACTCTGGGGGATTGGAGGTATGCCTGGGATTGGGGTTGGGGGGGGCAATGGGAAGATATGTATACATGTAACACAATAAAAAACATTAAAAAAAGAGAAAAAAAATGAGAACATGGTACAAGAACCAGAATGTTGGGATCTTGTGTCCAAGCTCTGCACTTCAATGTTAATGAACAAGCTGCGCTTTTCTTATGTGTAGATGTGGAGATAACAACAGTAGGCCTATTTTCCCTCATAGGTCTCCTATTTTGAGAAAGTGTATGTAAAGCACTGAGAATAGTGGTTGGTACACAGCACATGTTCAATAATTGTGAGCTGTTGTTATAAAGAACATGTCTTGAAGGAGGACAAATGGTGGTTCTTGCTTGTATTTAGATGAAGCAGAAATGAGTGTGTTATTGTCTAATGCAGCACTGATAAAATCACACTTTTGCAATATGGGAAAGGGGTCATCTACTTGAAAAGCTGGATTTTCCTCCTGCTTAATTCACTCATAGAAATTAAAGAAGAAATTAAAGTGATTCTAGTGCCAAGCCTCATCAACTGGATCATATGGAATAAACTGTAATATCAATGTTCTGCAGTTGGTAGGGGAAGACCATTTTAAGATGAGCCTAAGGGTAATCAGATCTTTTGCAAATGGAGAAATTTAAAGGTCAGTTGTACCTTGCCACTTCCCAGTGTTCTTTTCTGTCAAACATGCACATCCACAGTGCTGTCAATAGATCTTCACAAGTGCTAGCCGTTTAATAAAATACCTACTTTTATCTTTCTTATGCACACATTATTCCAAGCTCATGTCGGAGTCACCCTTCACGGTAAGAGCTAATCTCATTTCCTCATACTTGTCATTGAATCATGTTAAATATCTAAGAATAATTACTTCACAGCTAAATTTCTTAGGTGTTCCTGGATACAAAAAGGGAATGAGTTTATCTTCTCAAAAAGTGTCTTCAAGAATAGATATTTTTATATTCTGTAGAAGAGTATCCATATTATTTTGACATAACTTAATCATCAAATCATTTCCAATATAACATTTGTGATATTTAACTTATTTGTATCCAAGTTAACATCATGTGGATTTTGGAAATATGGTCTCATCTCAGGACTTTCTTCAAACTTTTATTATTCCACTCATTTTATAACTAAATATTTTTAAATTTTTAGTTTCCTCTCTTCTCTCTCTCTCTCTCTCTCTCTCTCTCTCTCTCTCTCCCTCCCTCCCTCCCTCTCTGACAAGCTAACTTCAATATCTTGAGTTGCATGTGACTGCCTTGATTAATGTGCTTGTGAATTCTTAATAAGGGATGTATGCATATTCATAGTGTTGTTTATTAATTCATGAGGCAGCTGCTAAAAGGCAGTTCATGAAGAGAGGCATCGGCTCCTCCTACAGATGCCTCTTGGCAGTGATCAGGCTTTTCCCTGCCTGGTCATAGATCCTGGCCCCAGCATCCCACACCAATGGCCCTTTATCTGCCTTGAGAAAGGAGCTCTTTTGCCAGCAGGAGGCCTGAGGGATAGGAGGTTCAGATCAAAAATCCCCCAATGTGTGGAGGATGAAATATAAAACTTAATGAGACTAGTAGAGTCCACAGCTCATTTCAATTATTTTTAATTGTTTTCAGATGCTGCCCGGCATGCTTCATTTAGTTCCGCAATAAACAGAGCATGCAGGATGCTGGTGGGTCTCATTGGAGACCTTGAAGAAACATCCCACAGGAAATGAAAAATAATAATAGTGTTGCATGTATTGGAGCACGTATCAAACAGATGAGATGGGAAGCACAGGAGTGAGAAGAAACAGTGTCTATGCCTCATCAACTTGGAGATTCACAGGAAATCTCACTTTTAAGTTCTTATCACTCCTGAAATTAAAAATATCTAAATAAAAAAAACCAGCAAGGCTTAAAGTGAATTCTTCTGCTCAAGTAGATGGAAAGTTATCTATAACCTCTTCTGAATTATTTTCTTCCTACACACTTGGGGAAAAGGCTGACACAGTTTAAAGGGTTGTGAGATGCTGAAATATGCAAAGTTGCAGAATCCTAGTTAATAATCTGAGAGATCTTATTATATCAAAAGCATCTCCAAACACCTTGAAATGTGAGTAGATATTTATAAATTGCTTAATTTATAAATGTAGTTTAATTGAAAATGTAGTTTAATTGAAAACTCCCAAAAGTTTACTGAACATCATTAGAGAGTATGTCATTCAGGGAAATTAAAATATTTGATTTTAATTACTATAATATTCTATCATTTGGACTAGAAGATTGTAGGACTTAAATGGGGTTAAGGCTTACTTGGGTATTTGTGGATGTGTATTATTTGTGGATGTATGTAACTGAGAGTATACTATTTCTTTAAAAATTTCTAGGTAATTCTGATGTTTTGCCATGTTTCACATCCACTGACTCAGATTTGGGTATTGAAAAGATGTACATATGTCCCCCTCCCTATCCCTCACACAGCAAAGCATGATATGTATGTGTGTGTGGGGTGGGGGAGGGATAGGTAAATTGAGAACATAGGAGAGAGAAGTAATATATTAAAGATAGTAAAAATATAAAATTGACCATGAACTCTGCTCTCTGAGGGCCCTTTGTTCTAATGTCCATACAAACATGATGGCAGATATAAATGGCAGCCTATGCAGATGCTCTAGGAAGCAATGGATGGCCACCTCAGTACCTGTCCTCTGAAGGCTGTAGCTTGGGCATGAGGATCTCCTTTACAACCCACACTACCTTTATTTCCTGATATTTCTATTTTATGTTAATGTCATAATAAAAATATTACATGGTAAGTATGAGTAAAGATTGAAAGCAT
Source organism: Lasiurus cinereus (assembly GCA_011751065.1). NCBI lineage: Eukaryota > Metazoa > Chordata > Mammalia > Chiroptera > Vespertilionidae > Lasiurus > Lasiurus cinereus. The sequence goes on along the minus strand of JAAGEH010000018.1, from coordinate 23,392,923 downwards.
AAAGATGAAAACAAATGACATATAATCTCACATTTCAGAAGTGATTATATTTGGCATAGATTCTTCCATTTTGCCCTCCAGATATATATTATACTGTTTTGGTTAGACATTTCAATTTTTTCAATAATATTACGTAGTTAACAATTACATGTCATTGATTACAATTCTAACGTAATTTTAATATTTCATAGTTTTTCATTCAAATTATGTTTCATAACATTTACTGAGGATCTATTGAGATTCTTAATAATACTTGCTTTTTATAAATAATTATCTGATAAATGACATTCTATATGAAGGTCACATATATACACCTATGATAATTCTCATTAGAAAAAAATTGGAAGAAAAAAATAACCAGGTTGAATGGGGACATTATTAAAGCTCTTAGGAGACCTTTTTACTTTCTCTTCAGCCATATTGATGATTATAACTTTTAAATATTTTAATGAATTCTATGTCAAAATGTCTTAATTTTAATCTCATTACCAATGAGGATCAATAATCTGGAAATTGTCAATTCATGGCCTTTTTGTTGATTTATTAGTGCTTTCTCATCTTTTAGAAGATCCTTTTATACATGATATTAACCTAGTATTTGTCATATTGGCAGCCCATATGTTCATAGTTATTTTAAATTGCCTTAACTTATAGTATTTTTTCCATTTAAATGATTTTATTGCCAAGTTTAATGATGTGTTCATATATAACGTCTATCATTCTTTGTAAGCTTACAAAAACATTTTTGAAATATAAGATCAATGAAAATTCGCCTTTATTTTTTTCTATTTTGTGTGATTACATTCTTTCTTTCTTTAAATGATCCCAATTTATTTTTGGTATTGTATTAGTTGCAAACCAGCTAACTTCATTTTCCCAAATATTAAATTTATGGAATAGTTTCTTTAGTTACATACATTTATAGAAGTACTTTTATACATAGGAAGTGTTTGACCTAATTCTTGACTTTTGTTCAAGTATCAAATTTTTAAAAGTAGTCCAGACTTACACATTTAAAAATAGCTTACAGAAAATTTATCCTCCAATTTTTCCTTTTTAAAATGAAATTTTCTTCAAAATTCAAGTATACTTTTAATTTTCTGTAACATTTTATTTTAATTTTGTCTCCTTTCACCAATTGTTCTTGAATCATTCATTTTTTAAATGCTTCTAAGATATTTAGGCATTTAATAGATTTATTTAAATTTATTATTATCTGTGATATTCTTGAATTCTGTCATTATGTTATAGGCAAATTTTCTAGTTCTTTTTTGTTTGTTTAACTTTCTTGCTCACTGTTTTCTGATTTTTAGACTATATTTTGTTTCTTCTTATTATAATCAAGATAGCATAATACTTATTTTTTTCACCATGAAGGATAAAAAGCTTACTCAATATTTTTAGGCTGCTTTCATTTCATCTACTATTATATACTTTACTGTTACATAATTATTACTTTACTGATCAGATTCTCTCCTTTTTAAAAAGAACTTCTGGATTATTCATTAACAAATCATCAATACCCCAATAGAAATATGCATATTCTGTAAAAAACAGACAATTAATGAAAGAAAATAAATTGATACTAATTGACCAAAAATGTCAGTTTCACAATTACAAATTCAGTGTTTAAAAACAGTTTATAAATGTTGTTTTTTAATTTTAAAATATTTTAAAAGAATTATCTTCAAAAAGGAATAATTCATTTTCACATATATTTTCATGTACTCTGCTAATGATAGTTCATATTAAAAGCTCTTAAAACATTCCTAGTTTGGCCCAGAAATTTTACTTCTAGGAATTTCTCCAAATAAAAATAATGACATCCATATTAAGAAACATATCAAATGTAGTTACAAAATAGTCACAGGAATATAAGGAGCAGAATAAGGAATACAGTTAACTAGTGGCCTGATGCACAAAATTCATGCACATTAAAAGGGAATTAATTAGAGGAAATATTTCAATATTGCTATTTGCCCTTTATCATAGAAGTGTCAGAGATGAAAGAAAATTAGTAAAATGTATATGAAAATCTCCCTCCTGTCAGAGCATGCTGTGGGACCTAGAGTCAAATCCCCACTCACCACTCACATATGCTTCAAAAATGGCTGGTCCCACTCATCAAACCCCACTGTGCAGGGGGCCCAGCCTCAAGTCCCCCAGCCCATTGCTGGGTGGGGGTCACAGTTGTAGGTCCCCCATCAAGCCCTGCCAGGTGGGGGTTGCAGCTAAAGGTTCCCAGCCCAGCGCCAGGATGGGGAGTGCAGCCTGAGGTACCTCTCCCAGGCCAGGTGCCATGTAGCCTCTGGTCCCTGCTGTTCAGTTATGATGATACAGCATCCCAGCTAATTTGCATATTCCTCTATCATATAGATAATATTGTGATAACTATGTATGGTGCCAAGTCAGTACTAAAAATATTAAGGGAATCACTTTGTAAAGAATATTATTGTCATGATTCTCTATAACTGAAACTAATACAAAATAACAACAAATGTAAACTGTAATTGAAAAAAAGAAATATAGCAAATGAATTAAACATTATATGTAATAATACAGAATATCTAACAATAATAAGCTCTACTAATCAAAGAATAATATGTTGCTCATCATAAATTTTTGCCTTAACCTGATTTTTAAATATTACATTAAAATCTTAATTTAAGAGGATGTCAAAATATTAAGCAATCAAGTTAAATAAGACAAGTGCCCTGCTTCCTTTATCCTGGCCCAGCCTTAAGAGATCAGTAAACAGATATCAGTAACAGATCAAGATGTCTGCTAATTGTGCTCTTTGGCTCTGAATCCAGCTGAAAAGCTGAGTCTTAAATCTGAACCTGAGTACTTCCATTGATAATATATTCCAAGATCCCAGGATTAGTTCACTTTCTCCAGAATTAGGTCTGTGTATAGAGATGACTCTCCCTGCCGGCTGATTCTCTGAAGCCAAGAGTGGATCTCCTACCTGAATCTGTGAAGCTGAGAGTGGATCTCCTACCTGAATCTGTGAAGCTGAGAGTGGATCTCCTACCTGAATCTGTACCATAGGCCTGTTCCAAGATCACCGTTGCCATGCAGATTGTGCTGTTGATGGGTTGCATCTATAATGTCCACATGAGAACTCTAAATCACTGTTTCTCTTTCCGTCTACTGTACACAAGCCTTTCAGATTTTGGATCTATCTGTCCTCAAAGCCTGTACCTACTTCACTGGCCATCTCTATGCTCTATTTCAAAACTCTGAAGTGAGTTGATTTCCAAATGGTGAAGGCTTGCAAGGGGATGTGGGGGAGGAATCAAACATATTAACAAGCAGAGATATCTTGGAGTAATCTACAGGGAACATGATAGGGAAGAGATGCATAAAATATTTGGCAAGAAGAATTGAGACCTTATTAATTCCAGGTAGCATCAATTTGTGATAGACCCATCACCCATTTTGTCCATCAACCCGACCCGCAGCAGTGACATGTTCAAAATAGTGTTTAGTTGAACGCATCACTACCATCTCATTATTCCATGTTTAATAACTTTTACTTCAAAAAAAATTTAGGTTACCTGAATGCAGAAGTTATATAATCATAGTTATTACTTTCAAATGTTCTGTGACACTTATTTTGTAAATGCATATTGTACATATACAAATAATTCATTGATAGTGACTTTTCACAAAAATCTAATGATATTCTTCATTCTAAATCTTATGATAGTCATCATAAAGAGATATATGTTTAAATCTCTGGCACTAATGCATAATTTCTAATGATATTTCCAAAAGTTCAAGATTATTATTCACCAAAATAATGTAGCAGTACTTTAAAGTGATACATTCCCAGTTAATAAAAAGAGTTTTATATTTTAAAATAGTTACTAGCTATGCAGGAGAGAGAATGTAGCAGTGCCTAAAAAGCTTATAAATAATTTATGTGGTATTTACAACAAAGAGCAATTATAACACACCAGGAGGCACTCAAGTTACTTTAAAGATTATGCATTATATTGTGAAATATCTTTTAAATAATTACAGTACATTGGTATCTATGTGCAAATTTCTATTATTTGGATAGCTTATGAAATAGCTACGAATGCTACCAAATTACCTAAACATATTTACATTAAGTTGTACAGTTGCATATTTTGATTATGAAATGTTCACTAAAAGGCAATATAATATTTATAATATAATAAAAAAATGCTTAGACTCTGACAAACACCTTGAATCAGTGGTACTTTAAATGGTTTCTGAATTACTTAAAGGGTAAATAAGCATATTAATAGTCTTAGAATTCATTTTTATTTTAAAAATAAGTTTATAGAAGTTACAGTTGTACCAATTATAAGGCAATTATAAGGTATTTCAATTACAAGGTTTTTGAAATACCTCTGCCCCTTTTCTACCTTTGATATTTCCTGGAAACCATTTTTCAAAGTTTATGTAGACATCCCTCCTGTAATCAGTAAGAGAAGAACCACTCCTGTGGGAGGGTCAACTCAGGCTGGAACCCCATCCTTGAGCTCCCCCCAGCCACTCCCCAGCCAGAGCATCTCTGGAGCTGCTACCGTGAAGCCGCCCAGGCTCCATAGAATACAGCAGGTTCCCCAACGATGTCCTTTTGTTCAATGCCATTATAACATTGATCAGATGCTTGGCAGCTTAACTGCTCTTTATGTCAATTACCTGATGGTAAAATTGATTTTGTTATACATTGTTTAGCCTAAAGCCAGAGACAGCCTAAGCGAAGATTTACTATAACCAAGAATCCTCCATTTTGGATGATGTGCAATTTGTGAATTCTTACAACAACTTTTCATGGCCTTGCTGGAGAGAACTCTGTCAAGAAAAGCATTGATTCTGAAATGTGAAGATGTTGTTATCAAATAGTGGCTTATTTTTTAAGGATTCCTTAGTAACAAAGTTTTAGAGCAATAGAACTTTTGCTGCCATAGCTTCAAGATCCCATCTAACTTCACTATGAACTGGAAACTGAAATTTTCTTTCAAGGTCTTTGTCATTAACCTGGAAAGGACTCTTCACAAAAGAATAAATGTTTCTAACCTATAACTCGGAATTTCCTTATTCTTAGCAACCCAGCAGTATTTGCCATTTTTATAATCTGCATCACACTGTGGTCCTTAACAGGTCTCATTTTGGTTTATTGATGAGAAGTTGCTAAGAGCAGTGCATTTGTTTATCACCAGGGAGTTCCTATTCCACTGGTCTCGTGATGCCTGCAGTTTGGAGGGTGATATGCCTAAACTGTTAAAAATAGAAGTTGAAATTGAGCCAAATGTGTTAAGAGAAGTGTTATGATAGCAGTTACTTTCATTAGTTTTAATTTTAAAGAACAGTGCAAATTTTCACAGTCTGGATGTGACCAACTATATTTAAATTATCACTATTATATGTGTCCCCCTTAATAAGAACATCAAAATAACATTTTAGCTATGAGTATTTTTTATCTATTATGTTGAAGACTGAATAACTGTGAATAAACTATTATGTAACCTATCAAACATTGATATTTTTAATTCTAATTTAATATTCACATGAATTCATAGTCACATAGGAACTTGAAATAATATATTGGAGGTTAGCAAAAAGTCTTTTAAATACTGTAATATATCCAAGTACTGGGATGAGAAGCTTTAAGAAACTTCCAATAAATTCCAAGTGTTTTGAAAAAGAAAAATCACTTGTAAACAAGTTTTTCTAGCCACAGAAACGCTGAGAGTTTAAATCTTAAGTCAAATGTAGCTTTGTTTGGAAGAAATAAAAGAAGAAATCTAGCTGGAGGAGCATAAGCAATTTTAAGGCAACAATAACCACAAGTGCTCTGGCATGTAATAAGCCCTTAATAGATCTCTGATCGAGTCATTGATTAAAGAGGTGCTGACCACTTGCATCAATTTTGAGGGCTAATTAGATACCTGTTAATCAAGAGGTGTGGAGAGGAGGAAAAGGAGTTAGAGAATGGCAAGAGATGGCCCTTCCATGCAGTGAGCAGGATAAGCAAAGGCTCAGAGGAATGAGAGAAGCTGACATCTGGAGCAGGTGCAAAACCTTCAGTATGACTGGAGAATAGTTTTCCAGAAGGAAGTGTTGAGAAGTGACAAGCTTTCCTTTTCATGCCAGGTTTAGGTTTTTATCCTGAAGGCAATACTAAGTTATTGAAAGATTATAGGCAGGGAAGTCATATATTAATTTTTATTTTAGGAAGATTATTATGATAAAAAGGATCGATAAAGCAGAGATGAAGGAAAATAAATAATTAGCAACCAAAATCTGATGCCAATTACTATTTTCCCAATCATTAGACCCAGCAAACAAAATTATCCTTCTTTAGAAATTGGAATAGATAAGACTCAATTACTTATTTTTTTACTATGATTTTATTTTTATGTTATTAGTTGATCTCCTTATAACACATTAAGTTTCATGATGAAGAAGACAATATCTATCTTACTCTTTCACCTGAGCCAGTGCCTGATTCCCACCAGTTATTGCCACTTGATCCTTCTTTGTTTGTGGTCTGGAACACTAAAGTTCTGGGGTAACTTAGAAGAACCAAGATAAGTCTGGCTCACAGTATCTTTGAAAATAATTTTTATCATCATTTAATACCAAATAAACTAATTTATTTTATTTTTAATGTATTTTTATTGATTTCAGAGAAAAAGGAGAGAGAGAGAGAGAGAGAGAGAGAGAGAGAAACATCAATGCTGAAAGAGAATCATTGGTCAGCTGCCTCTTGCACACCCCACACTGGGGATTGAGCCCACAACCCAGGCATGTGCTCTAATTGTGAATCAAACCATGGCCTTCTGGTTAAGAGGTGTAGATTCCACCAGTGGGCCACACTGGCTAGGCTAAAGAAACTGTTTAATCAAGGGGTCCATCTAGTTCTAAAAATCATATTCTAAGCTTGTTTACAAATCCACTTTCATCTGGCAAACCTCTAGTATCTTGTGACATTTCAATGAGTACTTCAGTGTTTTTATCTCATCTCTTTGTTCCATATTAATAAAGGGTTTCCAGAGAGCAAAGAATGCCTTGCTTGTGTGTGCTTTTGTATCTATACTCACACTCAGCAGAAATATAACTGGCCCCTAGCAAATAAGTATCCAGCTGAGAACAAAATGCACTCAGGAAGGGCCTCATAAGAGCAGAGACATTTCACTTGAAGATGTATGGAAGGGACTGGCGTTAGATCCTCAACCTGACCAACCAGGATGCCCCGATGGTTCTGTCAATGATAGATTCATTCAGGAAAGCCCCCACCACTGTATTTTAGGAAAATAATAACATAAATGAAAACATAAGCAGATAAAGTAAGATTTTTCTTTGAAACACTTTAGAGGCATTCAATGATGGATACACAGGAAACACATACTGACAATCAATAGCAGAACTAGAATCAGTAAGGAAGAAAAACGATTTCTCCAATGTGACACAGCTATGCTGCATCATTGTCATGAAGGCAATATAGATCACTTTTCCCTCAGCATTAACAATATTATTCAATAGATGAATTATGAAATTTTATATAAACTTTAAACATTACTTAGGTGAAATGTAAATATTGTCTCCCTGCCCCTGCCCCTCACCTTCATAAAATTTTGAACCATATTTTTATGGTAGAGGAGTTTAAAAATATTCCTGCAATACCAGATGAATATATAATACAATTTGTGAATATATTACATTAATAGCAGTTAAAACAAGGATCTGATTAATGTGCCTTAGGAACCTCAGACAATATATTGAGCTTCTTGCTGATTACAATCTGTGATACTTTCTTTCTGTGCAGATATCGATTTGATAGATAAAGTGGGGGTAATTTTTCTTTTGGAATGGTGACATTAATGGCCATTGAATTCTCACTGACAACAGTAGTGAACCATCTTTGTTGAAACTCCAATAGTTATTTCAGTTATTTTCTTTCCTTCTCTCTTGTTACCCACCTTCCCCTCCTCCTTATGCCTCCAGCCTTTCAAGGATGATGGAAAACCTATAGGAAGGTAAGCCAGGATTCCAGCCTTTCTTTGAAAGGCAAGATTAATTTTAAGAAGGACAGGGAGATAAGACACCTTTGTTGTGTCCTATCACATTAAAACCTTGGTTAAGTCTGCCTTTGCAGTTGTTTCTCCATTGTTTGGAATTGTGTTCTTATTCAAATCATTTCTCTATTTTTCACCAGGTCACACACCATGTTTCATGAGGACATCCTCAACAGTATTTAATATAAGTTTAGCTCTCAGTGTTTTCTTGGAAAAAGGATTCCCTAAAGACAAGGGTAAGCTGGATAGAGATGTACACCTCCTCCAGCTTCTTATCTCGCAGTGAGACATATCAGGGCATCTGTTCAATAGGCATTTCAGTGAAGAGACCGTATTTCCCATGAGTTTCCCATCTTATAGGGAAAGTGTAAGAAATCATCCCTATCATTAGAAGAATAAACAAGCTTCCAGGAAGCTTGGATAGTGGTTTCAGCCTTTTACAGGAGACATGGAAATGTTAGTTGCCCAGCCCTTCAGACGTTTTAGTCCAAATATGTTGTGGCCATCCCCAGCAGGAGAAAATTCCAGTTCTTTAAGAACATGAGCCTGAGTACATCATCTTTCACTGAGAGGAGAGGGTACCAGGTAGCCCAAATATATATTTTTAAAATATATTTTTTATTGATTTCAGAGAGGAAGGGAGAGAGAGAGAGAGATAGAAAGATCAATGATGACAGAGAATCATTACTCAGCTACTTCCTGCACCCTACTGGGGATCAATCAAGTTAGCAACCTGGGCATATGCCCTGACCAGGACTCAAACCTTGACCTCATAGTTCATAGGTGGACACTTAACCACTGAGCCACATAGACCAGACCAGGTAGCCCAATATTTAAGCAACCAGGAGTGAGTACCTAAGGTTATTTTCAGACAACTTTATTCATTGTTTTAACATCCTTATACAGTGGTACCTGGAGATATGAGTTTAATTCGTTCTGTAACCTTGAGGCGTGGGAAACTATGAGATGCTCGAGTCGCGGTAAACTGGTGGGTCGTGTGCAGCCGGCCGATCCGCGCCATTACTTCTATCTCAAATGTTGCTCGTATTTCAAAGCAAAAATCGCTCGCTGGACTGCTCGTATCTCAAAAATCTCGTTTATTAGGGCACTCATATCTCGAGGTACCACTGTATAAGAAAATAAGAACAGGAAACTATGTATAATAAATCACAATTATATAGATACATGAGGGCTGATGCATGAAGTCCGTGCAAGAATAGGCCTTCCTTTCCATGGTTGTTATCACCAGCTTCCCTCTGGCATCCTGGACCTGGGCTTCCCTCTGGCTGCCGACAGGCACCCAGGACCAGTCTTCCCTCACAGCCCAGGCTTCATCTGGAAGGTCATCTGAAAGGTCATCCAAAAGGATAATGGGTCTAATTAGCATATTATGCTTTTATTATTATAGATGATATAGCTATACTATACACTGAGTGGCCAGATTATTATGATCTCTAAATGCATAATAATCTGGTCACTTTGTGTGTTTGTGTATGTGTATGTGTGTGTGTGTGTGTGTGTGTGTGTGTATATATATATGAGGCCCAGAGGCCCGGTGCATAAATTTGTGCATGGGTGGGGGTTCAGCCAGCCTGGCCAGGGGGAGGGGACATGGGTGGTTGGCCGACCTTCCTACTGGTTGAACTCCTGGTTGAGGGGACAATTTGCATATTAGCCTTTTATTATATAGAATATACACTGAGTGGTCAGATTATTATGCATTCAGAGGTCATAATAATCTGGCCACTCAATGTATATGTTTATCATATATATGTATATTATATGTGTGCATATGGATATCATAAAGATAATATGTATGCAAATAATTATTTCTGTATGCACTTGTGCGCATTGGCACCTGCCAATGGGAAATTTGCTGAAAAAATTTATTTGGGCAATTTATTGAAGGACTAATGTTATAGTAAATATGATATAAACTCAGGAATCAAATGTGTCCAAATGCTGCACTGCCTCTAAAGTTGAGACCTTGAGAAACTTTTTTTTTTTCTTCTGAGTCTCAACTTGATGACAAATTAATGAAAATCACAACTTCTGTGCAGGGTAGTTTGAAGTTTCAAGATGGAATCTGTAAAACACTTAGTATAATATTTTGTACAGTAGACACTGACAGGTTAAGTTATTGAAACATATCTCAAAAGATTGTTAATTGAACAGATAATTAGCTTCACTCAGTCATTTAGTCAAAAATCATTTACTATAACTATTGCACATTCTTATAGGTTACAGAGGTTTCTATAGATGCTATAGGTATCATGCAGAGATGAAAAGGCCACTGTGCTTACCTTTAGGTAAGACACCATGACAAAGAAAGGCATAACTTTATAACAGGATAACAGTAGTGTAAGATACTGATTGATATCTATCAGTACTAGATGTTTTCAATTTTTTCTTTTTTCTTTTTTTAATAGTGCAGAGAATCAGAGTGGAGACATCCTTCCCTTGAATAATCCAGGACTAAGTTAGAAGTCCTTATTCTCAGCATTGAGTCTTTAGGTGAACAGTGGCAAGAGTGGTACGCTAGTTTGGAGATCAGTACTTGGAAAAGCATGTGAATAGGAAGGGAGCTTGGGCTTTTGTGTGTGTGTAAATATATTATTTAGAAGAAAGTTTTTTTCACCTCCACCAATCAGAGTTAGAGGCTCAATTGGCTTAGTGTTTTGAAGGTAAGAAAGGGTGGTTCCAGGGAAGTGCTTGTTAAATTTAGGGAGGCCTTTAAGAAAGGGAAAATAATATTTCATTTCCTGGTTGGAAATATGTTCAATCATTGTCTGTTTGGGGGTGGCACAACTTGAGTTTTGAGTCTAATTGTTTTATGAATTCAGATTGAGAACATGATTTGAAAAATAGAGCGTATAACTCAAAGAGAAAAAGAAGGATTTGAAATAGCACAATATAAGCATGTATTAGAATAAGCATATATTTAAAAAAGTAAAGCAACAGTATCTTGATAAGTCCAGTGAAACAGTTATATTTTCAGCACATGAAACAAGTATAGGATGGAGACACACAGGGAGTGTTGCCATAGAATCATGCTGTCGAGAAAGGCCTTCTAGGGTAGTTAATACCAATTCTAAATTTTAAAACCATGAGCAGGATTGTACAATCAAATCTGGCTTGGGAGAATTTTATAAATTGTTTTAAGGAAAGGATGACCTAAACACTGAGGCAAGAAACAGAATATGACAAATTGCATTGTGTATTTCACTATATTTATTATTCATGATATGTTTTCTGTTCATTCCAGTAAAGGCAGATAAGAAATATTAAGCTATTTCTCACCCACCCATAAACAAGACAGACTTATTTTCTCACACATGGGATAAAGCACTTAGTAGTTATCTTTTCATTGCTGTTGAGGAAAAGTACAGTAATGTTACTCCAATCTTTTTTATAATAGGAAGGCCATTGTGTAGCTATCCAATTGAAATAGAGAGTTAGGACACTTGTCAACGTGTTTTATTTATACTGCTTTTATTTAGATTGTATAATGATTTTTGTGGGGATTAGAGAGGTGTGTTCTTGTATAGAATACCAGTAGAAATAGGGACGTAAATAACCCAGCAGCCATCTATTCGCTGCTGACATTGGGAATACGTTCTGTGTTTATCTTTATATCATTTTTAAAATACATTGTGTATGAGCCCAATGGGAGCCATTATTCTGTATCTGTAAATATGTGATTAGTTAAATGGAAAGAAGCAATGATAAATGAATATGTTTGCTACAGAAAAAAATCTACTTTGTCAAATTATTCCAGTTTTTCAGAATTGCTCTTTAATAAAATATTGAGAGGGAGAAAGAAAGAAGGATGGAAGGAAAGAAAACTTCCAATGAAACGTCTCCATTCTAAGTCAAATTAAATTGACTTGAAATATTTCACAGTATCCTCTACCTTTGCTAAAGTAATATAATAAAGCTGTTTTTGATTGAGACATAAAAGTACTTTATAATTTTGGATAAAAGTTCAGAGTAGGAACCTACATTATCCATACAGCTTCTATATTCAAAACTAGTTATATTTCTCTAAAGAGGATGATTCCACCAAGAGATGCCACATTTTAAGTTGACAAATTTCCAATCACCAAGTTGTTCTCAAAAGGAACTACTTAAAATAATAATAATAATAATGTAAGAATCTGAGAAAATTCAGTTGCTTCTGACCCAATTATATTAATGGAATGAAAATATGTCTACACTTTTGAGAGCAAAGATATTTATCTGCCCAACCAAGAGATTGCCAAAGAGAGATAAAGTAGTGTTTCTATTGCTATTTTATGAAATAAAAGTAATTCTTAAATATATACTAGGATATTCTTATTTCTGTTAAAAATACAATCAGCTCAGAATGTTGAAAGTATTTCTAGAATTCTGAAGTCACCTCCATTAGTAAAGCGATTGGGAAAGAAAAAACGTTTACCATTTACCCTGCATGTGTATTTCTATTTTCCTGATTAAAATACAATGGTAAATTATTTAGAATTATTTATTTAATTTGAGTATATTTACTTTTTTGTTTGTCTCTAACATAAACTGAACCTTAAACGCTAGTAATAGATACTACAAATATTTATTTTACTAGTGAATAAATATACATATGACTCAGTAAATAATTGAGTTCATACATCATTTTTGGAGACTTAAGTTGAAAAATTAAAATAAAAAAATAGGTGATTAATATATTTCTATTGAATTTACTCTTTAGTATTTAACATATAAAAAGGACATTTAAACAGATAATTCATGACTTACTAAATATCTATACTAAGGTACTTGGGCTTGATTATTTTTTTAAGAGAAAATAAATTTATCACTGTTGGATAAGTCAATCTTATCAGCAGTGGATGTGTTAATGGCAAAACAGCACCAGATGTTAGACCTTGGTCCTTGAGTTATAGCTAAGAAATAATTTAGAGTTAAGGAACTCAAATACAAATGAAAGTTTATTTAGAAAGTTAGCTGGGTAGAAGTGAACTGTAAAAGAAGTGAGCCAACTGGGCTGTGTAGGCTCAGGAAAAAAGTTACAGAGGCAAAATAATGGCCCTTAGAGCTTAGAAAAAGAAAAGCAGAGAAAACATGCTTGTAGGGAAGAAGAGGGAAAGATAAAAAGAAGAGAGAAGAGAGAATAAGGGAGAAGAGAGAAGAGAGAAGAGGGAGGGAGGGAGAGAAAGAGAGAGAGAGAGAGAGAGAGAGAGAGAGAGAGAGAGAGAGAGAGAGAAAGAGATGAAGTATACCCACTGGGTCCTTAGTCTTAACAGCTTTTATCTGGAGGTCTCAGAAGAGGATTTCTATGAAATAGGTGTGTCTCTTGAGGGTCTCCACTGATTGGTCAGTGCCAGAGTGGGGGACCATTAATCATGCAGCTGGTCCTGATGTCAGCCATGGTATTGCCCCACCTGGCATTGCTGAAACACAACTGAGGTCTAGATGTTATCTCTCGGGTTTAATGTTTAAGGGAGTGCTTGTGCAAGAGCTTGTATGAGAGTCCTTTGAGGCTATTCTCCACCCATTTTGTTCCTCTCTTAAGGGAATCTACCACATGACTAGTGACATGTGGGGGGGAGAAGAGGGGGTCAGGGGAGGTCTGAACTGAATGACCAGTAAAATAAAGATCAAGGATCTAAACTCTGTATGCTAGGGGAGGAAAGATCACCATAGTGCAAGATTCCAGTCCTAGTGACCTTCTGTAACCTGGCCCATCATTTCTATTCTGCTCATATCCATCTACTATAGAGGGGACAGGAAGTGGGTTCCAATTTAAGATGAGAGACCATCAACAAGTTATTGCAATAGTTTGAAGTCTGGAGATTCTGCCCTAGAATTAAAGCTGTGGGAATAATTATAATGAGCAGCTATAGAAAGATGCAAAGATAAAATAACCATCATCCATAGGAGTTGAAGATTGACTGTTGCATGGTTGCAAGAGACAGGGAGGAATGAAAGACTATGCTGGAGTTCCCAGCTGGAGTGACTTGAAATGAGATATTCGGGGATCATTCTTGGGAATGCTCATGGGAATTAGCACAGCTGTTGGGAATACCTATGCTCATACTCCAAGAATTATTATAGTCATTGGAACTATACCTTTGAAGACACAGAAACAGGTTTAAAACTGATAGATGAAGGTAGACCATGGTTTCAAAACAAACAAACAAACAAAACACACACACACACACACACACACACACACACACACACACACACACACACACCAAAACAAAAAAACAACTATGTACTTATTGAAGCATAAAAAGAAATCTGGTATTTGAGATGGTAAGTTGTGAGAACAAACATAGGAATAAACAGATGCTATGAAGAGACTTTTCCTTTTGATAAGAAAAAAAAAAGACCAAGTAAAATCCAATAATGTGTTACACATTTATCTTTGGAAGGCTTCCACCAGCTTATGCATTTATATCTCACATGCAAATCAAGTACAGACCTTAGATATCCCAATGAGATCTTTTTCTGAGAGGCTTCTGAATATTGCTCCTAGTTTCTGTTCATTCACTGCTGTTTTACTATACTATCAGAAATTCTGTATTTGATCAGTCAAGCATGAACAGAAGAAAAATCCAGCCGTCCTACAGTACCAATTATTAAATGGGAAAAGTATTTGGAAGCTTCAGATGAGAAATATAATACTTTCATTGTTTAAACTTCAAACTATTTTTACAGTTGTAAATGTGTTAACCTTATGCAGATGCAAATGATATTCTGAATTACATGGCACTGTAGTGTGCATTATTTCTAGCAAAGCATGTGGTCTTGATCCCTACATGGATATGCACTGTGAAATCTAATGCGGGTATACCTGCTTTTAGTTTAGAATTTGTGCCCTGCATACATGAAGAAAAGATTTGAGTAAGTGGAGGAGCAAATGAAATACAATGGGAAACAGAAATACATTCACACATTTAAATAAATATCAAAGCCATAGAGATGTAAATATTGCCATTCATCTGGTATGACTGAACCACCTCAAGAATCACCATGAAGACACAACATGAGCACCAGAGGGTTTGGGGCTGTATCCTGAGGAGGAATTTAGAAATGACACTCCTTTTACTGATCTTCTAGTAGACCTAATTCTGAGATAATCTAAGAAATAATTCTCCTGGGAAGTGGAGGTAACAAGCCAAGTAGAAAAGATTGCTGAGAATTTTTGAATACTCATTTGAGGTTTTGTTTCTTATTGTTGTTCCTCATGAATAAAAGTAAAACAAATAAATCCAGTTAATTTTTAAAATATATTTTCATTGACTTCAGAGACAAAGGGAGAGGGATAGAAAGATAGAAACATCAATGATGAGAGAATCATTGATCAGCCCATGATGGAGAATCGAACTATGATCTCCTGGTTCCTATGTTGATGCTCAACGACGAAGCTATGCCATCTAGGCAAATAAATGCATTAATATAATTCTTCCATAATAATAGTCAATTTTACCCTTTGCAACAACATGAATGTACCTGGAGAACGTTAAGCTAAGTGAAATAAGCCACTCAGAGAAAGACAAATACCATATGATTTCACTCACTCATGTGAAATTTAATGAAGAAACTGAACTACCACACAAAATAGAGACAGACTCATACATAGTGATCAGGCAGACAGCTCTGGTGGTAGGGGTGAAGGTGTTTGGGGCAGGTAGAAAGATTGAGCAAAGAAAAGAGAGAGAACCCATGGACATCGACAATAATGTGGTGATTGTGGGCGGACAGGGGGAAGGTGGAAAGTGAATAGAGGGGATAAATGATGAGGGGAAAAATAAAATAAAATAATAATAAAGAATGGTTAGGAAAGTGTAATTTTAACAAGGTGGTTATAAGATTTTGGTTTGGAAGAGAGGCAAGTCATGCCATATTGAGGAGGTGTGGAAGAATATGCTGTAACTGGAGAGCTCCTTCTTGGTAATGGTAAAGATCTAATTACTAGATATTTGAAAGTGAGCAATATAAAACATTAGGACACACAGTCAGAGAGTGATGATTCAGAGCAGGCAATCCTAACAAAATTTCAAGTGATGATGAAAGTGACCTCAACTGACTGGTAGAGAGGTCAGGGTTACTGAAAAGTTGAAGATAGAAGATACCAAGGCCAGAGTAAAAGGAATAATCAAAAAGAGAAAGAATAGTCAAAAGAAGAATACCAAATAGTCAAAGAAAATCCTACATTGCGTATTTCTTATGAATAGCATCAAGAAATTTCTCATGTTATTTTTGGTGCTGAGTGACAAAAGTTAAATAACTAATTTATTTTCTTAAACTTTTGATTAATTTCCTGACTGGAGGCTATTGGAAGGAAAATTGACAATTTTAGAATTAGAGGTAAAGGTCAACCATATATCAAATGTCACTTCTAAGACAAGAAATAGAGTCTTGATAGTAGAATAGATTCAAGGCGAACCACCAACTTTGTCCTCTGCTTAACTATAGATTTTCACAACAACCCCTCCACCCAAGAAAATAATTCTTAGCTACAATAATTATTTGAAATAAGCAAACAGAAATAGATCCTTCTGGAAAATGTTAAAGCTGTCCTGAAATTCATCAGAAAGTGTGTGTGTGTGTTGATGCCTTTGTCAAATTATAGTCTAAAGAGAGATGCCAAGGATATATGTACTTGCTATAAACAAATCTAACATTTACAAAATCCTTTATACAAATAATAAATTAAAACAAGGTTCATTATTTGTTTTATAAAATACTTGTTATAGTGGTTCTTTAAATGTCATGTTTCTTCATTAAGTTTTAATAATTGGATAACTTTTGCAGAGATCAGTTATTTTGTAAGTCAAAATATCAATGCATATTAATAAAGTAAATTTAAAGAAAATTAAATTGGAGAATAAAATAAAGTTTTTCATATTAATAAATAAGAACTTAGTAAGTAGAAAAGCCGAAATATTAAAAAAAAAAATTCCACACACTGAAAAAGTAATACATAAGCTTGGGGATCTGGAAGCAACATAAAGATTCTCAATATGAAACCTGGAAGTAGAAACATAATTGATAAAAAATTATAAATAATTATTATTGAAATATATTCTGGGACATTATATTCACTTAAAACATACTAGTTTCATCACATTTAATATGCATGTTAAAAAATGAAATGCTGTTTAAAATAGTATTTATAATATTTTCTATGGATAATACAGAGAAATAATAAAAACAAGCAAATATATTATTCTGAATCTTCTCTATGTGAGAAAAAGGGAAAATATTATGGTTAAAAAGAAAAACTTCCTCTTTTTCAATGTAATATAGGCATTCTTAGACATTTTTTTAGTTAACAAGAAATTGTTAAAGCATATTTAAGAGTGGAAGATGAGGGAACCTTTAAGCTCTCTCAAGGATCTGCAGGTCCTGTAAGTACAGCTCTGACAACCTCTGCTCTATTCAGTGTAGTGAAAAAAAATGTGTTCCTTTAGATCAGTTGTTAGAAACTGGAGGCATACAAAACACATTTGATATGCAGATTAATTTTGCTTTGCCTACAGAGATTTTAACTTGTGTAAACATTTAAAAATAAGAACATTTTATATGACAACAAAATTTCTGACTTCTTTTGAAAAAGCAGAATGTTCAACAACATCAATAAGTGAGTAGCAACTAGCCCCTTTTCACAGGGGCTCTGTATTCATTTTTTTCTCGATCCTTTTCCTTACCTTCCTTACATGTACGCTTATACCTCCCGTGCCAGACACTATTTTGGCACATGGAAGTATTTGATTTTGAGGTGCTCTATTCAGAATATGGGTTCTGAATACCAAGTAATTTCTGCAAATCTTATCTTTTACCAATATGCATAACTGATTTACCTACATGTAAAATAGAAGTGTAAGAAGTCATAAAGCCCAGAATATAAAAGTTTAAGTGTGTTTTGTTTGTGCCTGTGAGAATATAGAGTAAGGACAGAAAAAGGTAAATGAGTGTGCCTATATCAAATAAGAAAGAGAAGAAATATATATGGCAAAATTAAATAAAATAGTTAATGAGAAGAATGAGAGAATATAAGGGAAAGAATTGTATAAAATGATCAATTGATTGTGGAAATACATTTCATTCTCCTTTCATTATTTCACATTTCAACGTCCCAATTCAATTAATTCAGTAATGAGAATCTTTTTCATTTTCTTATTCCCTTGTCTTCAATTAATAAGTGCAGTAAATGAATGAGAAGTAAAATTCAAGATAAATTTTCTAGAGAGAACAATTAGGTCCAAAGGAAAATTTATGGGTAGAATTTAAATAAGTAAATTATATTTGTAAAAAAAATGACAAAATTATCTTATCTAATAAAAGAATAAAATGCAAATTGACTGTCACTCCAACACACAACATGGCCTGCCCCATGTGGGTCAATGGTGGCTGCCCCCATGTGGACACAAGTTAGCCAACAAAAGATGGCCAGCAGGGGAGGGCACTTGTGGGTGATCAGGCCAGTGGGGATGGTGGAGTTGGGAGGGATCCAGGACTATAGGGGAAGGCAATTAGGAGTGACTAGGCTGGCAGAGGAGGACAGTTGGGGGCAACCAGGCCTGAAGGGGAGGGCAGTTGGGGGGGACCAGACCTTCATGGGAGGGAAGTTGGAGGGAACCAGGACAGCAGGGGAGGATAGTTCAGGGCAACCAGGCTGGCAAGGGAGGGCAGTTAGGGGTGACCAGACCAATAGGGGAGGGCAATTAGGAGCAATCAGGCCAACAGGGGAACAGTTAGGCATTTATCAGGCTGGCAGGGGAGTGGTTAGGGGGTGATAAGGCTGGCAAGCAGAAGCAGTTAGGGGAAATCATGCATGCAGGCAGGTGAGCAGTTGGGAGCCAGCAGTCCTGGATTGTGAGAGGGATGTCTGACTGCCCATTTAGGCTCGATCTCGGTGGGCAGTCAGACATCCCTCAAGGGGTCCCAGATTGGAGAGGGTGCAGACTGGGCTGAGGGACACATACATACTCCCCATGCATGAATTTCATGCACCAGGCCTCTAGTTGTATTATATTTTGTGTAATTTCTTTTACAATTTTGGATAAGTATTATTCACTTATCATTGTTCAATGAGTTTCAGTTTTTCAGGATGAAGAGTTCTGAAAATGGGTGGTACTGATAGTTAAACAATAATATGAATATATTTAAGATTGCTATACTAACAACTGTACACTTTGAATGGTTAAGATAGTAAAGTTTATGTTGCATATATTTTACCATAAAAGAAGTGAAAACATGTTAAACCCAGTTGAAGAACTGTATGGAATCACAAACAAAAATGAAGTATGGCCGAGACCCGTTTGGCTCCGTGGACTGAAAGGTCCCAGGTTTGATTCTGGTTGGGGGCATGTACCTTGGTTGCAGGCACATCCCCAGTAGGGGGCGTGCAGGAGGCAGCTGATTGATGTTTCTCTCTCATCGATTTTTCTGACTTTCTATCCCTCTTCCTTCCTCTCTATAAAAAATTAATAAAACATATTAAAAAAAAATAAAAATAAATAAAAATGAAGTACCATCTGTAAGATTCGAGGCACAGGATTGGTGGTTGAATGTCTTGGGGATGTCCTGGCAGCAGACACTGGTTACATCATAACTCTGCCTACCAGTTGGGGGAAGGGAGGATCTATCATTCCAGGCTTTTGGGGATACTAAAAAAATTGAAAGTATCGGGGTGAAGGTCTTTTTCATAGCTACTTTCTGCTGAGAGCAGGCATCATTAAGGGCATCTACCCAAGGTCTCAAGGATTCTGGTGATAGATCTCTACCACCTTCTGGTTGGTGAATGCCTGCATTCTGTTCTGCAAAAAGAACTAGTGAAACAGCGCATGAGAAAAGAGCCTAAGAGCAAGATTAAAGGAATAGGTATCAGTGGGCCTAATGATGTGAGGAGCCATGGGGTGAGTGAAAAACAGGGAGTGTTTTCCGTGCTGGACAAGGGTGCAACAGCATGGTTTCCCCAAGGGACTGGTTGGTGAAGTCTCGAGAGCAATCCTGTTGAGTCACTTGGGAGGTAAAAGCTGATCCTGAGGCTGCCACAGTGTCACTTGTCTGGTTTTTCTCCTTTTCTGGGCCTGGAGCTGAAATACAACCTGGGGGTAAGGTTCTTGAGGAGGACTGAGTCCCCTGGCTGGAGGGCTGGTTCTGGTCTGGGCAGAAACCTGTCAGTGTGTTCCCAGAGCAGTTGCCTGAGTAAGGGCAGGTATGAAAGATAAATAGCCACAAGAGGAGGGTCAGTAGGGAGGGGTCTCCCATATAGGAGTTCAAAAGGGCTTAAAAAGGTAGGGCTCCTTGTGTAGCCCGGATTCTGGTCAGGGCCATTCATGGGCAGGAGGTCTAGCCAGGAGCTGCGAATTTCTAGTGAGAGCTTAGTTAGATGGTCTTTAAGGAGGCTGTTGATCCTCTTGCTCTTACCCAATGATGTGGGCAGTAGGGTATGTGCAGTTTAGTTAAGTCAGGTTTAGAGAGAGAAAAACCTGAGGTTGAGTGAGAACCTCTGACGACCTCAGGGCAAGAGTGCATTGCCGCAGGTTGAGTGCACTGGAGGCAGTGAAAAGGAGAGTGGCTGTGCTCAGGGCTGGGGACTGGGTTAGAGAGATGTCAGAACTCTGGAGGAAGAGGGGATGGAGTTCCTGCATGGGAGAGGGAGCAAGGAGAGATAAGGATCGGTGGAACAGAAGATCCTATAGTCTCTGGGTGGAGAAGACCTATAAGGGTTGCTGGAAGCAATTTTTTGAGGCCTCCTTGGTGAGAGCAGCAACTGCAGCCAGAACCCAGAGGCATGGTTGCCACCATCCTCAAACCGAGGGATCAAGCTGTCTGGACAGGTAGGCTACAGGGGAGAAGGCTAGCCATAGGTTTGGGTGAGGACCCCCATAGCTACTCCCTGTTTCTCATCAGTAAATAGTTGGAAAGGCCTAGAGATGTCCGGGGGAAAGGGAGGGAGGGAGGGAGAGAGAGAGAGAGAGATGCCAGAAAGGTATTCCGGAGCTTAGAAAAAGTCTGGCGAATGAGGGAGTTTGAGGGAGGGTGAGGAGAGGGGTCCTACTGGTGTTTCTTTAGTGGCCTGGTATAGTGGGTCCTTTTATAATTCTTGTCAACAATTAACTTTAGAACTCCTTTCTTTCAACAAACCTTCCATTAAACATTTTTAACATGTCTAGCAATTAATGTCCAGTATTGTGTGCCAATGAAAATATTTAGAAAAAGGCAGGGGGAGGAGGGAGCAGGCCCTGAAGCCTGTTTCCAGGCCTCTAAATGCTTGAAATTTTAAAACTGCCACTTTTTCCTAGAGATAAGATCTAAGTTTATGATAAACTGTGCTGGCAAGAAAGTTGTTCTCTAGGAAGGGTGGAGTGGGGGAGGGCAGGATTAGAAGGCCCTGAGGCCAGAGCAGTTTTCAGAGCATTAAAGAGTGATTTGCCATCAATACTCATGACCGAGATCCTGGAAGGGAAGAGTGGCCCGAAAAAAGGAGGGAGGAAGGTAGCCCCCTATCCACCAGAAAGGGGACCTGCTTACCCGCTAGCTTGAGCATTATCCTGGGCTCAGCGAGGATGATGGGGGTTGTGGAGTCCGGGCATCTTCAGTCTTTGGCCAGTCTTCAGTCATGGCCAATGGCGGGTCATGACCTGGAAGGCCAGCGCCTCTATGCTGAGACGTAGGGGGCCCGTTAATTTTCCAGGGGCAGACACTTTTACTGCATGCCGGGCAGGGCTTGGTTGGGGCCAGAGGCCAGGGCATTGCTTTGCCCAGTGGCCTTCATTTCTGCACGTGAAGCATTTTCCAAATGGCTTTCATTCTCTCGTTGCACCCCACCACGCACGGTCCCCTTTGGACTGCACATGGCTGTCATCAGCCTCAAGAGTTGCTGCCAAGGCTTGGGCTCACAGAGTCACCTTTGGTTGAAGGTGGGCTTACTCTGCCTGCTCCTCATGGGCATTAAAAAAAACCTTAAATGCCATGTTCACTGAATCTCGGACCTGGGTCTAAGAAGGTGTTAGGGGAAGGGTGTTGGAATAGGTGGTGGCCCATGGGCCAGAGGAGGAGTGCGGTGGTGGGTGGCCACACCAGGCTGGGCCTGCAGGGGCAGGACTTGCTGGTTTAAGATGGCAGCCCCCATGGGAACAGCAGGTCATGTAGCCAGAGGGGCAGGACTTGCCATTTCAAGATGGCAGTCTCCATGGGAATGGCAAGCCATGCAGCCAGCATGGTGGCTGCTCACAATACACAGGGAAGAACAAACCAAAACAGAAATTTCACTTAGCTATTAGGAGCGGCTGGAGGGACAGTGGGCAAGTGGCTCTCACGCTGCTCGGTGGCCTCTGGTCAGCTCGGCCAGAGGCACAATGGTGGCTCCCACAGCAGCTGCTAGCCAGGAAAGGGGCAGCCGTGGGGAAGAAGGAGGAGGAAGAGAGGGAGCAGAAGGCAGGTGGCGGTGGGAGTGAGAGGGGTGGAAATTAGAGAACGGCTGGGTTGAAAGAGTCAGAGACAGAGTCAGAGACAGAGAGAAGGGCTGAGGACTGGTTTGAGGGCGTTTCTCGCTAGCTAGGAGAACCTGGGCTGAGGAACAGAAGGAGCAGAGGGAGGGATGGGAGCGCAGAGAGAAAAAAGCCTAGATATAGGGGACCTCGGGCCACTTCCCGGTTTATTGGCAGAAATTACTGAGGTCAGTGAGGATGTTAAGTCCCACTTTCTGGTCATCTGGACCCATTCCAATTCATGCTGAGGCCATGCCACATTACAGAAGTAGCCAGATTGGTGAGGAGACACCCTAGAGGTGTGCTAGGATCCCAGGATCTGGTTTAGATTTTTGATTACCCATACCAAGCCCTGGGGTCAGGTAGCAGAGGCTAAGGACCAGCGTCCCAGTCTTTGAGCCAAGGCTACAAACAGGGAACCCGAGGGACAGTAGAGGATGTCTCCTCTACTTCCAGGGGTCTGGAGGAAGGCCAAAAGGCTGGAGAACCGAGGAGGGCAGGAACGTCTTCACTGCCTCCCCAGGTTTGGAACCCCCGAGAGGGGCCCAGAGAGCTAAGCCCTGAAGGCAATCTCTGACACAGGCTGCAGTTTATGGACAGAGACACTGGAAAAACCGATAGAAATTAGCATGGGCTGGGACTTACCACTGATGCTGCTGAGCCGGTGGAAGGAGGCTAATGAGATTCCTGAGCCATGAAGAGAGAAGAAGTGGGGGGGGGGGGCACCCTGGACCGTGAAAGGTCAAATGGGATGCACGCACCCACCCGGGTTTTGGCACCAGATGTTAAGTTCAAGACGCAGGAAACAGGAGTCAGAGACCAAAGAATGTCGAAAGAGGAGGTTTATTCCAAAGGAACAAGCGAGATTTATTATGGAGGAGGTAGAAACACAAGGATTAGAGGAAGGGGAGAAGAAGGAGGGGCCCACTGGACTGCCTCCCATTTGGGAGACAGTAACATCTGTGGTGGTGACCATGCCTTTTGAGAGAACAGG
Source organism: Lasiurus cinereus (assembly GCA_011751065.1). Lineage (NCBI taxonomy): Eukaryota > Metazoa > Chordata > Mammalia > Chiroptera > Vespertilionidae > Lasiurus > Lasiurus cinereus. The sequence goes on along the minus strand of JAAGEH010000018.1, from coordinate 23,369,386 downwards.
AAGGGGTTGGGCCCAGGGCACTCGGCACAAGCTGATTGGTGGTTGAATGTCTGGGGTTGTCCTGGCAGCAGACGCAGGTTATGTCATAACTCTGCCCACCAGTTGTGGGGAGGGAGGATTTATCACCATCTTCTCATTTTTCCATTAAAATGATAAAAACAAGACAAAAGAATGTGACAAAAATCCAGGGGTTTCCTCACAAAGGTTAATTCAGAAAATGGAGGGGAAATAATTTAAAAGTACAAGGTTTATACAAAAATAAAGTCCTTTCTACTGACTGACACTGCTTGATATGCTTGTTGTCCCTGAGGACAACTTTCATGAAATTATTTAATAGCTCTATCTCAGTTTCCTTCTACTGTCTGTCCAAAAGAGTTAGTAAGGACAGAAATGATTGTCACTCTCAGGCTTGGGAAATTTCTCTCCACTAGTGAGGCCATGTTTTTTTATATAACTGTCAGTCCTATATTGGTTAAGATGGGCCATGTGACTGACCGTTCTGTCTGGTATTATGATAGACCATTCTGAGCTACACATTTTATTTTTTAACTAGTGGTCTGGTGCACAAAATTTGTGCACATTAAAAGGGAATTAGAGGAAATATTTTAATATTGCTATTTGCCCTTTCTCTATAATAGTAGTGTCAGAGCTGAAAGAAAATTAGTAAAATGCACATGAAAATCTTCCTCCTGTTAGAGTCTGGGGCACAGCACGGGACCTAGAGTCAAGTCCCCGCCAACCCATGTGCACCTCAAATTTGCACAAGACCAAGACCCAGGCTGCCCCACCCCATCAAACCTTATTGGGTGGGAGGAGCAGCTTCAGATCCCCGGGCCCAGGACTGGGTAGGGGGTGCATCTTCAGGTCCCCTGTCAAGCCCTGCCGAGTGGGGGATGCAGCTTAAGGGCCCTGTCAAGCCCCACTGGGTAGGGGGATGTAGCCTTAGATCCTCTGTCAAGCCTCACTGGACAGGGGAGACACAGCCTTAGGTCCCCTGGCCCAGTGCTAGGCAGGGGGACAGCCTCAGGTCCCTCAGTGTACCCTCAGTCCCCTGGTCTGGTGCCAGGCTGGCGGGCATGGCCTGAAGTCCCCCAGTCCAGCACCAGGGCAGGGGGCATGGCCTGTCGAGCCCCATTGGCCTGGGGGGAGGAGTGGACACAGCCTCAGGTCCCCCGGTCCTGTGCCACACAGCCTCACATCCTTGCTGATTGCTCATTATGGCTCATTACAGGAACCCCACGTTTGCTATGGGCACAGCCATCTTGTGATGGCATGAGGGTCAATTTGCATATTACCTTTATTATATAGGATGGAACTAAAACTAGAGTAACAGATTCTTGCCTTAATTTTACCTCCAACTTCAGTGACCCCAGTTCATTTTATTTTTCATAGTCAGACATGATGTTGGAATTTCTCACATCTGCTCTATATTCAGGTCCTCTCGAAAATTAAGGAAAATATTCTTACTATTAACTGATCATAGCTGTTTTGGTGTGCTTATAGGGACTTTGTTCTCCATGACTCTAGATCCAAACTGATTAACCTCCATTCTCAGGGATTATCTGGACTGTCCTGTCTCCTATCTGTAAGAAACATTTTTTTCTAGAATTGCCAAACTCTAGATTGAGACTAGCAGCTTTGTGGACCTTTAGGACATTGATGGTAGTGTTGTGCTTTTTTTTTTTTTGTGCTGAATACTTGGTCTACTATGGCACACTCCAATGTCATGAGGTTCTGCTAAACTCCTATGGTTAATGGTGAAAGGTGGTGGGATACCTAAATCCCCTATTTAATGCTTGAAATTTGAACATATGTTAAAATTCAGAATGTTCACTCATAGATGAAGAAGAGTTCCTTAAAACATAGATGCTCTCTTAATGAGAATTCTACACCATAGTCTTTGATTCACATTTTTATGAATGTTTTGGTCTCACTTGTAGCTTTGTTGAAATATTCAGATAATATATTACTTCAATTCTTCATCAAAGCCTTGATCATTTGAATTTCTTATGAGTTCTGTAGAGATTTTCAAAGTCATCTCTGAAAATCTTGCAATGCACATCCTTACATTTCTAGCTTTCACATTTTGAACATAAAGATAACAAGCATTGCAGTGTTGGATGTGTAGAATGCAGATATGCAATTGCCTGTGCTAGATGACATAATTACTACAAACAGTGAAAGGGCAATATTCACTTTTCAAGCCTGCATGGTTATTTCTTTATGTTAATACAACCTTAATTCACATGTAGTATTCTTCAGATGCATTATAGTTATCTCCACCTTACTTCCATTCCTTACCAGCAGTTCATTTTTCAAATTTGTCACCATTACCATGGCTTTCTAATTCTTGTCTTCTTCACAGTTTAAGGATGATTTCCTGAGCTTATTGCAGGCAGTTTCCATTTTATGTACAAAATTATAAATTTATACAATGCTTTTAAATACTGCTTTTCACCCTGGCTGTTGTAACTCAGTTGGTTGAGTATTTCACCCATGCATCTAGCTGTTGTTAGTTCAATTCCAGGTCAGGGGTGGTTGAATCAATCTGTGCAGGAGGCAGATCAATGCTTCTCTCACATCAATGCTTCGCTCTCTCTTTCCCTCTCCTTTCTTCACTTTCTAAAACTCGGGTGTTTTTTTTAGAAAATATCTTTTTTTTTTCTTGCAGTCTGCATTTTGTGCTTCTGTTAATCTTCTCTAAAATGCTTTCCATTTCTTAGTTAGGATATTGGAATTTGCTGAGCCAACCATACTTGCTCCAGAGTGACATTCTGAAGAAATCCAGGTGTTGCAGAGCTGTTAGAAACTGTCACTGGTATCCGGTATCCGGCTAATCATGGTCACAGTTTGATTAACTGTTTGCCTTTGTCTGCTGCCCTCAGTGATGTGCTGTCAGTTCTCTCATCTCGATGGCATCTGCAATCTTGTGGAAATGAAACTGCGGCATAATTACTTCACACTCAACAGAGAAATAACATCATCCTTTGAAAAGCTGTGTAGGTGTAAATAGGGTCCTGTATGTGAGGAAATGACTGCCAAGTTTTTATTCACTAAGTAGTTTTCATTTTCTTTCAGACTATAACGGTATATGAAAATAGCTGGAACTTATAAAGTATCTCTTATCTAAGTTTCACAGTGCACTTAGAGACTATTCTGTGTGCTATTAAGCAAACACATTTCCAGAACAAGTCTACCTAATTGTGCATATTTTAAGAAATAAATAAGGTAAGCGTGAGGACATTAACTTTCAGGATGAAGTTCCCGAACAATTTAAACGTTAAAAGCTGGTCAACTGATATTGTGTAGTAGCTTCAGGAATTATAGGATCTTTTTTATTTTTTTTAAATCTTAATTCATCCAGAAGCCCTATCTCTGAAATAACCAGATACAGAGTGAATCCCTATTAATTTCTCTGACATGCTTCCAAATACTCTATTAATGAATTATTGGTCAGCTGTAAATAATTTAGTCCAAACTGCATTTAGTTTTGAATATTTGCATCTGTGATATACTCTTCCAATTTTGCTTAATTATAGTGACCATTCTAACAACAACAAAAAATGAATGTGGAGCCATGAAATCCAAATGGCTATTGGCAAATGATTGTTCTATGCCAGATGTTGTTGAATATTGCAGAATAAAATATACAAAAATGTTTAACATATGAATTCTGCAATAGATATATATATATAAAGAAAGTGGAATACCATTGGAACAAATATTATTTTGTTTTCAAAGTTATTTTTCTGTAGAAAGCCATTTTTAGGAAACAAAAGCATAAAAATATATCTATCATTCTTAATTCAGGATGGCCTGGTTAAAAAGCATTATGGGCTTTGAAACTAGCTTGCTTTGTATTTCAATTCAGTTCAAAGCATCTACTTCAAATAAGAAAAAGTTTTAGCAACATGTCTGTTAGCCTCCAAAAAATGTTTGACATAACTAATATAGAAATTTAAACTTATTTTTATCATATACAAGATACAGCAAATTCACTGCTCACTCATTTGTAACTATATATATTATATGTAATATATATGTATTTACATATATTTTGTTCTTAAAAACTACTGAAAATAGAATAGAATAATTTCTAGTATATAATTCTAAAAATATTCTTAATAATAAATCTGAGTCCTAAATAGATCTTAAAATAAAAAGATATAAAAAACACTAAAAATAAGACATCTGTGGGCATATTTAGATTTATACTCACTTAAATTTTATTTTTTGTCTTTTAATTTCTTCCTCATTTTTTATTTCATAATATCTACAATTCTCTTATTTTCTCAAAGGTGTAAAAAATACCAAAGGACCCAATGGAGCATAATTTATTTTGAGTTATTTTCATCCTGTATTTTAAATGTTAGACCCTATGATCACATTTCTTCTTCCAAAAGCTTTGAATAATCTCTAAGTATAACCTGTACCAAAAACAATTTGGGTTGCCTCTATAGATCTTGAAAATCCTATATCCAGAGTTATTTCATCTGACATGAAACTGTATGTTTGCATAGGTGAGTAACCAACTATCGCCTGATACAGCTAGTCATGTAATTTGGAATAGAATTTGATTCCTCTGTTTTTATAAAAAAGCAATCTTATTTGAAAATGAAAATCACAGTCCATTTGTGTGACCATTTTACCATAACATAAAATTGCATTTTCCCCTAGAAAGGCTAGAAAAGCTGAGAAAAGGTTGTTGTTTCATCAAAAAAATATCAATTTAATGTTATATAAGAAAACAGTAACTATTTCATTAGATAATATTAGCAAACCAATGAAACTAGAAAAATTGCTTTCCTGGTAAAATTAAAATTCAGTTATAATATTTTGAAGTTATAAATATATTAAATAAGGGTAAATATGCATTATACATTTTACCTAAAGTAATAAATAAAATCTATAAATATACTATTATTCCTATTTTGAGTATTAATTCTTTTTTTAAAAATATATTTTATTGATTTTTTACAGAGAGGAAGGGAGAGGGATAGAAAGTCAGAAACATCGATGAGAGAGAGACATCGATCAGCCGCCTCCTGCATGGCCCCCACTGGAGATGTGCCCGCAACCAAGGTATATGCCCCCGACCGGAATTGAACCTAGGACCTTTCAGTCCGCAGGCCAACACTCTATCCACTGAGCCAAACCAGTCTCGGCAAGTATTAATTCTTAAAAAGTCATAAAAAGCACTTAATATAATCATGATATAAAGTTTATAGCTATATTTTTTACAAAATAAAGGAATCACTTTACAAGCTAAACACATGTAAGTATCAAAGTGACAATAATTTATGATGGCTTCTTTCAATCAGCATTTGGGCCTATTCTTAATGGATAAATGACAAGTTTTTCCATGGGCTTTTATGTGGTCCTTCACACCGAGTGAGCCACATGCATTTCCAAGATTGTCTTACTGCTAGAGTTTGTGGCTATGGAACAGACTAAGTTAACTGGACCCACATATTTGTATAGGTGAAGGACACTTTGGATTGCTTACTTTGCTCTTGTCAGCTGCCCACTAAGACTGAAATAATAGACCACAGAGATCTAAGCCTCAGGGCAAGCTCCTGGGGCAGGTTTGACTGCTTGTTACCAAAGCTGCTGTAAGAACTCCAGATAAAACTGCAGAAAAAGACTTTTAAACTATATTTGTAGCTAGAAGGAGAAATACTTTGGTCAAAAGTGGATGTTATAATGCTTCTAACTATTTGGGAAGAAGCTGGCTATACAGCTCCTCTTTTGCTTGCTTTTATCATCTTTATTAAGGAAAATGATGATCTGCAGACAAGTAGGAGAAAAACCAGCATACCAGCAAGGCTCAAAGGAAGTATACTGTATAAGGTGTGGAAAATGTACCAAAAGTCACTAACTGAGGGTCAGTGTTACCACATAGTGATGCTGCTTGACCTCTGGGATTTCCCAGTAGTCTTTCATGTCTAATAGGACAATCCTGAATTAATTTGGTCAGTCATCCATTTACTCAGTCATTCCACAAATATTAAGCTTACCTTCTGGAGGTTGGAGGCAATTATGTTAATGAACAGCTGTATTAATGATTATCTCAGAAAGTTACAGATGCTTTAGAAAGTTCCAAGAGGAAGGAATATCAATGCTCAGACCTGCAGAGATCATTTTCTTGTTTTGATCACTTCACACTGTCCCCAAATATCCACCTAACTCCTTTCTCATGCTTTCTTCATACACTATTTTCTCTGCCTCAGATGCCTTTTTTGTCTTCTGCTTAGAAAATCCATAATTATAGTTCAGTAACCAAGAGAAATAATACATGCTCTATGAAGCTCTCTCCTCACTCAGTTGCTTGAAAAAAGAAAGAACTTGAGGAATTACTGTGCTCTATCTAGTCTTTCTAGTCACATTTCATAAAATTTTTCCTTTTCTTGCTCTATATAGTCTATGAGCTATTTGAAGGAAGGAATTACATATACCATATTTTCTGACGACTGGGGGTATAAGACAACCCCCAACTTTTCCAGTTAAAATATAGAGTTTGGCCCTATAAGACGTCATAATAAGTTTGATATATTCATACAAGGAACACTAAAAACACACACACACACACACACACACACACACACACACACCAAAAAAAAAAAAAAAAGACGACCCCGACTTTTGAGAAAATTTTTCTGGGTTAAAAACTTGTCTTATATGCCAGAAAATATGGTAGATGTTTATTACTATAAACCTTGTTTGGCAAAACTTTTCTGTAGATTGTAAGATACCCCAAAATTGCCAGATAAATGTTTATTTACAAAAGCAGGTGATGGGCCAGATTTGGCCATGAGACATAGTTTGCTGACTTCTATATTTGCATGTTCTTTCTTAAATATGGGTAGCTAAAAACTGTATGCTAAATATTGTATTTAAAATAAATGCTTAGTATAATAATTTTAAGTTTTCTCAAAAGTACAATCTGCCTCCAGTGTAGAAACATTTAAATGGCTAATAAGTGACAATGCAACACTACCTTTAATCACTATAAAACATTTAATTCAGGCTATGGTATACAGACTGATAAAAGTAATCCATATTGGTTATGTTCTTCTTTCAGGTAGGCATATATGCATAACCCATGGATACAGATAATAATGTAAAGACCTGGGGAGTGGTATGAGTGCAGGGTAGAGGAGATCAATGTTGGGGGGAAGGGACATCTGTAATACTTTAAAAAATATAGATAAGATCTAAAAAATGAAAAGAATACTTAAAATGTTAGGTGAATATCTTGGCTGAGAATCAAAACATTTGGGCCCTGGTGCTAAAATTGTTACTAATTATAAACTCTGGGTCAGTGTCTCTCATCTAGCTCTATTAAATACATCAACAGGTCAAGAAAATTCTAACTGGGAATGCACTAAGAATTCTTAGATGAGAGAAAAAGACAACATTATCATAATATATAAAAACTCAGGGTCCATATTATCCAAAACGACCAAAGGCTCAACTGACCAGAAATCAGTCTTGCACTCAGTGCTGAGTTGCTGTGGCAACCCATCACTGACTGCCAAGGAGGCTGTGGATCAGGCCCAGAGAGAGGCCTGAACAGAGAGACAGGGTCTGATCTGCAGCCCTGTAGCAGCTGTTGATCAGCCATTGCCTCTCTCTTTCTCTCTGGGCTTTGCTAGCAGTTGTGCCTCTCTTTCTCTCTGGTCTCAGGGGGGGGCTGCTGATCAGCCCTGCTTCTCTGATAAGACCTGTATATAGGCCCAGAAACCCTGATTGGCATAAAAACTGATCAATCAGAACCAAATTGGCCAGCATTGGAGGCAAGATCAGGCCTGCGGGGGAGGGCAGTTGGGGGTAAGATAAGGCTGGCAGGGGAGGACAGTTATGGGTGATCAGGAGGCAGGCAGAGGGGTTAGGGGGAATCAGGCAGGCAGGCAGAGGCAGTTAGGGTCAATCAGGCAGGCAGGCAGGTGTGTGGTTAGGAACTAGTAGTCCTAGATTTTGAGAGGGATATCCAACTGCTGGTTTAGGCCTGATTCCATAGGGATCAGGCCTAAACTGTCAGTTGGACATTCCTCAAGGGGTCCCGAAATGAAGAGTATGCAGGCTGGGCTGAGGAAACACTTCCCCTTCTTGTGCACAAGTTTCATGCACCAGGCCACTAGTTTCAAATAAAAGCAACAGCATATGTTCTTGAAAGCTGTGTTCTCAACTTAGAGGCAACAGTCTTTAGAAGGAGAAAACAAAAAAATTTAACCAAACAATACCCAAAAATATAAGATTGAAGTTACTGTATTGGCAAAGAAGACCTCATGCTAACTTATTCTCCAGTGAGGGTGGGGAGGTCACACCTTAGCAAGTCTTGGAGCAACTGGCAGAAAACAAAAATGAACAGAAGATGGCTAGAAATAGAGACTGAAACAGCAAACATCTCAGCCACATCAGAAAATCTCACTGGTGAAAATGAAAATGCTTTTAGAATCAGATGGAGTTAAACAATGGTTTCCAAATTTTAAAATGAGGACTGGAAATTTGTTTCCATACAAAACTAGCTATTTTTGTTGCCCTGGGAAAAAGAAAAAAAGAAACAGAAAAAGGAAAGGAAAGAAAGAAAATAAAAAGAAAAAGGAAAAGGAAAAGAAAAAGAATGTTTTCTATTGTAGGGGAGTGTGGAGTTTGTAAGGAACCTCAAGTAAATAAACATAAAAATGGATTTGAGGTTAATGGATTTATGGTAGGAATAAAAGAAAACTTGCAGCTGATATTAAAAGGTTGGGAGGCCACCACTTGCTACAGAGTCCTCTAAGCTTGCCTTGTCACCTCATATATTGATATAATGAGCACCACACATCTGAGATTATTTATACAATTTAGAAAGATGCTTACCCACAATAGATGATAAAAATCCTACAATATCCTTAGTTCTTGGTTCTTCCCTCCTATAACTGATACTCTGTAAAATTATTAATGTATAGCAGAAATGATATTTTTAAATTTTGTTCCTTATTTAGTTTTAAACCAGAAACAATAAATGCTAGCTCCTGGTATGTATGTATGTATGTATTTAATTCTAAAGGAAACATACTGTCAAGTATTTAATTGCCTAGTTGACAAAGTTGTTGCATTCTGTTAGTTCTATACTTTCAACACAACACAGTTTTATAACATGTATTAATGTTATGTGACAAGATACCCTAATGTCCTAGTGCTAAAGTTTAACTAATTGTGTATATAATTATAATCATGTTTAAAATGATGCTTAAAGGAAATCACCCAAGTTGGTCCCACCCCCAGCAGGGACACCCCACCCCGATCTGGGGCCTTCTTCAGGGAAAGTCAGCCAGCCCTCATCTGTGCACCAGGCCTCTATCCTAAATAATAAAAGGGTCATATTGAAAAATGACTCTAATGGCAGAACAACCAGAATGATCGCTGCACCAGTCACTATGAGGTGCACTGACCACCTCTTGATCTCTTCCCCCAGTCATCAAGCACAGATCACCCTATGGCAAAGGGGAACCTGGGAGTAGGTGGCAGCAGGGGTGGGGCCAACTGTAGGCAGCTGGGGAAGATGGCCCTGATCACAAGACCAGGCCTAGGGACTGTACCTGTGCAGGGATTTCATGTGTCAGACCTCTTGTCTATATATATGAAAGCCTAAGCGACTGGAACAACCAGAATGAATGGTTGCTATGATGCACACTGACCACCAGGGGGCATAAACTCAACACAGGAGCTGCCCCCTGGTGGTCAGTGCACTCCCATAGCCAACTTCCACCAGCTGGCCAATCTCACATGGCTGATTGGGGCCTGCTGGCCAACCTCCCAAAATCCATCCCCTCCAGCTGGCCAGCCTCCCACAGTTCTTCTCCCTGGCCAGCAGGCCCTGATCACCCAATCAGGACTGGACCCCAGTCTGGGATGGGGAAATGGGGGTGGGCGTCAGTGGACACGACTCCTTTCCCAGGGGGGCTGAGGGGCGGCTCCCTCCTTGGGACTGATGGCCAAACTCCCATTCCCTGTCCCGCCCCTTAATTGGCGCATTACCTGCTCACCATGATGGCAGCCTGGCAGCAAGGAAAGAGGCGGGGGGAGGCGGGGAACCGCGCAGTAGTAGGTCGCCAAGAATGGCAGCATTGGCTTCCAGCATCTGTTCCTTCTGCACCCCGAGACCATTGCCAGCTCTCTGGCAGAAAACAAAAATAAACTATCAGAAAATTGCTGGAAATAGAGACTGACCAGCCTGACCCAATTAGCCCTTATTGCCAGCCAGGCCTAGGGACCCCACCCATGCACAAATTTTGTGCACCAGCCTGCTAGTTCATTATATTTTCACAAGTGTAGTCTGGGACTTTTTAGACAACTTAAATGAAATATACACACTACCATCAAAATAATTGGAATAAATCTGTGTCTTTAAAGACAGTACTTACAGGAAAGGATGCTATTTGCCATTGTAACAATAATACTATTGTTATATTTATACTCTGGAACAAAAATGCTATTTGCTTCGTTTAGTGTTCAAAATGTATAATAAAATAAAAAAATAATAATAAATTGGTCTTTCATATATGTTAACTATTAAATATATATATATATATATATATATATATATATATCAGAAAGAAACTTCTTATTCTGTTCTAGAGTTTATCCTAACATGTACCCTTTTAGAAGGGTATACAAAAACCAACATGGAGGTAGTAATACAAAAGCAATTCCAATAACCTGCAAGATAATATTGCAGAAAGAAAAAAAATCCTGGTACTCTGAGAATTTATTAATATTCAAGTTTGCTCTTGACAATGCTCAGGTAAGACATAGGTCTGGTCCTGTGTTCCGAGACCTAATATCCTCAGATTTCATAGAGATCTGCCCAGAATAATTCCTAGAGATGAAAGTCCTTTCATTGAAAGATTCTTCCTGCTTATTTCCAATCTGACACACATTTAATTAACCTCCAATTTTGCCCAAGACATTTCATCACCTACCTCAAAGACAAAACTGTATTGGTAGCTTATTCAGAAAATTCCTAAGTTAATAAAGAAAAGAGATGAGTGGTATTCATTGTGTGTTTGTTGTCTTCTCTGATAGTATTATTTATTTTAACTGATAAATAAAAATTATTTCTGAGATCAGAAAATGACATTTTTATCTCACTGGTCTACTCTCCTTTTTCTAACTCATCAAAATAGTAACATGGAAAAAAAAAAAGCCATAACACCAATCAGAAACTATGAATGATAGTCTGCCAGATGCTCGGAAATGTTTCCCAAACAAAGGATGGAGCTGCAAGATGACCAACAGCCTCCTCATACCTAGTTGGAAGCAGTTCTTTCTAATATTACCAGTGGCAATTAGGAAAGAATTTCTCTATTGACTCTTTGATTAAAGAGAGGTTGGGTGAGCCAAGGCAGAAATGTGAGTTTCCCCTTTACTGACTCAGTGTGACAATTGAGAACAGCAATGCAAGTGGAGTTGAAAAATTAAATTGTGCTGTCAAGCCATTTATTTCTCTATAATCTAGCCCCTTAGCCAAAGGAAGCTGCCAGGAGTAAATGTCACAGGAGAAGGCCAGGCAGGCAGGGAACATGATGAAGAGAAACTTGAAGGAAATCACTTAGCCGTGAGCCATGCTGACACCTGAATGCTGTACTTTGGAAGAGACTTCCTCACCGGGTTAAAAAAAAAAAAAAGATAGATTTGGTCAGAGGCATCAGGCTGAAATCAACACTGCAGATTACTGGAGCTCTATCTCTCTTCTTTTCACCCCCTGTTTTTCTCAAATATATACCTAGCACCTTTCACAGATGAGCAGCAATGTAAAAGAAATCAACAGAGAAGCTATGCTTAGAAATAGTCCCCCACTCCCCACCGCCAAATAAGACAAGAGGGAAGAACAAAGACACATGAAATGCATACTTCACAAGAGGAATTACCTAAGGGTACCATGGAAAAATGTAGATAATTATTTTGTCAGAGAATCAAAGAAGTTGGCAACAATATATTTCCAGAAACAGGCTCAAAGAAGAAATTGTAAGTTATAGAAGAAGATAAATAGCACAATGCCAAAAATCAGAAAAGGAATAGAAAAAGATAAAATAAAGCCACTGTCAAAATGAAAGGCACATCAGAAGCAACAAAAAATTCTGGGCATAGATGGCAAAGTGAGATGAAATATAAATGCATTAATTTCCTAATTTTCTCAAATAAGTAACTGATTATATGAGATGAAGAAGGAATACATGGATAAAATAATCACTCCAACAATATTTTTCACAGTATTTTTGCTTTTCACAATATTTTTCTTACTCTAATTAAGCTAAAGAATTCCTTAATTCAACTGCTATTTTAATACTGTTCAATTTAAGTAAATAAAATTCCATGCTTTTTATTTAAAAAAATTCTATGCTTCAAGTTTCTTACATATAAAGACCTTGGGAACCATTGCTCCCATTTTTTACAATAAGAAAAAGCTTGCTCTGGCTAGTGACTCAGTTGGTTGGAGCATCATTCCCTACACCAAAAGGTTGCAGGTTCAATTCCCAGTCAGGGCATATACCCAGGTTGCAGGTTCCATCCCTGATTAGGTCACCTGCTGTATGCTGTAGAGTCCTCTCTCTCTCTCTCTCTCTCTCTCTCTCTCTCTCTCTCTCTCTCTC
>JAAGEH010000018.1:23195287-23356738 GCA_011751065.1 Lasiurus cinereus | reverse complement strand
CTCTCTCTCTCTCTCTCTCTCTCTCTCTCTCTCTCTCTCTCTCTCTCAAAAGCAAATTAAAAAAAAATATTCTCGGGTGAGAAACACTTCAACAAATGAAAAACCAGTGACTTCGCTTGGACTCTGTGAATCAGCCCTAGTCTCCTTAACAAAGGGCCATTTTGCCACAGCACGATTCAGAAACCTTATCCAGCAGGTGGAAATAATTCCTTCTCACTCTAGCTCTTTCACTCTTTCTCACCTAAGAGGGGAGAAAATAGTCAGTGGGGGAACAGGCCTTCAAGGAAGTAGATTAGGAGGACTGAAGCCAAAGTAGGCAACAGGGAGAAAATGTAGCAATGGAGGTCAGTCTGGAACACCTGTGAAGACCACAGTCCCAATACACAGGCCAAATGAAAGACTTGATTGGAAGATCATAGAATGCCCCATTCCTGCACCTCTATGCTAAGGAAGCTCTAGGTCTAGGGTAATAGTAGGGAACCTACCTGCAAGACTGTGTGAGCTATAAACTACAATCTCTCCCTGAGCAGCAGGACCAGAGGAAGGAAGCCCTGAAGTTAACAGTAGAGAAATAAACAAGGACACTAGAGGAATTTTAAGTCTTCACCCATAGTTACAGTAAACATTACATACAGCCACTCTTAGCAACATAAATTGTCATAATAAAGGTATTTCCCTCAGTTCCTCTTTCTCAATACAACAAGTCTTTTGACTTTCAACCAACTTTACAAAGCTTGCCGAAAGGCAAGAAAAGATGCAGTCTGAGGAACAGGTGTAAGATGCACTAAGGTTCTTTTAAGGAAAGGGCATCTTAATAAATAAATGTCAGACAAGCGCTGTTCCTAATATGCAGGCACAAATAAATCATCACCCTATTTTGTCTTTATGGTTTTTATTAAATACCCCAATTTTAAGTAAATAGAAGAAATCTGGATACTCATCAGAAATTTAGGAGAGAGGAATATATATTTGAGTCATTAGAATATAGGAACTGAATCCAACCTTGAAACATAGATTACAGAGAGACAAAAGGCACTAGTAGAAGATCATTAAGAAGTGAACAGAGTCTTGGGCTTTAGAGTAATAAGAACTCACAAAAAAAAACCCCAATAAGATATAGAAAAAGAATGAAAAGAAGCTTAAAGGCCAAGGTTTATTATTTTTATTGTGGTTTTACTAAATAACTCATTTAGCTTTTTACAGTTTAGTAGAGCTTATCAAGAATGCTGTAGTTAAATGTGCAACCTTCTACCTGGCTCCTATTTCATATAACTCCATGAAACCCCAGAATATTAGCACTGTGGCAAAATGCAGTCTTTCTACTCATCCCACTTCCAGGGAACTTTTCATTCTCAATGACATTTGTCCTGTGAGATCCCACTTACCAGTAATCATAGTCAAGGACATGTTAATGAAAATCAATATATTTTGCATTACTTATTTAGTTACTTATAACACCATGAGAATTATAATTAGTAAAAAAGATGAGGTTCTACATTCATCTCAATAACATTTTCTGAATATAAAAAAAATTACTATGGGAAATAGCTGTCAGAATTAGAGTTAACATTTCAGAAAGGACAAGTTCTTTAAGAGAGACTGAAGGGGATTAAATTGAAACATTTGAAAGTTTATCGGGTAAAGCCAACCAAAGTAAAGGGCCAGAAAATAATATGATGGTGTTAAAACCATGTGTATCTATTCCTTAGGACAAGATTAAACTAATGATATGAAAATTGAGTGGGTAGTTCAATGTGAAAGATCTTAATTTGTCGACAATCCTGAGAAGCCTACATACTATCAATTGCACCTGCTGTAAATTAGAGAAAGCCCAGAAAATCAAGTTAAAATTAAGAAAGAAGATGTTTTACCTTTATATCACACCATATCTGAAACTAGCATTCAAAAATGAGTCTTTCACATGCTTGTGGTCGTAATTGGATGGAACAAGTAATGAACAGGGAGCACCAATAGAAGTGTTCTTGCTGCCTCATTTGACCAATAATGTGACACTGGGGAATCATTTCCTTCCTTTTGTCCCAGCCTGCTACCCCTCAACCACACCAGTTAACAACCTCCTTTTTCCTTTCTACACCTGCACACGTGGAATTTAGGTTTGGCTTCCACCTCTAGCAAAATGATTTAGAATACTCTGTGCAAAATCACAATGAAAACTAAAGAAAGTTACACAAGGTCTTGACATCTAAAGAAAAAGACATGTCATAATGAAGGGCTGCCTAGGAAGCAGTTGGCTATATAGTGATTTCTATGATTATGAGTTTCAATAAACATAGCCCCATTTTTCAACATTAAATGCCTGTGGATTTCAAGATTTGACAATTATGTTGATAAGAAGTATGCCTTTATTTTTTCTTTGTGAGCATTTCAATAGTACTGTATTTTCAGTAAGTACTTTTTATTTATCTTTGAATTTTTCTTTCTATTGATTCTATTAAAAGAACCAACATACTGCTGGTATCAATTTTTTTGAGGCATAGCATATGCACAAGAAAGAGCACAAATCTTAGGTGTACAAACTGATAATTATTTGTGCATGTATAAATATAAATGTGTATATATATATATATATATATATATGCACTAATCTGGCCACTCAGTGTATGTGTGTGTGTGTATATATAAATTCAGGCTCGGTGCATGAATTTGTACATGGGAAGGGTCTGGCCAGCTTGGCCAGGAAGAATGGACATGGGCGGTTGGCCAGCCTGGCTGCTGAACTCCTGGTTGAGGGGACAATTTGCATATTAGCCTTTTATTATATAGGATATACACTGAATGGCCAAATAATTATGCATTCAGAGATCATAATAATCTAGCCACCCAGATTATATAGACAGGCATACATACCACAAATAAGATTTGTGGCACCCCTGTATCAGGCAAGTCTTTCAGTGCCATTTTTCAGCAGCATTTGCTCACTTTGTGTTTCTGTGTCACATTTGCTAATCCTTGAAACATATGAAACTTTTTCATTATTACTATGCTTGTTATGGTAATCTGTAACCTATGATGTTACTATTGTAATGAGAAGGGCATACAAGACAGTGAACTTAATAAATATTTTATATATTCTTACTGCTCCATCTATGGGCCACTCTTCATCATTCTCTCTTTTCCCCTGGGCCCTCCTATTAACTGACACCCAATAATATTGAAATTCTGTCAATAAATAACTCTACAATAGCCAATAAGAATTTAAGTTAAAGGAAGAGTCACCCGCTTCTCACTTGAAATGAAAAGCTGGAAATGATTAACTTTGTGAGATTAGAAAGAGTTCCAGCTCAAAAGAAAGGCATACAATCTTTAGACATGATTCTGGATACATAAACTTGTGCTAAAGAGCCAGTCCTAATATTGACATTAGTTTGGATCTGTCTGGAATGTTGAAAATCCATTTTGCTACCATATTTACCAAACCAAAGAAATCATTGGCTTTCTTCTCTCTAGTCTTCCAAATATTTATGACCATACTTTAATGGATGCTATTTTAACTTTGCTGTAATTAAGTGTACTTCTTAAAATATGTATGAGTTATGTCACATAATGTAACACACATAAAGATGCTAAGAGAGTATTGAACAAATAAATAGTGGAATAAATGTATTATTATTATTGATATTATTAAATTATAATGTTCAGAATGATATGGGTTGTTGCCCTCCTTATAATAAACATATACGTATACATATGATAAGTAAAATATCTCTGTCAGTAAACAGGCAAGAATTTGCTAAGCACTTCCTAAATTGTAGTGTACTTCACACAAAACATAGAAACATATCTTTAAGACTCTACATTCTGTGCTCAAGTTGTCAAAAGTGAATAATACTTGTAATTTCAAGTGACACCATATGGATAAGAGACAGATGAAGTTAATGTAATATTTGAGTTTAAGTGATGATTTCGAAGTATCCTCCACTGGTCTGTTAAAAAAAAAAAGTACTGGGAATGAGGAATAAAATTGAGTGATTTGAAAGACTTCACATTTCTTTTCCTCTGGCTAGCATGTGATGGAGGTGCCTGATGACTGGCGAAATACCCAGAAGGCAGGCAGCAGAGAATGGACCAAAAAGTAAAAGCTATATGCTATTAGCACACTGGGTGGTTGAGAGCTGATGATTCTTCGAGTATGAAAAATGCAAGGTAAATGCTAAAGATCACTATTTAATATCTCACTGTTTGTCCCAACTGATCTGTTTTGCTGGAACTGATTCACAGTGACTTACTCCATTTATATCATTGCAAACTAAGATATTCTGAAACTCTACCAAATTGTAACACATATCCTGCTTCATTAAAATTTTATTTTTGTAATAAAATTTTTCTTTTCTGTTTTTTAAATGTAAAGTCTTGCCAAGAAATGCCTAACATTTTTTAGACCTGTTAATATAAATATTATTTGGGAGAAAATGCTATTTTTAAAATAGCTTAAAACTACATTGGTGCTGTGAAAGCAATGTTCATGGCTCTACTGAAACCTGCCTACGGAGCAACCTTTGTATTACAAAAGGCGGAAGGAAAATTCCCCAGATCATTACCCAAAAAAGCCTAGCCATTCTCTAAGGTGCCAGAAGATCACAACAGCCAAAGCTCTTTAGAGCTGTTTGCCCATTACTTAATTATTCCACAGAGGGATGGTAACTGCATCATAGATTGCAGCTTAACTCTATTTTCCACAACATGATAGTTTATAAAATTACAGTCTATGCTATAGCATTCTGTTTGATGTATGCCCAGCCCGAGGCATGAAACCTGCTTCCTTCCAGGAGAAAATTATGCTTTCTTGAATGGAAAGAGTAGATGACAACCATAAAATAACTCAGATTCCCTCCCCCTCCTCCAGTTACCCACGTTCTTTATTTCTTACAAAAACATGAAGAATGAGCAGATTGTGGTTCCTGGTTTTGGTAAATGTGAAAGGTTTACTCTCTCAGTTGATTTGTTGGATACATATGCTTCTAAACTTCATTGTATAGCTGGTGTTTGTCTAAAAGTTGGTTACATTTAGAGCTAGAAGAGAAAATTAATAAATCCCAACTTTGTTAGTTGTTTTCCATTTGGCGCCCCTGCATCTTTTATGAAATACTTAATCATTTTTGATGTGTTCTACTTACTGAATAATGATGTTTAAAACTGACCTTGGCAGATCACAGGTTAATTCAATTTTCATTCACCCAAGTGTAAGAAATGTTTCCACTGAACAAAATGAGAAGAGGGATGCAGATAAGCTATTTTAAAAAGTTTGTCAATAGATACTATGGGAACACAGTGAAACATTTCCTTCAAGCAGAGCATTAGAAAAGTGAAGACAAAAAATGGCATAAATTAGATAAGATCCGAGAGTAAAGATTATCTTATATTTTAACAGTCAATTCCATTTCGATGTGATGGTTTTATGAAACAGTAAAATATTTTAGATATCCTTGTTTATTGTTAAAAGTCTAATTGTGGTGGAAAAAATGCAGTGGATGGAAGACAATGAGATATTTTCCAGTATTAAGCCAGCCCAAAGCACATAGTAATTTTCCTCTAGATTGCCATTCTATATAAGCACAGATAGCTATTTTAAAGAGAAATATGAGATTTCCATGTGAATTACATCAATAAAGTGGTAGTGCCGCTCAAGTTTCTGAGAAGCTTTCATCTTTGTTCTTATATCTTCTGGTTTTGGCTGCCAATACTACAGGGGAGCCATCAGTATAGGTAATAAGGTGCCTCAGTTTCCATTTGAATAAATGAGTTGAGAACTTGTTGAGTGGTGTCCATGATGATGCTTTCAGTAGGAAAACTATCTGTCCTAAGCCCAGGCTCTTCAGCTATACCTGTCACACTGGAACTCTTCATTGGGTATTAGCCACATAATAGCAAAACAAATCTAGTGAGTACAATACAAAAAGCCTAGCAAATCTTTTGAATGTTTACCTACCCATTGCTACAAATAGGACTGACCAAACCTTTGAGTGAACTGGATGGTCATGTTTGTATCTTTTAAATTATATATATTCATTGATTTCAGAGAGGAAGAATTAAAGTTAGGGCTAGGAGGGCGAGAGATATAGACACATCAATGACTCCTACTGAGGATCAAGCCCAAACCTGGGCATGCTCACTGACCAGGAATTGAACCATAACCTCCTGATCCATAAGTCGATGCTCAACCACTGAGCTACTGCAGCTAGGCCATTATTTTTGTCTTATCAGCTCACCTTCCAGTGAATCCTGAGCAAGCATCCTGCTTGGGAAGAAAGCAGCCAGACTGGAAAGGAAGTGCATAGAAATATACCACTGGGAGTTGGTTGTAAGGAAGGATTCTGGGCTTAAATTGTGAGAAAAAGGAAATATGTTGCAAACTGAGAATTATTATAAGATATATTAAACCTGCAGTAAATATCATAAAATAATTATCTTAATATGTCTTTTACTTGATAGATTATAATCATTCTTTTTTCCTTCTTAAAAACGATCATGTTGCACAAGGAGAATGGCAGAAGATCTACCTGTTTTCATTTCTCAAGACATGCATCTTAGAATTGTTCTGTTCTATTATTCCTTAAAAGCAGAAATCACACCATTTATTTCATGCTACAAAGGAAGATGGGTAAGCTTTATGTGTCATTAGAACCTTATCTTCAGTGGTGAGACTTACTTTATGTTGAAACTTAACATTTTGTATTTCCTTCTAAAGAAAGTGATTCACATTTATGAAATAGAGATTTTAACTGTTTTAAAAAACAGTGCTTTTCAAATAGTCTACACTAATAAAAGAGAAATATGCAAACTGACTGTACTTCGTGATGCCCATCAGCCAATCAGGAGTGAGTATGCAAATTAACCCAAGAAGGATAGTGGGTTAATTTGCATACACAGGCACACAGTAGCCAGGTAGGGTAGGATGCCTGCTATGAAGGGGAGGGCAGAGGGCAGAGAGAGCTACAAGAGCAGTGCTCTGCTGGGAGCAAGGACTTGTAGTCTCCCGGGCAGCTGGGAGCAAAGCCAGGATCTTTGTGCAAAGGCCTCTAGTAATATTAATAAAATAGTTACAAGTAACTAGGTGATTTAATTATGTGGGAGGATAACTGAAAATATAATTAAACATTTTATTTTTGTTATTTGTGTATTTTTTTAAATTAAAAGCTAGTAATAAACACATAAAGCATCAGTATTTTCATTTGGCATATCTTATGCATGAATACATATTAGGAAATGACTTTGATAGCCTATGTTGGAATTGTATTCCTGCAAAGGACAGTAACATGTTTCACTTAATTTTACATTAATCATTCTAGCATAAAGAGCACAAAAATATGAGTAAGCAAAGTAGTTTCATGACAATAACCAATAACCTAAATAACCTGATCTAAAAATCCAATTTAAAAATCTAGAAGCATACTTATAAACTATGCAAACAGCCAGTGGAATTTATTCAAACAATCTTTTACTTGGAGACCTGCCATATTCCAAGTAGATGAGCTATATGACTGGAAATGGAAATATTGAACAAAGATCTTAAAGAGACTAAATATTTTCATCAATATGGCACTTTACTAGACATTCAGTCTTTACAAAACAAATACCAAATCATCATCAGGGCCCACATTTGACTGTTGCGCTGCTGCTGCAATCCTTATTTTTTCAAAAATGCAGTTAAAGCACACATTTAAAAAAGGTGGATGGATAGAAACAGGGGGACTCCTACACCTGGTTTCAAATCTGTTCTTCCTTGATGTGGCGTGTGAATTATGTGGAAAAGTTTTGCTGTTGTAAAACCAGGTGGTTCAATAAAACACATAAATTGGTGGAAGCCAGAGTGTATTTTGCTGATGCTATGCCTTTTAAAGAAAAGTTGGAATTATAGTCTTATAAACTAATAAAATCTGGGCTCAGAGCTGCTAATGTATTTCCAAGTGATTTCAGTAAAGAAAAAAATTTTTTTTTGATGATATACTATAGCTGATAGCATTTTTCTCTAATAAAGAAAATCACTAGAGAGAATCATCATGGCAATTTAAGAAAAACATATATTTAAGTCTACCTATATAATTTTTGTTCATAAGATTCTGAATTTTTTTTGTATAGAATAGTTATAGTTACTTAAGTTGAAGAGAAAATATTTTCCTTTGTGCCTTCTATAGTTGTTGAGGAAATCAATATCTTCTAGGCTAATGGGCACTACTGTAGCTGGCAAAAGCCCTAGCTCAATAAGAGAAGGAACCTACTAAGTTCGTCACAACATAGATGAGTAATATTTTACACATATACAAATAATCTATAATAATAAAATTGTAATATGAAAATCGACTGAATCACTGAACAGCAGAAAGACCTTCTGGATAATCTTCCGAATGACCACAATATGACTTGCACTGGTGCCAGGCCAAGGCGGGTGTGATGTGATTGGCCAGGGGCCCAGCCATCGCACCATGATCACCCTGCAGAGGGAGGCCCAGGCTGCCAATCAGCAGGATGTGGTGGGTGGGTGGGTGGGGCCCTGTTTCTGCAGGGTGCAATCAATTTCCCCAAAGAGGGAGGACGAGGCTACCCTACAGCAGTGCTGCAGCAGGTGGGAAGGACCTCCACTGTGAGGGCAATCCATCTCAGAGCCCCAGCTGGGTGGGCAGGGTCTACCTCTTTGGGGTGATCACTAATGGGGCTCTTGGACTGTAAGAGGGCACAGGCCGAGCTTAGGGTCACTCCCCCTCCCCCACTGACTGCACACATTTCATGCACCAGGCCTCTAGTATTTTATAAATACAAATATCTTAATTCTGATCAGTGTTTTATTTGTTGCATATTATAATTTTAGATATGACTGTTTTTTAGTGAAGAAGCTATTAACTATAAAATAAATTTTATTTAAGGATAACAAAAATTACTTACATGTTTTTAAGCTAAAGGTCCTAATAAAATATTTACACACCAAGTTAAGAGATGTGGAAAGAGAAATGACTCCCTCTCTTATGGAAATGTATAGGAATTATCTTTCAAGAAGTACTTAGAAAGGAGTCCCTGACTGGACCCTGTGGCTCAGTGGTTGAGCATTGACTTATGAACTAGGAGATCCCTGGCTCCCAGTCAGGGCACATGCCAGGTTTGTAGACTTGATCTTCATTCAGTACAGCGCATGCAGGAAGTAGATGATCAATGATTCTCATCATTGATGTTTCTATCTTTCCCTCTTCCTTCCTTTTTGAAATCAATAAATATATATTTTTTAAACACAAGTCCCTTACACAATAGATCCCATGAAGAGAATGAAATATACAGAAATGCAACTGTACTTGTAATTAGGAAGAGTCCTGCAAGGACAAAAAGCCAGAAAACTGATATTCCTCCAACAGGACTGGAATAGATTCTTTTTAGCAGCTTCTTGTATAAGGAATAAAAGTGTGCATAAATATGAATATGAAAGTAGATTTAAACTGCAACATCTGTCTTTTCTACCTCCAGCACTGCCTTCCCCAACTTACTTTAATTTGGAGCTAGATCCCAGCAAGCATGTGCACTACCTTGGTAAGATTGTGATAAATAAGAGAGGATGGACAAAAGAAAGCGAAATCATATGCACATAAGAAATTATAAGAAGAAAGATTATAAAAACAAAATTAACTAATAAAGTCAGGTTATACTAGTATTCAACAAAAGGCTGTTTATAGGTTTTTATGTAATGAACAAGTATAAAAATTTGATGCCTATAAGCTCTGGAAGGAGGCACAGCTTAAATGTTCTATACATGTGACAAGCAAGCTCTGGTTAAAAGCTTGCAGGTACATAATGTGTTTTTATATTAACTGAAAAATATAGGCTACAATAAAAATGCTTTTTCAGTTTAAAATAAAATTATATAGAGATTTTTTCTTTTCTAAAAGAAAAAGACAACACTGTCTGAATGTTCTTTAAAATAACATTGTCATAGTTAACATTCTTTCTGATGTTACCAAAAATGTTAATCACAAAAATAATCCTGTCTGCCAATCTCACTGCACTGTTGAACCATTGTCCCCTTATCCAGTAGACCCGCTTGTTAAAGGTGGACAGCTTTCAAGAAGTCAAACACACCATAATGGGGAGGGCAGAAAATAAGAAATCAGAAAGTAAAACGTAACCATATTGGTATTGAGAGTTGTGAATGACTGAGATTTTACTCTTGTGGGTGCTGACAGAAAACGAGATGCCTGGGTCAGAGGCCAAAGGATTTTAATTACTACCCAAAGCAAAAGCAAGATCCAGGTTACCATTTTCTTTTGCCAGATCTCTGACTCCAATTCACACAGGAAGAAATGAAGAAGGCAGATGATGCCTATATATACAACATGTTGGGCTACCAGAGAGGAGTTGTTAGCTTAATTTTGGGAACCTGAATCTTTTATAAAGGGCAGTGAGAATGTCTGACTTTGCTCTTGAGGGAGATATGTCCTGTATCTTCCAAGACTGTTTCCTATAGAAACATCTTTGGAAAGGAAGTACAGAACAAAAAATTTCTCTGTTTGCAAGATGTGCAGAAGAAACACAATGAGAATTGTCTTTTAGCTAGAAGATACTGATAAATGTTATTTTAAAGAGGGTAAGCAATGAGTGTGGTCAGGAGAGTATTTCCCATTTTAAAAAGAGTAGCCAGGAAAGGCCTCAGTGACATTTCAGATATGGCTTGAAGAGAATGAGGAGTATAAAGAAACATAGATTATTGTGGCGGGCTGGCACGGCCATGGCATACTCAGCCCCATATTGGGCATCTTATGTGCCATACCAGCTCAGCCAGGTTCAGTGAGCTCGAGTGGGGGTGGTGAAGGATTGAGAAAAGACAGAGAAGAGATTGAAAGCTGGGACTCCATGGGACAATGCCCTCTCTGATATAGACAGCGTCACGGACTACAAGCCATGTCTTTATTTTATAGCAGATACCACGAGGCAAAGTAAGGGTGTGGTTACAGTGTTCTTGTGGTTACAGTGCTCAAATCTATTCAGTTATATGCACCTGATCTCTGTCAAGCCCACCTCACTCAGGCATGTGGGGCCACGTGTTCAGACCATAGGTTCAAGCTTACAACTATAGCTGTTGGCTATCATTGTGCTGGGAGGGCTCTGCCCTCCAAGCTGGGACTTGCACGTGGGCATGAGAGGGCTATGCCTTCTCATTAGTCCGAGACTTGAACTTGTCCAAACACTGTGGCCACTCTCCACAGAAAAACAGGTTATAAAGATTTATCTTTGACTTATCTTCTTAATCTAATAATCATATTAAGACAACTCTCATTTTTTGTTTTACCAGAATATCTTTAACATTTTTGTTACAACTATTTTAAAATAAATCGTGATGTAAAAGTTTATATATATGAAACTAATGAATACTATTATTTCAAAAATACTAACCTGGCAAACTAGTAAAAACATGATTAAAATAATACATCGATAATGCAGAGGGATTCCTTTTACTCCACATCCTCCACAATTGCTCTCTTGTCATTTTGATAATGGCCATTCTAACAGGTTTGAGGTGATATCTTACTGTGGTTTTCATTTGCAATTCCCTGATGATTGGTGATATTGAGCATATTTTCATGTGCCTTCTGGCCACTAACATGTCTTCCTTGGGAAAATGTGCATTCAATTCCTCTGTCCATTTTTTAAAATGCATTGTTTATGTTTTGCTATTGAATTGTATGAGTTCTTTATATATCTTGGATACTAACCCCTGTCAGATATATGGTTCACAAATATTTTCTTCCATTCAGTAGGTTGCCTTTTTATTTTATTTATTATTTCCTTTGCTGTGTAGGATATTGTTAGTTTGATATAGTACCACCTGCCTATTTTTTCTTTTGTTGCTTTTGCTTGTAGTGTCAAATTTAAAATATATTATTTTCAAAGCTAATGTCAAGAAACTTACTTCTATGCTTTCTTCTAGAAGTTTTATATTTTCAGGTATTACATTCAAGACATTAATTCATTTGAGTGAATTTTAATAAAAATTTTGTAAATAGAATGCACGGTGAATTTTTTAAATCTCTATCTAACTTTTGGAGCAATATAAGCATTGCTCTGATTTTTTTCAAAATCAGACATCGATATTAGGACTCTTAAGTTTAATATGTAAACATTAGCAATGTTCTCCTCTAACTGGGAATCTAAATATATAAAAGCCTATATGCAAATAGAATGAACAGTAGAACAAGCAGTTACTATGATGTGCACTGACCACCAGAGGGCATGAGCGTAAAGTGGCAGATGTTAGCAGCAGGTGGCAGAGCCCAAAACAAGGTGGGCATTGGTCTCAGCAGGATGGTGGAGATGAGCAGGGCACCAGTCGCTGTTATTGGGGCCAGCCTCCAGTGGTTATGAAAATTATTTGCTCCCGCGAGCCATGGTTCCATGGGTGCTTGCACCTGATGCTGGTACCAGTCCTGCTCTCACCCACTGCCAGAGCCAGATCCACCACTTGCACTTGCTGCTGGTGCCAGGCACTGGCCCTAATTACTTGGTCCCATCAGCAGGGGCGAGTGCTAGCTTCCAGCCCTGATTGCCTCTCAGGGCTTTGCACCTCCCTCTCTCCTGAGAGGTGATCAGGGCTGGCAGATGCTACATCCACTGCTGGCAACAGCCCCACTCGGACCTGCATCTGGCACCAGAGCCGCTGCTTGCCCCCACTGCCAGTACCTGGTGCTGGTCTTGATCGCTCGGCACCATCAGTGGTTGTGAGCAGCAGCTACCGCCCAAATTGCCCCTGAGGGCTTCTCTACTCTCCCTGCTCCAGAGGGGTAATTGGGGCAGCAGCTACCATTCACACCTGCTGACAGCACAGCCCTGCTCACACCCACTGCTGGTGCCAACCCTGTCAGCGTATGGGGGTGGGAGTGGGACTGCTGGCAGTCAAGGGACCAGGGGAAATGGTGGGAAGGACCAAGTAGGGGCATGGAGGATGAACGGAGACCCGCCCCTGTGCCCACAGCAGTCTTGTGGCCCACAGTTTCTTTCAAGGTGCACGAATTTGTGCACTGGGCCCTTATATAATAATAGATGACTTTAAAATGACAAAATATCTAATTCAGAAAATTATCCTATATAATAAAAGGGTAATATGCAAATAGACTGAATAGCAGAACATTTGAACAGCCAATCAAAGCGTGATATGCTAATGATATACTAAGGCTGCTCAATGGCTCACTATGATGTGCACTGACTACCAGGGGACAGATGCTTCAATGGGTATGTTAGCTTGCTGTTGTGGTCCAGCCAGATACACCCTGGAGCCCTCCCTGGCCTGATCGTGCACCAGTGGGGTCCCTCAGCCTGGCCTGCACCCTCTTGTAATCTGAGACCCCTCGGGGATGTCGGAGAGCCAGTTTCAGCCCAATCCTGCATGCCACTCCCCTTCGGTGAGTGCCAGATGCAGGGCTCATGGCTGGCAAGCACTGCTCTGGCACCATAAGCCTAGCCCCGAGCCTCTCCTGATCGGGACTGATTGGATGCTAGCCTATGGCAGGCACAGTGGGGCTGTGATGAGTGGGAGCAGCAGGTAGAAGCTGCAGGCAGCGTTGGACTGTGGGTTTTGGTCCGATTCCTACAGGCCACCCAGCGGGACCCTATCTATGCATGAATTCGTGCACCGGGCCTCTAATAACATATAAAAGAGGACAAATGTTTTGACTTACCATAGGGTTATGCATAAAAAGAAATAAAACTTTTAAAAATTAGAATTAAAAATGCAAAATAAAATATTAGCAATTGAAATTCAGAAATATTTTCAAAGGTTGAGAGACACAGCTGAGTTGAACTTCCTCTAGGAATACAAAAATATCTCAACATAAGAAATTCTAAGTCATATTTCACTACATTAATAATCCAAAGGGGAAATATCATAAGATTATCATAATAGTTGCTAAAAAGTAAACAGTTTTTAAGATTTTTAAAGCATGTGAAAATTAGTAATAGACCTGAAACTACTTATTTGATAGAAAAATCTGGACTTAAAAGTGCTATGAATATATTTATAGTTTTGTATATATCTCTTAGCTTGAATATTCATTCTTTTGGTGAACAGATTTATGTGTTGATAATTGTATGTGCCAAGGACCCCATTAGAATTAAATCTGTATTGCATTTACTTTCTGAAATATTAATGTTTCTATATTGCAAAGCATATCTTAACTGGCAGATTTATGGTTAAGAGGTTTTAGTCTTATCATGATGGTGAAACTTAAAAATGGTTTTTAAAATTGCATCATAATGTACATTAAAAGGAAAAAGGAAAAGCAATGAATTTTAAGTAATTAGCATAGCATTGTAAACATATACAAGTCAGAATATAGATCATATCTACTATTCAAGAAGACCCTGTCATGGCTTTCCCAAATCACGACCTCTGCCCAATGCCAACATACATTTGTATTGTCACTTTGGTAATTTATAACTGAAAACAGACAACATGTAATATTTAGCAACTGGCTTCTTTTTTGCCACATTACACTTGCAAAATTCATCATTGTTATTATATATAGTTAGATTTCATTCTCTTTGCTGAATAATAGCTTTGTATGATTACATCACACTTATTTGTTATTCTGCTTATGGACTTTGCTTTGTTTCCAGTGTGAAACTGGCAGATTTTAAAAAAATAAGCATGTTTTGTTTTAGTAATAAGTAAAAAGTGTCAGGCTATTGTATTGACCACATGGCAGATATTTTTGAGTAAAACAGAGTGTGATGTTGATTTCCCCCAAGTGTTCATATAACACGTAACACCAGAATCAGGTCTTATTTATGATAAACTATCATAAAAAAATAAGTCCAAACACACAAATAAGTGAATGAAATTTACTAACAATAGTTGCTATGCTTTTGCTTTGCTTGTACCTGAGCAAACTAAAGAAATAAGGAAGGGGAAGGTTAAATTAGTTTAATCCTCCCTATTTCACAATTGCTGATCAAAATAACACTATCTAATAAACAGGGACTATGCTAATTGACTGCCCCCCCCACAAAGATAGCAATGTTCATAGCCAATAAGGAGGGAATATGCTAATTTACTGCCATGCCCTAAAAAGTGGCAGCACCCACAGCCTCAAGATGGCACTGCCCAATCCTAAAAAATAATTAGCCCTGCTGGGGTATCTGCTTCCAGGATCCCCTATTCCCCTCAGGCCCCCAGCCAACCAGGGCCAGCCCAAGGTGCAGGCAAGCCTCGGATGGCAGCTGCCCAGCTTCCCAGGACCGCTTGAGGCTCAGGTAACCAGGGCTGAATGAGGCTTGTGCTGCCGGCAGTGGCAGCAGTGGAAGTGTGATGGAGCATCACCTTCCCCTGAATTGCCGAGTCACCTCCCACCTCTGTCGGCTCCCAGACTGTGAGAGGGGGCAGGGCAGGCTGAGGGACCCTTCCTTTAGTGCATGAATTTTCACTTACCAGGCCTCCAGTAAATAATATTTGTATTTTTCATTGCATATGTCAATTCCAATATGTCAAGTTCACATATTTTATATTTTATAACTTTTAATTCTTATGGTTTTTTTTCCTACCATTATAGATTTAATCCCTATCTATGACAATATTCATGACCTCCCACCCTCATTCATCACCCTCAGTTCCCCCAACATGATAGTGGCCTTTGTTTCTAATACCTCTGGAAGAAACTTCCCCATTGGGGAAGGCAGAGGGGTGAAGAAGCCTAGTGCACAGTAGACCATGAGAGGATGATTCCCCCCTTTCTCTGAACTCCACATATACACGTGATCTTCTGCAGATAGATAGATGATAGATAGATGATGATAGGTAGACAGACAGACAGACTGATAGATAATGAACTGAACTTTCTGGAAGCTTATGAATAACTTAGAATATTTTAGAAGGGGCTATTGTATGTGTATCTGTATCTGAACTAAAGACAAAGCTTTCTGTCTTTTGGGAACTATTTTTGATAAATAATTAGGAACTAACAAAGAAATAACTAATGATATGAGTAGATTATGAAGTAAAATATTTAATAGAATATGGACTTTGTTATATTTTCCTAAAATGATTAAGAAATATTTTTTCCATCTTAATAAGCATTGTTTTCCTTTAGCATATGTACATTTCATTAATTTCATGCAGTTGTTATATTGATCAATTAATTTGATTATATATGTGTGAATGTGCTATACAAATGCTACTTTTATGTCAAAACCAATACAGCTTGTGTCATTAATGCTTTATACTTGCTCTAATAGAAAGTACCATTTCTAGTCCTTTCATTTTCTTGTAAATTTTAGTAACATATAATGCCAAGGACTGCCCAATCTTGAAAAATAATTAAAATATATAATAATTAAACTAAGCACTAATGGAGCCTTTTATTTAAGCGATTCTTTGGTAATAATTAAAATATCCCAAACTGGTAGGAAAGAAAACCTCATGCCATACTAATTTATGCTTAATTAACTATTTATGTAAAGTTTAGCCTGACACAAAGAATACTTAGCAAGCACGATCAAAGTAAATATCAATAAAAACATATGATGCCTGTTTTTACTGATTTCTCTATTTGCCCAGGAGATCCATGCTTTTGAAGCTCATGAAAAAGACAGCTTTTCTCACAGAATAAAAACTCAGTGTTCCTTTATCTTCTTGTGAGTTGAACACATTTGTTAAATTGAAGCATTTTCTTTGTTATTCCTTTGATATGTTTTGATTGGTGTTTATAAAGCACTAGAGGCCAGGTACATGAAAATTTGTGCACTGGAGGGGGGTCCCTCAGCCCAGCCTTCCCCCTCTCACAGTCTGGGAGCCCTCAGGGGATGTCCTACTGATGGCTTAGGCCCACTCCCTGCAGCCAGTCAGGGGAAGGGACTGCCCCCATAGCCCCCTCACTGCTGCTGCCTCTGGCCTTCCTCTGTGGGAGGCAACCCAGTTATCAGGGGAAGGCAATGCCTCCATCACGCGTCTGTTATTGCCACTGCCAGTCACACAGCTGCCTGAGCCTAGGCCCTCGCAAACAACATGGTTTGCCTGAGCCTCAGGCCCTGAGCAGTGGCAGCCACCATCAGAGGCTTGTGGCTCTGTCCAGAAGGACACAGCGTCAGGTCCCCATCCACCTGCATATGCCTCGCTGAGCACGCAGCCCCACTGAGCTGCGTACGCCTGCCACACATGCAGCCTCCTGCTGATGGGTCATTACGGTGTGACGACCATTAGCATATTAACTCTTCATTATTTAGGATAGATATAAATATATTAACAGGACACTTGAATTCTCAGAAAAGATGATGTTTCATATCTAAAATTTGGAGAGAATTGGAATAAGATTTTCATACAGCAAAAATAAGAATTTTTACATTGCTAGATATTCTTGCCGGGTTTATGTTTTGTTTTTAATTAAAAAAAGTAGTCAATATCAGTTATGAGGCCTAATTTAGCATAAAAATACTATGATTCAAAAATGATTTTGATTAGGCAAAATTAATGAGGTTCTTGTAATATTTGTTATTTAAGACAAAAATTATATACTTATGTTAATTTCAGCAATTCTCAATGAGAATCTTTGTCACGATGGGAATCTTCAAATAAAAAGGTAAGTTTAAGTGAAGAAGTTGACTTGTACAGTGTATCCACAAGAAGTATTCTAGTTATGGTTGGGCCAATTTTTAGAATAGAGTCATTTCACAATCCATTTGTTTCAACAGAACTGTATAAGAAATATTCTATAAGTACCATCTGTGTTTCCTTTGCTTTGTAGTGGAAGAAAGAACAAAGCAAATGTTGAGTTGATTTATCCAGGGTAGATGTTGTGAAATTTTTAAAAAATGCCAAAGTAAAGCAATAACCTTGCAGGTATTAGCAAGTGCTGACTAAATCACAGAAATGCTGTAATACCTCCACATTATTCAAATTTGTCTCAAGCAAAAAGAAAAAAGCAGTTGAACCAATTAGTGTTATATTGAACTCACTTATAATGACTGGAGTTTGTAATTCAATAGGAAGTAAGCCCACTGTTTATGTGATATTTTTGGCAGTGAAAAACCTAATAATCAGCTCTCTAACCAGTCGTTTCTGGGATGAACAGCATTGTGATTCTTCCAGAATGTGGGGTGGTTCTGTAGCAGTGCTCATCCTTGTAATTTAAATAAGGTGAAACTTTAACCCTTTCTGGGCTTACATTTTGGAAAAAAACAAAATGAAGACTAAGAAGGAGACTAAGGCTAAGTTGCTGGCTTTAGGAAGAATCTCTAAATAAATTAATTGTGGTCCATATCTTTAAAGAAAATATTCAAGTCCTGATAGTGTTTTGTCCTGGAATCAAGGATAAGAGGTTGGGTTGTACCAGTTTTCTCTTCTTTACTGAACTACATACAGGGAATGTTGGTGGGGTGTGTGGTAAAGAATCTAGTTTAACAAAAAAAAGAGGGAATGATGATTGGAACATACTCCAGAACCCGAATCTGTATGTGCTAAAGCCCTCTTTTCCACTTATATGTGACACAACTTTTAAATGGAATGACGAAAATGGGGCTGTTGTAAGAATGAAGAGATTTAATATATTTAAGATATAACAGTCCTGGACATATAGTAAGCACAACTTTAGTTAAATGAAGAATATTATATAATAAAAGGATAATATGCAAATTGACCCTAATGGCAGATGACTGGTCGCTATGACATTCACTCCACAAGGGGAGCTCTGCTTAGCCACAAGCTGGGATGATGGCTGTGAGGGCAGTGGTGGTGGAGCCTTTCCCGCTTCCTAAGCGGTGCTAAGGGTGTCCAACTGATGGCTTAGGTGTGCTCCCTAGAGAAAGCAGGCCTAAGTTGTTAGTCAGACATCCCCTAAGGGTTCCCAGGCTGCCAAAGGGAGGTATGACTGCCAGCTTAGGCCCAATCCCCTGGGGAGTGGGCCTAAGCCAGCAGGTGGACATCCCATAAGGGGTCCCAAACTGTGAGAGAGCACAGGTCGAGCTGAGGGACCCCCCCCTGAGTACATGAATTTTCATGCACTGGTCCTCTAGTAGGAAGTAATGAGCTAGCTTTTCCCCTGCCTTTATCATTTATACAAAATAATTTTTAGTTAAATCGGTAATAACTCATAACAGAATGATCCTAAAGAAGAACCTTGCAACTTTTGGATTCTATGGATTGACCACCTTCATCCTTTACTTTTAGTATTTAAGTAAGATATATATATCTTTTTTTTTGCATTTTCTGTGGAATATAATCACTATGAATGCTTTATTCAAACATATAATTTATGAAGCCATTATCACAGGCTTTGTGTTTAGCCCCTGCTGCATGAAGATATTTCTTTCAAATACACTGAGTGGCCAGATTATTATGATCTCTGAATGCATAATAATCTAGCCACTCAGTGTATATCCTATATAATAAAAGGCTATTATACAAATTGTCCCCTCAACCAGGATTTCGACCAGCAGGCAGGCTGGCCTACTGTCCATGTCCCCTTCACCTGGCCAGGGTGTCCAGACTCCACACATGCACAAATTCATGCACTGGGCCTCTAATATATATATACACTAACACTCACACACACACACACATACATACACACACTGAGTGGCCAGATTATTATGCATTCAGAGATCATAATAATCTGGCCACTCAGTGTATATTGGAAATAAAAGTTAAATAAATTATATACAAATGCAAGCAAATATATATGCCTATTTGAGAAAAGCAATCTTTCTCATGTGTAAAATAAATCTTTAAAAATTACCCACACAAAATTGTACTGCTTTGTTAAATGCTACTTAATTAGGGGGACCCGACTACATATGTGATAAGCATTTGAGGAAACAGAGCTTTGGTGGAGGGGAAAATCTTAAAGAAGCCATCTCTGCTGATACTCTCCTTTCAGACAGTGCCCGCCTATGCATATTCTGCTTTTACCCATCATGGATTTCTGAAGGCTTAACTGAACATCAAAAGTAGAAGAGTGGCTGAATGGCTTTTAATCATATATGTGAACATATTTAAAATTCCTAATTATTTCCTAAATGGCCATTTGTCTAGCAACCACATGCACATTATTATTAAAATTGCCCTCCTTTCCCTAGCCAGTTTGGCTCAGTGGATAGATTATTGGCCTGCAGACCAAAGGGTCCAGGTTCAATTTCTATGCAAGGACAAGTACCTTAGTTCAGGTTCCTCCTCAGCCCAGGCCCTAATCAGGGCTATTACAGGAGGCAAACAACAATGTTTTATCTCTCACACTGATATTTCTCTCTCTTTAAAAATAAATGAAAAAAATATCCTTGGGTGAGGTTTTGTTTGTTTTGCTCTTTTTTAGTATTGCTCAAATTATCTGTGGATAAGGACCCTCTTTTTAAAGTCTTGATCAATGATATATTGATATCTTTGTAAGAGTGAGTAAATATTAGTGATTAAAAAATGGTTTTAAAAACAGAAGACAGTCACAAAATACCACATATTGTATTATTCCATTTATATGAAGTGTCCCAAACAAATGCATACTGACAGAAAGTATGTTAGTGGTTTGCCTATGATGGAGGGGCACAGCCAGGGGCTGCTAATGAGTATTGGATATTCTTTTTTTAATATTTTATTGATTTTTTTTTTTTACAGAGAGGAAGGGAGAGAGATAGTTAAAAACATCAATGAGAGAGAAACATCAATCAACATCCTCCTGCACACCCCCTACTGGAGATGTGCCTGCAACCAAGGTATGTGCCCTTGACCAGAATGGAACCTAGGACCTTTCAGGCTGCAGGCTGACACTCTATCCACTGAGCCAAACTGGTTTCAGCTGGATTTTCTTTTGAAGTGATGAAAATGTTCTAAAATAACATTTTATCTAATAATAAACATGTAAATTGACTATACCTCTGCTAGCCCCACAGCCAATCAGAATGAGTATGCAAATTAACCCAACAAAGATGGAAGTCAATTTGCATACATACCTGGGTCCCAGGAACCTCCTCGGCACCCAGGTCACTCCCAGCTGACCATCAGAGGGGTTGAGCCTGCAATTGGAGGGGCAGGTTATGTGTGTGTGTGGGTGCTTCCTAAGCCTAAAGCCTGGGCTTGGGAAAGGTCTGAACCTATGACCCAATGCAGACCATCTGGAAGTCAGTGCTGGGTTGCCCAGCTGCAGCCTGGTGACCCAACACTAACTGCTCAGGTGGCTGAGAACCAGAAAGTGAATCAGGGTCTCTTCTGCAGCCTCAGTGGACGCTGTTGATCATTGTACTTACCTCTCTTTCTCTCCCTCTTTCTTTCTGTTCTTCGCTAGCAGTCAGGCTTTTCTTTCTCTCTGGTCTTCTCAGGACTGCTGTTAAGCTTTACCTCTTTGATCAGGCTCAGAGATAGGCCTGGAGATGTTGACTGGCATAAGAACCAACCAATCAGAACCAAAGATAGGTGCTGTGGGGAGCCATGGCTGCCTAGAAGGTGAAGCTTTTGATGGTGGAATAGGAACCAACCAATTAGAACCAAATTGGCCAGCAGAGGAGGGCAGTTGGGGGCAACATCAGGCATGCAGGAGAGGGTAGTTAGGGGTGATCAGACTAATAGGCAGAAGCAGTTAGGGGCAATCAGGTAGGCAGGCAGGTGAGCAGTTAGGAGCCAGTGGTCCCAGATTGTGAGAGGGATGTCTGATTGCCAGTTTAGGTCTGATCTTTGGGATCAGGCCTAAAATGGTAGTTGGACATCCTGCAAGGGGTCCCCAATTGGAGAGGGTGCAAGCTGAGTTGAGGAAATCCTTCCTTTGTGCACAAATTTTGTGCACTGAGCCTCTAACCTATATAATAAAAGCCCATTGACTGAATAGTAGAATGACCAAAACGATCAGTCAGCCAATTGCTATGATGTGAATTGACCACCAGGGGGCAAATGCACAATGCAGGAGCTGCCCCCCGGGTGGTCAGTGTGATACCACAGTGGGGGCACTATTCAGCTGACTGGGATGAGTGGCTGCTCATGCTGCAAACCCTGGGTAAGAACCCAGGCTGTGATTGTCGTCTCCTCACCCCAAGCTCCTCTTCCTTGCTCCTTGCCACCTCCTCTAGACAATTACAGGCTGTGCAGTATTGCCACTGGGTTTGCAAAGATGATCCTGGAGGCTGGAAGGAAGATTCATGGCCACACCAGGACTGAGGCCTACTCTGCTACCTCTCAGTGCTATTGTCCAGGTCCCCTGGAGAAACGAGTGCTCCAGATCCACATAAGATGCTGGACCAGGGAGCAGCTGCTCATAGGGAAGTTCACAGCCATTTGGCAGCCTGGATGAGTGGCACACCCACAGCTGGCTTATGCCTGCATGTCATACTCCCCACCAGTGTACTCAGTGTATTGGTTAATAACAGCAAATTTTTTAATCAAAGAAAAGATAACATCAAAAATGCGTTATTCAAAAATAACCATAGCTAGCTACATAATATTTCCCCATCTTTCAGATAATTTGTGCATACTGTCCCAATAGAACTTCTCTTGTTTTGAGGCAAACCATTCAGAAACCCAGTTTTCCATTTCTGCATATGTTTTGAAGTGCTGCTCAGAAAGTGTGTGTGCCATTGATAGGAACAAGTAGTAATATGAAGGAGCAAGTTCTGGTGAATATGGAAGGTGGGTTAATACTTCCCAGGTAAGATCTAACATGTCTTTAATGGGTTTTAAAGTGTGTGATGGTGTGTCATCATGAAGCAGAATTACTTTGCCATGTCTTCTGGAATATTCTGGTTGTTTCATGATGAAAGCATGGTTCAAACTGATTATTTGTTGTCAGTAGCGATCAGTATTAATGGTTTCACTGGGTTTTAGAAGCTCATAATACACCATACTTTCCTGATCCCACCAAACACAGAGCATTCTCTTTTCCAAAGCAATTTGGCCTTGTAGTTGATGTTGACAGTTGGCCTGGATCAACCTATGATTTTGTTCATTTGGGATTATCAAAATTAATCCACTTTTCATCACCAGTCACAATTTGATGCAAAAATAGACTTTGTTTTATGCCATTGAAGCAACATTTTACTGATGACTTTTCGGCTTTCCATTTGTCTTTTGTTCATTTAATGTGATACCCATTTTCCTTCATTCACAACCTTCCCCATTGCTTGCAAATAATTGGAAATTGTTTGCTGAGCAACATTTAATCTTTCTGCAAGTTGTCCTTGAGTTTGACATGCATCTTCATCCAATAATGCTTGTAATTGTTGGTCTTCAAACTTTTTTGGTTGACTGGGACGTTCTTGTCTTTCACATTGAAATCATTGCTTTTAAAGCATTTACACCCGCATTCAGAAGTATCTTGAGATGGAGCATGTTCACCATAAGATTCCTGAAGTATTCAGCAGCACTTTTCTTCAAATAAAGTAATTAATTATAACTTCCTGCAAATGCTCTTTTTTTTGGCAACAAAATTTGACATTTTTAAGTGTAAAAATATCTCTGATGTTAACACCTTCAACAAATTTGACATATAAAATTTTGAAGCTTGCTGTCAATACAACAAAATAGTATATATATCAAATCACATATACAACAAAATAGTATATATATCAAAATAGTATATATATCCACATATATGTAACTCCATCTATTGAAAAAATCCACATTATTAACCGGTACATCTAGTATGAATCCCATGCACCAGGCTTCTAGTTAGGAGGAAAATTGTAGAACTCTGTAACTAAACTAAAAACCAAGAATTACATACTTTAAATGATGAAATTGTATTATATAATAATTATATATAAATAAAGGTATTTTTTGAAAAATGCAGATGTAATACTCTCCAGGTCCTATGCTAAATGAGATAAGCCAGTCAGAGAAAGACAAGTACCATATGATTTCACTTATAGATTGGATCCAATGAACAAAATAACTAACAAAGTGGAGTCAAATACATGGATGCAAAGAACAGACAGTTGTCAGAGGGGATGAATTGGGGGCCTCATGAGAGGGTGGAGGGATTAAGAAAGAGAGACTTCATG
Source organism: Lasiurus cinereus (assembly GCA_011751065.1). Classification (NCBI taxonomy): domain Eukaryota; kingdom Metazoa; phylum Chordata; class Mammalia; order Chiroptera; family Vespertilionidae; genus Lasiurus; species Lasiurus cinereus. The sequence continues at coordinate 23,332,789 of JAAGEH010000018.1, read as the reverse complement.
GACATAGATAACAGTATGGTGATTGCCAGAGAACAGGGAAGATCTGGGAGGTAGAAGACAATAAAGGGGGGATTAATGGTGATGGAAGAAGACTTGACATGGGGTGGAAAACACACAGTACAATCAATATACAGATCATATAGAATTACGTACCTGAATAACAATATTATGTTATTAATATATTATAATTATCTGTGTATGTAGGTATCATAGAATTCTGAACACATTCTTTATTTCTTCTTTTGTCACATTTGCACTAATCTTAAATCTACTGAGTGCCTTATTGAGGCTATTCATTGATTTTGACATTGAGCAATGATTTGCACATTTGCCTCATTTGTATTTCTACCAATAAAAACAGGTATTTTTTAAAAAATAAAATAGAGCAAAATGTACTATAACTAAAATAATGCCAAGTCTAAACTGCATTACGAAGATGACAACCTGACAAAGGTGTCAAGGACATTATGAAAGCTCTTAAAGTATTTGTTAAGGGGAAACAAAATAGTAATATATAAAAATATATCTAAATATAGAGAATATACACACATGTTTATATGAAGTTTAGGGTTGACTATGTTTGCAATATACATTGTATAACAGTACAGCTAGGGCAGATAAAGAATGTCTTATCTCTGTACATATTGTTTGTTTACCTGTTACCCCCATCCTCACCCCACACAAAGTTATCTATATCTTATATTGAGCTCTTAATACATGTTTTACACTATTTATTTGTATATAGTTTTAAATTGTGTCCCATTAGTTAATTTAAAAAATTTAATTATTTAATTCCAAAATATTGGTCATGAATAAATGTGATCACTGTGAATTGTGCTAATTCATCCTTTTTTTTTTTTGGTTTATGTTCTAAAGATTAAAGTTTTAAAGCATAATGTAAAAATATATGCAAACATGCAAATTAGCTATTTCATTTTCAACTAACACTTCAGAAAAAAACAACAACAAAGGTTAGATATGTAACACTGTAAATAACACCACTATAGAGTGTTAAATCATTCAAGATGTATGGAAAGGTAGCTGCTTTTAATTAACTTGGCTTAATTTGGAGTTCTGTTGTCTATTTAACTTTTCAAAGAAATTAGCAATACTGTTGCCCCTTGAACAACATGGGTTTGTGTGGGTCCACTAATGTGTGGATTTTTTTCCCATAAATGCTATAAATGTATTTTGTTTTTTTACTAATTTTCTTAACAACATTTTCTAGCTTTCTTTATTAAAAGAATACTAGAGGCAAGGTGCACAAAATTTGTGCACTAGGGAGGATGTCCATCAGCCCAGCCTACAACCTCTCCAATCTGGGACCCCTTGGGGGATGTCTGACTTCAGGTTTAGGCCTGATCCCTCCAATTTTCATTTCTTTATATTCAATATTATTTTGTATTGGTTTCAGGTTTTATATTAGTTACAGAACAGTGGTTAGACAATCATATACTTTACAAAGTGTTCCTTGATATTTCCAGTACCCACCTGGCATCATACCACCATTACAACACTACTGACTCTATTCCCTATTTAAATCACAATAGGTTTATAGGTTTCTTCTAGTCTTTCTTTTGTGTTGTTCACCTTTCCTTTTTTTTTTCACTTCTTTTCTCATTTTCCTTAAATAGTATCTCAGTTGGCCATATCAAAGCTTAGTGAAGGCATTGGGACATGCCGGTTAGCACTGGGAGCTTCTCTGAATCACATCAGTCAGTCCGGTTCCCTGCAGTGCAGCACCCCTCCACTGAGGTGGCACTGCCCCTCAAACCTGAGAGAACCCAGAAATTGACCTAAACCACTATGCTCAATTAATATTTGATAAAAAATAATGCAAGGACACACAATGGAGTCAAGACATTCTCTTCAATAAATGGTGTTGGGAAAATTGGACAGATACATGCAAAAAATAAATGTAGACCATTAACTTATACCATACACAAACAATAAACTCTAAATGGATAAAGCACTTAAACATAAGATGGGAAACCATAAAAACATTAGAGGAAGCCACAGACAGCAAAATCTCAGACATATGCCGAAGGAACTTCTTCACTGATACTGCTTCTAGGGCAATGGAAGCTAAAGAGAAAATAAACAAATGGAACTACATCAAAATCAAAAGCTTCTGTATAGCAAAAGAAACCATCAACAAAACAACAAGAAAGCCCACTGCATGGGAGAATGTATTTGCCAATGATATTTCCGATAAAGGTTTAATCTCCAACATTTACAGGGAATTCATATAACTTAACAGAAGAAGATAAATAATCAAATTTTAAAAATGGGCAACAAACCTAAATAGATACTTTTTGAAAGAGGACACTGGAAGGCTAAGAGACATATGAAAACATGCTCAAAGTCACTAATCATCTGAGAGATGCAAATCAAAATGGCAAGGAGGTACCATCTCACACCTGACAGAATAGCAATCATCAACAAATCAACAAATGACAAATGCTGGCGAGGATGCGAAGAAAAAGGAACCCTGGTGCACTGCTGGTGGGAATGCAGATTGGGGCAGCCACTGTGGAAAACATTATGGAGTTTCCTCAAAAACTAAAAATGGAACTCCCATTTGACCCAGTAATACCACTTCTAGGAATATATCCCAAGAAACTAGAAACACCAATCAGAAAAGATATATGCACCCCTGTGTTCATAACAGCATAATTTATCATAGCTAAGATTTGGAAACAGCTTATGTGCCCATCAGCAGATGAGTGGATTAAAAACTGTGGTACATCTATACAATGTAATACTATGCTGTGGTAAAAAAGAAGGATGGATGGAACTGGGGAACATTATGCTAAGCAAAATAAGCCAGCCAGAGAAAGATAAATATCACATGATCTCACTCATTTGTGGAATATAATGAACAACATAAACTGATGAATAAAAACAGATCCAGAGATAGAGAAGCATTGATCAGACCATCAAACCTCAGAGGGAAGAAAGGAAGGGTGGGGGTAAAAGGGAGAGATCACCCAAAGGACTTGTATGAATGCGTATAAGCCTAACCAATGGACACAGACACCAGGGGGGTGAGGGCATGAGGTGGGGGAGGTGGGAAGATAAGGACACAGAGATGATACTTTAATCAATAAAGGAAAAAAAAAGAATATTTTTATAACACAGTGAAGGCCTGGAGTGGAAAGTAGGGGCAGGCTAGAAAGGATCAATGGGGAAAAAATGGGACATATGTAATACTTTGAACAATAAAGACCTTTCTTAAAAAAGAAAAGAAAGAGAAGCTAAGTCTTGTATTGATTTCTGCAGTAACGCATGCCATTGTGAGATACTGTGTTACTTGTGTGCAGAGACAACCTAGTCTCACACATGGGTGTAGTTAGAAAAAAAAAAAAGAAGAAGTGTGCTAATAGGGTTTTTAGATAATTGTGGATATTGTTCTTTGTTACTACACCAAAACTTGACAAGTTATGTAGAACATGAAACCACCCAAAAAGATTTTTCCGCTCTTCGCACTAAAATCCATTACTCTATCATGCACTCTGAAAGGACCATTTATCCATTCATGATTGCATAACACCATCCAGAGATCATTTGGAAAACACTGGTTCACTTATTTATACAAACCTTTTAAGTTTTGACACCTTTTATTATTCAATATCAATATCAACTTGAATCAATTTTGAGAAATTATCTGTCGAATGCTTTAATCTGAATAACCATTGTTTGTCAATTGTTCTTTCAAGTAAAAATAGTGGTTCAAGAGAAAGGAAAGTGGTTCAAAACTCCGATACTTGCACAAGTGCTTTTCTAGAGAGAAAACCTTGGTCTTTGTCACGCAGCAGAAGTACTATTTGTGTACGACTTGTTTTCCCAAACAGACCCTAATCTGTGAGACAGTAAAATTAAAAGTAGACATTTAATAAAAATGAATACTTAAAGAAAAAAGACTCTGAAAAAAAAACACAAAAACAGTGAATACTTTTTACTACTTCACTAAGGACTCTCTTAAGTGGGATTAGCTTTTGTTTTTCTTATGAATGGCAGCAAGGAAGAATACAATGGTTATCTGTGTAGTGGGTACCAGGGCTGTGGTGTCAGCATTTCACTCACCACCGTTTTTGTACCATCAGCCAACACAATGACAAAGGTAAATGATATTTTAGTATTCTTATCAAACTAGTCTTTAGCTCTTTGATTTCTTGAAAGGATCTAAAAGACCCTTAGGTCCTTGCAGACTACACTTAAAGCATAGTAGATATAGAGGAAAAGGTACTGTCAGTAATTTTGAAGAAAAAGAAACACCTCAAAATCACATTGGCTACTGAGAACTAAGATGAAGATTGCAGCCCAAAGAGGAAGACACATTGTTTAAGTGTAGAAAAATGAGATGCACCTCCTCTGTCTATTCCGGGAGAGCACCACAGTCATTCTCCCTAGTAAACCCTATGCCTTTGCTACCATTCCTAGAGCACTGTGCTAGTTGTAATTCCTAGGGAAGATTGCATCACCAATAAAACCATCCAGAGGCAGAGCAAGACATGGCAAATTCCTCGAATATTTAACTTTTTGTTTTTCTTTTCCATAAATAAGAGATTCTGAGATTCTTTAGTTGTCACACAGACATGTTACAAAGACTAAATAATGAAACATGTGTTCTCTAATGCTTATTGTGTTCCTGTCAAAAAGTATTATTTTAGTACCTATCATCCTATGACTCTGACTTATGGAAACACATTTAGACACCTTACAAATAATTATTAATTCAACCTTGATCTGACATCACCTTGCTACAAGGCAAATGTCTTCTAACATGCAAATCAGGCTGAGTTCAAATAGTAATGAGCTCAAAACATACAAGCAGGAGGGTAGTTAACGAGCTTGGTTAAGGTAGGAAATAAATCTAGATTTAGCAATAAAGGGACTCAGACTTTATTATTATTTAAACTCACATAAAGATGGTTTATTTCCTTCCAAAGGGTTGATTAGGTCCAAGCATTTGCCATTTGTGTTAGCATTTATCCTCCTTGGAAGAAGGAAAAACAGCCACCTATTATCCAACTATGTGCACTAAGTGTTTAGTCCGCTAAGCCCACATACAAACGGAAATGTGCTTCAAATGTTCCAGTTAACATTCATTTACCTCCTGGTTTATTAATTTGAAGGTGGTAGTATAAAAAATGAAGAAATGAATATGAAAATAAATAAATAAAATGGAGACAATGCTTTCATTTCCTTTTGAATTTTAATTTGACTTTTTGAATCAATAATATATTCACATAATTTAAAATTCAAAAGATGTGTAAGCATATTCAGACAAAATCTTCCAACCAATCCTGTCCTAAGCCATGTACTTCAACCAAGAAGCAAACACTATTGCAGTGGATTAGAGAAATGCATTTTTGACATTTCCCTGTTGGTGTTTTTAAAATGCCACATGTATGAAAAGAGAGATTTTGCCAATCTTCAAAAATACAGGTACCATATATTTTCCAAACTGATGAAGTATTATACTCCAGCGGATTGGGTGTTTAAAAATAGTGCTTGTTTATATTTGTTTGTAAAATAAAAATTTAATTAAGAAGCCTTTTAAGAACATATTTAGCAATTACAAGTTCATATTAAAAAAGAAATCGGAATATCAATTGTGTGAATAAGACTAAAAATATCTTGCTGTGACTTAAGATTTATTAAAATACAAATATTTCTATAAAATGTTTAGATTTCATTTTAGAAAATGGTAAAAGCAGTCAAATCATATGTAGTTTTGTAACATACTTCTTTATGATTACATTTTCCCATTTCACTGTCAGCTATTTGCAAATTTTACAAGAAAAAGCTTTTCAACTTTGTGGAAAGTAAAAATCTAATGCTACTGTGAAGGAATAAATGACTACTAGTAAACAAATACTTAATACTGTTTAACCTATTGAACTATGAAAGTAAATGCATTGAAAATTATTTAAAGCACTTTTTTAAATTTCACGCAAAATTACTTTCTACCAACCACAAAGCAAGAGAAAATAGATTGCTCAGACTCCTTAACTTTGAGCTACCTGTATGTGAGAGAAAATGCACACATATGTACATTTTGAATTATTTTTTTCAAATTGAATAAGCATTTAACAACCAATAAATAAAGTACTGCTTTATTTATGAATTTATGTATGTATGTATGTATGTATGTATGTATATATGTATGTATATATATATATGTACTTGCTTAGGGAAACAGAACATCTCTATTGTTCTTTTATAGATGCAGTAAGTAAATTGAAAGTGAAATCAGGAAAAATATCTTAAGCTGCAATGCTCTCCCAACAAGACTGCTAGTTCTGATAGCAGTGAATATAATTACAACTGTTTTAAAAGGACTTGGAATGAGATTTATTTAAGGACTTTTCCTTCAGCACAAATTTATTTTAGAATATCAAAGCAAAAAATAAAAATATGCTATATATTAGGCACCTAATATGATATCATCTTTTTCTGCATAATTGGGTCTTAGATTTAAATATTTTTTAAAGTGGGGACTATTTAAAAAAAAATTCTGATGAAACAGAAGAAAAAGGGAGATTGTTTATAGGAAACATTTAACTGTAGTTTGACTGGCATTTGCATTTTAAAACCTCACTTTAAGATATTTACACAAAATTATGTAAATTTTATTCTAAACTTTCATGCTTCTTGCCTTAATGAGAAATAAGTTTATATCATTTTCCTAGTTATGGATGCCTATATACATGACAGGTATTAATCCAGATCCTTCCATTTTGTCATCATCCACCACACATACCTTAGAGAAGAAGCAGAAGAAAGAAGTGGGAGGGGGATGGGAAAGGAGAAGGGGCAAAGGGAGAGGGCGAAGGAGGAGGAAGAGGGGAAGAGAAAGGTTGAGAGGGTTAGGAAGGGGAGGAAGAGGAAGAGGAAGAGAAGAAGGAGAAAAAGCCAATCTATGGTCTGTACATATTTGTGAAAAAAAACATAACAACCTAAATAAAAATTAGCCATATAATGAGAAAATACAGTTACTCAATGAATATTGCTTCTAAAATTATGTGACTTTTACATTGAGCTATTATGCAAGTTTTTTTCCCTCTTTTCATGGCAAAAGCTTTGAAAAATTATAAATAATGATAACAAAAATTTTTAAATATGTTTTATTGATTTTCTACAGAGAGGGTGGGAAAGAGATAGAGAGCTAGAAACATCGATGAGAGAGAAACATCAATCAGCTGCCTCCTGCACCCCTTCCCAACTGAGGATGTGCGTGCAACCAAAGTACATGCCCTTGACCATAATCAAATCTGGGACCCCTCAGTCCACAAGCCCATGCTCTATCCACTGAGCCAAAGCGGTTTTGGCTAATAACAAATTTTTTGCCTCCTGTGACCATAAATGATTATTTACATAGAAAAGCAAATATTCTGAAAATATACCCTGACTTTTCTACAACAATAGAGGGAAGAGTTTTAAAACTAATTTTATAAACTATTTGCTTTCAAAGTAGTTTTTTTTTTCTGTTAAATGAAACCACCATCTTGGTACATTAAGACATTGAATTGAAATGATAACCAGTACTATTTCTATGTAAATATTTACTTATGTAAATATATTATTTCATTTGTTTTCTTGTTAATCCATTTTACCTACTGGGTTAATGTTGTATCTGTAATCATGTCCTTTTTAATATATCAATTTTCCTGAATACTCCATTCCCATTTAAGTCATTCTAATTCAAGCTCATGATGAACATGATTTTAAAAGATGATTTTACATTTACAAAAACATTTTCAAATTTTAGTGTTTTTTTTTTGTTTGGTAAAATACACCAATTTTGAAAATAAAGCTAATTTAATAATTATTGACCTCAACAATTTCTTTTACAACTGGCATCCACAAACCTAACAGTTTCTAACTGCTCTAAATAACAAGGCATCGTTCTAAGAGTGATTCAGAGATCTAGTTTGAATTACAAACATTGAAGCATTTAAACAGCAAAGAAGATAATATCCCTGTGATTATAGCTGCTTGTTGTGCCTGCTGCCCCAGCCACAGAGTAGGAATCTTCCATTAAAGACCAGTTATCTCACTGTCTCCTAAACTGAGAGCAGACAATGGCCAGACTACATGCAAACCCGGGCATCATTGTGAATTTCAGGAAACACCTTAGTGACCCACATAAAAGTTTTAACATAAAAGGTAGCTGTGTATAATGTTTCACAGGGAGGCTAACCACACAAATCTTGACACCATCATTGAAATCATAAATGTACCCTCCTTAGGAATACAGTTGTGATGTTGTTCTGCAACAGAAACTGTTATTTTAAGACTAGTTATAACAGAGGCTGATTTTTGTTTTCGTTTGAAATCTTATTCTCCTTTGTGCACTTGAGAAATACATGCAATAACAACAAACCCGAGAAAACCTTTGCTATTTTGGCTGGATAACAACATCCCTATTACGAGCCCTGCCATCACAGCCAGCACCAAGATCGCCTAATATATACCAAGCATTGAGCTAGATAACTATGAAATATAATTTTATCATCCCCAAAAATTAAAGGATAAGATTGCCTCCAGTTTACAGATAGAGTAATTGATTTTTCAGCTGATGTATCTATCAGTCCCTACATAAGGACTATTAACAGTGGGGAAGAGCTAGAGGAACTTTTAAGGAATGAGGAAACATCACATCCCATGTTAAAAGGGAAAGGGGAGGGAAGGGTGTTTTCTGAACCCCATGAGCTCTGGAATCAGTGAGCAGGAACACCCACACCAGTAGGAGTTGTGACGGATAGGAAAAAAGCCCCTGCCGTGAGATTGGGCAGGAGGAGCCAATGTTCACCTTCTTTTCTTCTCCAGACTGCACCTTGTCCCTCCCATTGGCCAACCCCAACCACATGTGGGGAACAGGCCTGGTGCTGCAGCCCATGGAGCTTGGACTCCAGGAGCACAGAGAAAAATGGGAAGGAGGTAAACAGGATTATCGGCAGAGCTATTCCCATTACCTGGAAGGAAATGGCAGAGCTGGCATTTAGGCAAAATTTTCTTCTTCCTCCAAAAGCAACACTCTTAACCACCATATATTACACTTAAAGGCTCATTGTATTAGAGATTGAGATAGGATGATCTAATAAGAAATTAAAGGAAATAAGAGACAACTAGAGCAAAAAGTACCTTTCTGCTTTCTCCTTCTATGAAGTGGGGACATTTATTATATTCAAAACTCCTTTTATCGGCCAGAACCAGCTTGGCTCAGTGGATAGAGCATCTGCCTGAGGACTGAAAGGTCCCAGGTTTGATTCCGGTCAAGGGCATGTCTCTCTCTCTTCGAAGTTCTAACTTTCTATCCCTCTCCCTTCCTCTCAGTAAAAAAAATCAATAAAATACATTAAAAAAAACCCTCCTTTTATCGGCAAAAACTGCAATGCCCATAGCAATGACAGTGATTAGATTGATAGATGTCTCCTATCACATCCACTGAATGTTTCCTTATGCATATTAACTTTAGATTTCTTAAATGGAGAAATCATCTCAGCTGCATGGGCTTTACAAGAAAGACCTGTTAATTCACACTTGCTGAGTGGAACAGCTGATACCATATGGCCCCTGGAGGGAAGTGTGTGATTCATGGGAAATCTGTGTGAACTGCCCACAGTGCTGGACAGTTAAATGCTCAGTTTTTATATATAAGCTGGCCCCAATGTGCTTTTATATCTCTGAAGTTCTTTATAAATCTCTATCTACTTATGTCTTATATTTTACTAAATCTGAAACACAAACAATACCCCTTTATTCAAAATTCTTTATATACATATTAAATATAAACTTCCAATTTTATTCTTCTTGACAAAATATGTTCTTCATAAATTGAGCAAAATTTATTTATTCAATTGAGCAACGACTATGGGCCCAGTGGTGTTCTAAGCACACTAATAATCTAGTAGTTAATAAATTGATCATACATTGTTGTCCCCATTCTAAGAGGAAACAGATGAAAATAAGATGCATAAATAAAATATGTAGTACATTACATTATGATAAATGCTAAGAGACAAGACCAAATGGACTAAAAGAGAGAAGAGGGATTAAGAGTGTTAAGGGTAAGGTATTTTCATTACTCATTAGTATTAGAGAAAAAAACAGTAATTATGTACTAACTGTGAACAAAATATTACACCATGTATTTTTCAAGCATATCAAATGAATTATCACCTTTTCTAACTTGCACTTTTTTAATTTAAATTTTATTTTTAAATTGCAGTTTACACTCAATGTTATTTTGTATTAGTTTCAAGTGTACAGCATAGTGGTTAGACAATCATATACTTTACAAAGTGTTCCCCTGATATTTCTAGCATCCACCTGGCACCATACGTAGTTATTACAGTGTTATTGATTATATTCCCTCTGGCTGCCAGCTGAAAGCTTACAGCCAAATCTGCTCCACAGATGTGTGTTGCTTGGGCCACAAAGCACTTTGTTTTGTTTTTTATTCAGCCAACATTTTAAAAAAAATCTTGTACTTTGCATCCTCATGACTATTTTATATGACCAATTGCACTTCCTAATCCCTTCACCTTTTTCTGTCCTTTGACAGATATTTGGAACTGACGACATTATGAATATAAAGCCATATGCTCACTTTTCTTCTGAGAAACTCTCTTGTTTGTTTTTTAGATTAATCAATTTGGGAATATTCTTAATGCCACTATGATATGTTAAATGTGTATATTGTAGAAAGAATCTACAGAGTTAATTAGCAGAGTCGGGCTAATATTTTTTTTTCTAATTAGAATAATATTATAAATACCATCAGGCATTGAGTTTAAAGTATCTTTTTTTAAATTAAAGTTTAAAATTTAGTTTAGTATCAATGTTTTTATTGTATTTCTTATTTTATTTATTTTTGGCATAACTGATATATCCTCTGATATATCCTCAAATATATCAGAGGCAAATAAATATGCCATTAATGAAATAAATTAAAAAAACTTTATTCAGGATTTATATGAATAATTTTAGATAATTTAAAAATAAAAATGAAAGAATATTCCTCTTCTAAAACATATTGGCAAACTCACATTACATGTTTAAAACATAATTTACTGCTTTTTAATCAATTCTATTGAAATATTATAAAACCAATGTCTCTATTGGACCTTGATATAATGTCTAAGAGAAAAATTTATTTATAAAAAGATTAATGTTTGAATCTAACTTTTGATGCCACCTGAGTGACTCTGGGTAAACAAAAAATTTCCCAAGTCTATTTGGTCATTGTAAAATAAAAGTAAGTGTACCTTGCTTTTAATTAGATTAAATTAGATAGGGTATATAAATCTCTAAACACAAGTTTTGCCTTTATTAATAATCCAATGAGAGTGAGTTCTTTTTGTAATTCTTTGAATTGGTGAAGAATATAACAATTTACTAATACTTTTCACAGTGTTACCAGGAAAGAAAATGTAATTTTAAAATAAGCCTCCCACCTTGTCCCCCCACACATATAAACTCTGTATCAGTCATATTTAGATTTGTAGACAGAAAGCAGACCTTTGAGAAATACAATTCTCAAGGGATTTATGTAAAATTGTACAAAATCTAAATTTTAAATAAATGTAAATCTTCTAAGAAAACAAACTTTCGTTTTTTGCCAGTGCTCAAAAAGAATCACATCCAAATAAAAGTGCCAAGTACAGTAGTTATGTGCAATTAAGTTTCAAGAAAACTAGAATAAAATGATTCATCTGAGTGCAATATAATCTCTATGCCTCACATAGTACGCACGCCTAAATAAATTCAGTGACAGCCAGCCAAAGAGTGCATATATAGCAAAGGAAAATCAACATCTAAGAGAGAACTGGGATTGAAAACACTGAATAGCTCTTGGCTTAGGGACAGGTAGCAAGGGGAGTCAGCCTATAAATAGGGTATCAGGACCATGGCAACTGTGAGTATGTCCACAGGAGATTGAGTAGAGAACAGCTGGATTAGACAGTGAAGAAAGGAAGCTGGTGGCTCTGCAAGGTCATCAAGTAGGGTTTCCAAAACTGTCTGCAGAGTGGCTTTCTTTTTGAAATTTGAGTTCTAGGTGCTTTGGGTCCTTACCTAGAAATTTCTACTCCACTTCCCCTCACCTTCTGCTCACATACCTCTGGAGAAGAATCAGACAGCAAAGATGTAAGAGAGGTGTTCAGAAGTACTATTGTACAAAATTTTATTTGTTTGGACTGCAATTGAAATCTTGAGAAGGCCTCTGATGCCTATTTTAAGATAGATCTGCAGTTGCTTCTATAACAACAATAACTAATATATGACTTTTTAATTAAGAAGTTTCAAAACATTTGGTATCATATACAGCATATGTTTGTTAGTAATGGGGGAAAAAGAGTTCTATGATTATTTTGAGGCAATGAAATATTTAACTAGAGGTAATATTTATGCTCTAGAGTTAGGGAGAAAAGGGACTTGGGAAATCCAGAAGACAAGCTGAACACATATCCTATATAATAAAAGGCTAATATGCAAATCAACTGAACAGTAAATGACCAGTCACTATACTGCACACTGACCACCAGGGGCAGACACTCAACACAGGAGCTGGCCCCTGGTGGTCAGTGGGCTCCCACAGAGGGAGCACCATTCAGCCAGAAATCCTGGCGAGCTCAGCAGTGGTGGCAGGAGCTTCTTCTTCATCCACAGTAGCGCTAAGGATGTCTGACTGCTGGCTTAGACCCACTCCCATCAATTGGACATCCCCTGAGGGCTCCCAGACTGTGAGAAGGTGCAGGCTGGGTTGAGGGATCCCCCTGAGTGCACGAATATTGTGCACTGGGCCTTTAGTATATGTACAATCCAAGTTTTTATATTACCAAAGTGCCAAAATCTCTTGTCTGATGAACTTTCTGTAAATACATGGACAATAATTTCTCTCAGGCCATTCACAGATAAAAAAAAATTAATTTGCTATGGAAGAGAATCAAGGGAGGATTTAATGTGTGAAAAAAATTAGCATTCACTTTAGGCTAAAGGTAAAATATACTAAATGAATCAGAAAGAATATATTTTGAAAATTAAAATTTAGCTCTTAGTAATTATGGAAGCTTATTTACCTCACATCCTCTTTTTACTGTAGGTATTGAGAGGCGGATTTTTTAAAAAGTTTTATTGTTTAAAGTATTACTTAAGTCTCCTTTTTCCTCCATTGATCTCTGCCCAGCCACTCCCACCATCCAGCAAATGCCCTCACACCCCCTACTGTCTGTGTCCATAGCTTATGCTCATATGCATGCACACAAGTCCTTTGGTTAATCTCTTACCCTGCTCACTCCCCAGCCCGCCTTCCCTCTGAAGTTGGATGGTCTGTTTGATGCTTCTATGGCTCAGGCTCTATTTTTGTACATCAGTTTATATTGTTCATTATATTCCACAAATGGGTGAGATCATGTGATATTTATCTTTCTCCGACTGGCTTATTTTGCTTAGGATAATGCTTTCCAAGTTTATCCATGCTATTGCAAATGGTAAGAGTTCCTTCTTATTTTTACAGCAGTGTAGTATTCTATTGTGTATATGTACCACGGTTTTCTAATCCACTCATCTGCTGATGAGCACGTAGGCTGTTTCCACATCTTAGCTATTATATGTTGGGCTGTTATGAACACAGGAATGCTTATATCCTTTTTGATTTGTGTTTTTGCTTTCTTAGGATATTCTTAGAAGTGAGATTACTAGGTCACATGGGAGTTCCATTTTTAATTTTTGAGGAAACTACATACTGTTCTCCACAGTGGCTGCACCAGTCTGCATTATCACCAGAAGTGCTAGAAGGTTCCTTTTTCTCCACATCCTCTCCCGCACTTGTTGTTTGTTGATTTGTTGATGACAGCCATTCTGACAGATGCGAGATGGTACCTCATTGTCCTTTTGATTTGCATCTCTTGGATGATTAGTAACTTTGAGCATCTTTTCATGTGTCTCTTGGCCTTCTGTATATCCTCTTTTGGAAAGTGTCTATTTAGGTCCTTTGCCCATTTTTTGATTGAGTTGTTTATCTTCCTTTTGTTAACTTGTATGAGTTCCCTATAAATTTTGGAGGTTAAACTCTTAGTGGAGATTACATTGGCAACTATGTTCTCCATTGCAATGGGCTTTCTTGCTTTGTTGATCATTCCTTTTGCTGTGCAGAAGCTTTTTATTTTGAGGTAGTGAGAGAGAGGCTTTTTAATCAGTATGAGACTTCTGCTCCCTAGGATAGCACAGTTGAGGAACTATTTGGCCTGTAATATAACTGGCTTGTCAGTATATAGAAGCAATTTATACAATGTCACTAAACTGCTAGTTATTTGCCTGGCTTATCCACTATACAAAGAACTGTTACAGTATTTCCAGTATTTCCAGAGCCAACTCTCTACAGGCTCCACAACCTTGAGCTTTTCTCCTGGTGCTGAGTACCTCCTGCCTATGAAGATGTTTCATCAAAATAAAAAACAAACACACAACTAGAGAGAGGGTCAATGTAACAAGTGATTGATCAATCACCAAACATTACTGTTGGGTATTTTTTAGAAGAAACATAAACATACATTTTATCATCCTCATCATTCAAGACGCAATACAACACTATGAGATTACAGCCTAGGCTTTGGAGTCAAATCATTTGGGTTGGAATTTTGGTTCTGTCATTTATCAGCCCTGTGATCTAAAGCAAATTACTTAACTACTCTATGCCTCGGTTTCCTTATTTGTAAATTTGGTAAAATTATTGAACATATATCCAGGTCTTGATATGGGGATTAAGTTAATATTTTTAGAATAAGTTTGATACTTTAATTTGAAGGTTTCTATTTACGTGGTATCTAAAATTCTGGGAAAATAATTCTACATTATAAACGGAGACAGTACATATATAATGGCTACTTTTTTGTTTGTTTTTTGTTTGCTTTTTAGCAGGAGTCAATTCATATATATTTTAGTTAAAGTTGGTTTAGACTGGCTTATAAGAATTGATTGTTAAATTTTCAATTTTATAAGTCAATTGGTGTTACATTGGTAGCAGCCTGTTATTGGGTATGGTGGATTTTATATCACCAAAATCAGAACCTGGCCAATAAAAAACCACAGATCAGGCCCTTCCCCAGAGAACTGGTTGTGAAACATTACCAGCACATCACTGGCTATTTTGGTATTTATATTTCTTCCTTTCAACAAATATTTGCTGAGTGTCTGGCATCTTCTACATGCTTCAGATGGATGGATGGATGAACAAGACAGACATATGTAGTGACTACAAATAGCAAAAAATCATTTTTTGTTTAAAATAGAGGGCAATTGGGGGGATCAGGCTTGCAGGGGAAGGCAGTTAGGGGCAATCAGATTGGCAGGGTAGCAGTTAGGCATCAATCAGGCTGGCAAGAGAGTGGTTAGGGGGTGATGAGGATGGCAAGCAGAAGTGGTTAGTGGCAACCAGGCAGGCATGCAGGTGAGTGGTTTGGAGCCAGCATTCCTGGATTGTGAAAGGGATATCCGACTGCCTGTTTAGGCCTGATCCCACCAGGCCTAACTGGGCCACTGGGATCAGGCCTAAAAGGGCAGTTGGAATCCCTTCCAGATTAGAGAGGGTGCATGGTAGGCTGAGGGACAAACCCCACCCCCCCATGCACAAATTTTGTGCTTCGGGACTCTAGTTATTAATAATAGCTAAAGCTAAGGCATATTGCCAGTCACAGTTCAAATAACAATCCTACTGGGATAGTGTTTTTAAAATAATCCATGTTAATAAGAGAATATTGGTAATCCAAAGGTTGAATAACTTACTGAAGATAAAAGGTGACAGAACCTTGTCACATAATACAAGTATATAATTTCTAAATAGAATATGCAGTGTGCTGTAATGTTTTTTACTTAAGGTACACAGTTTTAAGGCTTCAAAGTCACTGTCTTTCAAAGTAAACTAGTTTCAAACTTGGGGACTATAGGTTGTGGCAGGAGAGAGGGAGGCAGAGAAGAAATGAGTCAAGAATCATTAGCAAGCATTTATGATTGGCAATGGCCTGGTATGAATTTACCTTTTTGTAAAATATATGTTTTTATTGATTTCAGAGAGAGAGAGAAATATCAATGATGAGAGTTATTGATTGTCTTCCTCCTGAATGCCCCCTGCTGGGAATAGAGCCCACAACTCCGGGAGTGTGCCCTTGACCAGAATCAAACCTGGGACCCTCAGTCCACAGGCTGACACTCTATCCACTGAGCCAAACTGGCTAGGGCTGAATTTGCCTTTTTAATTCTATATATCTTCTTATGTATTCTTTTGCTGCATCATTCACACAAGGCCATAAACTGTCATTATTTATTAAAGCAAACAAACAGATAAGCAAAACAAAACATCCCATTGTTACCTTTTAAGCCTTATTTCCTTCATTTCAACTGGGATATTTTTTCCTTAAACAATGCTTTCCAAATACTGGTCATTCTCTTCCAGGTCTTTATTGTGTGATATGCACGCCAGGTGGCCTCCCCTTCCTTAGATGGAAGCTCTGTGGGCTGTATCCCTTCCTCCCCTGTGCTCCTGTGGTGTCTGCTAAGTAAGAGAGGGCTCTTCTCACTGCCAGCTATTGCTGTGTTTCCAAAACCAGGGCCCTTGTTAACTTTAACAACTGGAAGTAGAAGAATATTACATATTGTATTTTTCTCTCTCAGAGCAAACTTTAGTAAAGCCAAAGATACATTTTCTAGCAATTAGAGCTGACCAGCAGTGAAAAGGCTGAACTCTTTTGCACCCAAATTATTTCAGAAAGAACGAGATTTCTATCTGCCAGTGACACTTTTTTTAAATGACTCCAGATGATCTCTGAAATCCCTTACAACTTCAAAATCATGTGACCACTTGACCTTTCATACATATAGTTGAGGAAAGCAACTTTAAACTAGTTTAAAATTTCTATTAAAATGTGTCTTTTTTTTTTACATAAAACTGGAGCAAGGGTTAAGAGTTAGGCAACTTGGGAAACATTCATAAAGGCTCAATTAAAAGTAAACAGAAAGCTGAAAGACTATAAAAAGGAAAAAATGCCAATTAGATGCTTTAAAACTATTTTGACAGCAAACATGTTATTTTTAAATTTACCATAATGTTTTCTACCACTGAGTAGTTGTAGTCCAAATAGCATTATAGGAATTCAGTAACAGAATACAAATAAATGTACTAGTAAGTGGAAATATTTCATTTTGATTAGCCCATTTTGGATGCTGTGTTTTTCTTCTTTAATTTTGATTTTTTTACAATTTAGAAACAAAAACATGTTTATTTGTGACATCTACTAAAATTGAATTAGTAACTCTTGATCATTGAAAATACTATTAGGAGAAAAGTAGAAATATATTTCTTAACATTCAAAATGGATTTAAAATACATATACAAATAAATACGTAGAAATACTAAAGAAGGTGTTTCATCGTTAAACTCCTGAATTTTTTAACTTTTGAAACAACCACATGAGGGTCACAGCACTGGCTTCTGCAATTTTCATATGGTGAGTTATTTTCCACAGTACATTTAAACCTCAAGTCAAGGGAGGTTGGGCAGATCTATTTACACCCCCTTAATTAGAAATTACTATGTGCAAAGTAAATAAGGAGTTGAATAAATATCAACCAATCAATGAATATGTGAAAGAATGAGAAATTACATAATTTGACTGACAACCCACATTCTCTATCCAGTGTTGGTGCTGCCATACTTTCTTGTATCTCTAAGGTTATTGTTGTTTGTTTTCAGGGATGAATAAAATTAACACTACATTTGTTTTAATCTTTACAATTTACTAATGAATATAATCTTATGAATTAATATTATAAACATGAGAAGCTATGTCTTTTGACATGCAAATAGGCTGAAAATAATTACTTTATAAAGAAAAACAACAACTGTTTCACATAAAACATTTCAATCTTTGGTAAAGGACAAAAATATTGATATTCACTTATATGCAAAACATTTTATATATACTTTTTTCATAGTGGCATTATTTAACTTAAACATGTTTACTGTATTAAAAAAATAAAAATGAATTTCACCTATTAGTTTGAAACAACCAAAAATTTAACAATTGGTTAATATAACTAGTTGGATATTATAGTCAATATATTAGAGCATGGTTCAACCTTTCTAATGCCGTGACCCTTTAATACAGTTCCTCATGTTGTGATGACCCCCAATCATAAAATTATTTTCGTTGCTACTTCATAACTGTAATTTTGCTACTGTTAATGAATTGTAATGTAAACATCTGTATTTCCCATTGGTTGCTACCCGCAGGTTGAGAACCACTAGCAAGGTCGCCTAAGACCATCAGAAAATACAGATATTTACATTACGATTCATAACAGTAGCAAAATTAAAATTATGAAGTAGCAATGAAAATAATTTTATGGAGTCACCACAACATGAGGAACTGTATTAAAGGGTTACGGCATTAGAAAGGTTGAGAACCTTTAACTGCATTAGAGGAACTAATTTCCCACCGTTCTTTTTTAAGAACCTTAGTGTTTAATAATCTAAATTGACATCTTTTGACATACGTTTAATAATTTTCACTTATAGTTATTGAGAAAGCCCTAAAAGATGCAGAATTTTGCTTTGTGTGTTTACAAGGTAGTCATGACATTTTGTCTTATAGAAAAGAAAGATTTATAATGTTTGCCTTGCAGAACAATAATGAAATAAAATATGAAGGCTTAAGTAGCAAGACACTATTGAACTGAATTATTAGTGTAGTAACTGTAAATGTGAACTGCTTGGCTTGCATTTTGCCAAGAACATGATTACAGACGTCATGAGGTTCTTTATAACTCACTAGTGTGGGAGACTACTAGGTAATCTTAGCTGCCTTTTATTTGAAAAGTTGTATTCTTATTAAGAGAAAGCGAAGTCCTGTAAGAACTCTGTAACCCATTCACCAGTGCAAATCTTCTTCTGCATCTCCTGGGTTCCCAAAATAATACAGGTTAGTAATGTACCTGTGGGCACTTATTAGGTGCCTCTTCTGTTTGTGTGCCTGTGTGCCTTAGCTAGTCTTCCTCTTAGAGAGTATTTCATTAATTCCTTATAATGGCATTACTTTTGCTGAATAGTCAGTCTATGGCTATGAGCAATCCATTTCTGCATCCCTTCTTGCTGAAAGGTTGTTTCCTTTTGTGCCCCCAAATCTTCATCCCTATCATCTTCTTCATATCACTGTCACAAGTGGATCTAAAATGCAAAAATACATACTTTATAAATCAACTTTTAATCCATTTCCTCTCCCAAATGAATTCTGATTCAGTTTGTTTTTATTTATTTTAGATAAACATGAAGGGGGATGAGAGGGAGAGAAAGAGGGAGAGAAAGAGAGAGAAAAAGAGAGGAGATGTTCTACCCATCTATCTATGCATTCATTGGTTGATTTCTATGTGTCCTCACCAGGAAACTTAGTGCATGAGAACAATGCTCTAAACATGTGGCCAGGGCCTGATTTAGTTTTGAACTCATAATAACTAATACTTTTAGAGTTTCAGTAAGAACTCAAGAGATGACTATATACTAAACAAAGCTTACATTCAAATTTATATCTGCTATAACACAGAATTATCACCTGGGTATATATTAAGCTCTTTGGAAAGGTAACACTTGTGGAGATTAATACTGTAACTCACTATAACTAATGATGAAAAAGCAGATGATGTTTTGGTTGTTGTCAAAGAAAAATATGTTAGTGAGAAAAAAAACATAAAAATATTACAGTTCAGTTCAAAGCATTTTTAACAATAAAATAATGTTTTCCACCAGGTTCATTCTTTTTCAACATTTGGTATAACTTACACTGAAAATATCTCTGTTGAAGCTGTTCCCTCTAGAGCTATTTTAGAGCATTGATCTCCTAATTTTCTTTTCAGTCTGAATGCTGATTAATGACAGGAAACCTGCCATTACAATGGATTAGAAAGAAATGCATTGTGGGAATCCAGTTCAGCTATTGAGGACATTTCACTGCTTTTAGAGCAGAGCTTGTCAAAGTGCAATCCATTCTAAAGCATCCAGGCTGGAAATATCTCTTCCTTGTTTATGGATCAGGCCATGTACTTTTACTGATTCATAATGGAGCTACAGCACTTTTATTCTGACAGTTTTAAACACAGAAAAGAAAAAGAAAAATGCTGTATGAGAATCTCCATCATAAACGGCTTCATGAAGACTTGCCGTCTACAGGTTCTCATTAAGAGTCATCACAAGTCTGTCTGGAAAAGCGTAACTTTCCCCTGGTCATAACAAAATGTGTTTCAAGGAAGAGGAAGCAAATTGTACTTAAAAATAAAACCTTGGTGAGCTATTTTTAAGTAAAACCAACTTTTTATAAAATCCACATCTTCATTCTCCAGAACACACAAAGATGTCTTGATTTGCTTAGAAAAAAAAAAAATCAGGATCACCTATACATTTTCACATACTTTCCACAAAATTCCATTAGCACAATGATTAGAATATACAAGATCTCTTGAGAGAATGAGTGTTTTTTCATTACAGTCCATAAGCCCAACTCTAGTGAGAGACAACACACATTAATAGCTTTATCAAAAAAGGAGAAATACCATTTAGAGATGCAAAACACCATTTTGAGGTTTTCCAGGTACCAGAATGGTAGTTTTTCTTACCACTGAATATTCATGACACCTCATAAAACTAATGATAAACATAAAAATTGATGTGAACGTTTGACTAATCTGCTCTTATTTGTTTGGAAGAGTTGTCGTAATTGCCTGGTTTGTAAATTAAACATCTGCTATGGGAATAAACAAAAACATAACTGAGCATATTCAAATAAATTGAATTCACTTTGGTTCTATAAATTTTATTATATGGGCTCATCAATTTTATTACACCTGAGCACAGCATTGCCACCAAAGTCAATGCATTTTTAGGTGTTCTATTAGTAAGAATAAATGCTTCCCCCTGCCTCCTAATAAAATGCAGATCGTATTAGTTCTTTTTTTACAGGAGTGTTTCAATAGAAGAACTCAGGGGATTGAAGCTACTTGCCATATTGAACATGAGTTGGAGTTGCACTATGAAGCTCCTTAAGGGTTCAGCAGATCATTAAAAAAAAGTCTCTGTATTACAGCAGCACATGTCAAACAAGATATTAATTTCACTTTAGTAAAATTAATCTGTCTGATGGTGGGCACAGCCATATTTTTCTCATTTCTAAGCCATAAAGATGAAACATATAGCAGAACAACTAACCAGATCAAGGGCCACAATGAAAGAGAAGTGGGTTTGCTAAAATGTGGGTGTCATACTTTTGATATAATCATATATAAGTAAATATATATTTTTATAATGCTAATTCCTTGATGCTATAGATCTATTACAATGATTCACATTAATAATTCAATTTCCTGTTGAGATTATCAAAGCAAATTAAGAATTTCAAACAATAGACAAAGAATAGATGGAAATAATACTTTCCTGCTGCAGGTAATAAATCCAAAATTAAGATGGCTGCCTGAGAGGGAAAGTGATATAAGGTAGCATAAGACAAAATATGTAATGACTCAGAAATCCCTGACTTGTGATACGTATAAGGCATATTCCACATTATTCTTACAAGTGTGAGATATGAATGACAACAAAAGGCATATTGGGTGATGATCCACTTAAACTTCTGCATGATGATGATAGTAGTTGCTGTCAGAGTAGATTCCATTTTTAAAACAAAAGTAAAATTTCTAGGTAGCCAGGGATCCCAGAACTCCACATTTATTCTCCTTGTTCTGACCTAGAGGTTTGATATCGATATTCCTGACAAGGTGGGCCTTTTGGCCCTTCATTCCCCTTGCCCCCAAGAAAGAAGCGATTCCATCATTGCTCAATCAGGATATCTGTAGGTTTATGGTGGCCTATGGGAACTTGAAAGGGAGAGATGTTCAGGACTGGGATTTGTCAGAAACTTCAATTTCTAAACATATTTCACTGAGGACTTCTCATTTCTAGGCTTCTCGTATAAATTGAGACTTTTAGACAAGTAGAAATGACAAGATTCTTCTAATCAAGGTGTCGGGCCAGTGACTTAGTACTGTACCACTCAGTCATTTGAAACTTAGGTATAAGGTGAGAGAGATCAGCACCCAGATTTACTCAGAAAAACAAAATCAAAGATAGTCTATGACTCATGCAAGGACAGTGTTTTATTAGATCAGGTTGAATGTATAGTTCAGTGTTACCTACTCAGACCACATTTTAAAATCCCTATCACACCCAGCTGGAGAGGACATGAAAGGAATACCAACTCCAACTTTCAAACTGCTCAAGAGGCTTTGATTTAAAAGCGACAATAACCTCAGAAAGGAAATTCATCTTGTTTTAGTCCACTAGATATGCTTTTAACAGTATCTGAAATAGTTACTGCTTAATTTTATGCTTCATGGTGGAAGTAGCAATTAGGAGCAAGTAGTTTCATTGTAATGGATGAAAAACTAAACTTTCAATCTCTTACAGTGTTTTTAGTAGGCTTCAGCCTCCCAAACACAGTTAAGTGTTATTCTTATAAATGTATTTTGAGAGATAGAAAATATAAAAGTGTTACCTCCCATTGCCAAAAAAAGTTGTTTGATGTCAATATCACAGGTAACAAGGCATATTGGAAGATGCACTGTCTTTTGTACATTAATTCAAATCCATTTATTTTTAAGAGCAGTCATTTAATAATGCATTTATAGGATATTTTTGAGAACTTTTAAAACTTGAATACATGTCAAAGTTTAGATTTGCATTTTGTATGGACTTGAATATAGCATAAGTTTGTATGTTTTTATAAGATTCTGTAATAATTGCACTATTTCATTCTTCGGAGAAAGTAGGATGCAGAGGAAAATGGATGAAATAGGAGAGTAGGAATAGGTTCTCCAAAGTAATAAATAAGGCATCAAAGCCTGAAGGAGTGGGAGGAGATAATGGATAAATGGGCAGAGATGAAGAATATTTCATGAGAAGGAACAGCAAGTGTGAAGTTCCTGCTGGGATAGAAGCATGGGGCCAGCATGGCTCTAACATAAAGTCAAGGAGGGATAGTAAGGGTTGATGCAATGACATTGGTAGAGTCAAATCACTGAGGGGACAAGGTGGGATGTGGAGGCATAGCATAAGTCTGAAAGTAAAGGACTGGGAACAGATTTGAGAAAATGAATTTTGAGGTCCCAGGTATGAAAAGATATACTGAGTTTTTAAGTATTTATATGAGAACAAATTGATGTGAATAGAGCAGCACCCAATGTAGCAGATAAAAAGGAGCTGTGCAAAACGAAAGACTTTTACAGCTGGGTTAGTTATTGCAAGGGGATGCTTGGGGTCTAACAGGTGGGTCACCGAGTAGTGCTGATCAGGTTATTCCCGATTGACTGCTTTGGAATTCCATTTCTAGGTTTACCAAACTAATTATATTAATTCATAGTTTATTTATGTGGGGCTTAGCATGATTGACTTCATTTAGGCATTTTGTCTTTTTTTAAAAAAACAGAAGCAATGAAGTTTGATATATTGTATAGATACATCAAATTATAGAAACTGAATAATGGTTTATCACTTGTGAAGGTCAAACATATAATTCTAAAATGCAATGTTAAGACATGTTATCAATAAGAATAAATTTTATTTCAAGGAAGAGAAACCTACGTAAATTTGCTCATGTAGGAGATGTGACGAAGGTGGATGTTATAAGATTATAAATATCTAAGAACACATAATAAAAGTAAAAAGCTATCAAATAAGCAGAATCCATGAAGTATATGAACCAAGTGGTCAACAGCAGTAGTTTCTAAAGATTATCCCTAATGAAATAGCTCAGGTTATGATATCTAATGGGTTAAGCCACCAAAAGAATGAAACAAATATAATTGCTTTTGTTCTAGTCTATGAGTTGATCCATCTTTGGTCAAATGTTCAGCTGTGATCCAACTGGTATGCCCAGAAGTATGAAGTCATATGATGTCATTTATTTGGGGCCTTAGGTGAAGAGATTCTCTTAGAATGCAATCTGAGGAAGTAAACAATTATCACCTTCCTTAATATACTAATATTTAGAACCTTATTGTGATATGTATATTATTTTATAACATGAACTGGTCAGTACTTAGCAACCAAACCTCATTATCACTCTCTGCTGTATCAATTGCTTTAGACTCTGTGGCCTCTTAAATATTAGATGTTTTTAATTTTTTTATTAGGATGACATTGTTTAATATAATTGTATAGGTTTCAAGTATACAATTTGATAATACATCATCTGTATATTGTATTGTGTGTTCACCACCCAAAGTCAAGTTTCTTTCTATCACTATTAACCCCCCCCACCACACACACACACACACTTTACCTTCCCCACTCCCTTTCCCTTTTATAATCGCCATATTGTTGTCTGCATCTATGAGTTTTGGTGTGTTTTTTTTCTTAATCCACTCACCTTTTTCACCCAGTCCCTTAAGCCCCCTGTCCTCTGACAGTTTTCAGTCTGTTCTCCATATCTATAAGTGTGTTTCTATTTTGTTTGTTAGTTTATTTTGTTCACTGGATCCCACATATAAGTGAAACCATGTGGTATTTGGTATTCTCTTACTGGTTTAAGCATAACATACTTATATAAGGTTGGTTAATCATTAGATTGTTTCTTGAGAGAAAAATTCATTTGCTTAATTATCTCAAGCTGCTATGCCAAAATACCATAGACTAGGTACTTAAACAAAGACATTTATTTGACATAGTTCTCAAGACTGGGAAGTCCAAGATCAAGGTGCTGGCATGTTGAGTTCTTGATAAGGGCCCTTCCCCTGGCTTGCAGATGCCTGCTATATCCTTGTGTGCTCTTGCTGTCTTTTCTTGGTATATGTGTGCAGAGGAAAAAAAGCTTTCAGTCTCTTCCTTTTCTTATACGGGCACTATTTTCATCATAAGGGCACCACCATCATGACCTAGGTAAACCTAATTACCTCACAAAGGTCCCACTCCCAAATAAAATCATACTGGAAGTTAAGGTTTCAACATATGAATTTGGGGTTGGGGGAGTAAGTATTCAGTCCACAGCACCATTCCTATGTTAATTTCGGTATATTTCACATATGGATATTCAATATTGGGATAAAGTTGTATAATTTTTATTGTCAATATGTTTTCTTAGAATGTGACTCTTTAAAGATAAAGAATATGGTTTCAATGGATCATTTTCTAGAGTGATAACTCTAAACTATCAAGCTGATTATCAAGCATCATGGAAGCACAAAAGAAAAATCAACAATATTACAATGGTGAGATCTCTATAAGTATAAGTAAAACATCATAATTTAATTATATCTCTTAGTTCTTTTTTTAGTTTGAAGACTGTGGTACATGTTTAGGTCATGCTTAAGGCTCTTTTTCAAGAATAAACTAACTTCTCTGTGAATGAAAATGTATTAAGGAAGTAGCAGCACACCAGCTATTGCTAGTTTGTCACCATACCAACATCGATTACTGCTCAGTCACATCATTAATTAAACAGAGCAGTCTCCAGGAAGTCAATGAAAACTCTATTCTTTTCAACAAGGAAGACAGGTTCAAGTTCTAAGTGAAGAATCATTCTAATCCTTTAAATTAAAAACAAAAATACTAAAAACTTTCTTTGTCTTTGGGAAATTGGTGGAAGCCACTTTCTTGTGTCTACATTGATTAGTAGCTGCTAACACGTTTTTCCCTTTTAATACCCTGGGGATGTATTAATAGTGGTACCTTTCTAAAGGGGAACAAGGAAGGAAAATGGTATGCAATTCCTCTCTAAGTGATTATAACAAAGAATGTTCAACATTTGCATACTAGCTGAAGCTTCCCCCACCCCCTTGAATCATTGCATTTCAAGTTGAAAAACATCCTGATCCCACATTAAAACATAACCCTAAAGAGAACAAAAGCAGTATTTTCACTGTTGTCATTTTGGCCAGGAAATTCAGGTACACTTCTAATTATCAGGCCAATGAAAGTAAAATTCTGTATGCTATGTACTTTGATAAAAAGATAGAAAGCATGCTAGTACCCAACAAGTATTAGATGCAAAATAGAGCAATCAATCAAAACAAGCCATGAAAAACTTGGTGTGCTGAAAAGTCTCTGCTTCTAAAATTGAACTTTAAAGTAGGTGTGCATGCATCACACAATGATCAATTCAATTTATAGCAAACACCATCATCTGAATACACAATTATAAGCATCAGTTTCCATCAGGCCTGAGCAAGTTTTCTGGTTTTGGTGCTTTCTAAAAGTACAGTGGAAATAGCTTTTTGTTTAAATTGAAGGGATTTGTAGAAAACACACCTTTTGCAATAGTATTAGCATTCTCTGTCAAGCCATAAAAAATGATTTAGGATTTTTGTTTCTTGGAAATATATAGAGTTGAGGGAAGAGTCCCCTCCACCCCCCTCTTAGCTAGCCTCATAATGGATGCCTTAATCGTTAGAAAACCCATTTAAAATCTTTTACTTGCAAGTTCCTGAAAATAGCCATGATTCTATACTGAAAACCTTCTTGGGAAGCCTTTACTTTATGTCAGGAAAATAATAAATAATGTCTTTATGCTATTTTGCATAGGTAAGCTAGAGGCTGAGATAGAATTAAGTTCAATTTTTTTTTTCTTGAGGTAGGAGTGAAGAAACTACACAGACATTATTGTCTTGTACAAATTGCAATTCTATTCATGCAGTCACTTGGACAGTATCTTAGCAAACTGAAGGCCATTTAGGTTTAAATGAAAGTAAACAAAATATAAACTGAAATGAAAAATTACCTATTTTTTATAGTGAGAATATTTTAAAGGATATACTTTATTATCAACAATTCTGTTGCCCAGGGTAAAATGACTTTGAAAAATCAAGCATTTCTGCCCTATCCACACCCTCCAGGTTCCATTATTGCTGCCCTTTTGTTGATGTCTGTTGTGTCTACCTTGGCCCATGTGAGCACAGCCTTTCTTAGCAGGGCCACTGCTGTCACCCGCTGTCCTCTCACTTGGAACTCTTGGGCATCCTTGGTCCTTCAATCCCAGGCCCACTCTATGGGGAGCCACTGCCATGAATTCTTCAATCACAGCTGAAGAATTAACATGTTCTAAAAATAATGTCTTTATGCTATTACCATTTCTTTTCTCCATGAAATCCCCATGTCAATGTCCTTTAACCTTCACAAATTATGAAATGTTTTATTTTACATGGTTTTGGCTGAGTTTGTAAAATGACTTTCTGCTTAAAAAACGATTTATTAATCAGCTAATTATCAGCCCTTTCTAGGCTACCCTTATTTTGATTAGATGTGGGTCACCCTTAAGCCCATGTGGGCAGTTTCCTTATCTAAATCCTCTGCTAGAGTTACTATGCTTAATTCCACCCCCTTTACCCTGGCTATAGAAATATAGGTTTTATGCAGATTATGAACATCCTGAAGGCAGGCTACTTAAGTTGGTATCATACCTCTTTCCCTTATTAACTGTATAGAAAATCCATCTTCTCATTTGGAAAATGTGACTTAGATGACTCAACCTTTAGAGTTGCTTTGAGGATTCAATGGGTTAATGCACTTGGAATAATTGGAGTAATGGCAGACCTATATTAAATATGTCATACCAATTAGCGCAAACACTCCATTGTAAAATGAGGCCAAACACCATACAAAGGTAGGAGAGAAGTCACAGGCTAGCTCTGAGAAAGCAAAAGTGATGTGTTACAGAGAAGGCTAATGTGAGCTGGTGATATAAAAAGGTGTAACTAAGGAAGTGGTCATAAGTGAGAGTATGAGAACACAGCTTATTAAAACCCATGAGTCTGTCAATGAACAAGGATTTCAGAACCACAGCAGGTTTAGGAATATTTTCTAAAATTCCCTATGAGAGTAGCTAAACTAATTGCATTTGAGAACTAGTCTCTTCAATAAAAGTGAGAATAAATAAGATAGGAGGCTCAGCAAGGCAAAGTTTTGTAGTGAGCTTTATTAAAAAATGTTTAACGCTACAAAGGGATTCTAGATAGTGAATGACAGTAAAACAATTTGCCACAGATACATTAAGATAGGCAAGATCAAAGGCAGACAAAAAGTTAATGTGTCTTTTCTCAATATATTCTGGGTCTGTAGATGTCCTTATTTGGTTAAATTTTGAAGAATTATATTACTCTAGTTTCACATGACAAAAGTATTAAAAGTAAGCAAATGTAAGTAAAATTACATGAGAAACATGACAACAGAATCTTGTCCAAAGCTGAGAGAAGAAACCAGTAATAGCTGCCATGTAAGCAGACAACCATGCTACCATGTGAGACTGTCAGGGATAGTTGAGTGCAAGTTGCCTGGAAGAGGGGACACTGTCTAGGGAAGAGGGAGAGAAAGCATACTCAGGAGAGATGGCAAGTGTTTCAAGGTGCACTGTGCAAAAAAAAAAAAAAAGAAAAGAAAAAAGAAAACATTAGGAACAATTATTTTCCTGGCTAGAAATTTAGAAAGGTATCAAGTTCCAATCAAGAGACCTGTTTGCAGGGGTGCCCACAACACAAACCTTTCTGACATCTGCTGTCACTTGGCAGGGCCCCTGCCATGGCTCAGCATCACTCCTAGCATTCCATAGCTTTTGGTCAGTTAAGTAAATGACTCAGGCTTGTACTAACTGATCCATGGTTTTGATTTTGCAATGGGGTAAATGAGAGGCTGCTATGCTGAAAGAAGTGTATATTTTAGTTTCTCACATAGTAGGAGGTGGCAAGATTTGTGTAATTGTACTCAAACCGCTGCATACATTTTACAAGGAGTGGGTAGTGGAATACTTAAGCATGCATAGTAGGATCTTTAGAGCAATGTAAAAAACAATGTAAAAAGATATAACCACAATGATAATAAAGACATTTAATATAGGATGTTCGCATGATGAGTCTGTTAATGCTGTCAAGACGATGTTGAAGCAACAAAAAATACATATCAATTAATGCACCAATTTTAATTCAAAAGCTTCTGTACATAAGATCTTTTAAATGTTTAGTGTTCCCCGGTGAGGAAAGAATATGAACAAAACTTAAAATGAGAATTTATCAGCTGTAAGTTTTTGTGCTGGCTGACTATTTTGAGGTATTTTTGTTGCCTTAATTCTTGAAAATATACAAAGTCTAGGATACAATTCAAAATTATTTGGCATACAAGAAACAGAAAACTGACTCATTTCCAACAAAAACAAATACATAATGGAAACTTTACGTAAGGAAATGCAATATTGTCCATTGTTATGTGTATACATATTATTGCATAAAAACCAGATTATGAATTTCTTTGATAAACAATATTGAAACATATGTCTAAAAGGATTAATAGTCAACAGGAAGTCATTATACCACAAACAATTTAAAAAGTAGTCATTAAAATTGGATGCCTACTACTAATCAGGTTTTATAATGTCTGTCACCGAAAGCATAGCAGTAGTTGTCTGGTTGGGTGAAGGTGGGATAACTGCAAAGTGATGATAGAAGTTTTGAGGATAATGAAAGTGTTTTACCTTTGGATTGTGGTGGTAGTTAGATAAGCATATACATTTACCAATATTCATTTATCTGGACACTTATTTTTGGTTTATTAAAAAATGTGAAACAAGTCCAGTAACTTATATTCATACAAAATCAAGTAATCTTAATAAATAGTTATTGGCCAAAATGAAACTTTATTTATATTTACATTAGAAGAAAAATACAAAAAAACAAACAAAAATAAAAACGGACTATTTTTCCAATTTAGTTAATTAACTTGGAAACACAGGAACTGTAACATAACAACTTTGATGAGGACACTTTTTTTCTTAAGAGGACAGCTTAACAATTGACACTCACAAAAGAGAGTAAAAGAACAAGCGGTAAAATTACAGCATATTTCCTGATAACGAACCACCACAAATTGGGTATAAAATGTAGACTTCAGAAAGATAATACAGGTAGTTGAGAAAATGAAACAGAGTAATGATCCAGAAAGATCATAAAGAGCTGCAGGTTCAGCTTTGCTTTCAGAAAATAGAGTGCCAAATAGATTGTAATGGTCTCATCACCACTTTCCTATGTTTTCCTCAGGTTTAATGTGATAGTGTGCTTTTAAATTCTGAGCTAATTGGATGCTTCAGTGTATTCACTTTTTCCTCTTTTATTCCCAATTAAATAGCTATTGTTAAATTCATTTAGGATCTTTACTTTTATAAATAGTTTATTTGGACTTTTAAAATAAATAAGAATAATCAAGTGAATTGACAGAATTGGGTCCTATAAATAGATTATGTTTATTATATTTATTTAATAAATATGCATGAACTCTACTATATATGTGACTTTACTAGATACTGGAGAACATGGAAAATAAATACAGATATACTGTCTACTTATGGATTTTTCAAATGGTAAAGTAGAGTTGGAAAAAAATACTATACCACAGTAGGACCAAATAGAATTAATTATCAAATAAATTATCTAGATGTTAAGAAGGTCAATGAAAGTTAAGAACATTCTCGTTTAGCTCTACCAAAACAAAATGAAGCTTGAGCTTGACCTTGGGAGATAGTATGGCAAACACAGAAGGATAGAATTACATTATAATTTCTGTTTTTAATTCCCCAAGGACACATAAAAAATGTTCTGTAACATATTTTTGTCATAACTACCAATTAAGGACTTAAAACAAGTTTGCGTTTTATGACAATGTTTATTTTTGTTTTTAAATTTAAAAAAGTTCATTTTCTAAAGAAAATGCCCTCAGAGCCAAAAACAAAACAAAACAACAACAACAACAACAACAACAAAAACCTTCAAACTATTATGTTTCCCCTGAAAATGCTCTCATGAAATATTAGATTCAATAAGCTACTGGGAACAGAAACAGATTTGTATGCATGAGTTCACACTTAATTGGCTCCTTTCCCATAGAAAATACAACCCAAATGTATCCTATGGCTATCAACATTATAAGTTAAATACAAAATTATTTCTTTGCTATTATTTAATTACCTTATATTATCTATGTAAAGAGAGACTTAAAATGAATCTGAAGGATTGTTAAAATATGATATAGTAGGCAATATGGGGCATTGGGCTTGAGTGGACTAATCCACTTTTAAAGAAGTAGCACTGTAGATACTATTAGAACATAGTAGTTTTGTAAGTTCTTACAGCCTTAATACTTAAATATCTCTTAGCATATTGGCAGCCTACCAGCAAAATAATTGTTAGAGAAATTTTAGTAATTATATATATATTTTCATTCAGAATTATTGGACTCATGATAATAAGCACTAGTCTATTTCATTGTCTTTAGATAACATCCCAGAACAATTACCAGATATAGGCATTTCTCTTATAATGCCTTAAAAAGTATTCATTTACAAAAATATTCTGTAAAATCATGCACTAAAAATAATAGAATTAATGAAAGAATAAAGATGAGAAGCAAATTACTTCATAAAAGATATAAAACTTTGTAACCAGTTCATATGCTCATACACACACATATAAATAAATACATACATATATTTATTTATACATATATCATATAGATATATAAGAGTGGGCAAAAGTAGGTTTACAGTTGTTTATAAGAAAAATAATTAAAAAATTAATAAATTATAATGTAAGAATAAACTGTTTCATACTTGCAACTGTAAACCTACTTTTGCCAAGCCTTGTAATTCCTAGTTCATACTTATAGCTAAGACACCATTTCATATTTGTTATTTAAAAACCCAGTAGAATTCTAAAATATATGCAATGTGGTTCATTCAAATCAAAAGTTTATTAAAGCTGGATTTTAAACTCTAAAGCAAAGAATGTCACAACTAATTAAGGAAGAGGGTTGGCTAGAGTAAGAACAAGGAATATATATATATATATATATATATATATATATATATATATATAGACCAATCCTCTGTGTTAGTGAGAAAAAAACAAACAAAAAAAACATATTATAAAAAAACAACAGGAGGAATCCAAGATGGCGGCATAGGTAAACACCTACACTGCTGCCTCGCACAACAATTTCAAAACTACAACTAAAAGACAGAACGGACATCATCCAGAACCACAGGAAAGCTGGCGGAGTGTAAGTTCTACAGCTAGAAGGAAAGATAGGGGCTCATGGAGACCCAGAGGAGCTACAAAAAGCCGAGGTACTGAGACGCGCGCTGAGAGAGCGGGTGAGGGGAACCTGGCTGGCTTTCTCTGGCGGGAGGGAAACGGAGACTCCCAATGGCATTGAACCCCTTATTTTACCACACTAAACCCCAGTTCCAGCAAAACTCATATGGGGGGAGTTTGGACTGTGAAAAGGGAGAGGTGCACGTAAATTTAGGGGAGTCGCAGAAGATCAGGTCTGGTCTCGCACACGGACGGTGCTGCGCGCAGGACAGATTGCTGATTGTGCCGCTGGCTTTCGCGAGTGGGCGGGAGACAGACCCTCCGAACTGTGCCACCTCTGAGTCCACTGGGCCCCTGTTTTGGGCGAGACCCTGGGGACCTAGACTCGTGTAGTCCTAGTGCTCAGGGGAGCTGGAAAGGCTGTTAGAGGCTCCAGCGATTACCCAGTCACGTGAGACTCAGGGGCCGTGGAGGGCGGGGCTGACTGGAAGGCAAGGCGGTCCCTTAAGCCCTGAGACTCCACCCCTCCCATGCTCAACAGAGGCTTCTTCGGTTTTGCATCTGGTATCATAAGGCTGAATCCAACACAGAAGTTTCCCCGGCATGGTGAAAATGCCGAAACAAGGGAAGGGATCACAAACAAAAGAAATGGAGGAAAAAAAACAACTGGATATAGAGTTCAAAACCACGCTTGTAAGGTTTTTCAAGAATATGCTAGAAAAATTCGATAAATTTAGTGAGACCCAAGAGGAGATGAAAAAGGACCAACTAGCGATACAAAAGAGCCAACTAGAGATGGAAAAGGTCCTACTAAAGGTGATAAAGGACCAACTAGAAATTAAACATACACTGACTGAAATAAAAAATATTATACAGTGTCCTAACAGCAGACTAGAGAAAGGCAAGAATCAAGTAAAAAATTTGAAATATAAAGAAGCAGACAACATTCAACTGGAAAAGCAAGAAGAGAAAAGAATCCAAAAATGTGAACATAATGTAAGGAGACTCTGGGACAGCTTTCAGCATACCAACATCAGAATTGTGGGGGTGCCAGAAGAAGAGAGAGAGCAAGATACTGAAAACCTGTTTAAAGAAATAATGACTGAAAACTTCCCACATATGGTAAAAGAAATAGACTTACAAGTCCAGGAAGCACACAGAACCCCAAAGAAAAGGAATCCAAAGAGGACTACACCAAGACACATCATAATTAAAATGCCAAGAGCAAAAGAGAAAGAGAGAATATTAAAAGCAGCAAGAGAAAAACAGTTTATTACCTACAAGGGAGCACCCATACGACTGTCAGCTGATTTCTCAACAGAAACGATGCAGGCCAGACGGGAGTGGCAAGAAATATTCAATGTGAGGAATAGCAAGAACCTACAACCAAGAATAATCTATCCAGCAAAGCTAACATTCAGAATTGAAGGGCAGATAAAGAGCTTCACAGATAAGAAAAAGCTAAAGGAGTTCATCAACTCCAAACCAGTATTATATGAAATGCTGAAAGGTACTCTTTTAGAAGAGGAAGAAGAAAAAGGTAAAAGCCAAAAAATTATGAACAAGAAATACATATCTATCAACAAGTGAATTTAAAAATTAAGTGAATTAAAAATTTCATCAACAGAATAAACTGGTGTATATAATAGAATCAGGAGCACAGAAAGGGAGTTGACTGATAATTCTCAGGGGTGAAGGGGTGAGGGGTGTACAGGGAAAGACTGGACAAAAATCATACACCTATGGATGAGATCAATGGGAGGGAGCTAAGGGCAGAGGGAGGGGTGGGAGCTGGGTGGAGGGGTGCTATGAAGGGGAAAAAAGAGAAACAAATGTAATAATCTGAATAATAAAGATTTAATTAAAACAACAACAACAACAACAACACAGCCCTACTAGTTTGTTTCAGTGGTAAAGTGTCAGTCTGTAGACCAAAAGGTCCTGAGTTCAATTCCAGTCAAGGGCAGTTACCTGGTTGCAGGTTCCTACCAGCTCAAGCCCTGGTCAGGGCACATGCAGAAGGCAACCAATCGATGTGTTTCTCTCACATCAATATTTCTCTCTGTCTTTACCTCTCTTTTCTACTCTCTCTAAAAAATCAATGAAACAATATCTTTGGGGGAGGATTAAAAAAACAAACAAACAAAAAAACACACACATATGCTTATAAGTAAAATATTTGACACAATTTTAGTGAGAACATATGAATCTTACTTTCACAGAAAACGTATTTGTTTAATTTCTTTCATACATAGATCATATTGTATGCTTATAAACTCAATGCCAACATGAAAGAAAAATATCCATCCAGACTTCAATATGGAATACTAGGCAAGATGGATGTTGGAGAGAGCTTTGAATAAGAAGCTGGTAGATCTGATTAATAAATAGCTCTTTTTTTTATTTTAATAAATGTTACTTGAATTGTAGTAATTTAGATTAAACTAATTGTGTATTGTCTGTTAGGTGTCCTGAGTACTTAAGCATCAGTCATCTATTGCTTACAGAGTAATATTATTAACTATTTGTTTTTATTTCTAAATATATTTTTATTGATTTTAGAGAGAAAGGGAGAGAGAGATAGAAAGATCAATGATGAGAGAGAATTATTGATTGGCTGTCTCCTGCATGCCCCCTATTGGGAATATTCTCTGACCTGGAATTGAACCATATTCCCTGACCTAGAATTGAACCATCAGCTCCTGGTTTATAGGTTAATGCTCAACCACTGAGCCATACTTATTTTTAAATGGAAGCTTCTGATGAACTTCTGAAAAATTTTATATAACTTTATTTCACATATTTTAAACTCCTTTGAATGCATTTTTTAATTTTTAAAATCCATTAATAAAAGTTTCCTAAAACAAAGGTAAACTCCAGATGATTTAACGCAAACTAAATTACACAGTTCAAAATAATATTTAGGTTTCTGGAATATAAATATTATATTCATGTCTTTTTTGTTCCAATTATGTACACTGACCTCTCAGTTGTGATGCACAGTGTAATTATAGTACACTAGAGGCCCAGTGCATGAATTCATGCATGGGTGGGGTCCTTCTGGGTGGCCTGCAGGGATCAGGCCAAAACCTGCAGTCCAATGCCACCTGCAGCTTCTACCTGCCACTCCTGTTCATCCTGGCCCCACTGTGCCTGCCATGGGCTCACGTCCAAACAATCCCAATCAGATGAGGCTCACATTCCTTCAGCAGTGCTCACCAGCCATGAGCCCTGTGTCTGGTGGCCTCTCAAAGGGACTGGATGGTGGGACTGGGTTGAAACTGGCTCTCTTTCATCCTCTGATGGATCCTGGATTGCAAGAGGGCACAGGCCAGGCTGAGGGACCCCACCAGTGCATGATCGGGCCAGGGAAGGACCCTGGGAGGGCTCCAGGGTGTGTCCAGCCCATTTCACTCAGTCCCAATTGGCCGGACCCCACCAGCAAGCTAACCTATTTGTCCCCTGGTAGTCAGTGCACATCATAACGAGCAGTTGAGCAGCCTTAGCATATCATTAGCATATTACACTTTGATTGGTTGTTCTGCTGTTCAGTCTATTTGCATATGACCTGTTTATTATATCCGATAAGGTTATTTGTGTATATATTGTTCCAGAGAAGAGTTAGGTTGCTTTATAAATACTTCTAATACAATATGTTAAAATAATTTAAACCACATGAATAGAGTGGATATAAAAAAAGAAAAAAGGCAAATTATGGTAAAGTCAAAAGAGAGACTGTTAATGTAGGCAGTTAGTTAGTTATTAACAAAGGAAGGGAGCAAATGGAATTAGAGTTAAGGTTGATTAACTAAGAAGGGGTAGCTTCATAGACAGTCCAGGGGAAAGCTGTATCCCCCCACAAAGGGACTTATCCCCAAGCAAGCAGGCAGGAAAGACTGACTTACAATATCCCCTGGGAACAACTGGCCTCTTCCCATTGATATCCAGGGGGAAGGAGGACTAGTAAAAGGGATATTCCTCTGCTGAGGCAAGTGCAGTAGAATCCTGTTGACAAAGCATGTGCAGTAGGAGCCAAAACAGCAACTATAAAGGAAGGAATCTAGCCTGGGCAAAATCTGGGAAAAGACCAGATAGAATGGGGTCACTGGAACCTCAGATGATCCAGGAAAAGGGTTAAATAGGAGCAAGCACATGTATATGAAGACTAAGGGAGATTGGTTAGTTTGAACAAAAGATTAGACTGCCCCAAAGCCAAGGAGATATAATCAAAGCTTAACAAAAGCCTGAGGCACTGGTGGCATTTGTCTCCCCAGCTGCACTCAGGCCAGCCAAAGGGTAGCACCCAAAGCAGGCCAGATGGAACAGACACCGTGCCAGACTACCTGAGCCTTGGATGCCAGGATAATGGCACAGCAGCTCTGAGTCCTAGCCCTGCTCCTAGGCTTGATGCTGTCCCAGAGGCTATACTTCTTCATCCAGGACACAGACCAGAGCTACCAGGTTGTGAAGGACATCCGCAGCACTTGGGAGCAGTCCTTTGTTTTTGTTCCATTAAGTCTTGACATCATATCTTATCCTCCTATGTGTGTATCCTTGAATTTCATTTCCAGTGATACCATGGAAGAATTAAATTTTCCTGGCAACAAGATTAGTATAATATCTACTCATTCAAGTTCTTAAATGTGGGAGAAAAATATACTCCTTGGCCAACCAGTCACCAAAGTAGATGAAAAGGTCAAATCACAAACCACATAATAAAAAATAAGTAGTTGAAATCCAAGATGGTGGCATAGGTGAACACCTACACTGCTGCCTCGCACAACGATTTCAAAATTACAACTAGAAGACAAAACGGACATTATCCAGAACCACAGGAAAGCTGGCTGAGTGGAAATTATGCAACTAGAAGGAAAGAAATGGACACGTGGAGACCCAGAGGAGCTGCAAAAGGCTGAGGTGTGGAGATGCGCGCATGAAGAGAATGGGTACCAGAGTGCCTGACTGGCTTTCTCTGGTGG
Source organism: Lasiurus cinereus (assembly GCA_011751065.1). Taxonomy (NCBI): domain Eukaryota; kingdom Metazoa; phylum Chordata; class Mammalia; order Chiroptera; family Vespertilionidae; genus Lasiurus; species Lasiurus cinereus. The sequence goes on along the minus strand of JAAGEH010000018.1, from coordinate 23,295,641 downwards.
GAGGGGGACGGAGACTCCCAGCTGCATTGAACCCCTTATCCTACAGCATTGAACCCCTTATCCTACAGCCCTAAACCCCACGTCCAGCCGGGACTCATACAGGGGGAGTTTAGACTCTGAAGAGGGAGAAGTGCACGGAGATCTGCAGGAGATGCGAAAGGGCAGAAGTCTGGTGGCACGCACAGTACTGCACGCAGAGGACCGACTGCTGGTTGTACCCCTGGCTTACACGAGTGGCTGGGGGACAGAGCCTCCCAACTGTGCCACTTCTAGCTCCACTGAACCCCAGTTTTGGGCAAAACCCTGGGGATCCAGACTCATATAGTCACGGAGCGCAGGGGACCCGGAAAGGCAGAGGTCTAGAGGCACTGCATGAGCACGAGCGCACAGGGGGCACTCCAGCGATTACCCAGTCACATGAGACCCAGGGACTGTGGAGGGCGGGGCTGACTGGAAGGCAAGGTGGCCCATTAAGTTCTGAGACTCCACCCATCCCAAGCTCAACAGAGAGGCTTTTGCAGTTATGCAAGTCTTGTATCATAAGGCTGAATCGAAGACAGAAGTTCTTCTGGCATCATGAAAATGCCGAGACAAAGGAAGAGATCACAAACAAAAGAAATGGGGGAAAACAAATGACTGGATATAGAGTTCAAAACCACATTTATAAGGCTTTTCAAGAATATCCTAGAAAAGATGGATAAAATTAGCGAGTCCCCAGAGGAGATGAAAAAGAACCAACTAGAGATGGAAAAGGACCAACTAGAAATTAAACATATACTGACTGAAATAAAAAAAAATATTATTCAGAGACCTTACACAGACTAGAGGAAGGCAAGAATCAAGTAAAAAAATTTGAAATATAAAGAATCAGAAAACACTCAACTGGATAAGCAAGAAGAGAAAAGAATCCAAAAATGAGAAGATAATGTAAGGAGCCTCTGGGACAGCCTCAAGCGTACCAACATCAGAATGGTGGGGGTGCCAGAAGAAGAGAGAGAGCAAGATACTGAAAACCTATTTGAAGAAATAATAACTGAAAACTTTCCACATCTGGTGAAAGAAATAGACTTACAAGTCCAGGAAGCACATAGAACCCCATCCCATATAAAAGGAATCCAAAGAAGACTACACCAAGGCACATCATAATTAAAATACTAAGACCAGAAGACAAAGAGAAAATATTAAAAGCAGCAAGAGAAAAACAGTTAGTTACCTATAAGGGAGTGCCCATCCGACTGTCAGCTGATTTCTCAACAGAAACGATGCAGGGCAGACGGGAGTGGCAAGAAATATTCAACGTGATGAACAGTAAGAACTTACAACCAAGAATACTCTATCCAGCAAAGCTATCATTCAGTATTGAAGGGCAGATAAAGAGCTTTGCAGATAAGAAAAAGCTAAAGGAGTTCATCAACTCCAAACCAGTATTATATGAAATGTTGATAGGTACTCTTTAAGAAGAGGAAGAAGAAAAAGGTAAAAGATAAAAATTATGAACAACAAATACATATCTATCAACAAGTGAATCTAACAATTAAGTGAATTAAAAATTTGATCAACAGAATAAACTAGTGAATATAATAGATTCAGGAGCACAGAAAGGGAGTGGCCTGATAATTCTCAGGGGGAAAGTGGTGAGGGGAGTGCAGGGAGAGACTGGACAAAAATCATACACCTATGGATGAGGTCAATGGGGGGGAGGTAAGGTTAGAGGGAGGGGTGGGCGCCTGGTGGCGGGGAACTATGGGGGGGGCGGTAAAAAGAGAAACAAATGTAATAACCTGAATAATAAAGATTTAATTAAATAAAAATAATGGGGAAAAAAATTAGTTGCACAGAGGTAGCCTAACCATTCCACACACTGAAGGTAGTGAAAATGTGCTATGGATTTTCCCAAAGAGAGTAGCACTCCATGGTACTATAAACACATTCCTCATCACCATCCACATGGTGAATAGAGCAATGAAATTTTAAAGGTACTTTTGGATAACGTCCTTCCAAGTTGGCTGAAAGCATAATAAGCGCAATCCTCTTATCAATCAAAATGACATAGCCCAACTTCTGGATCAGGTTAAAATAAAGAAAGTACACACTCTGTCTCTCACGAATTAAAACTACAACCCTAAACAGATATGGGTGATTGATATAAGCAGATAAATCTCCAAGAGAAACATTTTCTTTTAGGTCAGAGAACTTGGAAGGACCACCTCTGTATATCAGTGTGGAAATCTTTTTGCTTGCTTTCTCTTTGAACTAGAGTACTCTGGGCATGGCCACAAAGCAAGTAAGTCCTTCTTAGGAAGCTGCACTCCTCTTTCAGGGGGGGGGCAGCAACAATGATGATGGCCATCACAGTAGAAATGGCAGCAACCTAGGCACGTAAGGTACAAATAAAAAATATCCCCCTTTCTTGGCAAGAGAATCTGAGAAAACAGGTCCTGTAGACAAAGCAAATACTAGAGAGAATCTCAATTATTTGTTCTCTCTCTTTTCTCTCATCAGTTTTCCTCAAAACAGACCTAATTGCAGAAAGCTTGCAACAATTCTCGAGGCACAAATTTCAGCTTTGTAGCCAGAGTGCCAAAATGAGTATGTGAGAGAACTACAGAGAAAAGAGAGCTGGGTAGAGATCCTTTAAAATCCATATAAAGTCCTGGACTCACTCCTTTTCTGAATAACTGCAGAAATACTCCAAACAACTGAACAAAGGCTTTCAGAATAAAAATATAAGATAGATGGCCAACCAGTTGCCAAGTTGATTCCTGGGAAATGGACACAGGAAATGGACCTGAATAGTATTGGTGTTACCGGGCACGGTCTGGGCCCAGAGCCAGTCTGCCTAGAGCTTGCTGGTAGTGTGTGGATTCTTGACTTTGTGTAAGAAAGATTTTATAGAATGAGTCCAGGTGTTTTTGTGAGTATGTTTATTAAAGCTGGGACAGTAAAAAAGGAAAGGATTAAGGTAGAAGAAGCAACAAGAAAGAACATGTCAGAGAGAGGGGGGCCTTGAAGACAGGTTCAGGGGGTAAGCCCAGGAATACCTGCTGCTGCCCACTGTTCCTCTGGTTGCAAGTCTCCTAGAGTCCCTTAGAGTTCAAGAGAAAAGCAGCACAGATACAAGCCATGGATGTGCTCTAGCAAGAGTGCACCATAGATCCTTTCTCTTGAGTCTTTGTATCCTTTTTGGCAAACTGGGATCACTGGGGAAATTTCTAGGGAGCAGAAATATTCATTAGCTTTCAAGTGTGTCCTTCAATATGTTGATTCATCAAAACATGTATACAGAGGGCCCAGGGTTCTTTTCTGGTTAGTTTTATTTTTAAAAAACATTATTGAAGGAGGACTATGACTGAGGCCATTTTGTCCCTGGATGGCCTGGAATGTGATAATTACTTTGTTATATTTTCCACAACAGCATCAGTAAGTATTTTAAAAATGAGTACATAAACATAAATGTATTCACTCTAATAAATATTCCTGGTATAATTTTAGAAAAGAATTTGAAATAACTGCATTTTCTTCCTTCCTCTATCCACCCACTCCCACCAGACTGCCCATACATGAAAGGATGTAGAAACCACTGATTGGGGATCTTTGAACTAGAAAATTGCTGAAATGTTTATTCTTAGAGAAAAGGTCTGAAACTTTTAAAATAGCTAATCTTCGTGATTTCAACACAATGCTCTAATTTAAAAGAGGAGAAACTGCTGAAACCAGTTTGGCTCAGTGAAGAGAGCATTGGCCTGTGGACTTCAAGGTCCCAGATTCGATTCCAGTCAAGGGCATGTATCCCCTGTAGGGGGCATGCAGGAGGCAGCTGATTGATGTCTCTCTCTCATCAATGTTTCTAACTCTCTATCCCTCTCCCTTCCTCTCGGTAAAAAATCAATAATATATATATATTAAAAGAGCAGAAACAATCCAGAGATGGAAGATGCTGAGGACGCCTTGCCATGCTAGCAGTCAGCAGCTATGCATCACTACAGGATGCCTAGGACCAAACCAGAGAGGGTCAGAACTGCATTGCCACCATTTGTCCACCATCCACATTGAAACTGGGACTCAGAACTATTGGACATTGAAATTGGGACTCAAACATTTTTTGTTCTTATAGGTTTATTTCTAGTCTGCAGAGGCAAGATGTTTTTAAAGAAAAGAATCAGGGGGGAAAAACAGACACAGATGCAAAGAAGCAATGAACAGACTGTCACACTACAGTGGTAAGGCAGTGGAGGTTAAGGGGTAAGGGCTGTAAGAGATCAACTGAAGGACTTGTATGCATTTATATAAGCATAATCAACGGATACAAGACATAGGGAGGCGGGGCAGGTGAGGGCAGGTACTGGGGGTTGGGAAGGCTGGGGGGGTTAATAGTGGGGGGAGTAAGGAAACAAATGTACTACTATTTGTAATACTTTAAACAATAAAAAGAAAAAGAAAAAGCAGAGAAATATCAACCTGAAAAAATAAAAATAAAATAAAATAAACTTAGTCCCATGCTTGCTCAAGAAATGAAGAGACATTTTCCTGTTTTTGAAAACTATAAACATATTTTTATTTACCTATCATTCATTCAATAAAAATCTGGTGAATAAATAAATAAATAAATAAATAAATAAATAAATAAATAAAAGGCTGTGAAACATACACATTTGTGGTTGTAAAATAAGTGCGGTGCCAATATTTTTTAATTAAAAGCCAACCTAGGAATAAGATTAATATCTACCTTAAAAACCAGAGGAGCTTGACCAGGATGTAGTGATGATCATTTCTCATTCATGTGTTTATTGATTCAGCCATTCTTTAAAGTTTATTCAACAAATATTTATTATTTAGTGGCTATTGGTGCTTAGTAATGAGGATGCATTCTGGAGTAAAATAGATGCTTCTTATTATAAGGGTGCTTACAATCTAGTGTAAGAGAGTATCATAAGTTAGTTTCCTAAATATATCAGTCCAAGCTCTTAAAAATACTCTACAATAAAAATCATTGAAGAGAATAAACTTGAGATACCTTTTTAGCGTGGAATATCAGGAGAAACTTTACTATTTAAGTGACACTTGAGTTTACCTGTAAATATCAATATAAAATAGTGAAAAACAGTATTAAAAAATCCAAGAAAAATGACTAAAAAAAAAACATATGCAAAGACCACACAAACAAATAAAACGTTGTGTCTCAGTACCAAAAACAAAGCCAGAGGGGGAAAAGTGAAGCCCAGAGAGAAATTGAAGAGTGGTATGCAAAGAGTCTGCAGAGGTAGCACTGGTCTGGACTATACCAATCCCATAGGTCAGGTAAAAGGTTCATTTATTATCATAAAAGCATTGGGAGCAATTTAAGACTTTTAATCAAATTAGTGATATGATCAAAATGTTATTTTTGAAACAAATGGATTCAAATTGGGGAAAACTAAATTAGGAAAAAGTTAGGAGGCCAGGCAAGAGATAGCAAGATATCTTAGCCTAAAAATGGAGAGTATTAGATATGAAGAGAATATGACAAATATGAAATATGTTTAGAAAGTAGAACCACAGGGGTGATGGAGAGGGAAGGGTGAAGAGTGGCTCACAGAATTCCGGTTGAACAGTATGGTAGATCCATTTATTCTCTATTTACTCACACAAGAAGAGAAGCATATATGATGGGCTAGATCATGATTTCAGTTTTAGACATAAAAAAATGAGAGTACTTTTGAAACATTGTTTTGTAAGGCACTTATTTGGGAGTCTGGAGGTGTAGGAAGAGATGAGATTTCTTGTAAAAAGGTCCATTTAGAAGTATTGAAGATATAGAGGTGTGTGTTTTTTAATAGTATAACTAATAGTATGAAACTCCTTTAAAATTTTAAGTAAAAAAAGGCCAAATATATCAAGGTTTTTGTAATAGGTGATCACTGTTGAAGTTTGTGATAGCTATAGCTGGATTGTGTTTATTTCTCTGAAGTAGGCAATGCAGATCAATGGGAGCATAGAAATCTGTCCAGGCAACATAAACAGCCTGGTATATTGGTGATTATAATTAATTTGTATTGTTACTTGTCTACTCAATTGTTTTCAGTAGAGATTAACTTCTGATAATTGTTGAGCTTGTATATCTTTTACAGTAAAGTTTGAGTATGGGACAAACTATGTCTTGGTCCATTTCTATGCACTGATAAGAATATATGAAGGTCCAGTAACCTTTTCTAAAGAACAGAGGTCAGACCAGCAAGTAGATAGGTTCTATTTGCTCATAGAATGCTGATCTTTTTAAATTATTTTTAATTCCTGGGGGATGAGGATTGTACCCATGGCCATGATTCCCTGACCTGATACACAATTTTATGGAGGTTGGGGAGGTAACAAATAGACTTAAAAGTAAAATTAGCTCCTTCATCACCTAAAAGAATGCCAAGGAAAAGTTGGCAGTATTTTTAGCACTAAAATGGTAACATCTGGGCGTATATGAGAAGTAGCAACATGAAGGCAGCATTCAAATCTTTATGTCCTGAAATTAGATATCAGGATGTAGTCAGAAGATGCCAAGCCTGGGGTTTTTCATTGCCAATATAGAATATCAAGAAGCTATAGTTTTAAAGTACCCAATTGGGTTTTCCAATTGCCACTTTCCTATGCATCATAGGACTTTATAGTTTCTGAATGCAGCTCAGAAAACCACTTTCAATTTCTTAGTATAAAAAGGTGGCATGAATTTGTCATAAATATCATATATTGTGGTAAAATAAATATTGTCAATACTGCTTTATTTAGATGTCTTAGATGTCTTATGTTGCTTTTAATTGAATGTAAACTATTATTTATTCCTAAATTTGTTTGATTTTGAAACAATTTGTTCTTTATTTTGAAGAATCTTTAGCTTATGTAAAACTTATAAGAAGACATAAGACTATGCTATGATTACATCTTTGATTTTAGTCTTTGCAATTGAAAATAGCTTTGAGTTATTAACTTGTTAGGTAAAAGGTAAATTATATATTTGTATTCTGCTGTACTTCTGTTAGATGTGCAGGAAAGAGAATGGGATGGCTTAGAGCAAACTGCATGAATAGCTTCTATTTCTATAAAATAATAATTACTTTGGGAGGAAAGAACCTTGGTTGTTTTTTTTTTAATTGTATTTGTATTTAGTCAGTTTTACATTTCAACATTTATATTTATATTAGACAGGTTTGTTGTGCTATAAACCCTCTTTCCCTATTTCAGTGGCTTATAATACCCAGCCTGAAGGAGCAGTCCTTGTGTAGGATATGTGTATTTCCATAGTAGGGGAAAGCAGAGGCTAAGCCAAACCATGCAATGGTATTCAAAGCGTCTGCTCAGACATGGCTTATGTCCTATTGTCTCATCCATACTGTGCAGGGTAAGTCACACAGCACAGTAGGGGTTCAATGAGGTAAAGAAGGATTTTTTTCCAAAGGAGGATGGTAAGTCTGATGGCAATGGGCACGAATGTATAATGTCACTGAGAAGGGGGAGCAAATAACTATAAATACTAATATATTCAAGCTCAGAATTGATATTAAATGTTGTCATAATATATGGTACATTCCATTGTAGGATGTCTTCCAGTGAAAATGTATTTATAAACAATCTCATTCATTCAGTCAGGCACTATCACCTTCAGAAATTTGTATATTTACAAACAGGAGTTAATATCTCAAACCCTGAATCAGAAATATCAAGGAGAATTCTGGCACAAACAATTATTAAATAACATATACTCAAACACAACAGAGAGAGACAACTCAGAAAATGAAAATATTATTTTTAGGAAAAATTAGCAGACAAATTCAAAAGGCAGAATGTGAATATTTACCAACTTTAAGTTAACTTAAAACAACAATCAAATCTTGAAATAATGACATACTATGATGGAATTTCTAAAAATTTATCTATTTGATCATTTAACTCAAAAAACAAATTAAAAAACAAATGCTAATTACTATGTCATGACCACTTTAAGGCTAACTAATTGGATGAACATTGCAGTCTTCAGAAGAATGCAAGGAACTATTCTAGGTATACTGTTAAGAAATATGCTGTTAAATGTTTAATTTTATTTTGAATTTTCAACACTATATAAAAAAAACTTGTTTAAGTAGTGTATTCAACATCACTATATAAAAATTAAATTTGACATGTAAATTTATATTGAATTGTATTAATCTTTAAAGTTTATCTTTTTAGCCAAACAAATATTTTGCTAAATTCACTTCTTTTAAAATATTTTCATCATGTAATCTGGTATTTATTTATAAAACGCGTTCAGAATAATAGCCTTTAATACTACTAAATGATGTGTGCATGCATAACTCTTTGAGTGTAGTATCTATATTAACATACAACAAACTGGTTATTTTTGGTTATTTGAAAGTAGAATGGGTGGGAAGTAGTATGAAACATTTATTAATCCACACCAGAGGGTATTTTTTCCATTGAATTTTTTAAAAGACTAGAAGGGAGGGGGAGAGACAGAGAGAGAGAGAGAAACATTAAGGTGAGAGAGACACATTGGTTACCTCCTCATGCTCTGGTCAAGCCTACAACCAAAGTATGTGCCCTTGACGGGACTTGAACCCAGACCTTTCAGTCCACTGGCCCATACTCTAGTCACTGAACCAAACTAGGACAGTATGAAATATTTAAAAATATGTTTCTGTATTGATTTGAACAAGGGGAATATATTATTTGTTTACAACTTGTCTTCAAAGATTTTAAGAGGATCTTTCAATTAAAGGCCAATTATTTCACTTAATTTTCAAAACAACTACATTATAAGAAAGTATTTTTTTTTCCTATTTTATAACATTTGAAAAAAAAAACAAAAACTTTGGAGAGATTATCTTCCCTAAGCCAACATGGATAGCAGCAGCAGGTACCCAGCTAAGATTTAAAACTAGGTTTATCTGACTCATAAGCCGCCTTTATATTAGAACCCCTGGGTAAAGAAAGTAAATTTCACTATAATCACATCTCAAATGTTGAAATGTAAGCTTCAATAGTAAGGAGGCTTTATTGAGAATTCACACCATAACAAGTAGCAAAGCCAAAACAAAAATTGGTGTGTTTTTTTTCCACAGCTGACCTTACATCCCTTTGGCTTCTGAAGTCATTCCTTATTTCCCCATTTACTTAATGACAAAGAACCCCAGGAATCTACTACACACTTCATTTAAGATTATTTCTCTGTAGTCTTAGATTTTTGAAATTCAAGTTTCCTAAGAGTGAACACTGAGATTTTGTTTACTGTCAGAAATGTATCACCAAGTATATATTTTAGGTTGAAGGAAAAATCTTTTGGCAGACAATAGATTTCCACTGTAGTACTACAGGATGCTAACTTTATCACATACTCATTAATGTTGTGTGTGTGTGTGTGTGTGTGTGTGTGTGTGTGTGTGTGTTTATGCTCTTAAAGCAGAGAAATTGTTAATTTTGTTGGGCTTGTGACAATGTATCTTCAAAGACTTCAAGTCATGTAGTTTATCAAAAGATTAATAAAACTTGAGTACAATTTGGGCTGAATTAGCAAAGTGTCTAAAATAATTGATTTGGTTTAATATTAACCTTTATTTATGAAACTACAGATTTAACAAAAAAAATTAGGAACCTAGCAAAATGTTTCACACTGAAATGTTTGCAGGATTAAGTTTTTGATAATGTAGAATTAATACCTATAGTCAAAATACTTTAATCTTGACTGAAGGATTTTTAAGGAATGCTAATTAGTTTCAAGCTATAAATTATATTTATACTGACTATGGTATTAGAACATGTGTTTTATTTAGTTTTCTTAATTGACTAGTTTTTCCAAAAAATAGTCTTTTCAATCAATTTTTGTAAGAGTAAAGAAATCAAATATGAGAAATTTGTTAGAACATATTTTTTTGTGTGTTGCTGGTGTGTAGGTCTCATTAGAAACTGCTTTTCTTACATACCAACATCTATTTTCCAAATTGTTTCACCAATTGCAAATTGTGATGTTAATTTCTAGAAAGAATACCTTAATCCATATTCTAGTTGGCAGCCAACTTTTTAGATAAGATCAAAGCACATTAATTTTGTAGCATTTATACAATGAAATCTATTTTGTTTGTACAAAATAAGACCTAAAGTCACAGTAGAGTGCAGCCAGGTTAGTAGTACAACTAAAGCACTCTGTTTATCCTTTCAGCAAACATCAGGTAAGACCTACTATGAACCAGGCATTGTACATGGTACTTATAATATTAAAAAGGAATTAGATTTAATCCTATCTTCACAAAGCACATAGCTTTTAAGAATGCGGGGAAATGAATAGATAATTACAAAATAAAATAGAAGTAGATGTGGTGGGTGAATTGTCAGCAAATCAAGGTGTGCCTTGTGTACTAAGGAACTGTGGGAGGTCTGTCTTACTTTTATTTGCTTTTAATCAGTTGGGAACTTTTGGAAAAATGGCTTAACAGGACTGAAGACAGGAATAACTATGGAAATTATCCCAACTGATCTGATCCAGGACACTGACAGCAGGGCTAAAAGGTATGATAGATTTTGAATGATATGGGGAGGATATATAAGCACTATTTAGATATATAATTATACAAGAGGCCAAGTGCACAAAATTAGTGCACGGGATGGGGGTCCCTCAGCTGAGCTTGCACCCTCTCCCATTTGGGACCTCTTGGGGGATGGATGTCTGACTGCCAATTTAGGCCTGATCCTGGCAGTCAGACATCTCTCTCACAATCCTGGATTACTGGCTCCTAACCACCCACCTGCCTGCTGGCCTGATCAACCCTCACTGCCCCTTGCCAGCCTGGTCACCCTTTACTGGCCCCCCTCTGGCCTGGTTGTGCCTGACTGCACCCCCTGCTGGCTTGGTCACACCTAACTGCTCCCCGCTGCTGGCCCGGTTGCCCCTCACTGGTCCCTCCACCAGCCTAATCATCCCCAACTGCTTCCACCAGTCTGGTCACCCCTAACTGCCTTCCCTGCCAGCCTGGTCACCCCCAACTGCCCCTCTCTGTTGGCCTGGTCACTCCCAACTGCCCCTCTCTGTTGGCCTGGTCACCCCCAACTGCCCCTCTCTGTTGGCCTGGTTGTCCCTAATTGCCCTCTCTGACAGGGTGCCAACAGTGGAAGGGAGCTCTGAGCCCCAGGTTAGAAGGCTGGCCACACCCCCAGTTGCAGGAGACCCAACATTCTATCACACCCCAGAGCTCCCTTCTGTTGTTGCACCCCAGCGGGAAAATCTCTGAACCTGGCTGGGGTGTAGCATTGACAGAAAGCTCTGGGCTCCAGGTTTGAAGGCCAACCACACCTGATCATGGGAGACCCAGTATTTCTCTGAGACCCAGCTGGGGCCCAGGGCCCAGTCATTTAGTCATCCCTCACTGTCTCTGTAAGCCTTGTCACCCCACACATACTCCTGTTCAGTAGTCTAGGTCATGACGGCCCCTGGCTTTTTATATATTAGGATAAGAAAACCCTGAAACCTATATAATTTTACTAACCAATGTCATTCCAATAAGTTCAATAAAAGAGAAAAATAATTAATAAAAATAAATAGCATAATACAGTTAAGAATTATTCTGTTTTATTTTGTTTTATTTAATTTCATTATATCTTTATTGAGGTAGGATTACATTTTATATAATGTTGAGATCTTAAGAATACAGTTTGATGAGTTTTTAAATATATATATTTACATATTTTTATTTATATATATATATATATATATATATATATATATACTTATACTTATATACATATATATTTTATTAGACTTACACCCTAATAAAATGGTGGTACTTTTCCATCATCCCCAAAATTTCCTTCTACCTTTTTATGTCTGTCTCTCAACTCTCATATGAAATGACTCTTCTAATTTCTATATATTTGGGTTACTTTGGTTTGTTCTTTATTACTTAGTATATCTAGCTTCTTCTTGGCATGATTTTTTAAAAATATATTTTATTGATTTTTTACAGAGAGGAAGGAAGAGGGATAGGGATCTAGAAACATCGATAAGAGAGAAACATCAATCAGCTGCCTGCTGCATGCCCCCACTAGGTATATGCCCACAACCAAGGCACATGCCCTTAACTGGAATCAAACCTGGGACCTCTCATTCTACAGGCCGATGCTCTATCCACTAAGCCAAATCAGTTTTGGCTCTTAGCATGATTTTTGAAATTAATTTTGTTGCTCAGTGTTCAAGTAGCTCAATATTTTTTATTTTATTATGTAAATATACCAAAATGTGTACCCATTGTTTTGTTGAGGGTCACTGATAATGTTTCTGCTATTTTCTCTGAGACTTCTTTGATCCATGGAGTATTTAAAAGTATATTTTTTAATCTCCAAGTCTTTAGAAGTTTTCTTTTTATATTAATCATGTTGAATTCCAGTATGATTCCATTTTGATCAGAAAACACTATTTTTTAAAAAAATTATCTTTATTGTTGAAAGTATTAAATACCACCCTTTTTCCCCCATCCCATACCATACCACCCAACCCAGCTCTTTACCACCTTATTAAATATGTCCATGAATTTATATATGAATATAAATTCTTTGGTTAAACTCTTCCCACTGCTTCTCCCACTTCCCTCTAAGATTTGTCAGTCTGCTCCATGCTTCCATGTCTCTCTGAGTGATTTAATTTCTTTTAAATTTGTCAAGCTTTGGTTTATGGCCCATAATATGGTGTATCTTATTATTTGTTCCATAAGCTCTTAAAAAAAGTGTTCTGCTGATATTGGGAGAAGTATTTTAAGAATATTGATTAAATAATTTCATTGATGGTATTGAATTCTTCTAAGTCCTTGCTATCTGTCCAGTTGTTCTATTAATTGTTGAGAGAGGAGAATTGATGTCTCCAACATAATTATATCACTTTTTATTTTTTCAAAAAAAATTAAAATTGTGATTTTTTAAAAAAATATATATTTTATTGATTTTTTACAGAGAGGAAGGGAGTGGGATAGAGAGTTAGAAGCATTGACGAGAAACACCAATTAGCTACCTCCTGCACATCCCCTGCTGGGGATGTGCCCACAACCAAGGTACATGCCCTTGATCAGAAATTAATCTGGGACCCCTCAGTCTACAGGCTGGTGCTCTATCCACTGAGCCAAACCAGTCAGGCAAATTGTGATTAAGTTCAATCACTTTTCCTTTACATATTTTGTATCTCTGTTGTTTGTTGCAGACTCATTTATGATTGCTATGTCTTCTTGGTAGATTTACTTTTTTTGTTATATATCTTCCTTTGTCTCCTCTGGTAACTTTATTTGCTCAGAACTTTAATATGGCTATTCTTTCTTTCTTTGACTAATATTTTTATATATACACTAGAGGCCCAATGCACAAATGTGTGCACAGGTGGTGTCTGGCCAGCCCAGCCCCAATTGGCGGATTGGGGTTGGGCCTGTTGGGCAGGAGGTTGGCCGGTTGGCCCACCCTGATTGGGGCCCAATCAGGGCCAGGAAGACTGGAGGGAGGGCTGTGGGTGATTTGCGAGTGGGCTCCATTTCTGATTGGGGTAATGGGGCCTGGGTTCTGTGCCGACCCTGGGTAGGGGCTGTGGGCAGTAGATCAGCTGGCTCACCACAAATGGGGTCAGGGGAGGGGCCATGGGCCAATTGGGGTGGTGGGGGTTTGTCAAGGGGAGGGGCTGATCAGGGGCTACCAGCTGGCCCCACCCCTAAATGGGGTCAAGGGGCTGATCAGGGGCTAGTAGCCTGGGGGAGGGACCATGGGTAGTTGGCCAACTGGACTTGCTCCTGATAGGAGTGAAAGGGCCTTTTGGGGGTGGGGGCCAGCTGGAGGGAGGGATCCCAGAAAGTTGGCCAGCAGGCCACACCTCCCAATCAGGTTGGTTTGCTGGCTGCAGTGGGGGTCATTCTCATTACAGCATCTGGTCACTGGCCCTTTATATGTACGTACAGATATAAAATATATAGAATATGTTCATATATAAAATATCATATATTTCTAAATATATCATATATATTTATATATAACATATATTTTCCCTCCTTTTATATTTTCAACCAACCTATGTCATTATATTTGAAGAGAGTTTCTTATAGACAGCATATACTTTCATCATGAGAGATCATGGTATCATTGACCTTAACATTATTTTAGCCTGCAGCCAAGAGTCTTGCTGAAACAAGCAAAGTAGTACATTTCAAAGAAGCAGTTTCAGACACTGTGATACTGGGTGAGACTGTCCACATTCTTTCTCCTGTTTAATTCCAATTTTGTCCTTTCCCAGCAAAATTTGATAAGTAGAGAGAGGTGTCATACCAACCCGAATTGTCACATTTGGGGCATACGCAGACTTCAATCATCCCCATCTGTCCCCGTCATCACCAGTAGCTTGGCTGGCCTCTTTTTAGACCCGGGAAAGTGATTGTTTTTGGCATGTCTTTCCATCCATCTGTCTGAAAGACATGGAATTTGCTCCACTTGTGCTGTGAAAGGATTATAGGATCAGAAATCAGTTCATAGACTTTCTTCAACAAATAAAGTAAAGGTCCTCTGGGGTCTTTTACATCCTAATCATTAATGGTTGTTTTCTTTCATTTTGCGTCATTTCTGTTTCTCACATATTCATTTGCTTGTTAGGAGCCAGCGTGTGAACAAAGATGTTGCATTTGTTGTCAGGTGATGAAACGCTTCACATAGGTAGATATGCATTTCTGTTCTGAAGCCAGTCATAGGTACAGGGAGCTATGGGAAGGCTCATTTAGGGAGCTGGAAACAGGGGCATGAATTATGGAATACTTTTTAAGTCCTCTTCTTCATATGGTATACTCTGTAATATTAACAAATGACTGTATACCATAATACAACTTGGACTTTTTATAGTTTAGATAGTAGAAACAATATAAAACACTCTACATCTAGTTGAAAACACCTACAAAGTTATCTTTGTAAAACATTTCTGCTCCCCTCCTCCCCCATCCTTTCCTCTTCTTCCTCCACTTGTGTCTTCTTGGCTAAGGCTCATACATCTGTTTGTTAGATGTCTCATTATCTTTCTCCTTTAGTGCCCAGGTTACTCTCCTCTGTATCATTAAAATGCTTTGTTATTTTTTATAATTCTTTAAATATCTTCATTTTTCAAACAAATAAGTTTCCCCTTCTCATCAAAATAAAGTTCCTCTCAGGTCTATCTTTAGGTGTATAAATGAGCAAATTAGATTAAATAACTACCTAAAGACACTAGGGAGTAAATAAAATCAGGTCAATGTTTTCATAATAGAAAACAATTAAAGATACAGATAGATTGTATTATTCTATTTTTTGGGGGGTGGGATTTTTATTTTTATTTTTATTGATCTGCTTATCTTGACGTCTATCAATTTTGTTGATTTTTTCCAAAAAGACAAATTTAGTTTTGCATCTCTCATTTTTTTATGTTATGTATTTCATTCATATCTACTCATCTTTATTAGTTCCTTCCTCCTACTTATTTTGGGTTTACTTTTCATTTCGAACATAACATAATTCTCCTGATAAATTGTATATTTTAAGTAAGGAATAAAACAAACTTAGGCATACTCTTTCAGAAAATGAGGGCGGAAATATTTTTCTTTTTTTTTTTTTTTTACTTCTCAACTCTTTTAGTGAGACATGATACACTATAATAACAGAACCTGATAAATGCATACTTTTCTCTTAAGAAAATATACATATATATGAAACAAAAATAATTATGAAAATATTAGCTAAATATCCATAACACATAAAAGGGTTAATGTATTTACACCAAGTGAAATTCATCATCTGGATCCAGAGTTTTCTTAAGACTCAAAAATCAATATAATTCAGTATAGTATTGATCATTTCAATAGATTAAAAAATAAAAGTATTGCAAACTAGAAATCTGAGAAAGTTTCTTAATATAACCAAGATCAACCTTATAGCTAAAATCATACTGAGTAGTAAAATACTGCATATTTTTCTCATAAGAAAAGGAACAAAGCAAAGTCACCCAATATTGCCACTTCTACCCAACATTAGAATTCTACTAGAAATCGTAATAAGGCAATAAAAAGAAATTACAATAAGAAATCTTGAAAAGGAAAAAGTAAGATAGTCTTTATTTGTAAGTTTCATGATTACTTATGTAAGATATTTAAGGCATTTACTAATAAGAATTAGAATTAATAAGTAAATTTAGCAAATTGACAAAATAAGAGTTTAATAAACTAAGACCAATACGTATTTTTTCAACAAACATTTGGGAAATGAAAATGTTAAGATACTCAGTTTTAAAATGTCAAAAATTTTAATAAAAAATATTCAAGAAAACTGTAAACTGCAAAACACTAGAGAAATTAAGGAAGATCTAAATGGGAAGGTACAACCTATTTTTGAATAGGAAGACTATACATTGTTTTGATGTTAATTCTATGCCAACTAATCTGGATATTGAAAGCTTTGCAATTATAACCCCAGCAGGGTATTTTTAAAATAAGCAAGCTGAATCTAATATTCATGTGGAAATACAAAGAGCCTAGAATTTTAATGTCACCATAATAGCAATATTAAAAAAAAAATAAGTTTGAGGACTCAATGATACCTGTCTTCAAGACTTACTAGAGCTTTGGTAAACAAGACAGTATGCTATCAGCAAAAAAGAAACAAATATCTCAACGGAACAAAATAAAGAAGAGAGCACTTAGAATTAATCACACACATATACAGTCATTTGATTTTCAACAAAGCTTCACAACAATTCAACAAAGGAATGCCTTTCACTGAATAGTGAGGGAAAACAACTTGACATTGGTATGTCAGCCCTACTGACATCTTGATTGCAACCCTGTGAATCTGTGTCAGAATTCCAACCTGCAGAACTGTGAGATGATAAATTTATGTTGTTTTAAGCTACAATGTAGTAATTTGTTACATCAGCAATAGCAAACAAATACACTCATCTTTAATTATAAAGGTCAGAGTTTCCAAATTCTCCTATACCTTTGCCTCAAATTTTTTTTTATATACTCCTCTATTTGGAACACACTGCCCTTCTTTCTCTTTTCTTTTTTTATTGTTTAAAGTATTACATACAGTAGTACATATATCTCCTTTTTTCCCCATTGACCTTCCTCCAGCCTCCTCTTTCCCCCGTCTCATGCCTTAATTCCACACCACCAGTGTCTTATGTCCATTGGTTGTGCTTATGTGCATGTATACATGTGTGGCTTGTGGGTGTAGTGGAGGTACGGTCAATTTGCATATTGCTCTTTTATTAGATAAGATAGTATTCCACTGTGTAGATGTACCACAGTTTTTTTAATCCACTCATCTGCTGATGGGCACCTAGGCTGTTTCCAAATCTTCGCTATGGTAAATTGTGCTGCTATGAACATAGGGGTACATATATCCTTTCCGTTTGCTGTTTCTAGTTTCTTGAGATATATTCCTAGAAATGGGATTACTGGGAGTTCCATTTTTAGTTTTTTGAGGAAACTCCTTACTGTTCTCCACAGTGGCTGCACCAATCTGCATTCCCACCAGCAGTGCATGAGGGTTCCCTTTTCTCTGCATCCTCTCCAGCACTTCCTTTTCTGGTGATGCCTGCTTTTCTTTAATATACAGGCTGTTTGTCTCCGCATGATCTCTCTTTTCTGGGTATCTGATTCTGTACTTCTCTCTCTTCTTTCCGTGGTGGAGTGTAGAGCTCCTCTGAATCTGCGTTCTTGTGCCACTTGGGAACCAATGTTCTCAGATTCATAGCTGTTTGGTAGGTGCCATAGTTGTAGATTTTCAGGCTTCCAATAACATCCACTTTCCCCTTGAAGATGGCATGGTCTCCATGTCCAATCTGGTCAATCCGGGAAGAAACCCAGAAGCAGTGGGGGCTTCCTGATCAGGGGAGCCCCATCCAGCAGTTCCCCACTGTCTCCTGGAGTATAGCTGTCCCTCAACTCATGAACAAACACTCCCCGTGCGACCACACACTCTCCCTTTGTTTTCTCACTCACATAGTATCTTGCAGTCTGCCTTCCCATAAGCAGCCATCTTCTTTCTCCCTCCTTTCTTTTTATCCTCAAATATTTCTATTGATATTTAAAGTCTTATTTTATTCTTCTATTTGCAACTAAGTTAGTTCATCTCCTATGAGCTCTTCTAATACTTGGCCTTTCCCCAATTAATGCACTTGTCACATATTATTGAATTTTTCCATATTCCTATCTTTCATTCCCACCTCCATGAAGCTACTTGATGCAGACATTGTGTATCATTTATTATTTTTACCTCCTTTATCAATTTTATTTCCTGACATATGGTTGGTTCTCAATGAATATTTTTTGAATTAATGAATGAATAAAAGTTATTACAAGGTAAATGAATTAATACTAGCTTAGAATTTCACATTTCATAAATTTCATATATGACTTGAGATTATTAAAGTTAATAAATTTATCTGACCAGATGGAAAATGAGGAGGCTATTTGTTTATGGCATTTCCTAATTTTTTTATATATCCAATTATCTAGCCAAAGGTCTTCATCCTATTAACCTACTCTCAAGATAATTGTTGCTAGCAATGAACATGGTTTTTTTTTGGATTTCCTTGGACATCAGGTTTAGCTACTTAACCATCTCCATCATCATCATTTCAAGTATTCGTCAACTCAGTAAATGTTTTGCCTTTCAAATATATAGTCATTTACATATTTATTTGTAAAAAGGTTGTCCTAAATTTTTATAATTTAATGTTCTCAGCCTCTCAATCACAATTACCTATATATAAATGAAAGGCAAACTCCCATTCACAGGTATGCCATATTGGAAGACAGTTGTTTGGAATTACTCTGGATAGAAGGCTCTATGTTTTGGAATACTAATGTTTTGATGTTAGTGGCAATGAACTCTTGTCGGAAACCAAACATTGTTCTTACTAAATGGATGTAAACAGGAAGCCAGAAGGCTGGTCAACCCTAATTGCTCTGAAAGGTCAGAGCTGATTACTCACTGTTTAGTTGAAACATTATTGGTTGAAGCAATCTCTATCTGTTTGTTTCATGTTAATTTCTGTTTTTGTTATTTCCTGCCTAAAGGCTAGGGTGTGTCCCAAAGCCTTAATAAAAGGGAGAAAAAGGCCAGAGCAAGTGGCAGTCCTTTCCACTAGAGGAAGGCTCCCGCCTGGCCCCCCAATATCGCCAAATTAATGTTTTCTGGTCTCTCATTTCATTTGCGTGTGGCCTCCTTCAGAACCCAAACCCTGAACCAGTAACCCTGAACCACGTGGGACATGGAAAGAGGTTCCCACATCTGGTGCCCAAACAGGGACTGCAGAAAGAGATGCTCACATCTGGCGCCTGACCGTGGGATGTCTGGAGGAGAAGGTATTATTCGCCTAAGAGCAAAGGAAGGAAAATTCACCAAGGAAAATGGTGAGGGAAGATTCACCTAGGAAAAGATGAGGGGAATTCAAGGTACGCAAAGCCCTGGGATTAACTACAGAGTCTCCATCTGTAAGTAGGGTGGGAACGTCTTTTGCAGCCAGGCTAATGGGGAAGAATTAGGTTATAAATATAAAGTAAACTTTATTATAAAATTTTGGTTTGCATGCTTAAATAATGTGGTTTCTTATTCAAATTAAAATCTTAGTTTGTATTTGGAATCTGAAATCTGTAATAAGTGAAACTCCACTGCTGAAACCGCCTCTGGTGTGGAGAAATTCAAAGGTGGCAGGAGAGGGCAAGGCTCTCTGCTCTCCTGCAATGAGATTACTGAAGGTGTCATTTAAAAATTATAAGAGAACTTGCAGGGAAAATGCTAATCTTGGCCAAATTAGGTGCTAGTTATTACTTCGGAAAGCGAAAAAGAAAGAAAAAATTTAAGATCTTTCTTTATCTTTTAAGCATGAAAAGAAATTCAGCCACATCTGTTACTGATGCTTTCCCCTGAAGTAAGCAGGATGTGGAGGAAGAGAGATACTGTGGCAATCCAGTATGAAAGTCCTCTCTCCCAGTATACTAATCCAAAGTCTCCTTTCTCGCCATGAAAAAGTTTTAAATATTTAGAGATGTGTCTGGAATTTCTGTACTCATGAGGAGAGAAGCCCGGCTTAAAAAGAAATGCGTGCAATTGTCCACCTTTTTGGACATATTAGACAGGGTTTTAAGCTGGAATCTCTCCGCAAAAGCTGCAGAAAAAGAAAAACCCAGAACTGGTCTTTATTTTTTAAGAAAAATGGCATAAAGGAACCAAAAGGAGAAGATTATGTGTTATTAATCAAGGTTTTCAGCTAAATGCAAATTAAATTGGGAGAAAATAAAATAAAATTTCTCTAATAATTAGGAATTCAAAAATACGTTGTTGATTGGTCTAATAAAAACGGATTAATTCTGTGATTCCCAACTGACAGTTTAAAAATATAATTGATATCTTAAGATAATTATAAAAAATATTATAATCTTTAAATCATATATGAATATATATATTTGATGGTTTTTTCCATGTTAAAATTTCAAAGCTTTAACAGAGATGATTCTTGTAAAGCTCCATGGGCCCAGAGTAATACAAGAAATTTGTTCTCTCTTTTTAAAGGACATCTTAAATTTAACCGATCTAATATACTTGAAATTTCATGGAAAGCTTTATCAAATGAGAATTAATAAGTATATTTTAAATGTTATAAAGGTTTTGGCCTCTAAGAAGGACACAAGGTAGCACTCTAGGGAGAGGCATAAACACTCAGCCTCTGAGAGATCCAGTCTCTCGGTGTCCTAGATGTCAGAGAGGTAACCATTGGGCCAGACAGTGTAAATCAAAATTTCATAGAAATGGGCAGCCTCTAAATCAAGATACAGGGTATGGTCAATCACCGGGAAAAGGCCAGAGGTGTGCCCCCCAGTCCCTTTATTAATAGGGAAAACCTGCCCTGCAAGGCCCACAGTGGATTCCCTCATCCCAGCAACTCCAGGAAGCGCAGGCCTGGATCTTAACAGCACTATAGTGGTCACTTTGACTCCTGATATTGTTCTGCAAGCTATTCCTACAGGAATTTGGGGTCCTATGTCACCAGGAGCATGGTAAAGGGGATGGTACAGACACCTAAGAATGTATTTCTTGCAATGCCAACAGTTACCAGCTGTACGGTAATATTACCTTGGGCAGGTGGGGAAGTATTTTTGACTTATGTTCCTGACCCTTCATGGGTAAGAACCCTTAGATGTACTGATTCCCCTGTTTCTTGTAGTCTCTAAGAAGGGCTAAATTAAGTAACTAAATATTTCTTAAAATTCCAACATTAGAATTTAAAATGACAAAAAGCCCATAGCTGCCTGTATTCTTAAACTAGAGGCGGGGCAACATTTGTTGCTTGTGAATTAGACATAAACATTTACTAAATTTGCTTTGCTTTTTAAATTAAGATACCTACTTTAATTAATAAATTAGCTTTTTAAATAAAAATCAAGGTTTTCAGCTAAATAAAGAGCCAATGTTTGTGTAAGCAATTTGATTAAGTATTCTAATAAAGTAAGTAAGACCTTGTCTATACAAAAAGAAATTGATAGCCAGTTTGAAATTGAATTGCCATGGCCTAGAACAAAAGAATATCCTTACATAATATTATTCTACAATATCATTATAATTTTTTTGACAAATATCCCAAACAAACTTACAATCTAATTCTCTGAATATTTGGTAGCAATTTAAAAAAATAACAGAAAAGGAATTAAGGCAGTGAGAAGGCACTTGAGCATTCTATATTGGCTTTTCTTGCTCTTTTTGCCAAGAGGGACCCTCACACAGCTGTCGCCTGAGCTTTCTTGTCATGCTGAGGTTGAAGCCTCATGTTGGCTGGTACCATGAATCTGTCTCTCACCCAGTGCTGTGAGCTGGGCCCTTCCTCAAGAAAAAACCTGGGTTCCCCAAGATATGTGATCAGTGCTGGGACCCTGCCAGCAGGCGAGGGGATCCCAAGGCAGGTACTGGGCGTGGAGGCCACAAGGGCATCAGCTACCAAGGAGACGAAGCTGAACTTGACATCAACCTGTTTGGCCCCTGAGGATGGCTGGTTAGCCAGAGACGGGTAAGATTCCTCAGAGGAGGAACAACCTAAGACAGGCACAGTCGCAGTGGGGCCATCAGGAGAAAACTTGGGGATCAATAGAGGTGAGGCACAGATCCTCACCCCCCCAACATTGCAGGGGCTTGAACCTTCGCCCTTTCTGATGGAGGTCTCCTGCCCCATGGCTACTTCACTTCCCACACCCAGCTCCGATCGGGACCCAGGTGACAAGACAGAGACTTGGCCCAGCTCTGTTCGGGACACAGATGACAGACAAAGATATGGTGCAGTTCAGATTGGAACCCAGCAACAGACAGACTTGGCTGACAGCTGCCCTATATTCTAAATCCAACTTAACACCAGGAATGCTCAGGGCCTACTCAAGAATGCAAATAATCCTTTCCACTAATATTTACAGGATAAAACTAAGATTGTTGTTAGAATATTAAATTTAATAATAAAATAGTAGTTAAATTTTCAAATTAATTTAATTGGTTAATTGAAATAGGTGAATATTCAAGAAAATATTCCTAAAAAGTTGTTCCTAAAGTATTAACTTAAATTTCTATTGGTAGTTCATTGCATGGTAAAATTACTTAACATGCAATAAACATAAAGCAGTCATATTTGCATTATAAAAATTTTCTAAAAGCCTCATAATTAAATTAAAAAAGGGGGATAGTATAGTAATATTATGTAAGGAAAAGTATCCTGTAAGTAAATTATATGTAAGGAAAAGTATCCTGTAAGCAAATTACATCTAGAAATTTTTTTTTACTTAACAGCAAGACACCCATGAAAAACATACATAGTATTAAAATAAGCCAAAGGAAAATCATTTGGGCAAAAATAAAAATGATCCAAAGTCAAATTTATAGAATAAATTCCTTTACTAACTCTTGGTCGAGAATGTTTATATATTTTCAGAAAAATAGCTACAAGACCATGTGAATTCCTACAACAGAGAATGCTCCAGCTATGAAGACGAGAGGAGAAGCAGTCCAGAGATGGAAGATGCTGAGGACACCTTGCCATCCTAACAGTCAGCAGCTGTGCATCATTGCAGGTTGCCCGGGACCAAACCAGAGAGGGTCGGACCTGCATTGCCACCATTTGTCCACCCTCCAGAACTGAAATATCATTGCTAACATGTATACTCAAAAAACTGTTGGACATTGAAACTGGGACTCAAAGGACTGTTGGTCCAGAAAGAAAGATACTATAGACTTATTCATTTACCTCTTAGCATAGCCATTGTTGCTTGTCTTATTTTTTGTTCTTAATATTTATTTCTAGTCTGCAGATGCAAGATTTTTTAGAGAGAAAAGAAAACGGGGGAGATGTCAGAAACCAAACATTGTTCTTACTAAATGGATGTAAACAGGAAGCCAGAAGGCTGGTCAACCTTAACTGCTCTGAAAGGTCAGAGCTGATTACTCACTGTTTAGTTGAAACATTATTGGTTGAAGCAACCTCTATCTGTTTGTTTCATGTTAATTTCTGTTTTTGTTATTTCCTGCCTAAAGGCTAAGGGTGTGTACCAAAGCCTTAATAAAAGGGAGAAAAAAGCCAGAGCAAGTGGCAGTCCTTTCCACTAGAGGAAGGCTCCTGCCTGGCCCCCAATATCGCCAAATTAATGTTTTCTGGTCTCTCATTTCGTTTGCGTGCGGCCTCCTTCAGAACCCAAACCCTGAACCGGGAACCCTGAACTACGCGGGACGTGGAAAGAGGTTCCCACAAACTCTAACATCATGAAACCCTTTAACAAAAATCAAAGAAACAGGCTGAAATGAGAGCAATTGGGGCAGTATGATGTTTGGCATTTTTTGGCTTGTTTTTTTTTTTATTTTTGAATTTAGTTAATTAATTCTAGAAAAAGGAGTAAGGGCTGGAGTAAGGGACATTAATTGGTACAGTGGACAAAGCCCCATAACCAATTCCAAGCACCACTCACCTGTGTTCAACAACTGCTATAAAATAATATTGGGTCTATCGAAAACAATTGTCAGATATGTTTCTCATTTTTTTTGAGAAGGGACTTTGGTGATTACTTAGGATATGCTCAGATGTTCCCTACATAGTCCAATGGTTAAAGATTTAGATGGTTCTGTGTTCCATCTCTATTTATAGGCAAAATTTTATATGCATGTGTAAGTTTTAGGGGCAATGAATTCATAGCTTTTATTAAGTTCTTACATAAGTCAGTAGCTGTAAAATGTTAAGAACTACTGCATTAAATACCACTTTGTGAAATTATAGTTCTAAGTCTATTCAATGCAATAATAATACACTAATATAAACAAGATACTGTCAAATAATAGGTTTGTATACTGATCTTTAACATAATAACTCAATCATTCCTTATAAATGCTCAACAAAACATACCAAGATCAATTTCCTATTTCCTTTTTCTCATTGTTTTCTTTACTCTGCAGTGAGATAGCTAATAACCTAATCTTATCCTAAAATATAAAATGATGTTCTCTTTCCACCTTTTGCCAAGTAATATATCTTTGCAGTGATTTTCAAAACTAAAGAAGGTTTTCAGAAAATGATTTCTTTGTTACCGTGCTGAAATTTTCACTGATGCTTTGACCCCTAATTTAGGGACTGTGCCTTCAGGCATCATAAATCTTCATGAGCATGGCCTTCAGAGAACTAAACCTCATTTGCTGCTTTCACAGGCCATATGAAATAAAAGTTTCCTTGTCAGTGACAACCATACAAATACAGAGAATACATTTAACCCTTTAAATGTGCTCTACTTCAATGTACAACAATATAAGAAAAAATACATATTAAAGTGAATTATAAAAATAGGTTTTTAGATTTTACCAATTTAGAATTGCAAAAAATTCATAACAGAACCCTTGAATCATAATTATTAAATAAATGCTATTCCTCAGTAATAATCAACAAAATAGTGTTATCATAAAAAAATTGACTAAAGTATAAGCACAATCTTATAAAGACAAAGAAATGTAGGGTTAAGAACCATCTTAAATAAATTTGATTGGGTCATATGATTACTTGTTATGAATCCAAGCCAATCTTATGTAATCAAATAGACTGAACAACAGATGATTAGTTGCTGTGACACGCACTGATGACCAGGAGGCAGACGCTCAATGCAGAAGCTGGCTCCTGGTGGTCAGTGCATTCCCACAGGTGGCGCACAGCTCAGCCAGAAGCCAGTGCTAAAGATGTCCCATGGGTAGCAGGCCTAAGCTGTCAGTTGGACATCCCCTGAGGGCTCCTGGACTGTGAGAGGGCACAGGCCGGGTTGAAGGAGCCTCCCACACCAAGTGCATGAATTTGGTGCACCGGGCCTCTAGTGATATATATATATATATAAATGGTAATCAGAAAGTTTTGATTAGAGATCTAGTGCTAAAACTTTTCATGTATGTAAATGAGTTAACACCTCAAATCGTTAGTTTAGTGTGTTTATTAGAAGTATCATGTCTACCTCATAATTATTTTTAGTGACATTAAAATTAAGGAATTAATATTGCATTAATTGTAAGGTATTAATATGTAAAATTTTATCAAAATTGCTTTTGTCCCCTTTAGAAAAGCCTCTTTTCTTTCATTTTTATTCTATTTCTAAGATTTTGCATTGAAATTTTAGTGTTCACTCTGTCTCTTCATATACTCTATAAACTACTTAGTGTTAGTTCCTATATTTATTGAATTCAGCACGATGTTTAACAAATAAGGTGGCTTAAATATTTCATAATGGCCTCATAAATACACTTACTAAACTATTACCATTTTATTTATTTATTTTTTTAAATTAAATCTTTATTATTCAGATTATTACATTTGTTTCTCTTTTTTCCCCTCCATAGCACCCTTCCATCCAGCTCCAACGCTTCACTCCCTCCCATTGATCTCATCCATAGGTGTATGATTTTTGTCCAGTCTCTCCCTGTACACCCTCACTCATTTCCCCCTGAGAATTATCAGTCCACTCCCTTTCTGTGCTCCTGATTCTAGTATATTCACCAGTTTATTCTGTTGATTAAATTTTTAATACACTTAATTTTTAGATTCACTTGTTGATAGATATGTATTTGTTGTTCATAATTTTTTGGCTTTTACCTTTTTCTTCTTCCTCTTCTAAAAGAGTACCTTTCAGCATTTCATGTAATACTGGTTTGGAGTTGATGAACTCCTTTAGCTTTCTCTTCTCTGTGAAGCTCTTTATCTGCCCTTCAATTCTGAATGAGAGCTTTGCTGGATAGATTATTCTTGGTTGTAGGTTCTTGCTATTCATCACTTTGAATATTTCTTGCCACTTCCATCTGGCCTGCATCGTTTCTGTTGAGAAATCAGCTGACAATCATATGGGTGCTCCCTTGTAGGTAATGAACTTTTTTTGTCTTGCTCCTTTTAATATTCTCTTTTTGTCTTTGTCTTTTGATATTTTAATGATGATGTGTCTTGGTGTGGTCCTCTTTGGATTCCTTTTATATGGGGTTCTGTGTGCTTCCTGGACTTGTAAGTCTATTTCTTTCACCGGATGTGGGAAGTTTTCAGTCATTATTTCTTTAAATAGGTTTTCAGTATCTTGCTCTCTCTCTTCTGGCACTCCCACAATTCTGATGTTGGTACACTTGAAGCTGTCCCAGAGTCTCCTTACATTATCTTCACATTTTTGGATTCTTTTCTCTTCTTGCTTTTCCAGTTGAGTGTTTTCTGCTTCTTTATATTTCAAATTTTTGACTTGATCCTTGCCTTTCTCTAGTCTGCTGTGAGGACTCTGTATAATAGTTTTTATTTCAGTCAGTGTATGTTTAATTTCTAGTTGGTCTTTTTTCATCTTTAGTTGGACCTTTTCTATCTCTAGTTGGCTCTTCTGCACTCTAGTTGGCCTTTTTCATCTCCTCTTGGCTCTCGCTAAGTTTATCCAACTTTTCTAGCATATTCTAGAAAAACCTTATAAGAGTGGTTTTGAACTCTATATCCAGTCTTTTTTTTTCCTCCATTTCTTTTGTTTGTGATCCCTTCCCTGTCTCGGCATTTTCACTATGCCGGGGAAATGTCTGTGTTGAATTCAGCCTTATGATACCAGACTTGCAAAACCGAAGAAGCCTCTGTTGAGCTTGGGATGGGTGGACTCTCAGGGCTTAAGGGACTGCCTTACCTTCCAGTCGGCCCCACTCTCCACAGCCCCTGAGTCTCACGTGACTGGGTAATTGCTGGAGTGGTTCTTGTGCGCGCGCCCGCAAAGCCTCTAGACTGCTGCCTTTCCAGTTCCCCTGCACACCAGGACCACACGAGTCTAGGTCCTCAGGGTTACGCCCAAAACAGGGATTTAGTGGAGTCAGAAGTGGCACAGTTGGGAAGGTCTGTCTCCCGCCTACTCACAAAAGCCAGCGGCACAATCAGCAGTCTGTTCTCTGCGCAGTGCCATGCGCGACCAGACCTCTGATCTTTGGCGACTCCCCTAAATTTCTGTGCACCTCTGACTTTTCACAGTCCAAACTCCCCCCATATGAGTTTCAGCTGGATCTGGGGTTTAGTGTCGTAAGATAAGGGGTTCAATGCCATTGGGAGTCTCCGTTTCCCTCCCACCAGAGAAAGCCAGCCAGGTACTTTGGCACCCGCTCTCTCAGCACACATGTCTCTGTACCTCAGCTTTTTACAGCTCCTCTGGGTTTCTGTGAGCCCTGCTCTTTCCTTCTAGCTATAGAACTTCCACTCAGCCAGCTTTCCTGTGGTTCTGGATGATGTCCGTTTTGTCTTTTAGTTGTAGTTTTGAAATTGTTGTGCGAGGCAGCAGTGTAGGTGTTTACCTATGCCGCCATCTTGGATTCTCAAACTATTACCTTTTTAACTTACCATTGGCAATGGTAGTATTTCTCCTAGTTATACATGAATAATAATGTTTTCCAGTTAACTTTATTTGGAGGAAAGATATTTTTAAAACTTGAATGTTTGTAAACATTACATTTAGGAAAATCCATTCTTTCTTTTTTTTGACAACATAGTTCCCTATAAATATTTCAATTCTAAGGTAAAACTAAACTTTTCTTTAGAAGGGGAAAGGAGAATATGCAATTATACAAATACTCTTCTCTTATTCCTTCCTCGTGGATAACATTATGATCATACTCAGAGTGGCTATTATTTCTCAATTGCATAGTAGGTTCTAAGACCAATACTTATGACTTTTATATCATTGAGTCTTCATAACAACAAAGGAATAATGATATTGGTTCTAAATTTCAAAGATGAGGAAACAGAGAACTTACAAATGTTAATTTGTTTATTAAGTGTTAAGTCAAGGGTTTGTATCTAAACATGATTAGCAAGCATGCTCACAGCTTAAAGAGAAATTTAGACTCATATTACCAGAAATTTTTCAGTCTGTTAAATCAGAAATTCTAGACATATCAAAAGACGTCTCCTACATTAGCTTTCTAGCCACACTCAGATTCCTAAATGACTCAAAAAGCTTGTTCAATATCTATGTATATAACTAAGTAAGAGATGTACTAAAACATGACTTCTATAAATAATAAAAGTACATGCCTACAGAACCATGAAGATTTTGCCCAAAGATATATTTGAAGATAATGTTAGTATGATGGGAAGTGAGTCTAACACTGTCCATCTGCACTACCTTGGCCAGCGAAGATCAGCTTGAAGAGAAGAGAATGTCATTTCAGTCAAGGAAGCTAAGTGTGTAGAAAAGTTTCCCCACACAGAAGAGGCTATAAAATGTTGAGCTCTAGAATGGTATAAAGTGGAGGAAATGAGCAATGCTAAAAGAAAAAATACAGTAAGGTTTTGTTTTTGTTTTGTTTTTTGTTTTTTTTATAAATTTTACTTGAAAATGTGTCCACTATTTCTATTTGCTTTTGAGTAATTTTCTTGGCTTCTAGGATAAATTCCATAAAAATGGTGGCATCTTGAGGATATATATGATTCACACCTACTGCTGAAAGAAATCACCTAGAAATGTACAGTTTATAGAATAACACCTTCTGCTTTGGAAGCCTGAGATGAGAGCAAGCCAGAATCTTTGAGGAATTTGGCAGTTGGAAGACAGATGAAATCAGATGGAAGAGAACAAGAATCTGGCATACAGGATACTTCTTGCAAGTAAAATCAGACCCTGAAGGAGAAGATACGAAACATCATCCAAGAAAACCCAAGAGAAGGTGAAGAAAGGAAGGCTAATGAGGTCTTGAAACCTACAAAGAAATTTCCATTTCAGTCCTTTTATTTGCTGTGAATCAGCAGAACTTAAGAATGCCTGTGACATTAAGGAGCAGGGTTGAAGTAACTCCAGTCAATCAAGAGTTTATGGTAGACATGGGTCAAAGCAAAACCTCCGCCAAACAATATGAAATAGCCCAGGAAGGTTTTTTTGATTCACATCTACTGCAATCCGGTAGAGAGCTCAGTCTGAGCTCCTGCTGAAGCAAAGGACAAGAGAGTTTTTTGGAGCTGGGATAAGGGGATCAGAGGCCATCTGTGTGTTTGTTCATTGGCTTTACCCAAAGAGAAAGCAAATTTCCTCATATCTTCATGACAGAAGTTAATTTTACAACTTAGAGCAAGGCACCAACTGAAGTTGGCTTCCATCCTCTCGCAGAGAACAGGGAAATATATAACATTTCAAAGAAATGAGTCTCAGGTACAGAAAGTCATTTCTGGATTTTAAAAATGGGAAGAGACTTTTTAAATCTCTTTTTATATCTCCAAGTTGCAAAACAAAAACAACAAAAAATGTATAATTGTTTTCTAAAGTAAATGCTCCAAGAAAAAGAACTATAGTCAAGATGAATGTTGGCTAAAGTTTAGTCAAACTGGAGGAAACATTTAGGCCCATTTTAGCCAGATGTTAAGGAAAAAAGAAAATAATAAGATTTATGACATAAGAGCACGGATCTCTCTTTAGTCTAACATGTTAGGTTTTCCTGTTCTGCATTTTTTTTCCTTAAATGTCATTTGACAGTATTCAGCCCTAGGATCCCATTCTTTTTCTTCTTTATATAATGATATAACTGATATCATTAGTTCCCAACACATTTGTTATTTTTTATATACTGATAATTTCCAAACAAAAAAGCAAATGAAAAGGAACAAAAATAAGAATTTAAAATAAGAAAAGAACCAAAAGGGTTGCATTAGAGAACTGCTGTAAGCACAGTTGTAGGAGAATATTCGAGTCAATATTTCTTAAAAAAAGATTTATTATAAAAAGTAACTTGAAGAAAGTAAACTAGATATAGATTTCCAGATCATCTTAGTAAAACTGAGTACAGAGAATAAATAGGCAAGAAAAAGGAAACATGTCTAAATTATAGTAAGTAGAATTGATTTTATTACTAGAGCAGATTTTCAGAGAAAATAATATTGAATTTCTGCATTCATACACAAAGAGTAGCATTCCATATACATAGTTCTTCATTTTGCTTTTTCTTAACCATAGATTCTGAATATCTTTCTGTATCATTTTAAAGAGTGACTCCTTGTTTTGCATAATATTTTATTATGGAAATATATGGTAATTTACTTGAATGATTTTTCTATCAACAGACCTTTGAGATCCTTTCTTAATTATTTTTCTATAATAAAAGTGCAATAATAAAAAGTGCTGTACATATATCATTCCTTATTCCCATAGCTGTATCTGTAGAAAAATTGTAGCACCTAGTTCTGAAATATGTGATGATAAACCTAGAAAAACAAGAGCATCATTTGAGGATTTAATAGGAAATTTTCCAGGTAGTAAATTATTTTAAAATGTAGACCTAGATAGTTTTTGCAAGTACCAAGTGTTGGCATCTGACATTATCCAAACCCATGCTACCACTCTACTATGGAACTCTCAGAAGGTACCTACCACTCTACTATGGAACTCTCAGAAGGTACCTACCACTCTACTATGGAACTCTCAGAAGGTGCTCCTGCCTGGGAACCTCCTTTCTACTTGATTCCAAGACTGGCTCTTTTGAGCAATGGTTGTCAACCCCTCACCTGCTTTGGAGAATCATTTGGGAATTTATGAAAACACAGATCCTGGGCAGCACCCCTGAATTTCTGATTCAGTAAGTTTGGAGTGGGAGTCATGACTTTGCATTTCTAAGTTCCCCATGATGCTGATGCTGTTGGTGCTAGACTACACTTCTAGTAGCTATGGCTTAGGGTAGCATTTTCTAAGTGTGGAGCCACATTTATTCAAGATTAGAGAAATATTCTGAATCAAATCTAATGATATGTTCCTATAAAATCTATTCAAATAGGTTTGACATAGCTTAGATTATGATAGCAAGAAACTATCTTTTCAAAATGTTTCTCAACCGTGAAAACCAAAACTAGGGAACTAAAAATCTCCAGACTCAAGTACTCATGATTTCAAATCCTCCACTCAGAAGCAGCATTCCCTAACTGTCTTAACATTTTTGGCCCACAGGCTATGTCATATTGTCTTCCATAAATATACATATTTTTCATTTATGTTTGTTATAAAGTAAGAAAGTATGTGATTCAAGTTCCTGGTTATTTCATCACAATATATCTGATGGCATTTTCCTTTTCTCCTGCCCAGTTATTTCTAGTTCCTACAGAGCCCCGAAATTCTAGAGGTTACTTCACCAACACATTACAAATTACAAAATGCTTTGCAATCATATAATTCTGGAAAAATCTACACAAAAGCATTTTGCCCTATTCTACTCTCTAATACAAGAGTGGGGATGGGGAGGAATCAGTAGACCTTTTAGAATATAATCTCATGGTAGGCAAATTGGTACTTCATTATATTTGCTCTCATAGTAAATTAATTTTCATTTACTAATAAGAATATTTTTTTAAAAGGGGTACCCCATGAGGGTGTAAAGCAATTAGGCCTTCTTCATATGGATGCAGGCATCTGCTTTTGACTATAAGGTATATTTTATTTTATTATGAACCATAAGAAGTCCTTTGAGTCACTATAAACCCAGACATGACAATGTTTCAAAGCTTTTAAAGTATTTCTCTTACAATATTGACAGAAAACTGTGGATCATGGTGGTTTTATTTTGATCCCTTGTTGCCTTTTACCATCCCTCTTTTGTTTCCTTTCTTCTCTTTGGAAGGTACTCGACTTTGCAAACAGTTCTGGGACTTTCCTGAAGTGCTGGGAAGCAATTGGAGGTGACAGGGAATTATATACTGTTTTAAAAGGAAATTTTTGTGATGATGTAATTTATACTTGAAGTGAGTTGGACTTGTAATTAGTAGGAGTGACATTTATCTCCCAGCAGCACATGGGCAGAACCCAGAAGCCAGGCTTGGGCTGATGTAAACAAGTTGGCAAAGGCCGAACCTGAGTTTGTTTGAGGCCAGGTGACTGTTGCCAGGACACTTGGCTAAGGATAAGGTAGAAAAAGCAAATCTGTGCACAGTTTGTCTTCTTGCCTTCTTTCAAGTAGTTTGCTTTCAAATCGTTATACCCTATTTGACTTTCTCTATATGAGCAAGTTCTAACAGTTTGTATGACTTGAAATTATTTTAAGATTATAACAATTATCTGAGGTGAGCACAGTATTTTTTCAAACTAGCAGAGCAAGCTTATCTGGCCAGAAGTGTTTAACCTATGGCTTCTCCTTGTTATCTCAGATTATGTGTTAAAAAATTACCTTTTCCCCTTATAAAATGGTCTCTCCTGTTACATGTTGATGTGATTATAACATAAACTGGCTCTGGAAAGCAATTATAGAGCCTAGGAGGGAGAAGAGGAAAAGAAGAAGCCAGTAGCCAAGAAGGAAGGAGGAAGAGGAGAAGCAGATTTCTCTGGTGAGTCAAAAAGAACCAAGGAGATACAGATAAGAAAAGGCTAGCTCCAGAGAAGCACCAAAGCAAAAATGACACAAGATGGAATGAAACAGACAAGGAAGATTTTATTCAAGGCCATGGCAGTAGTAGAGAAGGATCTGAACTAACCAGGAACTCCGCTTCACTGGAACAAAAGGTTGGAGTATTTTTAAGGGCTGGGTGAGCAAGTGAAAGGTACTGAGTGACATTAAAGGCAGGTTAATGGGTGAGGTGTGATGAGCACATTGGATTATTCTCTGAGTTGGAAAATAACACTTTTTCTGTGAGTAGGTCATCTGTGTTTGCTAATCGGTGCCCATTGAAATTAGGATCTTACCTGCCCAGGTGACAGAGATGATTTTCCATGACGATTATATTTCAAAGGGGTGTCTTCCATGTCCTTGAGAAAGGTACTCCCTGGGTTGTAAATCTGGCAAGAGGCTTTTAAAAATGTTTACATATATCCAAAAGGGGGCAGAGAAAGGATTTAAAATTACAAGTTATCTGAGGGAAATGTCCTAGGAAAAGCGAAATCAAGGGATTAGAGCTTAATCAAGCAGAAGAAAATGTTAAAACTATCAGAAAGATGGTCTCTATCATTGGATACACACTGGGCAAGGCTATGTTCTGCTCTACAAAATGAGCTGAGAGCCAGGATGGTCTTTACTCCAAAAGAGCACCTAAGAGGAAGTTTCTGTGAACATTCACTTTAAAATAGGAAGATGATGACAGGCAATAACAATAAAAGGTGCCTTCGTTGTGGAAGTCTAACTTCTGTGGACTCTGTGTTTGCCCACAGTGTAGGTCTAGCCTTTTTATATCAAAATCATTTTGCCTTTATTGTACAATACACACCAGGAGTGCCATTCACACTTGCTACGTAGAGCTTTAGCTTGAATGCCTTTCTAGTCTCAAAGCCTCTGAACCAAGCTAGATTTTTAGTGCTGCTTTAATTTAAGGCTTTAATTATCAAAGGAACTAAGTGAGCCTCTTTTCCAACAGCTCCCACTTGGATTATTCAGTCCTTAACACTCAGATGACATGGAGAGAGCTGCCTCATGCAGTCTTATTTATAATATCTCTACTGCTCCTACTTAAGAAACTACCAGACCTCTAAGTTCCCCTTTTAACATCCACATTCCACCTCTCCATCCCAAGACCCTTGTTCTACATCAAACTTTCTTCTCCTAAGAATGGGAGTTGGATTCTCCCTAGAGTTGCGGGTTACACATCAAGCATCAGTGGACAAATCTATTCCCGCCTGCTTTACATTTGGCATGTTTTGTTTTTAACTTGTTTTGTCAGATGCACTGAATTCCTTTAAGTGCTCTAGCTTATTGAGAGGATGCCACTCATTCTATCTCACTTGGCTGGATCCACACATTTAAGTCAGCTCCCTGGGTCCTCTAAACGTTTCAAATAAGGTTTCCTACACTAGCAGTTGGAGGGGCCAACTACACCTAATCTTTTTACGAAGAGTGCATTCAATATAATAACCCTTGCAAAAGTTCCTCAGACTGTGCCTGGAACATGTTATTGTCTAGAGTGAACACTAGTATTACTATTGTTCATCTTCCTCTTGTATAGTAAGAACTGGACCAAGACTGGGAAGTAAAAGGTACTGAGTGACATTAGAGGCAGGTTAATGGATGAGGTGTGATGAGCACATTGGGGACAGAAGATGGTGAGTGACACATGTTATTAGGTAAAGGGCTAACAACAGCTCATATTCTAGGTTTTTGCTCCCCCAATAAATGTGCAGAAAAATATTTTTCTTGGGATAGCAAATGTAGAGCACTCAATGCACACAAATGTGTTTCTGACCACAATCATTCAAAGCACTCAACCAAGTGTCACAGCAACGATCGAAAACTTTGTGAGGCATTTCTTAGTAGAGAAAGGCAATAAATAGAGGTGGCATCAGAGTTTACAGCTTTGCAGAAGAGAAACCACCTGAGTTATGTCTTTGTTCTTTAGTTAACATTAGAATAAAATAATTGTTAAAATAGTGAGATAGCTCATATACTCACTCACACACATCATCACACATATACAAGGTGGTGTAGGCACATAGCCATTATAATTTCCTTCCTTTGATCTATTTTGAAAATGATGCAAAAATTCATAGCAATATTCCTGAACCCACATGTTCCTCTAGGAACATGGTAGTCCCTGTTATGAGGTGAAATATATTTACCCTTCTAGTGATCTTATGAAGGCCTTTATGACTTTGTAATAAAGTGAATGAGGCAGAAGATATATTGTCCAAGTCTTAAGGTTACATGGCAATTGTCTACAGTTCTCTCTCTGCCTCTGTTCTCTCTCACACACATACACATGCACCTTTGAATAAGTTTGCCCCTACCTTTGAGTCTTACAGTTAACAACCCAGACCTCAGAAGCAGAGAGAAGACCCATACTTGTATTCAATCCAAATGCTATACACAAAATCTATGATCGTAATGAATGTTGTTTTTTACACTACTAAGTCTGAAGGTTAATTTGTTTCTCAATTATCAGAACAAAGGCAATGGGAGTTGTGGTTTGTATATATTTCAACTATTTCTGTTCTTTAAAAGCCTATATAAAAAAAGCTGGGCCTTTTTAATTCTGGAAAATGCAGTATTCTGAAAAGAAAGGCAATCGTCTAAATAAATGCTGCAGATGGTGACTCTATGGTTGAACACATGGCAGCCTAAAGATCTAAGAGATGAGAGAAATCACTTAACCTAAAAACTTCCCAGCTCACACGTTCTGGTTAACACTGTTTGTCTGAGCTCCAAGTAATGTCTGAGCTAAACAATGTGCTCCAGTTGATTTTCAAGAAGCACTTGCTGTTAAAAATCTGGAGTTCAGACAGCACTTTATTCTATGGTGCAAGGGTTTATTTGAGAATGAGAAATTTTCAGCCAAATACCATACGTATCTCCAAATATAGCTGCTCAATACCTTGCAGAATAGACTAGTGGATTACAAGCCCATAAGCTAATTTTTCTAAGAAAAGACTTGCCCCTGCTATGTCTTTCCTCAGGTGGTCTAACCCCTCTTGCACGTTCTATTCTTATTCATTGTTTAAAGTCTGACTAAAATCTCAAATCAAGTAACTGGACACATATGGAAGGTACTATTCTAGATGTGTGGAATCTATAGCCCTATACTCACACAATCTGAGAACACCTTTTATTTCTCAGTTCTTCAGTCATTGAAAAGAATGGAATGTATATGGGAAAGCCATTGTTTTTAATTTAGCAAGGGATCTCTACTACATGTTCATTCCTGGTCTGATGAGTTCACTTTATGAAATCCTACTCCTAGATTTCATTTTTAAATTGATGACCCAAAGATCTTACTTATTTGTTATATTTATTTGTTTTAAAGAATTTTCCCCAGATTTGTTTTAGTCACTTTATTCTGGTAAATAATCTATCCTTGGTAAAGCAATCTTCATTAACTTAGTAGCATTTAAAAAAAATTATTCTTTCCTTCTATTAATTAGAATAAAATAACAAATTACAGTGTTTCAGGGTTGGAAAACTAGAAAAATAATGATATTACTGTAATAAATAGGAAATTTGAAAATGAGAGCTGATATTTTAAATAAAATGTTGTGACTTAAGTTTATATGATTTATGTTTGATATCTCTAAAAAGTCATCCAGAAAAAAACAAAAACAAAAAACTAAAATTAAGGACAGAAGTCAAGGAAAGAGCCATAGCTGTGAGATTTGTCTTTATATAAATAATAGCTAAAGTAATTAAAATGAATTAATTCTGAGTAAGTATAGAGTAATAAAATACCACTTATGTATTAGCTCATTTTCAATTATCTTTAATTGTTTTAAAAATTTAGTATTTATTAATTCTATGCATGGTTTTTCCAATTTATATGTATGAAACTGCTACTATTATTCATATCACTCTAGGATGACTCAGCCATTTTAGCAATGAGTCACTCATTACAAGATAGTCATTACCAAACAAAATCCACTGAGAAGCTAAGAAAACTTTAATAAGCACCCTCAATCCTTCTTGCTACTTAGAATGTCTGCTACAAGGCATTATCCTAGGCATTAGAAAAACAATGCTGAATAAAATGGATTTTTTTAAAAAACTGACCTTACTGCCTGGACAGTGTGCCTCAGTGGTTGAGTGTTGACCTATGAACTAGGAGATCACAGTTCCATTTCTGGTCAATGCACATGCCCAGGTTGCAGCCTTGATCCCCAGTTGGGGGTGTGCAGGAGGCAGCCAATCAATAATTTTCTCTCATCATTGATGTTTCTATCTCTCCTCCCTCTTCCTTCGTCTCCAAAATCAATGATATACATATATTTTTAAAACTGACTTTTCAAAAATCATTTTTAGTTTCTTGGGATATATTTCTAGAAGTGAGATCAGTGGGTCAAATGGGAGTTCCATTTTTAGTTTTTTGAGGAAAGATCCCACTTCTAGGAATATATCCCAAGAAATTAGAAATACCAATCAGAAAAGATATATGCACCCCTATGTTCATAGCAGCACAACTTACAATAGCTAATATTTGGAAACAGTCTAAGTGCCCATCAGCAGATGAGTGGATTAGAAAATTGAGGTACATCTATTCCATGGAATACTATACTGCTATAAAAAGGAAGAAACTCTTATCATTTGCAACAGCATCGATGGACCTGGAGAGCACATGTTAAGTGAAATAAGACAATCAGAGGAAGATAAATATCACATTATCTCATTCATTTGTGTAATATAATGAACAACGTAAGCTAATGAACAAAAACAGATTCAGAGACAGAGAAGCATCAATCAGACTATCAAACCTCAGAGGGAAGGAAGGAGAGGAGAGGAGGGAGGGGAAGAGATCAACCAAGGACTTGTATACATGCATAACCAATGGACATAGACACTAGGGGGTGAGGGTGATTGGGGGGTGGGGTGGGGGGGGAGAGGCAATGGGGAGATAAGGACACATATATAATACCTTAATCAATAAAGAAAAAAAAACCTTTCCTTGTTGTTGTTGTTGGAGATGGAAAGGGATAGAAACATACAGCAAACAAACAACTACTTAAAATATAAAGCATTTCAGTGTGGATATGTAGTGCAGAGAAAAGTAAATTTGGGAAGAAAGATAAGGGAATGCTGGACTGGAAAGCAGGAGTTACTGTTCTTAAGAAGGAGATATCTCTGTTGGCTAGAGGGTCATCCCAACACACCAAGCTTGAGGATTGGACCAATGGTCAGGGCACATACAGAAGTCAAAACTATTGAACTATTAAATGCATGAGTGAGACAACAAATCAATATTTCTCTCTCTAAAAAATCAAAACCAGAGAAAAGTGTACCAAAAAAAGAAATGTAAGTTTCACTGAGAAAAGGCAGGCAATTGCACAGACCCTAAGGATTGGAGTCACACTAAGGAGAAGACAATCAGCCAGAGAGACAAAGAGTGCAAGGTCATGACATGGAAAATGACTGGCACTTGGTAAGAACATCAGAAGTGTGGATAGGTAGAGGAAAGTGAAGCAGGGATATGTAACAAGGGATGTCAGAAGGAAGCTTGGAAGTCCATTGTAAGAACTTTGGATTTTCCTTTTTGTAATATGGGAAGCATTTAGAAGAATATGAGCAGAGGAGGGAAATGAGCTATTATATTCTAAAGAGATCCTTCCAGCTGTTGTGTTATGACTAAATTTACGGGGGTAAATGACAGACAAGACAGGTTATTGTAATAATCCAGTCATGCTTAAAGGTAACCAGGGCAGGATCATTTGTCAAGAGGTGGTAAATGGATAACTAGAGGGATATCATGATAGATATCTGGAGGAGAATTGACATGATAAATTAGTAAATAGAAAGGAATATTAAAATTAGCATAAAAGTCAAAATGGTGACTAGAGTCAATATAAATTGGCAATGTCTTATAAAGTTGGAGGAGAATTTTATCTGTCAGTGAGGTTATAAAAGTCTTAATTTTACAATAAAGGGTTTATAAATATTTAGTCACTTGCTGATTTTTAAAGTTGCAACATATTAACAAATGTATATACAGTACTGTTGGCTCCTTGTTCATCTATCACTGTCCTATAATTAGTCATTTTTATTTAAAATTTTAAAATAATCTGTAATTAAAACTTCTCATGAAAACGCTATTTGACATAAGCCCTCATTAATAAGTAGAACTTGTAGAGCTACAAATATTGAATCAACAACCAACTAGATATTGTTAGTATGAAATAAACACAACGGATGAAAACTAATTTCTCCCTCTACCTTGAAATAATTTTGGGTCAAACTATTAGAAAAAAAAATTGGAACTGAAACTTTAATCAAAGTCATTAGTGTTAATCAAATATTTTAGCTATCACTTAGAAAATATGTTGTAAAAGTTTATCTTAAGGAGTTATAATTTTAGATATAGAAAGAAAGGGAAAGGGAGAGGGAAAAAAGAAGAGAGGGTAAAAGAAAGAAAAAGAGAGATTTTCCAGACTGAGCATATTTCTATGTCCCTAGGCCAAAGTGATTTTTTTGATTACCTACTATTTTAGATAATGTGTCTCATTTAAGGTCTCCACTGATGTGGTCAATGATATGATTTTAGGTGTAGACTAATCTGAAACTTGAGCCATACATTTGGGATGCATGTGACTCAGGGATAACAACTTACCTTTGCTATTTACCTGCATACTTTAGGATTATGGGAAAAAGAAGGGAACACGGTGGAAACAAAAGGCTCCAGTTGAACCTCGGGTCAAAAATATCTGCCTCATGTAGCACCACAATTAGATATGCACTAGGAAGTAACAGGTACTTTTTATATATTTTTTCATTCTAATATCCCTGAGAAGATTAAACACTGGCTGTGGTGTTAAATATATGTGTGCTGGAATCATGGCTCTGCCATTTACTACTCCTGTGACCTTGGGAAAGTGGCTGCTATTTATCAATTGATTTTTACAGAGACTTGCTCCCTTCTGTAGAGTGGAAAATACCTGCTGTTGTTGATTAACTGCAAATAGCTTCTCTCCTTCTAAACCATGTATTCTTTTTTGAAAAACGGATACCTCCTCCTCTCTGTCTAGTCTCACCTTCTTCCTCAGCCTCCACATACACACATACACATACACACACAACAGTAACCTTTCCTAGGAGAGTAATATCAATTTGTTCACTTTATTTCCTAATAGATTTTTTATTCATTTATTTATTCATTCAATCAACTAACATTAATTGAGCATCTACCACCTGCCAGTCAGTATTATACACCTTTAGGATTTGCTAGTACACAAAACAGAAAGTGGTTCCTATCTTCATGGAACTTACCTTTCAGTGGGGAATACAACTGATAAGTAATATTCATAATAAATAATTTCTATAGAATTTTGGAAGATGATGCATGCTTTGCAAAAGTAGAGTAAATGTGATACTGTACTGAGGGAGTGTTAAATGTAAATTAATTGGTTATGAAATGTCTCCTTGAGAGTGACAACTAAGTACAGACTTGAAGGAGGCAAAGGGTTTTAGAGAATAGCCAAGAGGCCAGTGTAGCTGGCTAGAGAAGAGGGAAAGGGATGGCATTATGATTACGGTTAAGTTAGGTCTGACAGGGCCAGATTCATTGGACAGTTACACTGGGCCCTGAACATAGAAGGGCCCTGAACTT
Organism: Lasiurus cinereus; assembly: GCA_011751065.1. NCBI lineage: Eukaryota > Metazoa > Chordata > Mammalia > Chiroptera > Vespertilionidae > Lasiurus > Lasiurus cinereus. The sequence goes on along the minus strand of JAAGEH010000018.1, from coordinate 23,255,131 downwards.
AGGGTTAAAAGTTCCATGACTACCTTCTCAAAATTATTAATAATTTTTTTCTTTGAATCTGTATTTTGTACGTGTATGTTGATGGAACAATGTTAAAATGGAGGTTCAGTACATGCACCATCTGCCTCCTGCGGCCTCTTTTCTTTCCCACCTGCGGGGCAGGCAGGGCCTGGATAGGGAGTAGAAAGGGCCAAGCTTAGATGTGCACACTCCAAGGTGTCTCAAGGCACAACTCAGCAGTGGCATTCAGTCCAGGGGCTGCAGTGCCAGGAGCATCCGGAGGCTCAGTGGTGGGAGCCTTCGGCCCATTTCCTATTCAGGTATCCCTGGTAAGTACCAGGGTTTACAGTACACTTGGCCACTGTCCATCAGCTGTGGGTTGGGGCAGTGAGGCTGTGGGAGGGGAAGATGCCAGGCTGGACTTCTCTGCTCCCAGCTCTGGCATAGCCTTTGGGTCCTGTAGCTGGTGGGGAGGGATGAGAGGGAAATAAGAAGTCAGTGAGCAGTGAGGCAGGGCCCTGGGCACATGTGAAGTCCTTTCTTTGCCTTAGGAAAGTCACATTAAATAGCAATTGAAAACAAACCACAAGACTGAGAGAGACCATGAGAAAAATAAACTGAGAGAGCCTAGAATGAATTAAGGAGATCATTTTCCACCCAGGCAAGAGATGACAGAAGCTCAGGTCAGGGATCAGCATAGCTAGTGAGATATTGGCAGAATCAGGGTGGCATTTGAAAATGGGACAGGAGGTCATTCACAATGGATTGGGTAGGTCTGTGAGTTACCCAGGTATATACAATTTTCAAAACTCAATGAGCTGCACACTTATAATCTGTGTATTTTACCATGTGGATATCATGCCTCAACAATAACAAAAGTAAAAACAAAAGCACCATGCAGAACAATTTTTATGGTATGTCCCAATGTATGAGGAAAATAGGAGAGGCTTTCTTCTTGAGTGTGTTCTCTGTGTGTGCAATTATTTCTGGGAGGAAATACAAGATACAAAAAGCTATGTTAACCTGCTCAGGGATTTAGTCAAGAAATGAGTGGAGAATTATTCTCTGAAGACATTTGTATGATTTCTAAATTAGCCAATAAACTGCTAAGTAAATATATTCTAAATTAGTGTATGTGTTTGGTACATACCCTTTTAAATTTATCTTTATTGTTGAAAGTATTACAGATGTCCCCCTTATTCCTCCCTCTACTGACTCCCTCCACTCTGCTCCCACTGTTTGGTAGATATTTTAAAAATTCCCAATGTAGTGTTAAGACAATAAAATATCTCCAAACATTTTTAATAGCTATGAAGAATCTCGGGTCAGGGCTGGCACTGGTTATTTTCAATAATGTTCTCTGATATTCTGAATCCATGAAATTCATAGAACCTACCACTAGATTTTTTTTTTCTAAGAAGAAGAAAAAAATATGCTTCCTTTCACATGCCACTTTTGAAAAAGGGAGGGAAGAGTATTAAGTCAGGGGAATCAGAAAGTCACATTCTGTCTTTGTAGAAATCCAAAGAAGAAAATTAGGAGTAATTTTCCAAGACTAATATAAATGGACAGAAAGAAATATAATAAAGAGCAATTGCCACCCAAGGAAGAGAATATCGGACCTAAGTTAACAAAGGCAAGCGGCATGTTCTAGGGCAGAGAGTAACAGCATCATCTGCTCTGCTTGGACCAAACCCCTGGTCTCTCAGCTGGGCTATCTGCAGTGGCCTCCCTACCGCTGTGCTCTAACTGTCCACCTCTATGCCAAAGAACCTTTTAAAATATAAAGCAAATCATTTTTACTCTGTGACTTAAATTCTTCTAAAGCGTTAACGTGGTTACCCAAGATCTCGCTATTATCTATCTCTGCATCCACATCTGAAATCAACTTTTTTTGCACCACCTTAATACATGGGCCCTATTCATCTTTTCCTTGCTCTAGGAACTAAGTCTGTTTCATTGACCTCTGCTTATTGTCCAACGCCTGGCTCAATGCCTGCCATAAAGAAGCTCAGTTAATGGTCCTTGAATGAATTCTAACCCCATGTTCATTTCCCTTCAGAAATTCCCTCCATTTAGATCAGCCTTGTCCAATGTGAGCCACATAGATAAATTGAACTGTCCCAGTAGTCACAATTAAAAAGTACAAAACCACAGGTAAAATTTGTTTAATAATATATACTATTTAACTTAATATATCTACATAGTGCCATTTTAACATGAAATTGATGACAACTGTTAAGATAACTTTCATCTTCATAGGAAGTCTGAAATTCTGTTGTCTATTTTACACTTAAAGACACTCCATTTCAACTAGCTATATTTTAAATACCCAAAAACTTCATAGTTAGTGGCTATCTCATTGGATGGAGTATCGGACCTAGAATCTTGAGAGTGAAGAGTGTTGTCTCCCATCTGTCCAGACACATTCACCTGCCAGTTCCTTTCCTGACCACATGCTCCTCCCTACTGTTTCCAATTGCACGAGTAACCTCACTTTTGGCGCTGGTCACTGGATAGAATGTTGGACTATTGGTCCCTGGTCACTTGGTCCTTAACAAGATGCAGGCACCTCCCTTGAGCCACAGTAATAGGGAGAATGTAGAGCTAGACCCCTTTCTTCTTTTCTCCTGTCTTTCCCACATATCTCTACATTAGCCTAATTATATGCGTCCATCTTTAATGGAAAGGGAGACAATTCAAATTAGTAGGCTATAAGTAGTTAATTCAAAGTTTGAGTTGACTAAAGAAAATTACCACTACAAAGGGTGAATTTAATATTTCCTAAATATGGCTGCCTGCCATCCCCATTTCATTGCTGGATTTTAAGAGAAAAATAGACAATAAAAGCAAATCCTTCAAAATGATCCTCCTTTGTGTGCTTCAGTAAGACCTAACTCCACTTTCCTGACTTTGTCTCTGAGAATATTTTATTCTCAAAGACTACAGGCTACATCGCGACTCCCCATTAGAAAAATCACACCCCCACTTCAGAATGTATAATAGTAGTTCTCAATGAAAAAAAAAACATTCACTAAGGGGTGTTTTGGATATTTGTGGGGACAGTTTGGTTGGCACATGACTAGCATTTGGGCAGAAGCTGAGAATGCTGGAGTTCCTGCAATGTAGAGTATAAGAAGATTGAAAGGATTGCCCCAATCTAGCAGATTTTCTGATGACCAAATGGAAATTCCTGTGGACATGGAGGCTCAGCCAATTGTGTAGAAAGAAGAAACATTTTTAATTGAAGAGAGAAATATTATATTTTAAAAATGATCAAATCTTTATACTTGATTATATAAAAAAGACAGTCTCTTGGCAATGTTTTGGCTCATAATAAAATTTAAAATTACTTTTTAAAAATATATATTTTATTGATTTTTTACAGAGAGAAATGGAAAAGGATAGAGAGCTAGGAACATCGATGAGAGACAAACATCAATCAGCTGCCTCCTGCACACCCTGACCGGGGATGTGCCTGCAACCAAGGTACATGCTTCTGATCGGAATCGAACCTGGGACCCTTTAGTCTCCAGGCCGATGCTGTATCCACTGAGCCAAACTGGTTTCAGCTAAAATTACTTTTTAAGTCAAGGATTGGTTAACTGTCCATTTAAAAAACATTGTTTAGATTTCTCCTTCACAAATGAAACAAAAAGAATCAAGAACAAGATGTATTCAGTCAGATAGCGAGAGTGGTATAGAGGATTGAGAAGATCCAAGCTATGAATTTGAGTATCTCACAAACACACACATACACACACACAAGATGTATGAATTAATTTTATTGCTTTCCAGGTTTTCAACTTATTATTCTCTGCCACTAGGTGAATACAGATGAAATCTTTCTGTTGCCCTTGTATTATTTGAATTAATAGTAAATAAATACAAGGTGGGGCAAAAGTAGGTTTATAGTTGTGACTGCACAAAAAACAGAGTGTATTCTTGTATTATTTATTAGTTATTGTATCATTTTCCATATGAACAACTGTAAACCAACTTTTGTCCCACCCTGCATACAATATATTTGACACAAACCTCCATCTTCCTAACGATAGCAATGGATGTGAAGTCCTTCTGTACATTTGAAATCTCAAGTGCTTTGGCAGACCTAAATTATCCTTTTCATCTTAACTGACTCATTTAAGAGGAATACCAGATTCCCTTGCTAATTTAATGAGTGAAGAGTTGGGTAGGGAAGGCAGCAAGAGGAAAAGAAAAGGCATGTGGGAACTCACTAAGTTATTTCTGATTTCACCCAGCAGGAAGAGGCAGGAGAGGAGCTTAATGCCCTGAATGTCATCACAGCCTATTCTGCTCCAGATCACCGTGACCTAGGCAAGCTAGAAAGTACATATCTGATAACAAATACAGCTGACTGGCTCCTTTCCTGGCTTTTTGCAGGTAGGTGGTCAGAGTGTGGATGTGAGGGCAAAGTCACCTGTGCATCCCGAGCTTCTGTTGCACACTGCACTGCTGAGAGGGTAGGGACTAGAAATTAAAAAGAAGGACATAAAGCAGCAGGACTTCAATGTTCTCACTCCACAGAGTCTGCCAGCCATATGGCTCCTTCACCGTCCTGGAGTGCACACATGCATGCATACACTAGCACATTTATTTCATGGGACCTCATTATTTCTGTTTCATTTCTGCTTTATGTGTAGCAACACATCCTGACGTTGTCTACAACCCTTCAAATTTATTAAATCTGTCCTGGGAAATGTGAGAGATATTAATTATTAAACAATATTGTTGTTGTTTTTAATGAGTCTAAATTCGCAATGAAAAGATAGTAGCCACTTATAAGCACTCAAGTGAACCAGAACAAAGGACAAGGGGGAGAGTTTGGGGATCATGGAAGCTTTGATGGTTAGAGTTAGAAAGGAGCTAAATTTCTAACCAATGTTCACATTTTATAGCAAAAGCACAATCACACAACAAACAAAACAAAAAATAAAAAATAAAAACCCCAAAAAAGTTCTAAGAAGTCAAAAGACTTTCCCAAGATTCTCAGGACCATGAGGAGAGATAGTAGAAGGACTAGACCTTGGGCCATGTTGGTCCTGCTGCAGGCCCTTTCTAGTCTGCTAGAAGAGATACACTGAAGAGATCAATTGCAGTTCCAGAGTAAGAAGCAAAGGATAATACAACCGCAGAAGTGGGGAGGGAGTTACATTCCCTGTACATGTGGTGTGGGATGATCTTTCAGGATGACAGATAAGTGGACTTACGGTTACTAGTATTAATGTTTAGCATCCCCATCTTCATTTTATTTGTTGTTGATTTTTTTGTTAATCCTCACCTGAGGATATTTTTCCCATTGATTTTGAGACACAGAGAGGAAAACACATCAATTGGTTGCTTCCCTATATGTGCCCTGACCAGAGCTGGGGACGAGTCTACAACCAAGGAATGTACCTTGACTGGAATCAAACCCACAACCCTTCATTCCCCGGGGCTAAGGCTCTAACCAATGAGGGCCCCTCTTCATTTTAAATAATGTAAAGTGATAGTAAAGTATTTTAAGAATATTTAGGAAATTTTAGAAGTACTGACAATTATAAAAAAATAACTCATTTGTGTGGTTCTTAGGTCATTTAAACCATGCTATTTACAATTCTATTAATAAACAGAATATTAATTATTCTGTTTAATAGAATAATTAGTTATTCTATTAATATTCTGAAATTAATATATCCTTTATTATTTTGCACATAATTCTTCCAATTTGCTCTATTTACCTTATTACTCTTTCTTAAAGGAATGGAAAATATTTAAGCATACAAAAGTAAGAAACTGAGGAGCCATTATATAAATGTTATGAGAAATCCACTGTTTCATCTCTAATTTCACAGAACACCTAGATTACCAATATTGTTATTAATAACAGCAATTTATCCCACTCTTTTTGCAAAAGAAAATCTCATATACTTTTCCTGTCTCCATAAAATTAATAATGTTCTAAACTTTTATTTATAACACCAAAATGAGAGATATATCCACTTGGAATAAAGATAATTTTTAAATGTGTAAATCCTAAACCTTTATGATTTTCAAACTTTAGAACTTAGTATTTAATATTTATTAAATTTCTGATGTGCCTTGTGTTCAAAGTTTCTCATGGTTGCATCTTCATAATTTAAAATAATAATGCAATTTACAAGTGTCTATGCCATACATTTTTAAATATTATTTCTTATGAACTGCTAAACTGTCAGAATTTCATAGACTAGCAATAGTGTTTTTCTTATTTCTATTTATATAAAAACTTGAGAACAAATCTCCATTACATTTACTACAAGTCATATACCTTGTTCATCTGGGAGGCACAGAAGATAACAGAACATATGTTCAGAATTTCACAGGAGAGAGGAAATTGTAAATATGGCAATCTAACTATAAAAATGCAGCTTAAAAAGCCCTGTTCTAAATTTTAGTTTCACAGAGAGACTAGCTATTTAGGTGGTATAAAGGAAGTCTTTTTATTTTGTATCTTTTTAAAAAGTAATTTGTTTTGAGTAATCATTTCCCTCTTCCTTTATCCAACTACAAAAATGTAGAGTTTCCTTTTGTAGTTTATATATCTCTCAACTTTTGTGATAAATATCATGTTAGATATATAGATATATAATTAATTCCTCAGTTAAACAAGCAGCAGTTTGATTTAGGAAAATAAATTTTGGACGAGGAAAACAATAATCCAATTGACATGACACATTCAGACACAGCTTCTACCTGCTCCACCTTCACCAGGCAGAGGTTTTCTGGGCCCTACTGGGCCATTATAGAGTGTAGTCCTCCACTCCATTAACTGGAGCACACAGGTAACATAGCATAGCTTTTGTCCACCATGACATGACATTGTTGTCTCAGCTTAATTTGGGCTTTATTCTGTTTACTGTCACAATAAGTTGAAATGTTTAAACATGCGATCAGACCTCACATGTTTATTTCCCCTCCGTCTGCCTCTATAAACTAGCAAAGCCTTCACATTCAGTCACTGATTCTTGTAGGTTTTCTGTCCTTACGATTTCCCTCTCTTCCCCCTTCCCCTACCTCCTTGCAACACCAATTCAGTGAAGACCAACATTGTTGTTTCTCAGTTAGAGAAAGTAGAACGCAACATCCTGTTAAGTGATTTATTTGCTTTCAGTCTGCATCCCATCCATTCTCCCAGAGTTATGTTTCTAAAATGCTAATTAAGGACAAAACTCTCTACCTTGAAATTCCTCACTTTTCCCCGTCTGTGTAAATCCCAAGTTTTTAGTGCATTCAGGTTGGTTTGTTTTTTGTTTTCTTTTGTTTTGTTTTTCAGAAATTTTCTCCCAGCTTATTTCTCCTGCATTTTTGCACTTTTCAACTTTCTACAATTCTTTAATCCAGTGATTTAATTAGAAGCCCTCATATACCTGAAATTATTAGTACTGTATGTCAGCTACTTGAAAAAATTCTAATAGTACTTGAAAAATGACATTTTAAAAATTTTGAGTGTAAAAAAAATTTAATATTGAGTCCTCTGCTTGCATTCCTTTTAGCCTGGTTACCTCAGTCTGAATGAAGTCTTGCTTGTCTGCACCCCAATTTGAGTTAGAAATCTTTGTTTTGTGTCCTAAAAGCACTCTGTGATTTACTCACATCTAATCACTCTCTAGGCATTAGCAAATTATGTTTACTTCTTGCTTTGTCTCTATAGACAATGATTTTTTGAATTCTGAAATGGAGACTTATTTTATACCTTTTTTTTCTGTTTCTGAACTTTAATATTTAGCATAATACTTAGTGCACAGTATGTACTTAATAAAACCTTCTTTTGAATGAACAAATGAAAACACTGTTCTCTTGTACTCCCTAAAATGTCACCAGAAAACCTGTTAATAAAGCAAAGCTACATTTGTCAAAATGCACTGCCATTAGAGAAAATATCACCTTAGCAGTCTTGGCAATGTCTCAGAAGGGGGAAGGCAGTGGATAGTATGTAGAGGGTTTTGAGATCAAGTGATTTAATGTAAATCTTTCATGACTGGAAATTGATTGAAATTAAGAAAAGTATGTGACATTATAGACTAATAAAAATAATAAGGCAAGGTCTTGAAGCAAATATTAAGTGAATTATTGTTTGATAACTGAGCTGTTGTCCTGGTTAACTAGATGGTTGTCTCAAATAAACGGATTTGCAGAAATTAACTGAAACACAAAAGTGAGGTAGTTGGCCTAATTGTTAATTCTAATAGCTATATCATGTTAATGCTGTTCTTACATTCGCAGTTCTTACATATCTTCCCCCTAAAGTTACGTCTCTCCTTTCAGGATGACCCTTAAAGTCCTTCCAGGTGGGACTAGAAATGTTACCATTGAATACCATCCCTCATGATATGCAAATCTGGTTAGCACCAGACATTTCTTAACCCCCATGCTGGAGAGAAATTGCTGCTCCTCCTAAGAGCACACACAAATATCAGCTAGAAAGATAAGAGTACAAGAATTAAACTTTTTTCATTTTTTTCCTACATTTGAATTTTATTTTTAAGCATTTTGTGAATAAGTTGTCAAAAATTAAGTCTCAATCAATTTAGAACCTCATACAAGTCTGAAGCTACCTTGAGTTATACATTTGTTCTAAAGTGCAATAGAGAGTGCCCTTCTTTGGTGGTGAATGTATCTGGTCTTGGGTCCTGTGGTCACTTGTACTCCCTGGCATCAAGTGAGATGTTTTTCCTGTCCTCTGGTCTTCATCCATCCATCCGAATAAATTAATTTTCCTCATCCTTTCTTTAAGATCATTTCATGCCACTCATTCCCTATGACATGGTGTCCATAAGCTAGTTTACAAAGGACTTGTATGCATGCATATAAGCATAACCAATGAACACAAGACACACGGGGGGTTAGGGTATGCCTGGGAGGGAGGGGGGCAATGGGATGATATGTATACATGTAACACATTAATAAAAAATAAATAAAAAGAAAAAATGTGGCAAATGAAAAAAAAAAGAAAAGATTTACTTCATTCTCTCTACTCTACAATACCCAGGACTTACGCGGAGTCATCTGTAACATATCCACCCTGAGAAGCATACTGATTTTCTTCAGCAACAGCATATTTAGAAAGCTTACAGACTGGCTTAAAAATAAATAAATAAAACCACCTTACTCTGATGGTTCTCACACTTCTGTTTCACCAGCCACACACTGAATATTTTGTTCTATTGCATCATCCCTTCCTTGAGCCAGTATACCTTGATGACCTAACTGATGCCTAATGTGTAAAAACTCACAGAGAAGTAAGATGTATTGAAGATAAAGAATCTTCAACTAATATGTCAAAACATTACCTCATTGATGCTCTCTAAGAGTTGCCATCTGCAGCTAGGTTAGTTTCTCATATCCCTTTCCTGCATTTCCCCCTCCCTCCCAACCACTGAGATTTCAGCACACTTGCCAATGAGCTGCAAGAGTTATAGCCACATAAAGTCAAAGTCCAGTAATTTTTGTTTCATTGAGTTTAAGAATAAAACTTCTTGACTTTCAAAGGCTGCAAGAGCTCTTATGCCTAAAATAAATTACCTTTTTAAGCTATAGTTTATATCTTAGTGTCATTGACAATATTTATATATTCAATGGTCTTAAAGTTAGGGCAAAAAATAGCCATTGCTGTTTCTGTCTTAAGATATGGTAGTTCAAAAACAAACAAACAAACAAACAAACAAACAAAAACAAAACAAACAAACAAAAAACTAGACCAAAATAGATAAAGATCTGAAACAATATCTTCTTAGTATAACTCAGTAGTTCTTAAAGTGTGGTCCCGGGCTAGCATCATCAATATTAACTGGGAAATTTTTAGAAATGCATGTTTTAGATACCATTCTAGACTATTGAATTAGAATTTTGAATTTCAGCAACTTATATTTTAAGAATCCTTCTAGATGATTCTACATGCTAAAGTTTGTTTTAACTTAATACTCTTAAAATTAGGTTATAAGAATGAATAAAATAGAAACAAGCACAGAATTATTTTACTGAGGGTTAACTGTTGCTTGTAGAACTTTTCTTCCATGTATTTTTCTTATCTGCCTTTAAAAGAAGAAAATATTATTTTTAAGTTTTAGTTTAGGTTTTGCCTTTCTTGTTTTATGACACATTTCTATCTATCTTTTCTTCAAAAAGAATGGAGATTTTGCCAAAACAAATTTGATCATATAAGAAAGCAATTTGGGTGCTTAAATTATTTAATATTTGAGATTAAAGTAAGTAGCTTTGTAAAGCTAGGCTACACAGAGCTTCCAAAAGGACTAACCCAGTCTTCTCAGGGCTGTTCTCAGTCAACACTCTGAACATCAAGTCACTTGAGATAACTTGTAAAACTGCTGATTTCCTTACTCCATAGCAAATCCATTAAGCCAAAATTTGACGGGGAAGCTACAGAATCTTTATTGAGAATACTCTCTTATTCTAATTCTTGTGTCCACTAAAGTTGGAGAATGTTAGACCAGAGAGCCAACTTGGGAATTTGGCCAATTGTGCCAATTTACAATGCAATAGACATTCTTGAAGTCATTTGGTACAGAATTGACAACTTATTTTGTATAATTGTCTCATGCAGAAAATAGTTGCACTTTCATGTAACTTAAAAATATTTTTCTTTTCTTTTCCTCAGATTTCACCTTGAAAAAAATGGTATACAGTGCCTCATTAGAGTCAAATTATAGTATAAAACTGAAAAGAATGACTGAAGATTATGAAGATGTGGAAATTAAAACAACTGTTACCCAGAGTTTTCATATTCATAGGTACATCACTCACATATACAGGTATATTAAAGTTTTTTATATGCCAGTTTTTTATGTGCTCAGTGACAAGTTTTTTATAGAGCTGTACTTGTGAAAGTTGTGATTAGGTATTCAGAGTCTTAATTAAATATATGCAAGAATTTAATTGGGAGATAAAGCAAAAAATAAAAACACGCAGTGTTTGGAGATCTTGAAAACTATAAATGCCTCTGTGTTGGAGACAAAGATCAATGCCTACTTGAGAATCTCCCTTATAAATAAATATATGTATTTTTCTCCAATAGCACCAACAAACCCTTGGCCAACAAGTCCATTCAAAATATGTTATTCTAGGTACCATGGTTTTATGAATATCTCTTAAAATAAACATTTAAAAAATAAAATTTAGATATCATATTTCCAAAATTTATTGAGTATTCTACTATATTTAACAGATAATTGTGAATATAAATATGTAGACACACACTTTTCAAATATATGTTTTTATTGATTTCAGAGAGGAAGGTAGAAGAAGAGAGAGATAGAAACAACAATAATGAGAGAGAATCATTGACTGGCTGCCTCCTGCACACCCCATACTGGGGAACCAAACCAGAAACCTGGGCATGTCCCCTGATCAGGAATTGAACTGTGACCTCTGGTTCGTAGGTTGATGCTCAGCTGCTGAGCCACATCAGATGAGCAATAGATACACTTCTGCTTTTGATTAATGACTTAACAATGATCATGGGTATAGGGATATATGGAGAGGGATAGAGTGATCCACTTAGGATCTTTTGAGGAATCAAGCACTATCTGTCCCTATACCACATGGTTCCATTCTGCCAAGGTCTTTTTCCTGCCTGAAAGTATGCAATATAATTCAATATGTATAATCTCTGATACTGTGGTCTTGAGTATTTTAGTAATAAAACTGCTGACAACCCTGGAATTAAACCTAGCATTTTTATTCTTTCTGTGGGTATATATACAGCTGCATGAGTGTGTGTGTGGGGGGAGGGGGAGTGCGCGTGTGTGCGCGCTTAGTAATAATAGTAGTTATCTCTTCAACCTTATGGATCAGCATTTCTGCTAGCAGCAGCCATATCTTACTACAGAAACTCTAATTTAAAAAACCAATTAGAATAACATGTTATGTAGAACAATGGTTCTCCCTTATTCCTGGCATTGTGACTTTAAAAAAAAAATGTAATGAATATCAATAGCTAACATTTATTTAGAGCTTTCTATGTGCCTGACATAGTTTTATGGACTTTACAGATAGTGTTGCTTTTAAACCATGCACAGGTTTTATTAACTCCTTTATACACTTGAAGAAATCAAAGCTAAAAGCTAAATTAGCAGAATTTCTTCAGAAAGAATGGTGATTTTGTCCTCATTGGCTGCCTTCCCTCCAAAATAGGTCTAGGGTTTGGATAACAGAAATTCACCTATAAGTGATTGAGATGTTCAACAAATCTTGAAAACAACTAAAAGCAATTTCAAGTAGGTCTTAAAAGGGTATTCTCTGATCCATATACATGTAGTAGATTTTAAAAAGTCAACATGTTTTGTTTTATGTTCCTGCTTGTGCCCAAATAGATGCTTTCTGAAACAACAGCAACTCTGAGTCTATAAACCTGATCATAAGTCCGAAAAATTGGATATAGAGAACATGAGGAAGCCATAGGAGAGTCTGGTTCTGCTTCCTACAGGAGCAGTACCCCTCAAAGCACTTACATAACTTGGTTATTCTGTCTATTCTGTCTGAACATACATGATAGAATAAAACAGAACCTCCACACTGATGAACTGATCAGAAGGAAAAGGAATTAACATGCTGTACACTTACAATGGGTCAGGAAATGTTGTTTTACTGCTCACATGTATATTATGTAAAACTTTCTTATCCCCAGTTTCATCATCTATAAACAGAATAACCATTTTCTACCTGGAAGAAATGCTGTCAAGAGTAAACCTACTTTGAGGTGCTATTATACTCTAGGTGAGTTACTCATGAGCAGTATAGATTGAAAAAAAAAGATGTCTTTTATATTTATAATCTTTTCAATGAGTTACTGATACTCATGTCACATTGTACCAAAGGGGGGGGGAAGGGTTTAGAATGATTTGAAATTGGGCTAACTTCAAAATAAATTTATTTGGGCATATTTTATGAATTGTATCAGATAAAGCAAGAACTAAGCAGAACAGTCCCTTCGTTCTGATTTTCTTCATTTTGGCATTTGGTCAGGTAACTGTTAACATTATAAAAAACAATTGTAATTCAAAAGGGCAGCTAGTGAGGATCCATTGTACCTCTTCCTCTAACTCACAGTGGGCCATTTATCATGATGATTAACAGTTTCAGGTAGTACTTTCAAGAACTTGTCTAAGTCTCCATTCAGAGTTTGAGTTCATTTCCACCGTCTAATACCACTAAATGTCACTGAATAAAAGGAAACATTATGTCCAGCTATTGCAAGAAAAATGATAACTGTTTCCATAGTTACAAGTTTGAGAGAAACAGAACATGCTGAGATGTAAACCAGTGAAAGTGGCAGACAAGTACGCTAGGAATGTTAAATTCTTTTCCCAACAGCAAATAGGTTAAAGTAAAAATGGCTACCAGGTAGTCAGGATACCATTCTCTTAATCAGTGGATTCAAGAAAGTGTATAGGAGGCAGGCACAGGGTAAAAAGGTGTGAAATATTGCATGAGCGCGCGCACGCGCTCACACACACACACACACACACACACACACACACACACACACATCTATTAAAGTCATTTTTGCACCAAAAATTATCAGAAAATAATTGCCAAAGAATATCTTGACAAGAAAAGAGAGCACCAAAGGGAGAAGTTGAAGCTTTGTCCACTTTATCTTAGTTCCTAGTGTTTTGAGTTCTCTAGCAGTACAGAGACATAATTAACATGAGTAGGACATGAGAATATCTCTATGCAATAAATGTAACTTGGCTAACTAATTGACTTTTGGATTATAACAGTCAATTAAAACAATAAAACCTAAACAATGCACAGTGATATTATCTACTATTACCTGGAAGACTACAGGATATTTGAACAAAATGTATCTGTTTCCCTGAGTATAAGCAAAACAGCAAGGAAAGGGTAGATTGGTTAATGACATCAGTATTCCAAACATGACAGTTCTCTCCATGTCTCTTTTTGCTCACAGCTACACAGCTGAATTTCAACCAAGGTTTTTTTAAGTGTTCTCTTACCAAGGAATACATTTAGTTTCTTTTCAAGACACAAGAAGATAAAAGAAATGTGAACTCAGATTTTAGGGGAAAGATTCTATCTCATTAGTATTCATCTCAGTCAGCACTTGATCTCCAACTATTACTGATATAGACATTGGTTATAAAAATCTCAAAGACTAATAGGTGTCATTTTAAATTTAGAAATCTGTTTATTAGAACTGATTCTTGTTCAGACATTGCCACTGATATCTGATTGGATCCCTCATGGGTGAAGAATGAATGAGGGACTGCTTCTCACATGTGCAAAACAAAGAAACTGGGGATAGGAGTTAAGAGGAAATGATAGAGAAGAATGTGGCTGTATAGTAGCTCTTAAGTTATACCCCCAAAATAAACCATATATCACTTCTTCTTACATTTTCTTGGTCTAAGCAAGTCACATGATTGCACCTGGTTTCAAGCATATGACAGATTGAAGTCCTATCATGTGTTTAGAGCAATAGAACGGACATTTATGAACAGTACTGACCACTACCACCCTATTCTAACTAGCCCCATAACCCTTGTAAGTAACTGCCAGAAATGCAGAGCACAGTCACCAGAGAAAATACTGTTCCATACATATTTGCTAAACACCTAATATACACCAGGAGTTGAGGATAAAAATACACAGAAACAAAGGGGATATCAAGCAGAAGGTATGGTATGTATAAAAGCATTGGGATCCTTCATTTTTACAGCAACATAGTATTCTATTATATACTAGCAAATGTACCACATCTTTTTTTTTTATCTACTGATGGGCACTTGGGCTGTTTCCAGAGCTTAGCCATTGTAAATGGAGCTGCTATCCTTTGAGATAGCATGGGGAGCCAATGCTATGTTAAGTGAAATAAGCCAGTCAGAGAAGATCAAATATCACTTGATCTCACTTATATGTGGAATGTAATGAACAAAATAGATCCAGACACTTGGAAGCATACAACAGACGGACAAATCTCAGCGGGTAGGTAGAAATTAACCAAAGAACTTACATACATATATGCATAAACGACAGACACAGACAATAGTTTGGTAAAGGACTGAGGAGGAGAGGAAGGTGGTCAATTGGGGATAAAAGGGACATCTGTAATACTTTCAACAAGAAAGATTTTTAAAAAAGCCTTGCGAGATGTATATTGAGGATCAGCTGTATTCACAAACAACCTAAGTGCCCATTGATGGATGAATGGATAAAGAAGATGTGGTATATGATACAATGGAATACTACTCTGTCATTAAAAGAAAGAAATATTGTCATTTCTCACAACATGGACCTTAAAGATATTATGCTCAGTTAAATAAGTCAGATGGAGGAAGACAAATAATTATGATTTCACTTATATGTGAAATCTTAAAAAAAATTAACAACAAACAAAACACAGAAAAAAAAACTATAAATACAGAGAACAATGGTTGCCAGGAGGAGAAGAAGGTGGGGGAAAGATGAAATTGGGAAGGGGTTCAATTGCATGGTGATGTAAGGTAATTAGATTCACAATGGTGAACACTATGCAGTGTATACAAATATCAAATTATAATGTTGTACAGATGAAATGTATAATCTCATATAATAAAATTTTAACGCAGCTGAGACCGGTTTGGCTCAGTGGATAGAGCATCGGCCTGTGGACTGAAAGGTCCTGGGTTCAATTCTGGTCGGGGGAATGTACCTTGCTTGCGGGCACATCTCCAGTGTGGGGTGTGCAGGAGACGGCTGATCGATGTCTCTCTCTCATTGATGTTTCTGACTTTCTATCCCTCTCCCTTCCTCTCTGTGAAAAATCAATAAAAATATATTTAAAAATAATAATAATTTTAGCGCAGTTGAAAAAACAAAAACAAAATTCTTTTCTTGGGTGACCATCCAGCTCTCTCAGGGCAGAGTATCCTGACTGGCTTCTTTGCTAGCTGCCTGATAATCTGCACCTTAGCCTGTAAAAAGAAAACTTGTTTTCAAGATGCCTGTAGCCTTCTACTCCCCTCTTCCCTCCTTTCATATAAATTCTGTTTGTATATTTGATAAATGAAATCAATTCGATATGGTTTTCCAAGTATAATAAAAGTGTGCTGATTGTTAACTATAAAAATATATATTAAACAAAATTGATGTATTATTTATCTCTTAATGGATTATCACTGCCTAGGAACAGGGTATAAAAATTTCCTTCTAATTCATGTGTTATTTTTACAGACTTTAAAGTATATAATAGTAAGTGCCACATGCATGGACAGATGAGTATTTTTTGAATAATAAAGTAGTTTCAATAGTAAGACTCATTCACAGTTGGATTTTTTGAAAGCAGGGAGAAAGCTTCCTTTCTTTTGAATATTTTATTTTATCCTTGAACAAAAACTGCAAATCATTTTCTATTCCAACATCTTCATATTGGACTAGAGGCCCAGTGCACGGAATTTATGCACTGGGTTGGAGGGGCCTTCATCGTGGCCTGCACCTTCTTGCAGTCCAGGAGCCTTGTGATTGATCACTCCACAGAGGGCAGCCCCGCCCACTGCTGCCAGCCAGGTAGCCTGGGTGTCCCGGACCAATTGCATTACACCCGTCTTAGTGGCGGCAGTCAGTGCAGGGTTGCCATGGTGCCCACAACCCAGGCAGTTCAGTCCACTCACCAGTTCCTACCCACCCACGCCTGCTGCGTGTGCACCCTGAGGTTCAGTCATCCATTCAGTCATTCATTTGGTCATTTTGGATGTTATGGACCCCAGCTCTTTGTATATTAGGATGGACAGAAACTTATTGTATTCATCTAGGCTTTTTCTGCATCTGGCAGTCAGTTGAGTCAT
Organism: Lasiurus cinereus; assembly: GCA_011751065.1. Taxonomy (NCBI): domain Eukaryota; kingdom Metazoa; phylum Chordata; class Mammalia; order Chiroptera; family Vespertilionidae; genus Lasiurus; species Lasiurus cinereus. The sequence continues at coordinate 23,238,287 of JAAGEH010000018.1, read as the reverse complement.
CTAGCTTCTCCCTATTCATAGAGGGTAGTGAAAAGGCTAATCACTGAGACTGTGTCATATTCTCTACCCTATTTCCTCTCTTTTTGGTTCGATCTTGTTGGCTTTGTTAGCCTGGAAAATGCAGTACAACTCTGACTATGGCTATGTCTTTCTTCCTGGATAACGCAAGCATACAACAGGGAAAACAAAGTTCACACTTTCTATTTTTCTCTCAACTAATAACTACATTATGAAGTGACAGATAACTAATAAAAAATAAAGGGTTATAAAACATAATAGTTCAGTTGAATTGGTTGCAATTAAAAGCTTATCAATGCCCACTTATGTTATTCTGTGGTGCTCTGAAACTTCTAGCATGTAATTAATACTTCATATAATTTACGGTTTCTAAATGAATTTTTGCATTACATCAATGGGCAAAAATTAATTAACAATCAACAGACTGTATAGGAATTACTTGTTTACCAAAGATTATTGTCCAACTCACTTTAGAAAAATAATTACTTGCTACACACAAGGGAGAACTTTACATTGTTATAGAGAGTTCCACATGGATGACTTTTTGAGTGAATTATTGTTAAACAACTGTTTGAGAGTTGAAAACCCTTGTCCTACATGTAACAGCAATTAGAAGAGTTAATGGATATTCTGCTTAGAATACTGGAGGGGAATACAGTATGCATGGTATTCCCATTGCAGAGAAGGATATGCACAAGTCTCACTAGAATAGCCCAACATGGTCTAATCACTCTTCTTAGTTAAATGTAATAAAAACTAGAGGCCTGGTGCATGAAATTTGTGCACAGGGGATGGGGAGTGTCCCTCAGGCCAACTGGGATCCTCTCCAATCTGGAACCCCTCAAGGGATGTCCAGTTGTCTGTTTAGGTCCAATCCAACTGGAATGCTTGCTCCCAACAATTCACCTGTCTGCCAGCCTGATCACCCCATAACCACTCCCCTGCCAGCCTGAGTGCCCCTAACTGTCCTCTCTGCTGTCCTGGACACATCTAACTGCCCTCCCCTGCCAGCCTGGTCCCCCACAACTGACCTCCGTTGCAGGCCTGGTCTCCCCCTAATGCCCTCCCCTGCATGCCTGGTCCTCTCAACTGTTCTTCCCTGCTGGCCTGGTCTCCCCCAAATGCCCTCCCCTGCAGGCCTGGTTGACCCCAACTGCCCTCCCCTGATGACCATATTTGACCCTTTTGGGATCAGGCCTAAACTGGTAGTTGGACATCCACCCTAAGGGGTCCCTGATTGGAGAGGGCGCAAGCTGCGCTGAGGGAACCCCCCATCCCTGTACATGAATTTTGTGCACCAGACCACTAGTTCTATCTATAAAACCCACCTGCCTCATTGCTCATTATAAAGTGATAAGAGTTCCTGAACTGGAAATCCCTTGACCTGGTCAAGCTCATTTCCTGCATTCTAAATTCTGTGCTTAAGAATTACTAACCTCCATAAATCTCCTAATTATAATAGTAAAACTGACAGAATTAGATATGCTTTATCAAATCAGAGAAAATTAGTCAATATAATATTGTAATCTTAGTAAGAGCAAATGAAACAACATAACTAGTATTTCTCTATAAGTTCTTGATTAGAAAGATCGGTGTACTCTTACAGCATTTTTAAGGTAGTCAGATTAGAGAGGAATGTTGTTTAAGTAAAAACTTGAATGTATGAAAATTAGCATAGAATGAGTTTTCTCCATTTTTTTAGAACAGTCAGATGTACAACATCTAACAGAACACAATATTTTTTTATTAATTGTTTACAATAAAATTATTTCTTGTATTATTCAAATATTTAAAAAATATTTCATGGGATGCACATGTATTTTTGTTGTGTGATATGTGTGTATGCATAATATAAATCGATTTCTCAACTATCCAGATACCTATTTTAGTCTTTTAAAACCATATATCTATCCTAAATATGAAAACACATATAGTACATATGTAAATAATATGGAGAATATTTTGAGGTTTTGCTTCAAGATAGTTTTTTCTTTCCATAAACTTGCTTGCTCTCTTTTTTAAGTAGCTTTTTAAATGTTCTCTTTTTCTCATTCTGTCTTTGGATCTTCCCTCCCTCCCTTCTACTCTCTCTAAAATGAAAAAACTATCCTTGAGTGACGATTAATAAAAAACAAAAATAAAAATTCATTAAGCTGTTCCCTTAAAATTTTTTATATTTCAAAAAGATTTAAAAGATAGGGCATTGGAAGAGAAGTCATCTCAGCATTGAAAGGAGGGCAAATCAACTGTCTTAGGAGAGCCACGGCTCCCACCTGTTCCAGTCTCCTTCGGTTCTTGCCACTGCCTATGCTTGCTTTCTGATCACATTAAGTCTGAGGTTCAACACTTCCTCCTTGGTTCTTCCCATGAGTTTTACATCTTTCACTTGGCTTCTTGGCTTCTATATTTCCTACTTAGTAGATCACTGAGTGAAACTCCATGAAACGAAGGGTCACTCCACCCCACAAGCTTGCATCCCCCTCTAGACTTCTAAGGGTTTGTTCCTCTCACATGGAAAGTTGTCCCTTTTCTTCTTCTTCATTTATCCACAACCTGTTATTTTCTAGAATCCTCTAAAATGTCACTGTTAACAGGGTACTCTTCCATGTCTAATATGTTTTGCATTTCGTTCATATTGTATAATGAATGCTTTGTTTGAATATTCAGATATCCCATTGGCTTACTATTTTACCTTATTCAGAATTTATGTTCAAATGTTTTGGTTCTTCCCAAAATCCTTACTTATAATTGCAATACTTCAACTTGAACTATGCACTTATAGTACTTAATTTTTTTTCCCACAAGGTATTTTGTATTATTTGTTTGTTTTTTATGTCTCCATTTTTTTTTTTGGAAAATATACTTCCTTCGTTTTGCTAAATACCTACTTGATTATACATTTACTGCTTAAATCCATTGAAATATTGCTCTTTCTCAGATAATTAAAATTCTTATTTTTCAATGAAAAGCAAATTAAACTCTGAAAATTCAAAATAATCAGTATGGTTTAAATTAGTGGTCAGCAAACTGAAGTTCTGTTGACTAATGAGTTTGCCCACCACTGTCATATACTACCCTTTACCTCATTGTACACAATATGTCACAACTGCCTAATCCTCACAGCTTCCAATTACATGGTAACATTTAGTTTAGTCCAGTGATCAGCAAACTCATTAGTCAACAGAGCATCAAACTGAGGCTCGCGAGCCCCATGTGGCTCACGAGACGAGGTTTGCTGACCACTGGTTTAAACAATTCAGGATTAGCTCAGTCATAAAAAAGTTGGAACAAATTAGTTCAGAATCAAGAGGAACTGCTTAGTTTCTTAAAGATATCCAAATATTAATATATATGGACAGTATGATGTTAAAACAAAAAGAGTAAAAATTATTGGCATGACCACCAGCACTTCCATAGGCTTCTTAAAAAAGCAAAAGGATACCCTGATATATGCCATTGTAGCAAATGTTATTAGCAGCACTGTTATCTTTAAATTGCACTGATGGTTTTAATTTAAATGAAACTCATTGTTATCAGTCCCTGAAAATGTTTGAAAAGTTTAGTATCTAAATGGCACCATAAAGTGAAACCAAATTTTATCTAATAAAAGAGTAATATGCAAATTTGCTGTTACTCTAACACACAAGATGGCTGCCCCAATGTGGTCCAGGATGGCTGCCCCCATGTGGATATAAGATGGCTGTCACAATATGGCCAGCAAGGGAGGGCAGTTAGAAGGGACCAGGCCTGCAGGGGAGGGCAGTTAGGTGCAATCAGGCTGGCAGGGGAGCAGTTGCCTAACTGCTGGCAGGAGAGTGGTTAAGGGGTGATCTGGCTGGCAAGCAGAAGTATTTAGGGGCAATCAGGAAGATATATAGGTGAGCAATTGAGAGTCAGCAGTCCTGGATTGTGAGAGGGGTCCCAGATTGGAGAGGGTGCAGGCTGGGCTGAGGGACACGTACCCCAGTGCATGAATTTCATGCACCAAGTGTTTAGTAATACAATAAAAATGAATGCAGTTTAATTAAAATGAAACCCATGAAGATTTCTCTAGAAGAGACATCCTATTTCATATTGTAAGTCAGAACATTACTTCTCTCTTTCCCCATATAACCCAAGTTCTAAAACTTATACTTTGAAATAAAACTATAATAAATTTGAGTAAAGAATTGCATGTCAAAACATACCAATGCATGTGGGCTTTAAAATAATTCCATTTATCTCTCCCACCCCCGTTTTAAGGAAGTGCATTTAAATCATTCTAAAAAAGTACATTATGAAGGTGAACAATCAGTCCAGCCAAACTGAAAAGGGGAATGAATTTGCCCAAGAAATGAAAGGAGAACAACTAAAAATGAAATATTTTGGGTTATTTAAATTGCAAATATACTTATTTTTTTTATCAATGTCTCCAATATGGTTTTGGCAGCTTTGAATAAATGATGGAAGAAACATCTCTTTTCTAACCACTGTTATCCATAATTATAATTAATTTCTTAGGTGCATGAGGATTTTTTTTCTCTCTTCAAAATTTTGGCAGTTTATTATTTATTTTTATGTTCAGAGTTGTCATCTACTTTGTGGTACATCTAATAATTTCATTAAAAAATAGTGTACTTTGAGGAGTGGGAGAAGCAAGATTAGTGCCAAAAGAAAAATGACTTTCTGTAGAGAATTCATAAACACGACATTTTCTACCATTTTCTTCATTTTATACTAAAAGTTTGGGCTCATATTCAATGATGATTGAAAAGATGATTTACAAATATTATGATTTTTAGAAGAGACTTTTAAGATAAACTGTACTGAATGTTTTGAGGCTTTTGTAATCTGGGCCTCTTATATTCAGTCCTTTGGAATATGATAGGAGTTTCTAACTCAGTTTTTCCCCAAACACAACATGCCATAAATATGCCCTTCATTGCCATTTGAACTAAGTAGAATCAACTTAGAGATAAGTTTGGTCGAAGTTATTCCTAGATTTCCATTAGGTAAATAAAGGTGATTTCCTGTGTCTTAACCTCATAGCAGGATCACTCCTATTGTCAGTTTGCTGCCTAACTTCTTGCTAGGACAAGGTACTGCTCAGGGAATCAGCTCAGCTCCACCCACAGTCCCTTAGTAGAAGTCCTGACAGAGATAACTTTGATCCTAGAGATCCAATTAGCTAGGGAACCAAACTCCAGTGTCTAAGATATTTTCAAGACAGAAAAAAACATCTCTCTCCTTCCATGATCTTTTGATTCCCTTGGTACTAAGAACCTAGGCTAAACAGGAACATTTATTTCTCCTTAAGTTACTTTATGTGAGGCAGCTAAAACTAGACTCTTCAGGCTTAAGAAAGCCCACTGCAAATCGCTTGGTCCGGCTGCCTCATGCATAGATGGTAGAGCAAATGCTTTCTCTCTGGCTCTGACCCTGGTCTCTGTTATTTGATTCCAGCAAGTATAATTTCTGAATTTTAGGATAGGGTTTCTGAGCTAAATTAAGTGCAATTTAACATGTTCTTACTACTAATAAAATGATACTTTCTGGGGGGAGTTGGTGTCTCTCTTTGATATGCCCTTTAGAGATCTCCTGTGGTGGTTGACTGGCTGCCCCATCTCAGGAACACAGTTGCTAGAAGCATAACCTCCCAATCTTACTTAGACAAATGACACTTGATCTTTTTCTGATACCTTTTTATGAATAGTCCTCTAGAGTATATTTTCACCATACTTTTAATATGTTTTTATTTACTTACTAGACTGCCAGTGCATGAAAATTCATGCACTGGAAGGGGGGTCCCTCAACCTGGTCTGTCCTCTCTCAATAGTCCAGGAGCCCTCAGGGGTGGAAGGTGACCTGGTGATCAGGGGAAGGTGACACCCCATCACACTTCTGCTGCTGCCACAACTGGCAGTGCAGTTCTCAGCTGAGCCTGCTTATCAGAGCCTTGGACAGCCCTGGGCAGGTGGGTAGTCATCATCTGAGGCTTGCCTATACCTCAGGCTAGCTCTGGGCAGCTGGGGGACTGAGGGGACTGGGGGACTCTAAAGGGAGATGCATGGCTGAAGGGACTGGGTGCCACCATCTTGCAGCTGTGGGTGCTGCTATCTTTGAGAGCGTGGCAGTCAATTAGAATATCCCCTCCTTATTGGCTGTGGGTGCCATCATCTTTGAGGGCAGGAAAGTCAATTAGCATATTCCCTCATTATTGGCTGTGGGCATCACCATCTTTAAGGGTGGGATAGTCAATTAGCATATTCCCTCCCAATTGGCTGTGGGCACCACCATCTTTGTGAGGGTGTGAGGGTCAATTAGCATATTCCATCTCTATTAGATAGGATGTAATTGTGGTAATAATCTTGAAGTAAGACAGGATACAAGTTAAAATAGTTTTATAAGCAAATATTTGCCAGAAATTTTTAACTGAATAAGAGATGTAGTATTTCCTATATTTGCTAATTTTACCAGCCCTTAGCCTAAACTGACCTTTTTTGTAAACATATTTATGGCTTCCCCACCCTGGATGGTCTCCCCATTCTCTGCACACATATAATAATCTTAATAAGGGCAATTCATTCAGGTTAAGTGTATGTGTCTTATGACATTTTCTTAGTTACACATTGACTGAAATTACCCCTTTTCCTTGTGTTTTAGTTCACATCTATACCTTCACATAGAAAAGGAAACATGCCTTTATTTAAAATTAACAGAAATACAAAACATGAGAACTGGATGAAATATAAATTTTCTAGTCTTTAGACCCTTCTCATTTCCCCAGTCATAAAGCAATTTGGCTCTCTTCAATTTACATTGAATTCCCAGAAAATAGTTTTATTGTGTTATCCTATTGGGACAGGTGGTTGGTAAGTGAATTTAAAGAAGAACGTTTTCCTCACAAAGGCCTTTAACAAGATTTGCTGAGTATTCAATGAGTAATAGATTCAAGAAGGTCAACAAAACTATTTTTATTGTGTACTTTATAGTATTTTATTTCACCAATTATTTGGCCTCCATGTGGTAGCCTTTCAAAAACTCTTTAGAGCAATTTCTTAAAACCACATATTGAATTTAGATATAATAGTATCTCACAAAGCTCCATTTTATTTCTTTTATGGTGAAATCCAAGATATTCTCTGATTAGCATAGTTTTCCAAAGCATAACTCAAAAGAAGGGTTAAAGAGTATTTGACATTGCAAATTGGCTTATTCTTCTATTTCCAGTCATTATTAAAAAGTATTTTCTACATGAATTATAATATACTGTATATACTTTGTGAGCATATGTACAGATGAGTCTGAACTATACTCTTGTTTTTAAAGAATTTTTTTGGCATATATTGAAAATTTTGCTTACTCTATTACTTCTAATTGATCATTGTCATCCAATTGGTAAATACTCATTAAAAGAACATATTACACATTATTAATTGTATCAGAATCTAAAGATATTTTGCTGAGCAAAAAACATGTACCTAGTCTTTATTCTAGTGAGGAAGCAAGATATTAATGGAGAAATTACACCAATATATAAATTCTAATTGTAATCAGTTCTATAAATCAAAATACATTAGTAACAATAAAACCTTACAGAAGCAATTTATCACCTCTCTAGTGGGGGAGAGGGGGAGGTGTTGGCAGAGTCCTGATGACTTGATATTTGAAGGAGAGGAAAGAGCATGTGAAAATGTCCTGAGGTAAGAGAACATATAAAATTTCTGGAGAAACTAAAGAATAGCTACTTTAGCAGAGAAATATAAAGTAAAAGATAGAGTGGCCTAAGAAGAGGCAGGAGAGTTTGACAAGGGCCAGATTACATAAAAATGTTAAAAATCATATTAAGAATACCAAAGTTCATCATAAAATAATTAAGTCACTAAAAAATTCAAGTTGAGAAGAAGAAAACACAATAGAATTGCATTTTGAAAATATTATGGCAAATACATTACACAGATTAGATTGAGAGGTAACTAAGAATAGATATGGAAAGCCCAATTTAAAACTCCTGCAATAATTCAGGGGAAAGGTGATAGGGTCCTAGAGACTGAGTAGTTTCAGAGAAAGGTAAAGACATGAATTAGAAATGCCAAGGCAAGAATACTATTTCAAGGTGCTTCTGATTTCTGGCTTGAGACACAGTCATATGATGGGCTACATTCTAAAATAAGGAACACAAGAAAACAATCATTTGACCATTGAGATTCCTTAGAAACACACAAGTGGAGAAGAAAGTGTTTAAAAGTCTTAGATCTCAGAAGAGAGAACTGAGCTAGATGGAACTGGAGTCATCATTATGTGCCCAAAAAAAATTAAAAAAAAAAGGAACCAAGGATCAGGATTGGAGGTATGTTAATTTTCCAAAGTTTGGCAAAGGAGGATGGTAATTCAATCTTGTCAAATTTTTACAAAAAATATTTCTCAAAACCGGACTTCATCACTCTCACTTAGGCTACTCCTGTTCACAATGTTATTATCTTTACCAAGATAATGCCAACAATGTCTCCTAACAAACATTTCTATGTTAGGAATGACACATTACATCTCATCCTTCATGTGGTAAATGTTAGTACATCTGCTTACAGAATCTTTCCATATTCCCTGTCTTCTAAAGAATAAAGGCCCCGTCTTCAAGTTCACCATGCAAAACCACTTCCTCACCATTTGAGACCTGCATGTGTCAGCATTTATTTATTACTACCAAATCTGTTTAAAATTCTGAAGTACAGGGGGGCAGGTTGTTGGGAAGGTGGAAAGATTGAGAGAAAAAGAGAAAGAATTCCTGGACAGAGACAAAAGTATGGTGATTGGGGGAGGGAGAGATGGGGGAGTGGAAGTGGAAGAGGGTTTAGAAGGGATAAATGGCGATGGGAAAAAAGAAAAAAGAAAAATAAAAGTGAATTAGTACAGTGCCTACCCTCATGTAGCTTATAGCTTAGGAGTTCCAGGTCCTGGTAGACTCTCAGTGAAGGTTTATTGAATAGATGTCTGATTCTATAGGTACCTCTCTAAAATCATGTAGTTGAAAATATTTGTTAATTTCTCAGGCACTATTATCTGTCAATTGAGTATGAGGGAAATGGGAGTTCTCTAACTCCCCTTTACCACAGGAAAAGAACTTAAAACACACACAGTGCCATAATTCATTAAATATACTTTATTATTTTATTGTGAAGAATTCTGTAATGTAGATAAGATAGCATTACCAGAAGGATGCTTTTTTTTAGCATCTCTATTGAGTATTGAATTCTCAATCTTTTTTAGTTAAACTGGAGCCAATAAAGTATCAAAGTTATAAAACCAAACCAAGACAAAGGAAAAGAGATTCCTTTATTTCCAATGCTAAATGGGAAAGGCTTTAAAAAATGGCAATTATGGGCAAAGGCATGTGTGTTCTTACTCTACAAAGGAAACAAAATCACGAGGGTCATTTTCTTATCAAAAACATTATTTTAAAAATGTATTAATGTCTTTGTAAGTGAAATGTATCCAGGTGAAAAATTGACTGCAAATACAGATAAAATTTACTTTAAAAAGATGCCTCTCCTGAGCTGATCAAAGTTAAATCAAATGTAGATAAAAGTCACAGTTATGATGGAGTTCCAGATTTCTATCACAGAATTCATTCTCAGCTGTCTAAAATTGTTTTATGATTGTTGTTTCTGTTGGTATCATTGAAATTCTGTTTCATATTTTATCTTCACTTTGAGTTAAGAAACAATACCTAAATTTCTTTTAAGCTGTTTAACTTCCTACTTATCAACTCAAGACTTTGAGGGCAGCTGGCAGTTTCAGTAAAAAACAAAAACACAGCATAGTCTCCTTGACTCATTTTATTTTTTAATTCAATTGAGATTAATTCATCAGTCTGGCACAGTGGTCGGCAAACTGCGGTTCGCGAGCCACATGCACACTTTGGCCCCTTGAGTGTGGCTCTTCCACAAAATACCATGGCCTGGGCGAGTCTATTTTGAAATGCCATGTTAGAAGAAGTTTAAAAAATTTGGCTCACAAAAGAAATTTTAATTGTTGTACTATTGATATTGGCTCTGTTGACTAATGAGTTTGCCAACCACTGGTCTGGCAGAATATACATTTTTAAAACAAATACAAGTATTTGCATAAAGTTAAGAAAATAAGATTTCTACAAGCACCTTTACATTTTAATTATCTCTGCTACCATCCCCATCTTCTTCAACCACACCTAATTCTTCATTTCTAAACAAATGCCTAAATCTTTGAGAAATTATAGGCTGTCTTTTGTTCATAGATTCTGTTATTATAACCTGTTCTTTAACTGTATATTCTATTAACTCTAAGACTGGGTGAGTTTACTCTGCCTCTAACCCTTGACTAATTTCTTAACCAATTTTGTGCCTGATCCTTCAATTTTTGCATAATTGGTGGCTAGAGACATTGACATCTCATTTGTTAAACTTTACTTGCAGTATTTAAATTACAGAGCTAGAAAAAAAATTGTAATTTTTCATCAACATTTGATCAAACAAATATTTTATTTTTAACTATAATACTAAAATTATGACAACACTATATATGCAACGTGAAGAAAATATGTGATAGCTTCAAAGAGGACATTTCAAAGTCAGACCACATCTCTAATTCTCCTTTAGTGTATCTTTCATAAAATTACAGAAATGTTCCCACTTACTTCCTATTAAAATCACTGATTTAGACTATTGCTACTGTCATTAGGAAAAGCTTTTTAGATACATGGGATATCTAATATGCACATCTAATCAGAACTCAGAAATATCTCACTAGTGAAGCATTATAAACATGGATATAAAATGAATTAATTTACTGACATTTTGTGTGTAAAGCTGACAAATTAATTTCATAGAGCTAATAACATTTATGGTTTACACCAGTTTTGCACAAACATAAATTCATTACATTTTATCTTTAAAATACATATTTAAAATACTTTAACTGAATTTACTTATATTGATGAAGCATTAAAATACATTTGAATACTGTTAATTTCCTGACATAAACTTTATTATTTTCAAATCCAGAGGACAAAAATATCTCAGCATTAAACTTCACAATGATGTTGCAGTAAATTTAAATTTATATAATTATAAATAATGTTTATGAAAAAATATTATAATTTTACAATTTATAACATTTTTTTCTGATGCTATAATACTCTACAATAAAATAAAGACTTGATTGGGTATCTAAAAATGTATAAATGTTATCCAAAGTGAGGAACACTTTAGTCAACTGTCCAAATAAAAATTAATCAGAAATATAATTTATACACTTGATTTTACAAATTTAAATAAAAATATTTCTTCTACTGGTTAGGTTTACATTCTCAAAAATTTGATATGAACAACAATGATAACCAACAAACAGCCATGTTAATTACATATCCTTGGGTTAGTAGCATGTTCTCACGTGAGAGTGATATTAAAAAAACAAATAATGTGAAGTCAGATCTTCAAAGACAAGCAATTATGGAGCTATTCAAGTTATAGAGAATGTACAATATCGATATGAATTAGCAAATTGAAGTGGGTGTCTCTTTCCGAATGACTGTTAATGCTAATAAGCAAAGAAGCAGAGAATACTGGAGTTCCACTAATCAGGGATGGTCAATGATAGGTCAAAAAACTAAGTGATGGAGGCAAATTGTATACCCTTAGTAATAAGTAGGAGATTATTGTGTATGATTTTATCTTAATTGGTTTTGAGAATTAATTGGGTGGTAACTAAAGCTGGCATAAAGCTTTTCATTTGAACAGCACAATTAAAAACCCCAGAGGTTGGAGATGATGATAACCACTCTACTGAATTAACTCCTACCTGAAAATTTAGTTAATTTTAATGAATAATGCCTATTAACTAGCTAGATAGATACATTTCTACTTTTCAAAGCACTTTTCTACGTTTCTTTGACAAAGGTCAAGTTTATATAAAACCGATATAATAGTGACTTCCATGAGTACATTTTCCCTCTTTTACAACAATTTTGAAAATATATAATGAAAGTAACAGGATATAGTATTTATTACCATATAACACAAGAACTTAACTTTCTTTTTTTGGGGGGTGGGACTCTCTGTAATATATGCCATGCTAAGAATAATAAGAAATAAAACTATCACTTCTAAATTTACCTGTCCTGTTAAGGTTGAAATTATTTTTCCAAAGTTTAATTTTGAAAATTTCAAATTACCTTTTATTATAGTAGTTAAAACAGAAATGTGAATTCTGGCCTTCATATTTGTGACAGATAAAATATTTGGGGATGATCAAATTTGTCAACAATGGAGGCATAAATGTCAGTCTCAGTCATATTAACATTAATCATTGATCATTTATTTCAAGAGCCCTAAAGGATAAGGAAATATTTATGGCTGTAGAATAATATTCAGTCACAACTGACATATGTATATTTACAGTACTGATGCCATGATATGTGTTTCTATAGTTATGCTTACTTGATTAATATTCAACAGAAACCATAAACTCCTTTCTCAGCTCTTATCAAATAAATTCTTATTAGATATCACAAACTCACTTTGCCACATTTTATATTTTAAGCAGTTAAAAGAGGTGGCATTGTTTTTGTATATCATTAGGCAGCTTATTTAGAAAAAAGCACCAAATGTTTTGGGTAGTTACATAAATGCAAGGATTAATCTCAATTTTATTTTGTTTTAATATATACTAAAGATTCTATTTCCTATCAAGATATGGAATTAAAAAAACCAAGATATTTTAAATTTAAAATATTCACTTTAAATTGAGTGTAGATCATCACCCGCTTTTAAAATAAGTTTGCAAAAATTTGTTTTACATATAATTAATATTTATTAATTATATTTGTAATGAATTAGTTATTCAGGTAAGTAAATTTTATTTTATATTCACCCTAACAAAATATTGGGATCTAATGGAAATTTAGAGTCTATCTAAGCAGATGGAAATAATAAATAAAGCAAGAGAATAAGAGAACAGAATGAAACAGCAGGAATATATTACCTCAACAAGAAATGCTGAGTTTTGTCTTTTGAAATCTGTTCCAAATTGGTGAGCTTTTTCATTCACCAGGAGTGTTTGTTTCCACATTTTCATAGCTGTTCAGCAGTCTTTGACAAGTTCTTTGTGGCTAAGAAAATTTAAAACTGCTTTAAATTTTTTTGAGCAATTCACAGAGAGCATCAAAATATACTGCTATAGTATAAAGAAATGTTGAAGAAATATACTTTTAAAGTTGTGCCAAGAAATCCAGTGAGCATCTTCCCCTCCTTCATGATAAAGCAGACTTCTATACTGCCTGCCTTTGGGCTATGCAATTCCACAGATATTTCTCATACAACTGCTTACTACAAAAGTTTTAGTCCAGAAAAGTCTTACTTTTCTCACCCTGGGGAAGTAACATGGTGTAAGCAGAAAAAAAATAGTTGCAGAAACAAAACTTTCTCTGCCATTAACCAACAAATCATGGGAACTCTTCAGCATTTGGTCTTTATATCCGGAAAATAATGAAAGTACATTGTAAGATCTATGGCATCCCTCTTAGCACTCAAAATATGAGTCTGCTACCTTTCCAGTCAATTAAATGTCCAATTCTTATAAGGTGTGTGACCTAAATTTAACTCTATCACACCACAGAACCTTGCTCTAAGCTGCATAGTCTATTAAAAGAACAAGTTGTGAGATGGCTGAGAAGTATAAAAGGAAGGTTTAGTATATCCTATTGCTTCTTGACTTCTTGGATTGTCCAGGAACTTCGCACAAAGCACTCCCTCTATAGATCAAACCCTATTCTACTGTCCCTCCTGTCAATGAATGACACCACCATCAAAAAATTTTGAAAGCCAAAAATGTCTTCAATTCCTAAATTTAATTTATCACTAATTCTTATCTATTTTAGTTCCTAAATTCATGCAACTCTGTCTACTTTTCTCATCTGCATCTATTATAACCTTTTTCTTAACTCTACAATAGTATTTTAAGTGGCCTACCTAAATACAATTTGATTTTTCCCCCAGCCAAATTAGTCCCCATTCTATTACCATCAAGTTCTTCTCAAAATGATTCTTCTGATCACATTACCCCATATAGCAATGATGAAGAAAATCCTTCTGTGACTTACTGTCACTCCTGGAAGAAAGCTAATTTTCAACACTGCAATACATTTGAACTTTCTGCAATAATGGAAATATTCTCTGAACTTTCCAATACAGTAACTACTAGCCACAGTGGCAATTGAGCACCTGAAATGTGGCTAGTTCAACTGAGGAAATAAATTCTTAATTTATTTAATTTCAATCACTTTATATTCATATTTAAACAATCACATCTATTAGTGGCAACAATGTTGGGTAGTATAACTCAAAAATATGGCTGTGGCATTCTCGGCTCTCTACCTACTCTCTAGATTCTTTCTATACTAAGCTCTCTACTCTGCTCCCTGCTGTATCAAGAAACCTTTGCATATATCATGCCACCCCCTCCCACCCCCAGTGGGTAAACTTTTTCTCTTAGTTAACACTAACTCACCCTTCAGGAGATCCAAGAAGGAAAATTGTTTTATCAAGGACACTTTTCTAATCACCTGATGAGGTCAATTTAAAATGGTCCTATAAGTACTCACTGTCTCTCTTTTTTACTGTTCCTGCCATAGTCACAGTCATATTTATGTACGTGGCTATTTGATAAAACTAGACTCTAAGATCAACAAAGACATGAATTATTGTTGCCTAGCAATTATTCTAGTGCTCAGTAGATAATCAGTACTCCATAAATATTAATTGCACTAAAATCTGATTCTTTAACTTTTATTGTTCTGCCATCCAATAGCTTTGATTTGATTTGAGGGATTTTTCCCTTGTACTATTTTGGGCAAATCTCTGAATAAATATTAAACATCCATATACCAACTAAAGAAAGCTTAACCAATTGCCAACCTCTTTACAGACCACCAAGGGGATGAAACTTGAGAGCCTCCTGGGTATTTACTGATACAGAAGTCATTCACTAACATCTGAGCTACTGCTCCAACAAACAGTGATTATTAATATCCAATTTGTCCATAACAGCTTAAGCTACATCTAGGATAACACATTACTGAAGGAAATTTTCACAACTTATACCAACAACCTGAACAGCACCAATTCCTCTGCCTTTTATGTCTTAATTTAATCCCTTTTGAAGTCATTTGTTCCCAAAACCGACATTTCAATCTCCTTGTGTATACCTGGTTGTCCTTTCACATTTGCTATCAGCATACTCTTCTGCAGCTTACTGCCTTCAAAGAACCATCATAGTTTTTACTGTAATGTAAGTTCTTAAGCTTCTTTGCAAGGATCTATAGGTTTTCATCTTTTACTTCATGGTGACAGGTTCAATCCTAATTTCATGAATACATATTGCAGTTTTGAGAGAACAGGTTAGAGGGCAATCTGTATGTTCATCCAGGTTGCCTCCCACCTCGATGACAAAGAAGTCCTCCCTCTGAATTCACTGAAGGGCACGTAACACAGACTATTGTGCTCTGCATCTAGATGACTGTCCCTACACAGAGTTCAGTAATCCACTCATTATAATTCCATAAAGCACTACAGACTTCCCAATAAATGTACAGCCAATCTCTGCAGTCAAATGACATTATGTAAAAGTGTGTTGAGAACATCCACCTTTGGCCTTTCTCAATATATGGGCTGTGGATGCATCATGGTATGGGTCCAAGTATCTTTCAAAATCATGACATGCTGAGTTTTAAATATTAGTTATGCCACTGCCTAACATTCTGAATCTCATCACATCTATTACAATGTGAAAATAATGATAATGACACGTACCTGCATTTACCACTCATCATACTAAAAGGCCAAGAGGAGTCACAACCAAAATGACCAAACTAAGGGTCACCATGAGGTGGCATTGACCACTTCTCGGTTTCTCCCCCCGCAACTCCCCCTCCTCCCACGCACACACACACACCCGTGAGCCAGGATGGGACTGGGAAATGGGGATTGGGAAATGCCGAGCGGGCTGAACTGTTGACCTCTTGGTCCCTCCCCCTCCTGGCTCACAGTCTCCGATGATAAATGGGGGAACTGGGTTGGGTGGTAGGAGGACAGGGCCGGCTGTCCGGCCATTGGGATCAACAGCTCATCCCTGGCTCCTTGGGGGCTCAGGCCTGCAGGAGAACAGGAGCTGGCAACTTCACCTCCATGCACGTGTACCTGGCTGGCCGCTTATGGAACACACTGCCCACTTGGGGCCACTCACACTGGGATGGGTTGGTCATCCAGGCGCACCCTGCAGCCTCTGTCAGTGCCTCAAACTCCAGCAGCAGTGGCAGCGGCAGCGGTGGTGCCCACATGTGTGGCCCTGGACAGGCAGCACATTCCATCAGTGGTCAGCTCATTGTATGTGCATGGAGGTGAAGTCTCCAGCGCCTGCTTTCCACAGAGGTCTGAGCCCCAGAGCAGCTGGGAATGAGCTGGTGATGCCCTTGGTGCTCGGCGGTGGAAGTGGCGCAGGACCTGGGGACTGGTGAATGGGCAGAAGATGGCCCTGATCACAGGGGGCTAGGCTTAGGGATCCTACCTGCACGATTTAATCATGCACTGGGCCTCTAGCATTAAATAAACTAATGTAGTTCAAGCCTCTTATTATAGTACCTTTGGCAAATGGGAAATCTTTCCCCTGCTATATCCTCTTACTATTAACATTTGTTAAGGCTTTCCCTCCAGGAATTCTGAGGCTGCCTACATGGGCTCAGGCCTATCATCCCCAGCAGAAAGCAATGATGACAGTCCATTAGCATCTTCATCCCACCAGCTGTTATTATCTAGCATTATTTTTGTTGATTAAATCCAAATACTAAGAGTAACTGGACCACAGACAACAGCAGGTTAACCATGTAGTCTTCAAGGTCTTTATGCCAGTTTAACTCTAACTATTCTACATTACTTTGCCTATCACTAGTCTAATTTTGAATGTATAGGTTGTCTGGAACATATTCCTGCCCTCCATTGAATTTCAAGTCTTGGGTATCATTTTGACCTCTTCTACCATATTACATCTTGGGGGATAATATTGCCAGCTGAACCACAGCTAAATTTGCCGCTATGCACTAGATTGTCTGACGACCACTGCAAAGACCAGCCACCATGGCTAATTAATCTGCAGCTTTCAGTCTTGTTTGTTTGTTTGTTTGTTTGTTTTTCTCTCTCCAATTCTGATGTTCAGTGCCCATCTCTCCAGTCTAACAAAGAAAATCATGATAGATATTTCTATTGATCTCAGAGGTTTACAATAGCCAAGGTTCATTTATTGCTCATACCACATGTCTATTCAGGGTTAGCTGAATCTGTTCTGGATATTTTTACTCTGAACATCACAGATTTCAGGCAAAAGAAAAAGAAACATAGGTAGCTTCTAGAATGCTTTCAGTACCTATATTTTACTCTCTAAATCCAGAAAGTGTGGGATTTTATAATCTTCCTGCAGAGAAAGGCACAGTGTAATGCAAGGTACAAGTCTACAATAAATCAACTTTAAAAAATGGAATTAATTCTCAAGAATAACCCCATTGCACTTTTGATTTAAATGATCTTAAATGCATAAATCAGCAGAAACTGGCATATTTAAAATATTCCAAATACATCTTTCTCTTCATTTATTCAAGTCTCTCAAAATTCTTAGCTAAGTTTTAAAGTTCTAAGAGAATTATTTTATTTAGTTTATAATAGATAAGTTTTGAATATTTTAATGAAATAAATTGAAAAAGTTAAAATTATAATTTCAATAGCTTAATGATGTTGTATGAAAAAAAAGTCACTTAGTAAATATTGATATTGTATCTGCTATTTGGCTAGATGTTCCTTTTAAACCTAAGCAATTTGAATTAATTTGCTAGGACTTTGTTTTTTAATATACGCAGTGGCCACTTTCCACATTTGGTATTTAAATTAACATTAAGTTAAATTTTCAATCATTGGTCACACATGCTTAAGTCACATGTAGTTAATAGTTAGTGCTTTGGACAGCCACTAGCTGAACTCAGACTTTGCCTTGTGAATGGATTTGAACTTCCATCATTGCCAATGTTCTATTGGATGATACTGCTATAGGGCTTTCTATTACCCTATTATCTGCTGATAATGCTAAACTTTTCTTTTCCAATAATTTTGATTTTTCCTGATTCTCTTTTGTGTTCTATTACTTCAACCACAACTTTAAGCAAAATGTTAATTAATGATGTTTATATGGAGAGTTTTTATTGAATTGACAATATTATATTCTCAGGCTTTTCCTTTACTCACCCCTTTTTGTAGATAAATAGGCTGTTGGACTTAAATATGCTTCTGACATAAGTCTAAGAGCTAATGGCTGTCATTTAGTTAACCTTGTTATGTATGCAGGGCACTTTTCTCAGCTTTTAAGTTATACTTCTGATAGTTTAAATATAATAATAATATCAATAGATATCAAGCCATTTTAATTTGAGGAAAGTAAGGTTCAAAGAGATTTAATAACAACCCTGTGGTCACAGCAGTAGTACGTGAAGAAGCAGGTATATGAATTTAAATCTATTAACTCCAAATAGATTATATTTATTGATAAAAAATGTAGACACACATATTTTTTATATTTATGCTTTTAAGATGGACTTGATAAATATCATTGTATAGTACAGTTTAACTGGAATATATTTAAAGGAAATATTTTTTACTAGAGAAATAATAATAGAAAGGTTTTCAAATTAAAGTACAAAAATAAAGTCCTTGGTTCTCTTGGGAAACATGGGTACATTTAAAAACTAAGATTAAATTTTCCTATATTAGAGACAGAGATCTTTTTAAAGGACTTGTGATTTTTGTCACTATCTTTGGAATAGAAAGGGGAATATTGAGAAATAAAAGGAAATATGTGTGAATAAATCACTTTTTATTCCCTGAATCATACACCTGCTTGCTTTGTAATTGGGCAACTGTGATAATCAAAGCTTCCAATGCCAATAAAACTCTCCAGAAGCAAATGTTTTTGTGTTACATATTGATCATGTTTCTCATTATGCAGCCTTATTTAAAGTAAATATTTTCTCCCTCACTGTTTATATTAATGGCTTCAATAAATATCAACAACCATGAACTACAACTGTGTAAATGTCCTATGGGATAGTAAAATAAATTTACACTACTATCTTATTTTGTTAATGAAGTATACTTTTTACTTAAATTTACATGCATGAAAATCCTTGTTACCTTCATAGTAAACCATACTAAAACTTATTTGTAAAATCTTCATATAAAATTTTCTCAGAGAAAATATGAAAACATTTTTTAAGTCTGCCAAAAGAGAACTTCCCACGTTGACATTAAACAAAAATATGAGTAAACATATTTCTTTTAAAAAATATTCATAAATGCAGACTGGTGCAGCCACTGTGGAGAACAGTATGGAGTTTTATCAAAAAACTAAAAATGGAACTCCCATTTGACCCAGTGATCCCATTTCGGAATATATTTCAAGAAACTAGAAACACCAATCAGAAATGATATATGACCCCTATGTTCATAACAACACAATGCAACACAATGCTAAGATTTGGAAACAGCCTAAATACCCATTATCAGATGAGTGGATTAAAAACCATGGTACATCTACACAATGGAATACTACACTGTGGTAAAAAAGGAATTCTTACTATTTTCAACAGCATAGATGGAACTGGATAGCATTATGCTATGTGAAATAAACCAGTCAGAGAAAGATAAATATCTCATGATCTTACTCATTTGTAGAATATAATGAAGAACATAAGCTGATGAACAAAAACAGATCCAGAGACAGAGAAACAGTGATCAGGTGGTTAAACCTCAGAGGGAAGGTAGGGGAGGGTGGGGGTAAAGGGGAGAGATCAACCAAAGGACTTGTATACATCCATATAAGCATAACCAATGGACACAGACACGGAGGGGGGGGCACTGAGGGCATGAATGGGGGGTGGGGGAGTAATGGGGGTATAAGGAAACATATGTAATACCTTAATCAATAAAGAAAAAAGCAATACTCCAGTTTCTAATACATATATATGTGTTGCATATTTAGAAAAAATATTGAATTAAGTTACACCAAAATATTAATAGGGATTATTATTGGTGATATCATATTGAATGGATTAAATATTTTTCAAAAAATATTCTTACTGAATTTTAGAGAAACAGGAAAGGAGAGGGAGAGAGAGAGAAACATCAATGTTAGAGTGGAACATGGATCAGCTGCTTTCTGTGCACCCTTCACTGGGGATCCAGTCTGCAACCCAGACATGTGCCCTGACTGGGAATTGAGCCAGTAACTTTTGGTGCACAGGATGGCACTCAACCAATTGAACCACACTGACCAGGGCAATATTTTTTATTTTGAATGTTTCTATTTTTCTAATTTCAAATGAATATGAAGCTATAGTCAAAAGCATAAAGTTAATTGCTAATATCAGACACTGAACATAGGAAATACTTCTACACATATAGAATTTTTCTTTCACCCTCTCTATCCTGGGCAAAGTAGACAAAAGGGCCTGAGGAGAGATGTGGGTGATTCAGGAGTGTGCACTAAGAAGTCCCATTCTCATGACCTGTAAGTTTCAGAAAAGCAGGGGCCATGTCTCCCCAGATTACAAGTTTTATGAACATTTGTAACTTAAACGAAAAGTATAAATATTAGACTCACGTCTGAGAAAATTTGCTAAATTAGGATGTGGATTTTGTTTATTAAATGTATTCATCCTGGGAATAGAAAAATAAATTTTAAAAAAGTAAAAACGTAAGGTGGGTTTTATAAAGTCATTCTCCTGTACTGCTTGAAACATCACTCTAGGATGGGTTTTTTCGTTTCTGTATCTCTCAAACATATTGATGTGAGGAAACTGGAGCTTAGAGAGCTTAAGCAGCTTATCAGATAACATCTGTAGTAAGCAGCAGGCCAGTATACACAAACAAGTCTTACTGGCTTCAAAGCCCAAGCTATTAAACTATCATATAGATGTCATCAGGGATCGGATATTCGTTCTTGAGGTCTCAAATCTACACATTAGTAATTAAGGGGACTTGATTTAAGTTCTAGTTTTGCTATTCATTGATTTCATAATTCTCAATAGTCATTTCAAAACACTGTGGTGATTTACTCACTGAGAACATAAGGACTTAGAGGTAATGGTATCTAAAATCCATGCTTGATCTAATGGATCATTAATCTGAAATGTACTAGCTCATTTTTACAATTGTAGTATCTTTAGTTTAGAAATGTGTATATATACTACCTGTATAAAAATAACTATTGGCCTGACTGCAAATTCTCATTAAACCAAAAGAGATGCTGATTCATTGAGAAAGTTATCAGTTATCACAGCTCATGTTGGTATACAATGCAACATCCATATTTGCTTGATGTTCGTGACATAACCTTGAAAATAAAAACACAATTGTTCTAGCTTAATGATCTTTGTGATAATAGATTTTCTGATACAGAACTGGTTTTATATGTTTAAAATAATACCATATCTTCTGTTCTTTAGAACCTAATCTCTCAATGACACTGGCTAAGAATTCAGCAATGGTCCAGTAGAGAATTATGTGGTATTTAACTTTTATGGAGAGATGACATTTCAGGTTTAGGATGATTTATCACATAGTTGGTATGTCAAGTTTTCCTGTGGGATGTTAGATATTGTAAGAAATACAACGGACCTATCACAGTGCTTCTGGAGCTATGCTTGAGTCTACCTGCTACTCTGGAGTGGCTATTGAAAGGATTGGCATATGTCCAAACTTTCTATTGGGCAAAATATGAATTTTCCCACATCCTGATCCACTTCATATGCAAAGTCAGTGCTCCACTAATAGTACAGACAACCTTACCACCCTGATAACTAAGGAAAGCATTAGGTGGTCTTATTAATCAACACACTCTTGGGTGTCCCCAAAACTGGTGCTCAACCCCAGTCAACATTAGTCAGAGTTAATTTCCTACTATTTAGGATTCACAACCTTCACAGGATACTTGGTTTCTCTTGAATGCTGCCCATCTATTTAGCTCTTTATGAGAAGTTAATAAAAAAGGGAAAATGATATCTGTGCACTTTAGGGTTGTCTGTGCAAATAGGGATCCATTTACTTGGAGAAGGATCACACACAGGAGAGCCCTGGCACTAAACCAAGATATTAGGCAATGGTCACTCCTCAGAAAGAAGATTGGATTCAGTAGTTATTATTATTAGGTGCTCACCATAGCCAGCTAGAGGCAATCAAATTAAGGAATTATAAAATACTCAAAAAAAAGGGCAAAGACAAGATGCTAAATCCTAGCTATGATCCACAAATGATGCTAATTTCTCAGAGAAATTGGTTTAATATCATACAGAAATTGTCCTCTCTTTGTGAAGCAGAATCTATGGCTCCTTGGGTTTTAAGGAAATCTTCAGAGAGGAGATTGTCTAGGAGGAATTAGGCTATTGCCCAAATGGTTTCAACTCTCCCTTGAGTTTCAGTTCCCCTTAGGACCAGCTCTCCCCCTTTCCCACAGCCTGGCGAGGCCAGATGCTGGAAGGGTGCGCATTCACCAAGCCAATGTTAAGCTCAATGTAACTTAGCACAGCTGAAACATGCAGAATGTGCTAAATATAATTTCAATAAGAAATGGGAGAAAATAGAATTTAAAATAAGAAAATGGCATAAAACAGTCCAGCTAATAAAAAACATGTTTTCTTTTTATACCACAGCTATCTCATTATCACTTATTAACATTGAATCCAAGTACTGGGTTCTTGCCAATGATCCCAATTGCCTCTCAAAATGTGAGTCCAATAATAAGCAATAATGAGTTATTTTGAATAGAAAAAAGACATTTATTTTTATTTTTATTCTTTTAAATTTTTTAGAAAGACATTTATTTTTATATACAATTACTTAATGTAGCTTTGATTATAATTTTTTCATTGCTACCTCATGTATGTATTTTTATCTACCCAATCATTCTATGGATAAGCAGAGTAGCTAAAAGTCTGAGCAATAAACTGGAAAAATGATGCTAATCAAATACATCTCTATCATTGGCTACTTAGAATGCCTAAAATTTCTCAACTTTTTATTTTACACACTGGAAAGTATTCATAAAATAAAATACACCATTTGTTCTTGCTCATTGAGATTTAGTGAGAAAAACATTAAATATAAGAAGGGAGATAAATTTTCAAGCCATTGGAAAATGCATTGACTGTGTCAAATAAAAAGCCTCTTATTTCAATAGTAGCATGACTAAAAAACACAGAACTAAATTTTAAAAATTCTTGAAAGACTGGAAAATCAAGAAAATGTGCTTGGTATGAATTTATATTTCAAAATTAATTATGCAACTTCAACAAAAAGGAGACACCAATTGTTAGTAATTGCATGACAGCCAGCTCTAAGATAATTATAGGTTCAGCATGAGTCAACAATGTGAAGGGATTCTAAGGAAGGTAATATGACCTTGTACCAAATAAATAATGCCATTCTCAATTCAGGCAGAGTAGGGATCACCTTACTAAATTCTTGGACAGGCCACAAACGAATGTTTGATTCTGCAAGCCACATTATTAGCAGGTGAGAAGTGGTAGATATCACCCAGGGAACATGAGCAATAGTCGTGAAGGTTCAGAAACTCTTCATCATTATAGGGGTGGACTCAGCAAGATCAGGTTTGAACCCCTGTTATTTTTTGTGAACATTGAGCAGGTTTGGGCAGATTATTTCACTCCTGTAAAGCCCAATCTCTTTAGCTATAAAACTGGTATAATAAATGTCATCCCCTTCCTGAGATCCTGTGCAGGTCCAATAAAATCATTTATGTTGATGCATTGTGTAAATTTAATACGCTATGCAAATATATGAGATATAGGCAAACTGGCTCTGAATATTTAGTAAGACAGTATGTAAAGGGAGAAGCTTGTTGCTTACTATTTCATAAGGTGAGAGACAGGTATATAAGTAAAAATGAGGCAAATTTGTCTCAATGTATGAAAGAAGTAGTAATGACTGATACATGTCCACAACTTCATTAGTTGCCTCAAAAAGTAATAGGCTTCCTCATTTATGACAAATTTAGGGAAAAACTGGGGGAAAAACTGGAATGGGTAGGTGTGAAAGAATTTATTGAATGGCGTATAAATAATTTTCCTGGTTAAAGAGTTTGCCAGTCTGATGAGGTTTAGCTAGAATCCCAAATCCCTCAGTTAAAGAACATTGCACATTGAATACCAACTATAATACCCATAGAAGACACTAGCACTTACTAACACTAACTATATTCCAGTGAGCTCAGATATTTGCAGAGTCTTATGTGATTTTCTTGTTAAAACATGGATTGAGAGGGAAGAATTTATGTTTAAGACCTATGTCTCCTACCCCCAATATAATATAGCTGATAATAGGACAAGATGTAGAAAGTTTTTTTGTGCAAAATGTTGCTCCACCTTTCTTGTGCATATACAACCCTTTCTAATTTGGCCCCTATGAGAGTAGATCAGTAATGTAAGAGCAAAGTTGGTCAACAGAGGCAACAACAAGCAGACCGGGTAGGAAAACAGGGCTACACCACTCAGAAAATAATTACTCTGAGAAAATCACAGTTTTAAAAACCTTGCCTGGCTCTTTAAACAGAAAAAAAGAGCTCAATACCAAATCTCATGCTTTAAAAGATATACTCAACTCTACAGAGATCAGGAAGATACTTTTTTCTTTGTAACCATGCAGCACTTGACAATTAGCTCACAGCAGAGATGTGGCACTTGGGGCTTCTTTGCTTCCTTTTGATTCATCAGCATCAGTTTGCCCAACAGCCTTGAAAGACGAGGACCATAAATGGGAAGAACAAATGCCAGCTTCCTTAATCTGAAAATGTTATACAAGATGCAGACATTTTACTCTCCTTGTTGATTGGGGTTCTCATTTGTAGAATGTGTAAGAACAAATGGCTACATTCTCTGCATTTTCTAGACAACAAATAGGTGATCATTTGGGGCAAAGAAGATGATTTTACGTATGTGCACACACACACATACAATCAACATACTTGTTTATGTTACTCATCCGGGTTTCTCTTCCTTTAGACTCACTTCCAGTTTAGTTGGGAGAAGTGAGAAAAATGCTATAGAGGATAAATCTTTAATCATCTCTGGGTCTATTTAGAAGCCTCCTTGTGAGGCCTCTCATGGCAGGTTGAAAACCGTTGAGGAGAGCACCTGTCTATACCCTTACCCAGTGATGACTTATAGCAGGCAAATGTGCCAAAGGGGAAATCCATGCATCCTTGTGAGTTACAGTTTCATTTTTAATGGGACAGGACAAAGAAATAGCAATAGACATTCATTGTAAATCTTTCTGTTTTTCAGTCTCAGCTTTCAAAGGGTGAAAAAAATCACATAATTTAAAGTTGTTTGGGTTGCAATGAAAGAGGTAGCAAGGTGAGTGTGTTTACAGTTTTGAAGAAACCTATATTGTTGAAGAAAAAGGTGACCCGCTAGAATTCCCTGGTGAGTAGGCACAACTAAATAGGACTATTAGAGGTGAGAGATAATTTTTTAAATTTGCTGGAACAGATCTTCAAGGTCATGTATGCTAGTGTATTTGTTGAAGAAAGAAAGTACATGGGCATGTCTTCATAAATGCATGAGGTAGGGAGACAGGAAAGGTGAGACAGAAAGGCTTAAAAACCTCTTTGCTGCTACATGGTCACATACCCCTGTGGACAGGCGTTGTCATCAAGACTCACATGAGCACAGGTTAAAGTGTTCCTGAAAAAAATACTATATTTATCTTCCCACTTGAGGCTCTTTCTTATAAAATACTGTAAATGAAGGCTGATTTCCTGCCTGCATAAAAAAGGGAAAGCATTGAGAAAATATATCTACACTCTTGAGTTATTTAAAAGAATAAAAAAATTCTTATACTAGATAGGAGAAATGTTTCAGGAGGGTGGGTAAGGGAGAAAAAAAAAGTTCTGAGGAAGAAAGTAAAGGTTTTTTGTCTGTTTGTTTTTGTTTTAAAGTAGTATTAAGAGTTTAACAAGTGAAAGAAGATAATGAAGTAGATAAATAAAAATAGACACAATGTCCAATATAAATAATATGTATGAGGATATTCTCCTAGGGGATAATAAGGTCATTCTACAATAATAACAAAACAATAAATCCATGAGCAATGACAGATGCATGAGCACTGCTAAAATTCCAGGAAGAAGTAATGGTGGGTTTGTATCTGCTGACTTACTGCATTTGGTGACAGCCATATGCAGAGATGGCATGCTAACTGGCTCTTACATTGCCTTTCGGGAGTGTGAATCCAAGATACAAGAGAAAGTCTGCCCAGAATCATCAACCTTACTCCTCTCTGATTCTACTGGTCTATGTGATGATGAAGGAAAGGGTCACAAAAAAACCAACAACAACAAAAAAAACCGGACATTAATCCTTTCAACATACATATTTTTGAGTGATACTGTGCTAGTGGAGCAACAGCAAATACAGCAAGTTCTTCTTTTTGTTCTCCTGGGGACTACAAGCTTTTGTCAGACAAGCATTTTGAGATTAACAACCGAGTTGTGATTATTGCTGAAATAGAGAAATAAAGGGTGCTGTGAGGTAGTTTTTCACTGAATAAAGAATATCATTGCCCTACCTGGTTTGGCTCAGGGGATAGGGAGTATGCCTGGGTTGCAGGCTCAATCCCCAGTTGAGGGGCTTCCAGGAGGCAGTTGATCAATGATTCTCTCTCGTCACTGATGTTTCTATCTCTCTCTTCCTTTCCCTTCCTCTCTGAAATCAATAAAATATGTTTCTTAAATGTCATTTATCAGGTCCTGGAGACAAGAGGAGTAAAATGGTCAACTGAAAGTGATGCATCTCTCATAATTTTGACAATCTTGATTTAAAAATTAATCTAATATTTCAAGGAAAACAAGAAACTGGAACACCAATTTCATCTTCAAAATGAAGAAATGTTTGTAAATCCAAATATAATATATGATTACAGAAAAAAATTAAATAATTGTAGTTGACTCAGATACAAGGGAAGGCAAACATAGGTGTCCTTAAAGGAAGAATCAAATAAGTGGCCAGCTGATTGACCATGGAGAATCTTCCCAAACCTGCAAGAAATCTAGGTAGATGAGGTAACATAGAGTGATTGAAAATGGGACTCATTTATGAATACCTGGGTAAGATTCATTTAAACCCTACATAATCTCCCAGACACTGAGCAAAGTGACTTCTCCCCCACAGTGTATGTTTGAAAGGAAACATAACCAGAGTGTTCTCCAAATCCCAGGAAATATAATAAAAACAAGAGAAAGATATAACATAAATAAAATTATTTATTAAAGATAGCAAACATTTTACTAATAGAAATTTCAGAAAGAGAGCGCAAATGAGATTAGCATGTTGTGGGTATTACTGAGAAAAGGAAATTTTTTTAAAATATATTTTTTATTGATTTTTTTACAGAGAGAAATAGATAGTTAGAAACATCGATGAGAGAGAAACATCAATTAGTTGCCTCTTGCACACCTTCTACTGGGAATGTGCCCACAACCAAGGTACATGCCCTTGACCAAAATCAAACCTGGAACCTTTCAGTCTACAGGCCAATGCTCTATCTACTGAGCCAAACAAGTCTCAGCAAGAAAAGAAAATTTGGCCCAGCCTAAAGGTAGAAGTTTCCTGATTGAATGGATTCGCTGAAAGCCCTGGAGGATGAACAGAAAATAAGCCACAACTAATCACATTTCATTGAAATTATATAATCCACATTCTAGATGGGTTAAATATGGTTTATTTTATCATTTGATTTATTGGAGTGGGAAAATTTATTACAAAAGATTGAAGTCTGTTAAGAAATTCCAAATATCCTGGATCATGTAGCCAGAATTGTTAAGATAATGCTTTGTGAAAACTCAAAATACTTTTCTTTACAGAAACAATCAAATTGCTTAATCTATATAGCTAAACCATAATATAAAAGTTAAAGTTAATCTATAAACTAAACAAAGTTCATTATAAAAACTAAAAATTTTCAGAAATTTAGAAGCAAAAATCACCTACAAAGTTTCCATATCATTTTTTTTGTTATCTATATATGTATTTTACTGATTTGTTATATACAGGTTGATTAAAGTCTTTCATTTTTGCCATTAAAAAAATATTAACAAAACTAGGATAGAGACAAGAACCTAAAAACTTCCAGAATGAAAGCCAGGATATAATTCTGGACATTGTCAAACATATATATCAAACTAGATTTCAAAGGTAACCTGAAAGCAGAGGTGGTTATCTCTAAAATAAATTACTCTATTCATAATGAGGTTAAAAACATATAAGAAGACAAGAATAAAATAATTTTCTTAGAAAAGGTAAAATTCAAGCCAATATATACTCATGGATCCAAATATCTGAAGCTGTCTGTGTATGTATATCAAACGTTTATATAGAAGTATAATATTACTCATTCTATATTGGGAAAAAAATGTTCTTTAAAGGTGGTTATACAAAAGCCTGAATATGGTTCTCATATTTTTATCCAGAAGTTATTTTAATGAATAAATATTTTAGACATAGGCATTTATATACAAGGTTGTTCATTAGAGTGTTAAACAAGTCAAGTGGTAAAAAACTGTAAGTGTACAAGTTTATATGACTGGATTTTATAACCAATCAATTTAGTACCATAATTCTATACAATCATTAGATATACTGGAGAATAATACTAATGACAATAGAAAATGTTCATGATGTTAAATAAAAAAAAAACAAAATAATATGCATAGTATGATCTCATATAAATGCAATCATATACTCACACAAGAAAAAAAACAACACAGATCTATGCATAAATATGGTATTTATTTTAATTTTAGGAATATAATATTTTATAATTATAATTTTTCTACAATGAGCAGATACTACTTTTATAAATAGAAAAAAACTAATATGACTTAGATACTAACATATGTTCAGCAACATTTGGAAAAGTGTTCATCTTACATTTTCCACATAAGGAATTAGTTGCACGAGTTGGAATAACATTGACAGAAATGATAAACCTGAGTAGAGACCTCAAAGGCAGTTAGTAGAGAGATATTACTCACCTAACTTAATAGGGCTGGATCAATTTTATCACAACATTTCAAGGGAGATTTAATTTTAGATTAAGGCTATATAGTTCCTACCCTAGAGATTTATGCTTATCAATTGCAGGATAACTGGAAATTTGAATCCAGACCTCCATGTCAAGAGGAAAAGGGAAGGAGAATATGAAAGAAAACACAGGAGAATAACACTATCTTCACGAGACTATCACAATTTTAAGAATAAAATTACAAAAACAAAGCCAAGTTTGATATTTTTCGCCATATCACTTTTTCACAAGTAACCAAATAGTGAAGATCATCTGTCACTCAACTCAATTGTGATTTAAGATGTAGAAACACAAAGGAACTGCAACAAGTTCATTGCATTCTCAGCCTAGGGCATATGCTTCCAGTACAGTCAGTGGCTAAAAAAAGTTATTTAGAAAAGATAAAATATTTTCTTGAAATGTTCTAAATGTGCTTTCCTCCACACACTTCAAGGTACTCATTTATTCACAACTGTTATCCAACATTGATGTTCCTACATGAATTGCAAAAGGTAACAAGATATTAGTTTGCAGAATTTCTCTATTACATGAGAATCAACATGTAACTTTCTTATTACACAGTGGGATCAATAGTGAGAGCTAAGTAAATGTTATCTATTAGTTCTACTACTACTAAAACCTTATTATTCTTGTGAAGGACAAAAGGCACAATAAAACATGTTTTTCCCTAAAGCCACCGGCTGTATGGTGCTTCTTAAAACAATGTGGATTCAAACAGCCTGATGATATAATAATTACATGAATAAAATAGCCCTCCAGACATGTTGTCTAAATGATATAACAATGTTAAATTGTCAAATTACAAATTAAAAATGCCCCAAACACAATCCATAATTAACATTATTTTTTGTATTCAAACATTAAATCATCAAGTTTCATTTATTAATGTGTGGACAGCCCATAAGATACAGATTTAATAAGGAAGATAGAGGAAAGAGTGTTATTTCTAAGTCACAAAACTTGAACATGATTAATAAGCCATTCTAGTCCTTTGGCGCCTCTGTAAAGTGTGCATTTTCAGGAGACATTACCAAGTCTTAGACTGCATTTTTATGAGTCTGTGCTGAGAGGCAAACCTCCTGGCATTTGAATGTACTGGTATGAGAACACAGGACATATTTTCTAAGCCATAAGCCTAATAAAATCTTGGAAGCTTCATGCTAGATTACACAGTATTCTTCACAACACCCTGCTTTGCCCATAGAGGTTTCTTTTCCACATTTCATTTTACATGTTTTATATGATCTCATTTTAAATAATTCATGGGAAGGTTTTTGACGGGCCTCCTTTGGTTTCCTCAGCCTACTAAACATACCTGACAGAAAAATATTTCTCGAACTGCCTTGCTTAATTTACTCTAATACATTTAGAAGATGATCTATAAATAATTAAGTACTTCAAAATGTTCCTAAGATTTACTAGATCACTTATTGACTGCCTATAAAGCAATAAATACTAAGAAAATATCCAAATATGCATAAAAGTATGGTTAGAATATTAGTTGCAACATTTTTGTATGTTTTAAATTTTCCTAATATTATTTTTTAAATACTGCAGAACATTATGCTAAGGGAAATAAGCCAGTAAGAGAAAGACAAGTATTCCATGATCTCACTCATATGTGGAATCTAATGAATAAAATATCTGAGACGCATGGAGCAGACTGTGGAATATCAAAGGGAAGGCAGGGAAAAGTTGATGGGCAAGAAGAGATTAGCCAATTATAATGTCCATACTACCCAAAGCAATCTACAGATTAAATGAAATCCCCATTAAAATATCAACAGCATACTTCAAAGATCTCCAAAAATTCATCTGGAATAATAATTTAAAAAAAGACTGCAAATAGCCTTAGCAATCCTGAAAAAGAAGAAAGTTGGAGGGATCATAATACCAGATTTCAAGCTATATTACCAAGCCACTGTTCTCAAAACTGTCTGGTACTGGCACAAGAACAGACATATAGACCAATATAACAGAACAGAGAACCCAGAAGTCAACCCAAGCCATTATGCACAATTAATATTTGACAAAGGAGGCAAGAGCATACAATGGAGCCAAGACAGTCTCCTCAATAAATGGTGTTGGGAAATTTGGTCTGATTAAAAAAAAACAACAACAACAAAAAAAAAAACCTATATTACCAACTTACACCATACACAAAAATAAACTCAAAATAGCTAAAGGACTTACATGTAATAAGGAAAACCACAAAAACCTTACAAGATTCCATAGGCAGCAAAATAGCAGACATATGTTGTAGCAATATCTTTACAGACACAGCTCCAAGGGCAATGGAGACTAAGGAGAAAATTTAAAAAATGGGACTACAACAAAATAAAAAGCTTCTGCACAACAAAAGAAACCATCAAAAAACAACAAGAAAGCCCACTGCATGGGAGAACCTATTTGCCAATGATATTTCCAATAAGCGTTTAATCTCGAACATTTACAGAGAATATATACCCTTAACAAAAGAAAGATAAACAATCCAATCAAAAAATGGGCAAAGGACCTAAATAGACACTTTTCCAAAGAGGACATACAGAAGGCCAAAAGACATATGAAAACATATTCAAAATCTCTAATTATCTGAGAGATGAAAATCAAAACAACAATGAGATACTATCTCACACCTGTCAGAATGGCTATCATCAACAAATCAACAAATGACAAGTGCTGGTTAGGATGTGGAGAAAAAGGAACTGTCGTGTACTGCTGGTGGAAATGCAGGGTGGTGCAGTCACTGTGGAGAACTGTATGGAATTTCCTCAAAAAACTAAAAATGGAGCTTCCATTTGACTTAGTAATACCACTTCTAGGACTATATCGCAAGAAATCAGAAACACCAAACAGAAGTGATATATGCACCCCATATGTTCGTGGCAGCACAATTTACAATAGCTAAGATTTGGAAACAGCCTAAGTGCCTATCAGCAGATGAGTGGATTGAAAAATTGTGGTACATCTATAAAAAAGAAGGAACTTTTACCATTTGCAATAGCATGGATAAAACTGGAGAGCATTATGTAAGTCAATGGACTAACGAGTTTGCCAACCACTAGGATAAGGGCTTAATAGCAAGGAACAGCCTGTAATTATTGGAATTGAGAGTCTAGGTCAGTGGTCAGCAAACTCATCAGTCAACAGAGCGGCAAACCACTGTGCTAAGTGAAATAAGCTAGTTGGAGAAAGATAAAGATCACATGATCTCATTTACATGGGGGATATAATGATCAACATAATTTGATGAACAAGAATAGATCCAGAGACAAATGGCAGGGGAGGGGTGGTAGAGAGCAACCAAAGGAGTCCTATGCATGCCTATTAGCATAACCAATGGACACAGACAATGGGGTGGTGGGAACTTGCCTGGGAAGGAAATGGCTGTGCAGGTTCAATCAGGGGAAAAGGAAACGTATGTAAAATTTTAAACAATAAATAAATTAAATTAAATTAAAAGAAAAGAAAAAAGAAGAGATCAACCAAAGAACTTCTATGCATATATGCATAATTCATGGACACAAACAATATAGTGGAAAAAAGATTTAAAAAAATAGTGCTGGGGAATAGGTAAAACAAGTATAGCCAAATGTTGATAGTTTTTGAAGCTCGATGAGAGGAGTATTTTTCTATTCTTGCTTAATCTAGCCTCAACTATTTTTAAAAAATATTTTTGAAATTGTTTTACTGGTCTATTTCAAAGCAAAATCTATACACCGTGTCAACTCACTCATAAATATTTTAGTATGTATCTCAAAAACACAATTTTTCTTAAATAATCCAATACTATTGTCATACTTAATAAAATTAATAATGATCCTTATCTAATCATCAATTTTTAATCATGATTGGCAAGATTTTATTATATCCAGAATAAGATAATTTGCCCATGCTTTCTTCTAGTACTTATATAACTTGCTTTCTTATATTTATATATCCAGTTCATTTGGGACTTAACTTCTTATACAATGTAAAAGATGAGTTCAATTCTATCTTTTTTTTTTCTGAATGGAAATGTTACTCCTAATTCAAGTATTGAAAATATTAACTTATCCTTACTAATATTCCATATGAACTTTTTATAATTTATCAAATTCACAACAGTCTATGTCTGAAATTTCCCCTCTGTTTCATTAGTCTATTTGTTCATTCCCTATTTTAGCCATAAAAGCCTTATCATATATATAATATCTATTAATATAACAGTTCATTTTTTACAAATTTCTTAGCTACATATCACTTAATTTTTCCAGATTTATTGAAGTATAATTGACAAATGAAAAATGTATATTTAAATGTGCAACATGACATTTTCACATGCATTTACATTGTGACATATTTACCACAATCAAGTTAATTAATCTATTTATCACCTCACATCATTACTTTTTGTGTTTGTGATAAAAATGCTTAAGATATATTTTCATCGCAAATTTCAGGTATACAATACAGTGTTATTGACAGGAGTTATCATGTTCTATATTAGAGTCTCAGAATTTACTCATCTTATAACTGAAAATTCGTATAGTTTGAACAAGATCTCTCCATTTTCTTCACTCCCATTCCTGGAAACCACCATTCTACTCTTTATTTCTAGGAGTGTGACTTTTTGTTTTCTCTAGTTTTAGGTTCCACATGTAAGTGAAAACACAGAGTATTGTCTTTGTCTGGTTTATTTTACATAGCATAATGGCAGAATTTCCTTATTTTTTAAGACTGAACAATATTGCAATAAAACATATATATCCATAACAGTGTATACATTTGTCTAATAATGGATACTTAGATTGTTTCAAGGATCAAGTTGGCTATTGTAAATAATGCTGGACATGAGGATACATATATCCCTTCAAGATAGTGATTTTATTTTCTTCAAATATATACCCAGAACTGGGATTGTTGGTTCCTATAGCAATTCTGATATTATTTTTTTAGGAAACCCTACATTGTTTTCCATAATGACTTTACATATTTACATTTTCACCAACATTGCACAAAGATTCTCTTTTCTCCACATTCTTGCCAATAGTTGTTTTTTCTTATCTTTTTGATAATAGGGTGAAATAATATCTTATTATTATTTTTTATTTGAATATCTCTGACGATTAGTGATGTTGAGCATCTATTCATGTTCCTGTTGGCCATTTGTTATATCTTCTTTGAAAAATGTCTATTCAGGTTCTTTGCCAATTTTTAAATCCAATTGTTCTTTCTTGCTATTTAATTGTATGGTTCTTTATATATTTTGAATATTAACCCCTTTATAGAGAGTTCTTTGCAAATACTTTTCCAATTTATAGGTTGATTTTTTTAAATGTTGTTTCTTTTGCTGTGTAGCATTTTTGTTTAAAAATGAAGAAATATAAAGTCTGAATAGACATATAATTAGTATAAAGATTGAATCAGTAATTAAAAATATAGCAAGAAAAAATCTTAGAACCAGATGGCTTCACTGGTGAATTCTACCAACAATTTAGAGAAAAGTTACTGCCAATCCTTCTCAAATTCGTCCAAAAAAATGAAGGGGAAGGGATAATTCAAACTCATTTAAAAAGGTCAACACTATCCTGATAATAAGGCCAAAGAAGGAAATTATAAGAAAATTACAGGCCAATATCTCTGATGATGATAGATGCAGAAATTTTCAATAAAATATTAGCAAGTAAAATTTAGCAGAACAAGTGGGATTTATCCCTGAGATGCAAGATGGTTCAACATACTCCAATCAATAAATGAGATGGAGCACTTTAAGAGAATGAAGGACAAAAATCATATGGTCATTTCTGTAGATGCAGGAAAGGCCTGTCTCAGCATGGCTTTCACTTCCATCTTGTTTTATCCAAGGGTTTATGTGCTACATCTCAGATTGTTGAACTTTATAAGGTTTGAGCCATATTATGAACACAAGAAAGTGACTTGAATCTTGAACTTATTCCTATAGCTAGTTCATGTTTCATCTCTTGGCCCTTGTAACTGTTGTCACTTCTGGATTCAGGGTCAATCCTAGAAGTGACTCCTCCTAAGCCCTTGCCATTGAGGGTGTATTAATAACCTTATTTCAAGGAACATTATTAATATCTGAGATGCTCCCTACCCCACCCATGTGCAGCCACTAAATACTCTTCCACATTTGCAGTATCTAAAGGAAGTTACATTCAAACCACTTTTTAAAAAGATGAAAGTAAACAGCAGGGGAGCTGTTTAGTATAATAACCGTTAACTGTGGAACTGTGCCTGCCCCAATATCTAAGCATGATAAATTTTAATAAATGTTCATATTTTTATTCACAAATCAGCATATCCTACTATTCTTATTATTTTCTTTTCTTACCAATACTGATAAATATAGGATCTAGTTTTTATATTTTTCAAGTATTAGCACTTTTCTGTGAGTTCAGGAGCAAGATGTTAGAGAGTCTGCTTGGTTTTTAAAAAACTTATTTCTTGGCAAATCTAGAGGTG
The DNA here is from genome assembly GCA_011751065.1 of Lasiurus cinereus. Classification (NCBI taxonomy): domain Eukaryota; kingdom Metazoa; phylum Chordata; class Mammalia; order Chiroptera; family Vespertilionidae; genus Lasiurus; species Lasiurus cinereus. The sequence continues at coordinate 23,202,603 of JAAGEH010000018.1, read as the reverse complement.
TGTGACTAATAGGGATAATATGTTCATTTGTTCATTTCTCCAGTTGCTGCACATCTGGTGTCCTTGTTATTCCACTTCAGTGAGATTCTTCCTCATCTAATTTGATTACAGATTATACAGGATGCTATGATCTATAAGCAGACCTGATGAAGTGCAGAAGTTGCCACTTGTTGAGAAATAAAAAATAGGATTTCCTATCCTTTCCAATTTTTTGAGCTCTGACAAATTTTGTCTATTCAAATTTTATATATATGTATATGGCTCAGAAAAAAAAAAAAGATTTCACTTTGTTATTTACTAAAGCCTAAAAAGCAAAAGTTTGGGGGGAGTGCCATCAAGATTTAAATCCTGGCTCTAAAAGTAATAAACTGTGTGGTCTTGGAAGTGACTTAATGTCTCTGATTCAGTTTCCTTCTCTGAAAAACTCAGTATAATGAAATCTATGTTGCAGAATAGTTCTATTAAATGAGATTTATTGTACAGTTCCCAGTCTCTAGTATTACTGAATACGTGTTTGTTTCATGTCAATTACTTGTTGTCACCTTCTTAACGTTAATAATGTCCTGTGGATTGAGATGGTTCTCATCTACTTCTGCTTCAGAAACCTGTGGGCCCTAAGTTTCAATGATCCTTTTATGTAATGACACAGGATGAGGAGTATAGAAGTGTAAGGTGGGGATGAGGATAATTGATTTACTGACCAAAGTAGTTTACTGATCAGCTACTTGTTCTGTGTTTCCTTTAGGAATTATTGTTTGGCTGCTAGTAACAAACACTTTAACATGTTAAATTAGGGTATTATTCTAGAAGAAGTCCAGATTCAGAGAGGTCAAAGCTCATATAGAAATTTTGAAAAGCCATCAGGGACCTAGTTCCCTCTATTGTTCCTCTGCTTCCCTTAGTGCATTGCTTCCTTAAAGTTGCACAAAATCTTCCTTCTAGAGCCCTATCAATCAAGTTGAATGTTTTAGGAAGAAAATGGGAACGGCAAAAGATAAATGCACTTCCTGAAACCTCACTCAATACTTTCCCTCCATATCTCACTATGAAACTGTGTAAAATAGTTTTTGAGTCCAGTGTATCACCACCATTCTATTACATTACAGTTCTGTTAATAACAAAAAAATAGAAATAAGTAATAATAAGACACTAGTAATCTCTATAACACACTGTTTCTGCTCAATCTTACCCTCTGTCCAGTTGCCTCTTCATACCTCCTCTTTTTCTACATCCTAAGTATTGATGTGCCTCCAATCAAGCAGTTGGTTCAAAACACAAAGTCAAACAAAAGGTAAAATGCTATTAGGAAACAACTATGGGTATATGGAAAGCATTGAGAAACATAAATTAGAGTGGTAGGGATTTAAATCAGTCCCACTAAGGAGAAAGTGCAAACCTCTTTTAGGAACATTGACTTCAGGAAAAGACAGTAAAGTTACATGAAAATTCAATGTTTTGTGAATGGAAAAATATACTTTAAGAAAATCAATAGATTTAGTAGGAAATTATAACAAAACTATATGGATTCTTGCACTGGTGGGGCCCCTCAGCCTGGCCTGCAGGGATCAGGCTGAAACTGGCTCTCTAACATTCCCCAAGGGGGCCTGGATTGTGAGAGGGCAGTTCTCAGGTGATGCACCCATAATCCAGCCCCCTCCTTTCTGGTTTCAGGTGTGTCACCCAAGAACTGCAGCTGCCAACTCACCACAGCCTGGCAGCTCCAGCATTGAGCATCTGCCCCCTGGTGGTCAGTGCTTAACATAGCTACCAGTCAGACAGTCGGTGGTTGGCTGGTTGCTTAGGTTTTTCTAGATATAGATATTATTATACCAGGAAAGTTATGAGCATTTTGAAATGACCAGAAACATTTTTTAACCTTTTAAGGACTCATGGTCAAGTTTTCAGATTCTAGAATTGCATCCAAATGCCAGGTAGTAAAATTCCATCTCATTCAATACACACTCAGGTGTTAACTCCATTGGTAGTTTATGACCAGGCGTTCAGAGCAGAAAAGAGATTGTTTTCCATTTCTATTAGCTATCAAACAATACATGAGGCATTTGAAGTCTAAAGAAATAACAGAGAATCATCATATAATTTCTTAAAAAATGAATGATAATACGTTTGCCAAGTATAGCTCAAATGTCTCTTTTATCGCTACATGTTTTGTCAGTTTTAACCCTGGCAAGCTTCCCTCTATTTTTTTAAGGGCATTTAACAATGTGCTTCAATCATTTTCAGTTAATTGTAGCACTAACATACTAAATCATGGCTTAAAAATTGATGCCAAATTACAGATTGGAAGGGGAATTGTGGCAGCACATGTTGAAATATTGAGAGTTAACATGTACAGCCATCCTGAACACAACATCTGGATAGGGAAAAACTACTATAAGGGTGTGAGCTTGTACACAGAGATAATAAATTGTCACTCATTTTCTAAATATGGAAGTTTTACTGGAGACCAGGTTTAAACTAAACAAAAATAAAATTAAAGCACATCACTTAGAAGTTAAAGGTCACACATTTTTGACTTTTTGAACTTAGGGTCTTTGCATAGATTGTTACCACTCCCTGCAACACTTCTCACCTTAGCTTGCTACCTCCTCTTCTTACAGTTGATAAGGAGATATCCATTCTTTGTATAACCATTCAGTCTTTACCACATTATAATCATGCTATCTATGTATTTATATTTATTTACATGTCTTTTCTAATATCCAATAGTCCCTTAGGAGTAGTGGTAGTGCCCTGGCTATTGTGGTTCAGTTGGTGGGGCATCATCACCTGCACTGAAAGGTTGCTGGTTCGATTCCTGGACAGGAGACACAGGCCCAAAGTGCAGGCTTGATCCCCAGCAGGAGGCAGCCAATTAATGTTTAATGCTCAAATTGATGTTTCTCTCCTTTACCCTCTTCCTTCCTCTCTAAAATCAATAAAAAATATTTAAAAATTATAAAGGGTAGTGGTAGTACATTGGTTGTTATTCGATCTCTGTACCTATTTTTAAGTGCTTGTAAAGATAAATTCACGTTTTCTTGCCTTTCCACATCTTCATAAGCCTTTTTCTGGGAAAAAATGTACCAAATAGGAATGTTATTTGGAAATCACTTACCCTTGTCACAAATGATATATTAAGAGAAATCTACTTATGAAAATCACAAGATTTCTACAATTCTCATCTCAACAAAAATTCAAAATGTTTTCTTCCAGCTACCAATTTTTCCTCAGGGGGTAAAATTCTGCCAAATCTCGCACCTATCCCACCAGGATTTTTATGTATATGATGGCTGAGAAATTTGAAAATAGAAGGTCTATATGTTGGGCTTCTGTCTATTTTGCACCAAACCCATGGGTAGCACAGGGCAAAGTCTGTTTGCCTAGGGAATATGGCCATTAGCATCAGAACTTTTATAGGCTATGCTAAGTAGGAGTGATTAATACAAGAACCAGTATAATAGTTGATTACATAGAATTCTAAAGGTGGAAGAAAGAAATAGAACAAGCATATATATTGAATATGTCACTGTATTGAACACGTTATATGATATAGGCTCTCAACTCAGACTGCCAAGGTTAAAATTTATCTTTGACACTTAATCAATGTGTGGCTTTGGAAAGGTTTCTTTATATATATAGTTGATTTTAGAAGAGAAGAGGGAGAAGGAAAGGGAGAGAGATAAACACTGATGTGAGAGAGAAAAACCAATTTCTTTCTTTTCCCTATGTACACGCCCTGACCTGGGACTAAACCTGCAACGCAGGTAGGTGTGCTGATCAGAAATCAAACAGGCAACCTTCTGGTGCATAGGATGATGGTCAACCAACTGAGCCACTCCAACCAGACTGGAAAAGCTTCTTAATCACCACTGTTTGTACAGACTTGAAAAATGGAGAGAGATGAATTTATACTTCATAGAATTTGGAGGAGTATGAATGATATGTGTGATGTAAGTTAAATCTTAGAATAGTGTCTAGCACATGGAAAGTGCTATATGTATACTTGCTTTAAATATTATCATTATTAATTTAACCTAGATGAGCTATTTTTTTCTAAAATTTCTACAATTAGAAGTTTGGATTTCCTGTCCAATAGCATAAGTAAAATGGCAGAGATATTTTTCTCTTAAGAAATCAGGAAAATCCAAAAGTTTCATGGCTGATTTGGAAAGAGTAACTGAAGGTTTCTTACTATTAAAAACAACAACAACAAAAAACAAAGCAATTTGTGTAAGCGATCATTATTGATAAAAAGGCCTGTGGGCACTCTCTGCCCCTTAGGTTATAGTCATGTGTATAAACTGAACAGCATTAACAGTTTTTTGAGAGAAGTTTCTTATCCAAATTGAGTTCTGAAAAATACTGAGTAGGAAATGAAGGTGATGGTGACTGAGGAATCAGAATATAATCAATCAATAGTCAGGTAGGAGGACACATAATTGAATATGACTTTTGTGAAAACTGTAATCAAAGAAACATTATTCTGTCATCTAAATTTATCCATCCAAGTGTAAAGTAGAGTACATTTGGCAGTGATGAATATAAGAATTAGTATCTGAACTAAATCTACTTAAGCAGCTATAAAGAATATCAAGACAGGAAGGCAGTTTCTGAGACAATCAAAACAAATTTACTATTGGTGATTGGCAAGAATAATTGAAAAGGCTGCTACTTTCGTGATATTTTAAGCTAAAGAAATTTGATACCTATACATCCTAATCCCTTTTATACAGGAAATAAATCTGAATAATCCACTTTGTCCCTATCTTTGCATAATTTTACAAGACATGCTATAAATGAATAAAGATACTCAAACATTTATTAGTATTTCCTGGTCTTAAGTCACAAGTTTTAAAAGTAGATCAGCAATTTCTTATTCTGGTAGTTTTAAGATGATCTACTAGCCACAGAGATTAAAGTCTAAGAATCCAAATAAAAAACATTTTTACAGATTGTATAATATATGAATTAAGTAAATTACAATATAAAGTTCTTAAAGGAAGATCTTTACTGGTGGTAATAATCAATTCTGGCCAAAAGGAACAAATCTTCTGGTTGATCAATACATGTTAATAACCTTTCACTTACTTTTGAAAATTCAATTTAAAAAAATCAGTTTTGTGGGGGGAAAAGTGAACTGAGAGTTTGACTTTATAAAACTAGTTGGGAGTCTACCTTAAGATATAAAATGACATTAGAATAAATAATATTCATATTAGAAGCTATTAAAACTTTGGCAAATTTTATGAAGATTAACACTCCAGAGCAGATTTGGTCTGGGCTGAACTCTAATGGTAAATAACAGAAATGATTTAGTGTCTGCCCTAGGTTCTATCAATGTAATAGAGATAATTATGCATCTTAAATTACATACTATAGTGCCTGGAACTTAAAAAATACTAATGATGTATTACTTTTGAATGTTTCATGACCTCTGATTAATATATATATACACAGAATCCTATATTCACAATCTATGCTAATTCAAGCTTAGAGCATATTGAACAAAAGTATGATAATTATTTAGGTCTTACACTTACTGAGGAAAAAGCTTGAGTATACATTGGTATCAACAGAATTTTTTTTCTAATGTTTATAGATGAGGGTAGAAGATTTATTGACACAATTGTTTATACACCCTATGATCTATTGAAGGCTAAGAATCTTAGTGCTTTTCCTTTTGACTTAAGTATGTCATTAGAATATCTAATTCAATAAAAAGTCAATATATTATTATAACTGTACACTATTGAATTTATAAGGAAAATATAGTTACCACAAATAAATGTTAAAATGATTTTGCCCTCACATTTATGATAATCCTTGGACTACAGGTATGAAATATCTGTCTTTTCTGGGGAGAACCTTGCTCTGAGTTCAGCTGGTTTTATTAAATGAGAAATTTATAACCTTTTTTGAGCAAATTTTAGCATCACTAGGTACGAAAATAATAGCAGATAGGATAAATAAATATGTAAGTGGCAAAAATGAGATAATAATTATTTCATACAAAATTTGTGCTTTTAAAAAGATTAAAAGATCCTTCTCCCATGTTCATTTAAAATGGAATAATAAAATAAAAAATAATTTTGCATTCTTTGGTGCCAAAAAAATAATCACAAGTTATTTAAATGAGTGTTTATTTAAAAATCTTTAAGTTTAGTGAAATAATCTGTACCTTGTATAGTTTTATAAAAATATTTTATAATGAATTTAAGCATTTAACATATAGTAAGCTATTTAGATTTGCTATTCCTTGCTTTAGTTGTTTTTAGTAATTTATTTTAATGGATCTATACATTTCATCAAAGTTGTTTAATTTTTATATTATTATTTGTAAAATTGTCTTTATACCTCTAAGATCTATAGTTATGTTCTCTATTTCCATTCCTGTTATTAATTTGTCTTCTTTCTCTTTTTTTGTTCCTTGATCAATGTTTACCAATGATTTATCAATTATATTAACCTTTCAAACAATAAAACTTGACATTTAAAATTTTTTCTCTCTATTGTTTATCTGTTTTGTATGTTATTGCCTTCTGTACTTTATTATTTTATTCACTCTGATCCATTAGGTTAATCTTTTAATTTTTCCTTTATCTGATTTCTTATGGTGGGAGCTTATATCATTGATTGTAAACCTTTATTTTTCCTAATATTCAGCAGTTAAAATGTAACTTATAGAAAAGTACATAACTACATATGTTTTCAAATAAAATGTAAAGTTGTCTTTTAAGGACAGCATTAGCTGTGTTCCACAAAGTTTGATATAATACATTTTATTATAGTTCATAAATAAATAAAAATATACTTTTACTTCCCATTTGATTTCTTCTTTAATTATATTATTTAAATATTTTAAATAAATGTTTTTATTGATTTCAGAAAGGAAAAGAGAGAGAGATAAAAACATAAATGATTGAGACCACAATCCCGAATGTGCCCTTGACTGGAATTTAACCTGGGATTCTTTAGTCCTCAGGCCAATACTCTATCCACTGGGCCAAATCAGCAAGGGCTAAAGATGTTTTATTTGAAAACATATATAGTTATGTACTTTTCTATAAGTTATTTCTATTGATCTCCAATTTCATTTAATTTTAGTCTCATTTGTTTTTTGTTTCACTGTTTTACTTTTATTGCCTTCTTTTTTGACTAATAAGATAAAAATCAGTACTCACTTTAATTTATTTTAGAAAATTGGCTATAATTCTTTGTACTTTTGTTTGATTCTTTGTATATTTGTATATTTCCACTTTTTCACTTCTAATGCAAAGTGGAAAAAGTACATTGGGATTAATATAGATGAGTGCAGC
>JAAGEH010000018.1:23147500-23195277 GCA_011751065.1 Lasiurus cinereus | reverse complement strand
ATGCAAAGTGGAAAAAGTACATTGGGATTAATATAGATGAGTGCAGCAGGAATAGAACTAATAAATGTATAAAAAAGTTACAATCTTTAAATGACTTTATTCAGAGAAAATAGTAGCTGGTTAACACTCTGATTTCTGACATTACTTAAATGTAGAATAAAACAGTGAAAACTAGGAATGTATTCAAATTGTGGTCACCAAGAATACACATTGCCCTGTGCCATGTGAAAAAATGGTAGCAACAGGTTTTACTTTCTCTTAGTGTAGCACACACAGTGTCAAAAGAAAGATACTTGCATGAGAATTCAAAATAAGAAATAGATTCACAACTTCTATTTATCACTTTGGTAATATTAAGAAAGATAATGCATAAAATTTCAAGTTACTTTCCTAAGTAATGTGTTAGTATCTCAAATTAAGATTAAGAAAACAGTATTTTTTTAAGACTCAATTATTGTGCAAATTGCTGAGACATTTTCTCCCCTAAACTTGTTTTCACTTATCAGATAAATTAAGTAATGATATATCCACATAAAAGTAGTACACAAGAAAAATATAAAACTTTCCACATGTGAATGAATGAGGGCCTCACTTCTCTAATGCAAATAAAACATGAGAACTTGTAGTTATTGCATTTGACATTCTTATCCACTAAGTATTGGTTTCTGGTTTCATGATCAATCTATAGAAAATTATATGTCAGACTATGAACCACTCATCATAATTTCCATCAATTACTAATTACATGATATATATTTCTAATTGGTATAATAAAGAGTAAAAATAAGCATGATTGAGTAGAAAACCTGAGCTATAGATCAAGTTATGTGCCAATAAGCTTAGTGTAAATAACTTCAGTGCAAGTTTCTAAACAATATCATCTCTTGCTTGATACTCAATAATCATTAATTATTGTTACTATCATTTAACTTTAAATATATATTTTAATTATTTGAAATGATAAAGAGTTTTGCCTGGCCAGAGTGGCTCTGTGGTTAAGCATCAACCTATGAACCAGGAATTCATGGTTTGATTCCCAGTCATGCTCCAGTTGTGAACTCAATCCCCAAGGGGGGTGGCATGCAGGAGGTAGCTGATCAATGATTTCCTCTCACCATTGATGTTTCTGTCTTTCTCTCTCTCTCTCTCTCCCTCTCCCTTCTTCTCTAAAATAAATACAAATATATGTTTTCATTGTACTTTCAAATGAATTTCTATCATTACATTGAAATCTGATTTTTTTTCATTTAGTCCATAGAATATTATTGTTTTCACAAAATTACATTGAATATAATTGAGAGTTTCATTGTTTGCATTCTGATGCCTTACTACTTAGCACATGGATTCAGAATATATATTTTCAAATATACTTTAGCTTTGTAAAATTAATTTCATTTTTTATTTATTATTTTAAGGAGAACAAGAAAACAAAATTTAGTTAAGCTAAAGCCCTCATTATTATAGATTATGATGAATTAGAAAATCTATTAGGAAGAACTTAAACCATGCCCCAGTAGGGGGCATGCAGGAGGTAGCCAATCAATGATTCTATCTTATCATTGATGTTTCTATCTCTCTCTCCCTCTCCCTTCTCTCTGAAATCAATCCTATATAATAAAAGCCTAATACGCAAATTGTCCCCTTGTCCAGGAGTTTAATCAGGGGGCAGGGCTGGTTGGCCAACCACCTGCAGCCCCTCCGCCCAGCTGGCCCCATTGGTGGCAAGAAGCTGGGGGAAAGGGATGCCCCAGCCAACAGCTGGCATCTGCCAGGGATCCTACTTGTGCACAAATTTTGTATATTGGGCCTCTAGTAAAATATATTTTTTTAAAAAGGATATAAATTGTAAATGGTTTAAAAGAAAGAGCCCAGGAGTAAATATTCCAGGTTGGTGAAGAAGCATATGAGATTACTAAATAATGTTGAAAAACAATAATTCAGAAATGTAGATTGGTTGGTTGTGATGGGAGGAATATGCCATTCAGTTGGAGGTATGATAAGACCCAAAGCCTTTGATTTAATCTGACCAGCCTGATTAATCAGTTTACCTTGATATTGCAAATTGAGTTAGACACCTGAAAAATGTGTGTTATAGCTCCAGAATATGAAATTAAATTATGAGAAGAAATGATCCAAAATGAGTGCTATAACAATTAAGACTAGTTCACTTTTCTTCTTAAAGTTATGAGAGATATTGGTCTGTAGTTATGGTTTTTGTGTTTATCTGCTTTTGGTATTAGGGTAATGCTGACCTCTTGGAATAATTTATGAAGTATTTTTCTTCTTTTATTTTCTGTGAGAGTTTTGTAGAATTAGTATTATTTCTTCCTCACGAAATTGATAGAATAAAACAGTTATCTGATCCTAGTGCTTTCTTTTTGGAAGGTTATTAATTATTGATAAAAGTTTTTTAATAGATATAGGCCTATTCAGATGAACTATTTCTTCCTGCGTGAGTTTTGATACTTGTGTCTTTCAATGAATTGATTCATTTTATCTATTTTTACTAGGTATATCTTGTAATTTATATGTATGTTTATACATTTATGATTTGTTTTGTTTGGCATCTAATACTATAGCTGACATGTATGTATTTATTTTATTTACATATTAATTTAGGTTAGTTAACTAATTAATTCACATACAGGTATAAAATAGCACCCAATTCAAATGATCCCATCATGTGATGGTTTAGAGTATATTGTTGCTGTTTACTCTTTTTTCAGCAACTGGGGAAAGGTTTGTTACTGGCCATTAAGAAGTCATTAAATGATAAAGTTGGGTAATGTTCTAACATCCTCAATAATATGCTCTTTTTCTTATCAATCTTGTTAAGATTTGCATCCTCACAATTCAATCATTATTATTTAAACATGAAATGACTTCTAAACTTAACTCTCAAATCAGTTTTAAGAAATATCCATAAATATTTGCAAAGTGATATGTACTTTTTGCAATTTGATATTGATAACATAGAACAATAAAGCATTTTTAAGACCTTCATATATGTAATTTCTTTCAGAAAAGTGTACAGTATTTCCCTTTACTTGCTGAAATGATTATCTCATATAGAACAAATTTAGTATTTAAAAACTCTAAAAAACATTGGACCAAAAGGTGTTTCTATTTTTCCATATCAGTATGAACTCATTATTCAAAAATGAACCCTCATAGAATGGCAATGTGGAAAACACAAAAAAGTAAACATATATTAAACAGTCATGGAATCTATGCTTACTTCCCATCGCTACTCTGTTTTATAGTGCTATATGTAAAGTTTGTTTTCCTTTTTGTATGATCAGATATAGAGCTATGCATTCATTTGCTGAATTTAAATATGATACATTGTCCTCAATCTCAAGCAAGTGAACAAGAAAATATAGATATTTTTAATCCTAGAGAAACATAAAGCCAACATTACTGTGGTATTGAACCACTGGATTCTTCCCAATGGCAGGTTCAGTTGATATGTTTACACACACCAAATCCAGCACCTGAATAAATCAATATGACAGTCTTTATCCAAGCATGATTATTGATTCTGGAATTTCAAAGCCTGCTTTAATACCTTCAAATTTAATATAAGAAGGATTAGTTTTAATTTTTAACCTAATGCTGATGCTTGTGAAATACTATTTTTATGCTCCAAAAGTCTGTCATCAACTTTGTTACAAATTCTTCTCCAAATCAGACTTATTTCATCAAGTTTCTCAAATTTCATAAGTCTTTCAACAGAGGATGAGAAGAATGTACAAGTTGACTAAGTGGGGAGATTTCAAAGAACCCCTGATTCTTTACTTTCAAACACTTAAGCTGACATTCCTGTTAAGCAAATGTGTTACCATTTTTTTATTGAATTTATTGGGGTGATATTGGCTAATAAAATTGTATAGTTTGAAAGCATGCAATTCTATAACATATCATCTGAATATTGTATGGTGTGCTCACCATCCAAGTTTCTTTCGTTCACCATTCATCCCTCTTTCCCTCTTGTAAATACCATACTATCATCTGTGTCTATGATTTTTTTTTGCTTAAATCCTTCATCTTTTTCATCCAGCCTCCATACCACCCTCCCTCTGACAACTGTCAATCCGTTCTCTGTTCCTATGAGTCCTATCTAATAATAAATAGCAATAGTTGAATGAGAAATATCTAAAGATATTCTCAAATTACAACCTCTAGTAGGTCACTGAGTGTCTTTAAGAATTCATTTTTAAAAATATACACTGGATTCTTTTCAATTGATTTTCTAAATGCTGAATTTTAATATTATTTTATAGTTTTCTTTGTTTGTGTGCTTATATTTCTTTTTCTTAGAGATTGCCATGTTTATACAGAGGATTAGTATTATACAAACCTTACTCTTTATAAAACATTAATTGCTTTTTTCTTTTTTTTCACTTTTTTAATTAAATCTTTATTATTCAGATTATTACATTTGTTTCTCTTTTTTCCCCTCCATAGCACCCCTCCACCCAGTTCCCACCCCTCCCTCTGCCCTTAGCTCCCTCCCATTGATCTCATCCATAGGTGTATGATTTTTGTCCAGTCTCTCCCTGTACACCCCTCACACTTTTCCCCCTGAGAATTATCAGTACACTCCCTTTCTGTGCTCCTGATTCTATCATATTCACCAGTTTATTCTGTTGATCAAATTTTTAATTCACTTAATTTTTAGATTCACTTGTTGATAGATATGTATTTGTTGTTCATAATTTTTTGGCTTTTACCTTTTTCTTCTTCCTCTTCTAAAAAAGTACCTTTCAGCATTTCATATAATACTGGTTTGGAGTTGATGAACTCCTTTAGCTTTTTCTTATCTGTGAAGCTCTTTATCTGCCCTTCAATTCTGAATGATAGCTTTGCTGGATAGATTATTCTTGGTTGTAGGTTCTTACTATTCATCACATTGAATATTTTTTGCCACTCCCGTCTGGCCTGCATCGTTTCTGTTGAGAAATCAGCTGACAGTCGTATGGGTGCTCCCTTGTAGGTAATAAACTGTTTTTCTCTTGCTGCTTTTAATATTCTCTCTTTGTCTTTTGCTCTTGGTATTTTAATTATGATGTGTCTTGGTGTGGTCCTCTTTGGATTCCTTTTATATGGGGTTCTGTGTGCTTCCTGGACTTGTACGTCTATTTCTTTTACCAGATGTGGGAAGTTTTCAGTCATTATTTCTTTAAATAGGTTTTCAGTATCTTGCTCTCTCTCTTCTTCTGGCACCCCACAATTCTGATGTTGGTACGCTTGAAGCTGTCCCAGAGGCTCTTTACATTATCTTCACATTTTTGGATTCTTTTCTCTTCTTGCTTTTCCAATTGAGTGTTTTCTGCTTCTTTATATTTCAAATTTTTGACTTGATTCTTGCCTTTCTCTAGTCTGCTGTTAGGATTCTGTATAATATTTTTTTATTTCAGTCAGTGTATGTTTAATTTCTATTTGGTCCTTTATCATCTTTAGTTGGATCTTTTCCATCTCTAGTTGGCTCTTTTGCATCTCTAGTTGGCTCTTGCTAAGTTTATCCAACTTTTCTAGCATATTCTTGAAAAACCTTATAAGCGTGGTTTTGAACTCTATATCTAGTCATTTTTTCCTCCATTTCTTTTGTTTGTGATTCCTTCCCTTGTCTCAGCATTTCCACTATGCCTGGAGAACTTCTGTGTTGAATTCAGCCTTATGATACCAGACTTACAAAACCGCAGAAGCCTCTGTTGAGCTTGGGAGGGGTGCAGTCTCAGGGCTTAAGGGACCGCCTTGCCTTCCAGTTGGCCCCGCCCTCCACGGCCCCTGAGTCTCCCGTGACTGGGTAATGGCTGGAGCGGTCCTTGTGCGCTCGCACCCGCAGTGCCTCTAGACCGCTGCCCCTCCAGCTCCCCTGCGCACCAGGACCACACGAGTCTAGGTCCCCAGGGTTTCGCCTGAAACAGGGGCCCAGTGGACTCAGAAGTGGCACAGTTGGGAGGGTCTGTGTCCTGCCCACTCGCGAAACTCAGCGGCACAATCAGCAATCTGTCCTCCGCGCAGCGCCTGTGTTTGCAGGACCAGACCTCCGATCTTTTGCGACTCCCCTAAATTTCCGTGCACCTCTCCCTTTTTCACAGTCCAAACTCCCCCCGTATGAGTTTTGGCTGGATCTGGGGTTTAGTGTCATAGGATAAGGGATTCAATGCCTTTAAGACTCTCTGTTTCCCTCCCGCCAGAGAAAGCCAGCCAGGTACTTGGGCACCCCCTCTTTCAGCGCGCACGTCTCTGTACCTCAGCTTTTTACAGCTCCTCTGGGTTTCTGTGAGTCCCTCTCTTTCCTTCTAGCTGTAGAACTTACACTCGGCCAGCTTTCCTGTAGTTCTGGATGATGTCCGTTGTGTCTTTTAGTTGTAGTTTTGAAATTGTTGTGCGAGGCAGCAGTGTAGGTGTTTACCCATGCCACCATCTTGGATTCTCTCCTCTCCTGATTTTTTTAAATATTAATACTTTTAGACCTTTCTCAGACCTAACATAAGTTCCATTATACATACTTCATGGCATTTTTTATGCCATATTTTTTATAAAAATATATAAGGTATCACAACAAAAAAAATTTACTTCTTTCAAATTTATTTCATTTTATCACAAACCTAAGAAGGAGAGCAGATAAGGTAATATTTAAAATTATTTTATAATGAATTAATGATATAATACCAATGCCAAAATGATAGACTATATCTGGAAATCCATATAACTAAAAAATACATTTTAAATGAAGTTTTCACTAGATCAGCATTTGCTAATTGAAAAAATCCTCAGAGACCAAATAACGAAATTCCTTAATTTCATAGGTAAGCATTCTGAAGATCAGGAAGCACAAACTAGCATGCCCCACATCAAGTGTCCTTGCTAGAACTCACTTGGTCCTTTCATATTGGTACTCTTCAAACTGTATAAACTGGTCTTTTGATCAAAAGCCTTTGTATGTTTTTGGTATCCCAGGATAGCTGAACAATTAGGTCAGATTAAAATCTTTGAGCTAATTTGAAGTTATACTACAAATAATAACATTAGTTCTATACACCTTTGTGCTAAATACTTCTTGTCATAGAATGCATTTTCTGCTAGAACCAGTAATTCAGACATTAAAAAAATGATGTGCTAGTAAAAGTTTTCTGGATAATGAAATTTTAAAAATTATATCCATAACATTCAACTGAACCTACAGATTTCTTTTGAAAAAGTTTTATAGGACATTTTTTAAAGTCTTCTTGATTATGTTTAAATGGTTAGCCCACAAGACTATGCTGTTCTACCATTTCAAGAAACCTCCACCCGCCAAGCACCCTCCTGGAGATTTATTCATCTGAAGCCTGGTTTTCTGACATAATGAAGATAAGAAAACCACTACAAAACTCATGCTACCATTATTGATCTTAGGCTTTTGGGGATAACAACCAATGCTCAGAGGTAGATAATATTGCAGACACTTCTCCCCATGACAGCACACCAAGTTCCACACCAGAATTTTTATCAGTAAAGAATGCTGACCTGAAAGTATATGGAAGGGGACATACACCATTTAAAATATCAAGGGCCCACTTACCCTTTATTCTAGCAGTGGCTGCACTAATAAAAGTCAAGGGTTATTGAAAATATATCTTTCTATCACCAGTATTTTCCTGTAGCAGTTATCACCACTGGGCCTGAGGGCTTTGACAAAGGAGATTTTTAACATGAAAGCAGAAAGAAGGAAGTCCCAGAGTTGAACTGGTTGGAGGCCCAAATTGTGCTTTTAAAAAATAAGCTTGCAGAGCATTAAGCACCTATGAGCAACACCTCATTCTTCTTAGGATCATAGATGCTACTTTTGGGCTTTTTTTTCTCTTAAGGATCTGCAGGAAATGGGGCCAAATGAGGTGGCTCTTGCAAATAGCCATTTCTGTGTCCCTTCAGATTCCCACTTCTTGTAGCTGGGGAGGGCAGCTCTCAGAAAAAAATGGAAGGGGAGAAGTAAATAGACTCAGAAAAAGAAAATAAAAAGTGTAATAATCAATAAAACTGGAATAATGAAAAAATGGAGACTAAATTATCCATTTAAATCCTAGTAATGTTTAATGTATTTGTCAAACATTCTATTTGCAACTATGCAACAAGAGCAATCATGTTATCAATATTTCCATTTGCTTATACATTTCATCATGACTTTAAAAGATGGAGGGCTGTTAGTGCAGGGTAATCTGACTCAGCAAATCAGTGAGGTCACGGTCAGCAGAGATAATTGTGGACCAGTAATTAATAAGGTCAGAAGAAAGCATACCTTTCTGTAAGAGGTAGTGATATCCTCATAGAGTGATAGTTTCTGGGTTTTTTGTTTGTTTGTCTGTTTAATTAATAGACCAGGGTTTCTTTGGGAAAATTCACATGCTTTACATTATTCTTGGGAACAGATGACCAATTTGTGGACCCCATAGAATGACAAAGGCCATGTTTACCTATTCAATATCATTCTTGAAAGAATACTTATTAAATACCTACCATATGCCAGATCTGTGTTCACATGTCCCAAAATCTGGTACTCACAGAAAAGGAACAATAGTTGTACACAACATCTAGGAGGGTAGGTTTATTTATCACATAAATCTTGGCTCTATATAGAATCAACTTTAGTGTTTTCATTCAATTGCCTTTTCAAAAACAAATAATGTCTATTTCATAGTCTATGCAAATGCTCCACATGCTAATTAGCATAGGCAGTCTGCAGTACTGAGTGAAAGCATCTCAATAGGAGGGACACATGGGATTCCCTTTTTGAGAGAGCCCATTGGCTAGTTGCTAAAGCAGGAATTCCTACTGTTGCCTCCCTATGTTTATAGACATATCAACCTCCCACTGATATAAATGCCAGACTTAGAATTAGAGAAAAAGATGCTTCTAACTTCAGAGACAAATATTTTATTGTTCATAAACTACACCACAGGCTATTGTTGAGCATTTGTACAAAACCAAATAACTCTATATAATCAAAGAGTAACAGACACCAAACTAGACTGCAAACAATTTCATCCACATATTTTTGTGGAAGAGTAGCATATGGTAAAGGTTTGATCTTTCATGTCCATGTTGTGAATCTTATACATGTATTATACCTATTTTAAGGCAAAACTAATATATATGGATCATATTTTATTTGCTAGCCCCTGAAGGAGAAGCATACATTATTGAACTTAATCCTGACAATTACCCAATGAAGCTGATATTATCATCTTTATCTGTGGAAAAGGGGCATGTAATATGGAAAATACATGTAACTTGCCCAAACACACAGATAGAAAGGCCCAAAGCAAGTTTGAAAATAGGACTGTCTGGATGCAAAGCTTCATGATCTTTTCTCCATATCATGAGATTTCTTTATTTTTTTAATATATTTTGTTGATTCCAGAGAATAAGGAAGAGGGAGAGATAGATAGAAACATCAATGGTGAGAGAGAATCACTAATTGGCTGCCTCCTATTAGCTATCAAGCTCACAACCCTGGCATGTGCCCCTGGCTGGAATTGAACCTGAGACCCTTCAGTCCATAGGCTGATGCTCCATCCATTGAGCCAAAACAGCTAGGGCTGAGATTTTATAATCTCAAATTAACATTATATATTATATAATGATTAAATGTACTTATTTCTAGTGTGATAAATATAAAGTGGTATCTTTGTATAAATTAAATAAACCACATATTATTTATGCAAGAAACATTGATGATTTATCTCTGAGTGGTTTTTTAATGAATATTTACTACAGGTAATTATCTGGTTTTAAATTACTTATAATAGTTAAAATATAACTATTACTTGCAATAGTTATATTTTAAAGTGTTTATTATTTATGTTAATTATTTCCACATGAAATCTTAGAATATGTGAGAAACAAAAATTGTGATATGGGTACAGCCCAGCTTGTACCCTCTCCAATTTGGAACCCCCTTAATGATGTCCCACAGCCCACCAGGATCAGGCCTAAATGGGCAGTCAGACACCCATCTCACAATCCAGGACTACTGGCTCCCAACTGTTCACCTGCCTGCCTGACTGATTGCCTCTAACTGCTTCTGCCTGACAGCCTAATCACTCCCTAACCACTCCCCTGCTAGCCTGATTAAGACCTAACTGCTCCCCTTCCAACCCTATTGCCCCTAACTGCCCTCCCCTGCCAGCCTGGTCCCCCCAAACTGTCCTCTCTTGCTGATTTGGGTCTCCCTCAACTGTTCTACCCAACAGGTTTGGTCTCCCCCAACTGCCCTCCCCTGCAAGTCTGGGTCCCCCTTCCCAACTATCCTCCCCTGAAAGCCTGGTTGTCCCCAACTTCCCTCCCCTGAAGGTCTGATCACCCCTACCTGCCTTTTCTTGCAGGTCTAGTCCCTCCAAACTACCCTCCCCTGTAGGCCTGATTGCCCACAGCTGCCCTGCCCTGCCAGCCATCTTGTGGTAGCCATCTTGTGTCCACATGGGAACGGCCATCTTGTGTGTTGGAGTGATGGTCAATTTGCATATCACTCTTTTATTAGATAGAATAAATAGTATTTAGCAAATATTTCCCACATGGTAATGTCTTTGTCTTATATACAGGAATTGCTTATTAGCTATACCTCCTTTTGTGTAAGTGACAAGGTAAAAATTTATATTTGAATTTAAAAATAATTAATTTTATAAATTATCATTAGTTTAATAAATCAAGTATTATTCATTTAAAATTTGCTGTTCAAGTTTTTCCTGGATTTTCTTTGTTAACATGCTTAACTATTATATTTCAATATCAGTTTATTATAAACATTTGTTGGCTCAAATTCCCCTATACACATTGTGATTTGACTTCTAAGAAATATAGTCATTTAAAAACTGATTGTTTTTTAAATGTGAAAGGCTAAAGAAGAAGGCTAATGTGCCAATGTGGTAGTGAGTAGGTATTTCTATACAGTACTAGTGGCAACCTGAATAGAGAGAATGATTTAATATTTATCAAAAGTGTTAAAAGTGGGTAGGCCTAGTTAACTTCTACAAGGCAAAATTCAGATTAAGATGCATAGATGCAAGGACACGAATGATTATTACAAGATTGTTATTAATATTGAAAAAATGGACATTGTCTAACCATTCTAAAGTAAGCAGTAAGAAAAAAATTGTGCACATCAAAGAACATTAACAAGAGAATGAAAAGGTGACCTACTGAAGGAGAGAAAATTTCTGCAAAAAATACATTTCATAAAGATTTACTTTTTGGAATACATAAAGAGCTACTAGGACTCAATATAAAAAAAGAGAACCCAATTCAAAATAGCAAAGGACTTGAATAGACATTTCTCAAAAGAAATTCAAATGTCTAGTAAGTACATGTAAAGATGCTCAGCATCCTCAGTCATTAGGAAAATGTAAATCAAAACCATAACAAAATATTAATTCACAGGTACTAGAAATGCCATAATTTGAAAAAAGAAAAGAAGTGTTGAAGAGGATGTGAAGAAATTGTTGTGCATTATTGGTAGGACTGTAATATGGTGCAGCCATTATGAAAACAGTTTCTCAAAAAGTTAAACATAGAATTCCATGTGACCCAGCAATTCCACTACTATGGATATACCTAAAAAAATTGAAAACAAGGACACAGATACTTGCATACAAATATTCACAGCAGCATTATTCACAATACCCAAAATAGGGAAACACCCCAAAGATCTATCAACAGATGAAAAAAAATGTTATGTCCATATACACAAGGAAGTAGTATTCAACCATAAAAAAAAATGAAGTGTTTTTTTTTTTTAAATCCTCACCCAAAAAAATGTTTTTCATTGATTTGAGAGGAAGGAGAAATGGAGAAGAGAGAGAGAGAATGAGAAAGAAATCTAAAATCACATATACAATGGTAAAAAATTGCTAATAAATAGAAAGATGAGCAAAATTATAAACTTAAAACTTAGATAATTTTATTAACCAATGTAACACTAATATATGAAAATATTTAGACAAGAAGTAGATATAAAAGAATGAAAAAATAACACCAAAGCCAGCTTGTTGCTTTTGACTTATGTTAGAGATCAATTCTTTATATAAAAAAAAATCATTTAGGCATTCTAAGACACAGAGAAGGAGCCAGGCAAGACCAACTTTTTCATTTGCATCTCCTTCCCTTCTACTTAGTGCTTTCTCCTTGACCTTTTCTCTGAGACATTTGCGGTGAAGATTTCTGTTCAAGAGGTTGTAGAGCCATTCATGTCAAAAGTAAAATTATGAAAGTTTAATAAATAAATTTTGTTTCTGCATAACTACACTTATATTCTTTCACTTTATATGTGTTGAATACATATATGTAACCAGTGACTTATTGGAAAAGTTAACCAATGTTATTGTGATGTTTGCTGGTCAGTAAGCACTCACTGAAATATTTTCCACATTTGCACTTGGCAGGATTACCCTTATTTGACTGTGGGAAGTTAATGTGACCAGACATTTTGCCTTCACCAACAAGATATGAATAGAAGAGCCATGTGTCACTTCCAACAGGAACCTTTAGAGTTAGCCTACCAATTGTCATGTTAGCCTTTCATGACTTGACAATAGGATAAGCACTGAGATGGAGCCTCCCCCAGCCTGGATACCTGAGAGAGAACAAATACAGATCAAAGCCCCCACTTGGTCTATGCCCTACAGGTAGCATGAGTGAGAATTTGACCTTTAATGCACAGAGACTTGGGAATTGCTTGTTACTGCAACATAACCCTACTTATCCAGAAAGATAGATGGGTAAAGAGCATTTCTAAGATCTCAACTTCAGAGCTATAAGAAGAAATTCACTCAGTATATATTTTCTGAGCACCTGCCTTATGTGAGTCACGGTCCCAGCTAGGTGATAAACACAAGGCACAAAACAGCCTTGTGAAGATTCTATTTTAATGTGGGAAACAGACAACAAACAGTAAACATAATACATATCAATCTTATGCTATTCCAGAAGATAATAATGCCACAGAAAAATCATTTAAGCAGAATAAGAAGGATCATGAGTGACAAAAGTCTGGTGGTTTTATATTTTAGATAGGGTGTTTATAGTAGCCTTCATTGAGAAATGACATTTTTAAAGACTTGAAGGAGAAAACTACCTTAAAGTACAGAGACAGTAACATGGTTATCATGAATACTCAGAATGGAAAATAAATATTGAGAATGTTATTGGACAAAATCTCAATAGATACTGGGTTTCTATGTGAATTTTTTGCACATACACAGTCTCATTTTCTTTTGCAATGTATAGCTATTAATTCAAAGTTCTAAACAAACTATAAGTACAATACATACACTTATGTGCAAGAACTATGCTCTAATACATTTTAATTTTATTTAATTAAATTACTTCCTCTGCACCATAAATTAAAGAGGATTATATAAATCACAGAGGGTTAAAATGACTCACTTTAAATATTTGAAAATAGCATTCCCAATGAAATGGTAAGGGGATTAAAATTCATTTGCAATGCTATACTTGTGTGTGTATTTTGTATACAATGCATATATACAGACCATTAATATATATACTCATTCATGCATACACATATATATCCTTGGATAGTATAATTCCCATACCATATAATTTAATAGCCACATCTAAGCTGAGAGTCAAGTTGGTAGTAGGTATGTCTATAGGTAACTGAGGTCTCCACTAGTATTTCTAAACTTAAATTACATCATGGTCATATCTCTGAAGAAAAACTAAATTGCATTATAGCCTGTCTGATCTTATAAATATTCTGGAGGAATGGCCCAAGAGATACGTGAACCACTTGTTCTTCTAGAATCAAACTCTGTAACAAGTTAAAACCATACACTGGTCTATGAAAATAGGAGATATGAACTCATAGAAATCTAACCTTGGAAAAAGTAGTTCTGTTCCCTATGGAGTAGTGAAATAATTCGGTAATTTTGTAATCACTATCATTTCCAACTTTAGAACTTAAGTTTCTAAACATCTCCTTTTATCAGCAAAGAGTCAGAAAACATAAAGTAAAAACATACAAATGGAATGGCAACACTTGAACAGACTATGCTTTTTCTCATTTATATAAATTCCCGAGTTGCCATTCAATGCAGGCGACAATGCATGCCCCGACTCAGATAGACATCCAGCTAAAGTAAATTGGAGATCAACTAGGGACATTCAGTAAATTTCCATTTAATTGATATTATACTGTGTTGATGAATGCCCGCTATCAGGGACTAAACACTAGGAGTCACAATATTTGGGTTAATAGTGCTACCCTGTTAGAATTTCAAGCAAAAGGATATTTTGACTATAAACTGTGGATATCATCATACCTCTCTTGAGTAACTTGGTTAAACTTGCTTTTATTTTCAGATATATTCCTGTGGATAAACTAAAAAGAGTAGTGTAAAGGGGAAAAGAACCATTGAACTGAAGCTTTGTCCTTGGCTTTCATTGCTCAATTGGGAGAAAACAGCTACCAGAGAGGTCCGCAACCTGACTCTGCCATATCGTTCAGAATGTCAGCCATAGATCACCTGTGACAAGTATTTAATTCTTTGTCTCACCAGGGACAATATGCAACCTTCTGCTGGAAGCGAGGTGTTTCATTTCATTTTGAATCTGCCAACAATAGCTGTCTCTTTGGCCTTGCAGTAGGCTCCCTTTCGATTTAGTATTCCGAATTTCTTCCTTCAAAGCAGTGAAAATCCTTCTCTTTCTACTGAATTCCACTCTAAATCCTTTCAAAACTCTGACATACATGATTCTTTTCTCCATAACAGTGCCTTTTCTTGTTTTTCCACAGAAGGCCACATAGAGCATTTTGCCTTTGTTTTTGCCAGCTGAATAGAATAAAATATTAGGATGCAGTGACTCAAGAGAGAGATCAATTGCATTTTAGTTATTGGGCTTCTGCTGAGAAGGAAATATAGATGAGGCGAACGTAGGCAAGCAATTTTTATAGTTGATGTGCTGAAAAACATAAATGACATCCTGGTAATAGCTGATATGCACTGTAATTAGAATATTCATTCTACCACAATATATGCAGAGTCATATTGCCTAATGCCATTTTCCAGATCATTGACAACTTAGGATACCTCTGGACCTGGACCATGATATAGTCACATAACAGTATGGATTAAGCTTTCATTCCTCCAAATGCTGACCATCTTGACTAAATTTGAGTCACAATCATAATGCTTATCAAAAATCGATAACATCTAAACTATCTTCAGTTTTATTTCAGTTCTAAAATACTAACATATAAAAGTGAAGAATTCGCTGAGTACTCTTATTCAAATGTTTTAAAAGTATTATTTTTTTAAAAAAATTGTGATATATAATATTGTATACCTATATGCTTCATTGTGATATGAATTTAACCCTTTGAGATTTAGAAAAATAAATAGCAATATTCTGTCTTCTGAACAGTTTTTCACTACTGCAGATACAGTGAATAATGAAAAAACTTAATTTTGTTATTTCTAAACAGAAAATAACGTGTTTATGTGAAGATTAAGTAAATTAAAAGATAATCTGGTCTTGAAAGTTGTAAAATCTGGGTGAACAACAAATTAGAGTAGAAAACTTTTTTTTTATGCTATAAAAAAATAAGCTATCTCCGTAAGGGCAAAATAGCAATGCATATAAATAATAGTTTTCAGATCATTGCAGCAATTCAAATGATTGGTCAATTAATTCAAATTGTTTAAACATTCTAAGTTACTGCCATCAGTTTAATAAGAGGCTTTACATCAGATATAAATGTTTATTTGTATTATATAATGTACACATGTATTTATAATCTATCTTGATATTTTATAGCATACTATTTTAAAGGTTAAATAGATTTCAGAAAATAAATTTTTTAAGTAAACATGGAAAACATTTTTTAACTTTAATATTCATCTTTATAGGTTTAGAAGTAATGTTTCTTTAATTTTATGTATACTTTATTATCTATGTATATACTTATTCCTTACATACTGAATTGCCTGTGGGTATATGGAAAGCTTCATAAACTGGATATAAGAAGTGAGTTGGAAATTTGTCATAGCTCCAGTGACAGTCATTTTCAAATTTGCTTTCTCTGTTAAAAATGTTGCAAGAAATGTGAAGAGACATTATTTTCTATTGGTCAGGCTCTGACTGCATTCCTGACCCAACCATGCTAGTAAGATATATGCTAGAAAATATTATGGCATTTGTAATAATGTTTTCAAGTGGAACATAGCCCTGTGGGACATATTTTATGTGTGTGTTGTAGATATTGGGAAGAAAAGCATTCAGGAGGCATGTTACTCAAAGTGAGGCTGTCACCAGGTAATAGAGCACTCCAGCACTTGGGTGAAATGATACAGATAGACTTATTTCATTTTCCAGTGAAACATTTTAAACTGGCTTCCTCTTAAGAGTCTGTAAATTGTCTAAGTAGAGGAAAAAGGTAGCAAGGCTGATAAAATCATAAATAGCTTTTCCATCATTGCTGAAACTCTAATTTTCTTGCTTATTGCTTGAGTTGATAAAACAAATAAAGGAAGGAATCTCAGAGAGAGATTTCTTTAATATGCAAAATGAATTCCAATGTACTCTCCTGCTGGTATTTTTATGGAAAACCTGACTACATGGTACACATGGAATGTAGAAATCTGCATTTAGATGGAAATATTATAAAATGCATGGTATGGTACAAAGTTGGTGTTTTAATAGGGAAGGGAAAGTGCTGCATTATACGGTTGAGTGGAAAGACAGCATGCATATAGTTTTTCACATCTTTGGTAACCAAGTGTCTGGGTTGCCCAAGAGAGTATTCCATTATTTTGAATCTTTGACAAATATTGATGAGAAAAAAATATATTCCAGATGGGTAGGCCTTCTCGCAGTGAAATGTTTTTGCTGTCTATAAAATATGCTTGTAATGTATAAATTTTCTTAATTTTTCTTCAAATACTTCTGAGCAATAGTGAAGATTGATTATGTTGGAAGGTATTTATTGTACTTAGATGAATTTAACTATGAAGAACTGAATGATATCTCATGGTTATAATAAAACAAAAAAGATCAGCCCTGGCTGTTGGCTCAATTGGTTGGAACATCCTCCTGTACACAAAAAGGTTGCAGGTTGGATTCCTGGTCAGGGCACATAACTAGATTGGGGGTTGGATCCCAGGTTGAGACACATACAGGGTCAACCAAATGTTGTTTCTTTCTCTTAGTTCCTCTCTCTCTAAAATCAATTAAAATATATCTTTGGGTGAGGATTAAAAGAATAGAGGTCAAAAGTACTCTATTCCATTACCAAAACTAATTTCTTCTTTGGCCTCAGGAATTTCATAGTCCTTCAGTGGTTCAGACATTCATCTGTACATATAACTATAAGGTTGCCCATGGCCAACTATTTCACAGGGCTAGGGGGTGGACTAATTCCTGGACATTTACATAGACATTTGGAAATATAAAATGAGCATTCTATATTAATAGAGTTCAGTGGTATTATTGATCATGAGTAAAATTAACATAATATAATCTATACTAATAAAAGGGTAATATGCTAATTAGACTGGACATCCTTCCAAAGCCAGGGTGGCAGGGGCTGAGGCAGAGGTGGTTAGGGGGTGATCAGGCCGGCAGGGCAGACCTGTTGGAGTCAATCAGGCCAACAGAGGAGAGCAGTTTGGGGTGATTAGGCCAGCAGGGCAGGGCAGTTAGTGACATCAGGCAAGCAGGGCAAGGCATTTAAGTATGATCAGGCTGCCAGGGTTGAGCAGTTAGGGGCAATCAGGTTGGCAAGGAAGGGCAGTTAGAGGCGATCAGGTAGCAGGGCTGAGCAGTTAGGGACAATCAGGCCAGTAGGGGATTGCAGTTAGGGGTGATTAGGCTGTCAGGGGAGAGCAGTTTAGGGTCAATCAGGCCAGCAGGGGAGAGAAGTAGGGAATGCGGGGAATCAGGCTGGCAGGGCAGGGAAGTTAGGAGTGATCAGGCTGGCAAGGGAGAGAAGTTGGGAGTGCAGGGAATCAGGCTGGCAGGGCAGTTAGGGGTGATCAGGCCTGCAGGGGAGAGCAGTTAGGGGCAATCAGGCAGATAGTCAGAATGGTTAGGGGCAATCAGGCAGTAGGCAGGTGAGCAGTTAGGAACCAGTGATCCTGGATTGTGAGAGGGATGTCCATTTGTTGGTTTAGGCCCAATCACAAAGTTTACTGATTGTGGGAGGCTTTTGTTGAAAACTGAGTAAGTGTATGTCTACAAATGGTAAAGTCTTTATAGAATTATATTTTTTATATTGAGAATCCTGTAACTTAAATGGAAAGAGTAATCAACTTATTATAAGCCTATTTGGAAATATGCAGACAAGTATCAGAAAAAAAGAATTAAAAACTCATTAAAATAGCTAAAAGCCTATGGTGTATATGAATTGCAGGGAGGGAGGAATTACTCTATTTCTTCATAAGTTTGCAGAATTATTTGACATTTAACACTATCTTCATCCATAATGAAGAACTAAAAAATTAAGATGGAAAACTGATGACAATGTTGTAAAAGAATAGTGTGCACAATAAGCCAAGTACATAGAAAAGAACAGTGCATTGATATATTCAGCAAGAGCATTGTTTTCTTAAACACAGAATCTAAATGATCTGGCAAAATATTTTCCTAGTTAAGATGTAAATGAATCATTTTGTTGTTAGGAAGTATATTTTTCTTGCTAAGTATTCTTCCCTCCCACTTTTCTCTTGAGAGTTTATTTATGTATTTTTAAATGCCTATTTCTAGTCCATTTTTATAATGAGACATATTCTGAGTGATTTGATTTACTGCTAAGTTTGCCACTTTTATTCAGTTTCAAAACAATTTAAAAATCATGACAAGAATGGCGATTTTAAAGGCAAATACAATACATGGTTTGGTTCACATGCCTCATATAAATAAAAACATTGCTTTAACAATACAGTACTTTAAAATTAAATAATTAAAAATGTATCTAAAGATTTGCAGAAATTAATTTAAGGGATAGAGTTTGATTGCACTGAAAAGTTAAAATAAGTAAGATAAATTAATGTTCTTTAAAGACAACACTGATATTACAAATTCTCATCTCTTTGAAAATACAGCATGGCCGAGACCGGTTTGGCTCAGTGGATAGAGAGTCGGCTTGCGGACTGAAGGGTCCCGGGTTCGATTCCGGTCGGGGGCATGTACCTTGCTTGCGGGCACATCTCCAGTGTGGGGTGTGCAGGAGGTGGCTGATCGATGTCTCTCTCTCATCAATGTTTCTGACTTTCTATCCCTCTCCCTTCCTCTCTGTGAAAAATCAATAAAATATATTAAAAAAGAAAAAGAAAATACAGCATAGTTTTTAATCAATCATTTTTACCAAAAAGGGAAGTATTACAGAATTATTGCAAAGGTTTTTAGTGACCAGTATATCATAGAAATGTTTTTCATAAACATCCAAATGCAATTTCTTCACCTTGTCTTTTTGATATATCCTAATTCATATTTAATTAACTATTAAGTGTCTTTGACTCTTCCTGCAAAAATACACCAGAAGTGCTTCAGGACATATTCCTATTCACTCTTCTACAGTGTCTGACCAGTGAAAGCAATGGAGACTTTGTGTGAGGCGTTGTCTTGGGCTTGCCATGGAGCATTGACTCTCAAGAGATCACACATGACCATACTCTACTGAATTATCAAACATGAGATCCTACCAAACATGCCAATGACTGGGAAGGGACATCTAGGCTCTCAGGGCTAATAGTCATTACTTTACTCTGCTTCCAACTTCAAATGATGTTGACTGGTTTTGACTTGAAAAATAGCATTCTTTTCTCTGCTGCTTGCATTTTCTAATCAGGAAAACCAAAGAAAGTCTTCTTTTAAAATATAAATGTTATCCTTATTAAAGCAACAGCTGTGAAATTGTATGACTGAAAATTCACATTTTATAAAAGGAAATTTGGAATGATCACTAATATTAAAGATGTAATGTAAAAACTATTTAATAGGTGGTTCAGTTTATAGATAGTCATATAATATGTTAAAAATATAAAATGCTCCACAAAGATGTCATAGTAATTTGAACTAAAAATAAGATTGGTAAAGATTTATGTAGCACACTATGAAATTAATGAATAAAGCATCCTCACACATCTTTGACTCTGCACATATTCCATAGGTGATTTTCAAGGAGTCATGACCAACACCATCCCTATTTCTACCCCGAAATGATAAGGTAACAATGACAGATGGGCCAGCTTTAATATCACAGACATTTGCAATTGAGCACCCTGACTTCCTGTTTAAACTACTCAAGCTTCACTCTCAGAATTCTTTACATTATTCGGACTTTTCAAACTAAACTGCCGCTCATGTTATTGTCGAATTATCTTAATCTGTTATGAGAATTTTCCCACCTCTCAATGCCATTGGGTCTTACTTGATGAAAGAATACCAAATAGTGTCCATTCCTCTACTGTTCATATTTAATAACATAAAAATACTCCAGAATTTCCTCTGTTGCCTTAAATATGAATATTAGAATAACAGGACACCTGCTTTTAGGAAATGAATGAATTTTGGAATGTTTAATTTCTTCTACAACATCACTTCTTTCCTAACTTGCAACAGAATTCCTTTCCAATATCTAGGTTCATTCGTATTAGGATGTGTCTTTAGATGTAATCTATTAAGATGCTTTTTAAATCAAAGCTCTTTAACCTATTTCATTAAATTTTCTTTCCTGTTAATGCAATTCAGTAATAATTAGGACTGTGATGGATTAATGATTGGTAATTTTTCAAGTTAATATTGGCAAGCTGCAGTCAGAGAGGGGCATTATTGCTATTCTTTCCCGCTCCCTGACATATTGGATGTAGGCACACTTGCTTTCCTTTCCTCTGTTTAATGGGCTGGAAGGTATTGACCTGGCCCTGCAGCCTGCTCATTTCTGTGATTGATGTATTTCCACTTAAACAGTGTGAACTCTTTTTTTCAGTTTGTATTGCCAGTAAGACTAGATTTAAAGGATACCTGACATATCATTAATCTTTGAGTTCATATTTTAGATTATATGAACATAGCAAAAATCACTGTAATGTCGAGAAATAACATTTGTTTACTCAGTACAACTCTATAGTCAAGACAAATTCTAAACTGGTTGGCCTTTTTTTAAAATAGATCTCCATCATTTTACTCTAAAAATGAAAGTCAACTAACACATTTCAGACATCTATGAATAATCTATGGAAATGAAATATTTTAACCATAAATATTAATCAAATATTAAGAATCTCCATCTTATTATAGGTTGAATTTTGTCTTGTAAGAAATAGGGAACGATAAATATTTTAAGCATGGCAGATATACTACTAACTCTATTTTTTAAAATATGAAGGTGCTTGCTCTGTGGATGACAGATTGGGATATAAGAGACTGAAGGTAGAAAACCCGCTAGGAGGTTATTACAGTGTTCCAGGTGAGAGGTGGAGCGAGATGCTGAAATACGGCGAGGTGCTGAACTGCAGGAGCAGCTGTGAAGAAGTGAGAACTTGGATGAAAGGGAGTTTGGAATGATAGAAATAGTACTTAGCAACTAAATGGTTATTTGTCCATGAGTTTATGTGGACAGATCAGGGCCAGAGGTTGGCAGGAAAAGCTTGGGGAGGGGAAGGAAAAATGTTAAGGATGAGTCAGATCAGACTATTTGGGGCAGATAAAGGAATGATGATATCCAACAGTGGTCACACCAAATGTTATTAATGTCTATATGTTCTGTTCTTTTAAGAAAACAGATGCGTGAGATTTTTTTGTTGGTTCTTTTTTTTTTCCTCTCTAAATGTAAACATAGTGCATAAAATAAATCAACATTTATGTCATACAATTTTGTCCTTGAAACTGCAGATTTGAAAATACAAAATTGTTTATGGCATGTTTTCTTTCCTGCTCTCCCCCCCAAAAAAGTCCATAATGCAATCAAGGAGACAGATGTCCATGAAATGTCATCTCAAAATAACTGCTCTGTGGTATATACCATAGTTATTAGTTGCAAATAGAAGTTATTAGTTGCAAATAGAAGAAGAAATCTACTTAACCTAAATGCATATTGAAAATATAAGGTATTTTTAAGCCCTTTACCCCTTAACATGTATGTTAATATTTGACATACATGTTTCCAGAACTTTCTCTGCCTAAATTGATTCTTTAAAAAGGAGGAGAAATTATGAGGCTAAGTAGTAACGATCTACCCAGAAACTTTTCTAACTCACAACTCCACTTAAATTTCCAAGTAGTCATTTTGTTAGGACTTGTTTGAATAGGATTATATTACCAATCTCTTCTAGTAAGTAAAAACCTACATTTTCATAGCATAAAATTATCAAAACAGGATGTTTTCCATGCTTCCTAACTGTGTCTTAGGCACCAGCAACAGATATTTTATTATTAGTACATTCTGCCCAACCAAAACTCAAGTATAATCACCAAGTCTCTAAGGATATCTGTTTGTGGACCTTCATCAATTAGGTTAATGCATCAATGTATTTTAATAGAAGGCAGCACCAGATCCTCTACCCTGAGTAATATAAACCCTATAAAAATTTTGTGTGCAACTTAATCTTTAGGAATGTTTGCCTTCCCCATTGTACTTTTCAGCAAAAAATCACTACATAATTGAGGCTTAACACACTTCAATAATTTAAAACATCAAAAACAATATAAATATGTTTTTAAAGGTTAATTTTTAATATGAAGAAAAGAGAATGTCTTGAATTTTGATACTGTGTATATTTTACACAGAACCTTTTTTTCTTACCAACTACAAACATCATCAAAAGTGATTCATAAAACAGATTCTATTTTTTGTTTGTTTTAAATATATTTTTATTTATTCTGGAGAGGAAAAGAGAGGGAGAGAGAGATAGAAACTTCAATTATGAAAGAGATCATTGATCAGCTGCCTCTCACATGCCCCCACTGGGGATCCAGCCTGCTATGCCCTTGATTGGAATTGAACCCCGGCCCCATCAGTCCATGTTCTATACATGAAGCCAAACCGGCTAGGGCCAGATCCTAGTTTTATGCAAGTCTCTAAGTAATTATATGGCTACTAACGGTACATAGTTAACTTTTGTAAAGAGTTGATCTCCCAAACATTGCTAGCGTTTGCAACCTTTAGCTTTAATACTGAATTTCAAGAAACCCATGCGACCCGCAACAGAAATATCAAGAACATTGATTCCCACCTTCATCCATTCATGCGCTCACCCACTCATTCATGCGTTCACTTTCCACCCACCACCCACTCCAGTCTCCTGGCTGCTGGCTGCTGGGTGCTCAGGCTACAGAGATGCACCACGTGCCTTCTGGGTATTGAGGATGGACAGAGGGACAGGGGAAAACCTGAATGGAAAATGTGTTCCAGCTGTTCCCTAACAGGGATGCGGGATCACCGCAAATAAAAGTCCCTGGCCCAGAGGGTTAGGGAGTCCGGATGGGGTGGAGCCTGAGCTGGTCCTGGAGGACCAGGCTGAAGGAAGGAAGGAGCAAAGGCTTTGAGGCATCACAGAGCTGCAAAAGGTCGACCTGGGGCTAAGGGGAGAGGGGTGTGTGTGGAGGAGACAGAAATGACAGAAGAAGAAGCTGGAGAGGTTGGGAGTGCTCCCATAGGGAGGGCCTTATTTCCATAGACAGCATCTGGACCCCCATTAGTGATGCCTGCTAATGCCAGGGAAGTTCTACCAGTCCTCAGACCCCACCCTGGGTCCTAGGAAAGGTCCCCAAGAAGCAAGTTCCCCTTGCTCTAGCTCCTGGGCCCTGCCACACTCACAGGCCGCCACATCTGGGACACTGGTCCCAGAGTACTAGGATATCTGCCACTATCAATGATGCTCCCACACACCATAACCCAGGAAGCACGGTCCCCTCCTCCAGAGGGCAAAGAGCAGCTCTCCCAAGTTGTCCAAGTCGTAGTGGGGCACTGCAGGTCTTGTGACTCCCTCATCACACGCTGCATCCTCCCCTCTCCCCCTCCTGGGCTTCCTTTCAACTGCAGATCCATCAAACCACAAGCTCAGTACTCTCCCCAACTCCACACCCTGCCTGTCTCCCCTACACACCTATACACACACACACACACACACACACACACACACACACACACAGCTAACTTCCTGTGTGATTTGTTACATATCACTATCCCCCAGTAGATTATAAGATCTTTATTAAATGTTTAAAAGTTCATGGCACTTTGGGAACTTCAAAGCACCATACAAATATAAAACTAGGCATTATTCAAGAATAACGGTACACTGTATGTATTGTTTTATGTGAACACCCCTGACATATGGCCACAGCCTCCAGTTCAGTGGGTCTGAGTCTTGGCTGCTCTCCTAATCCCCTGGGAGCATTCAGATAAACTGCCTGGCACCCACCTCAGGGGTTCTGATGTGATTGGTCTGTGGTGTGGCCTGGACTGGGGATATTTTTAAAGCTCTCCCAGGTGATTCTAACGTGCAGGCCAGGTGGAGACCGCTGCTGTAAGGTGGAAAGTTGGTTTTATTCCCTCAAACATACCCTGAGTATTTACCAGGGAATGACGTCTCTATGGAGGGGGAGAGGCATGCTGGGGAGGGAACACAGAATGACCAGAATGACCTGAGCTCCTGATCAAACTGAAAGGAATGGAGGAGCACCACCATAGGATTCTCCCTCCTCCCAGAGCCAGGTAGTGTCAGAGGTGGACACATGGGTGTTGTGGAAGGAAAAATGAATGAGCCATTGGTCCTGAGTGCCCAGAAGAAGAAGTCCAGGAACCTGTAATGGTTAGAAGGTTCATGGGAAAACAAAAAAGAAAAGAATATTGATTTCCATTCTTTTCTGTGTTGTCAATGGCTTCTCCTGTTAATATTTTGAAAATAACTGTTTCCAATAATAATTACAAAAGAAAAATAGAGTCTCCAAATAAAGTTTGTAAATGATAAAAATAATAAATAACGATGGGAAGAAACAGTCTATGATATTACAGTATATCCAATATCATATATCCCCCAAAAAACTACATTTAAAATCTACACATATAACTCTTTCTATTCTGTTGCACCATGTTTTTTTTTCATTAAAATTTATTTCTTGGTCTCCTAAAAGTATTATTATGTTGTGGAGAAAAAAATGTTCTCTTGTTAGAACATTCAAATCTAAGCACACATATGAAATAAATTTCATAATAAACTATGTGATTAATGTTATCAAACCTGTTTTAATCAGAAGGAACTTTAAACAGATAGCACCTTATCATCATACCAGCCTATCATTTTGATGGGGTTGGCTGTTCTATCCATTTTTAAATACAGAGTGGGGCAAAAGTAGGTTTACAGTTATTTGTATGGAAAATAATACAGTAATTAATGAAAAAAAAATAATACAAGAATAAAACTTGTTTGGAATACTGTCAACTGAAAAGCTAATTTTCTTCACCCTGTATTTAATTTATTAGGTTTGCATTTTAAATATTTTTATAACTTAGTAGAATTAATGTATGAAAATTATATTTTTTAAATAAAAAGTAAGAAAAATAGATTGCAGGTATTTCTAATGCAATAGCTCTTTCAAATACCTCATTAAATGCTTTCAATATTATCTCATGATTACAGCTAATTATAGTACTGTTTTGTCTTCTTCATTAAAAGTCTGTCACGTTCATGTGCTATTGATGTTTTTATTAATGTAAATTATTGTTCTTTTGTTTCTAACACATTTTTTTTCACTTTCCTTTCAGACATTCTTATGACTAATAATATCCTGGTTCAATAGTTTTATTATATAAAAAGACTGGATTTTACTCATGAGAAAATGCTTATTAACACTGGTCTATGCAAACAGGTATTAAAGAAAATGACTATGTTGAAAAGGCTATTATAGAAAAGCAGACATGGATGTAAATGTTTCACCATAAGTCAGGCAATGTTTTCCTCTAAGCTAAAATAGCCACAGTTACATAAACAGCAAAAGGGAGAGAATAGCAGCCTACAGAAATGCAACTTGTGTTCATCAACCCACCAGTCACTGGGCATCTCCTGATGTGTCCAGCACCAAGGATCTTTGGGCCAGTCAAAAACCAAATCGCTTTAGAGTGAATTTTTTTAAAATGCAGTAGTCTACATACAAAAAATGCATATATATTTAATATAAAGTTCTATGGATTTTAAAAATCACATATGCCCAAGTAATCTACATATCTATCGAGTTATACAATATCTCCACCAGAACAGAAAGAGCCATCATATCCTACCTACTAAAAGAGTAATATGCAAATTGACTGTCACTCCAAGACACAAGATGGCCACCCTCATATGGTCAAAAATGGCCACCCCCATGTGGACACAAGATGTCTGCCACAAGATGGCCTGCAGGGGAGGGCAGATGTGGGCAGTTAGGGTTGACCAGGCTAGCAGAGGAAGGCAGCTGGGTGAGACCAGGCCTACAGGAGAGGGCAGTTGGTTGAAAGCAGGCCAGCTAGGGAGGACAGTTCGGGGGGACCCAGGTTTGCAGGGGAAGGCAGTTGGGGGTAAGTAGGCCTGCAAGGGAGGGTAGTTGTGGGGGAACAGGCCTGCAGGGGATGGCAGTTTTGGGCAATCAGGCAAGCAGAGAGGGCAGTTGGGAAGGACCAGGCCTTCAGGGGAGGGCAGTTGTGGGTGAGCAGGCCATCAGGGAGGGCAGTTAGGGGTGACTGGGCCAGCAGAGGAGAGCAGCTGCAGGGGGACCAGGCCTTCAGGGGAAGGGAGTTAGGAGCAGTCAGGCCAGCCAGGGAGCAGTTAGGTATTGATCAGGCTGGCAGGGGAGTGGTTAGGGTGTGATTAAGCTGGCAGGCAGAGGTGGTTAGGGGCAATCAGGCAGAGACAGTAAGTGAATGAGAGCCAGCAGTCCTGGATTGTGAGAGGGATTTCTGACCACCGTTTAGGCCTGATCCCAAGATATCCTTCAAGGGGTGTCAGATTGGAGAGGGTACAGGCTGGGCTGAGGGACATCTTCTCCCCCTGTGCACAAATTTTGTGCACCAGGTCTCTAGTAACTAACATACTTTTAAATAATCAAATATGACTTGTAAGAGAAAACTATATGCTCCATGCAAAAGTTGGATCAGTATAATCTAAAAGTCTGAAATAAGCAAGCTGGCAAAGATGTATCAGTTAGTAGAACAAAACAAACAAAGCATTTAATATTAATATTAGCACACTTTGTGGACGAAAGGGGCCACATGCTAACCTGACAAGCTCAGGGGAGGCCTGCATGGCAGTCTTGCAAACTTAGAGACCTAGAGTCACCACAAAGGATGGTCTGAAATTAAACTTTAACTAAAAGCAGTTATGGTGGGCAGTGAAGACCTAGGCCTGTATCTTCACTGACTAGGTTAACCTTTACCTTAACTGAGCCTATCTGTCTTTTTGCGTCTATGATAACAGCCTTTAAGTGTCTGGGTAACTTGTAACTTCCCATTTTCTGGAGCCACTGGATCACAACCAAATGTGCTGGGCACCTGAACAGATCCTTCATTTTCATGTTAATTTTTCCTGCACTCACCTAAGTATGTGTCCATCATTTTACTTTTTATCCAATCCCAAGGGTTCCCCCTTCTTTACTTTATCCCACCTCTCTAATCTATCACCAATGGATTTCATGTAACCCACCTATAGCCCTTCCTTTGATGGCAATGTATAAATACAAATGTAACCTGCCATTCTTCAGAGCATTATCTCAATTCCTTGAGGTTCTGCTTTCTGGCATATATCGACAGTTTGGCTCAAATAAACTCACAAAAATCCTTTATAGGTTTCAATGGTTTTTTACATTAACAACTTTTAATAGCAAGTATAGGTGATACCCAAACAGTAAGCCAAAGTTCTTCCTGGGATCATGTCTCATTAAGTTGAAAAACAAATTTGCAGACCAGAAGCTTTAAGCAAAAGTCTGAAAATTTATTTTAAGCAGATACAGACTTCTCGCAAGAATGGGTTGCCACTGAAATTTACTCTTCTAGAATTTTTATTCCTCCTGAGCCTCTCTATCTGTGTTACTTTCTGATTAGCTCCTTCTACCTTCCTCACTTAACAACAATTTCAAAACCCACCTGGGGTTTCCCCTCTCCCTTTTTCCTATTCCTCTCCATCGCTTCTAACCTTCTGCAGGTGCAAGATAAGTATTCTTGTCTTGTGGCACCTGTTATTCTGCAAGACAAGAATTTCTGTGGTTTTAGTTGGCTCCAATGGTCACGTCCACATTTCCTTCTTCCTTTTTACTCCTTACCCCAGTGGTCGTCAAACTCATTAGTCAGCAGAGCCAAATATCAACAGTACAATGATTGAAATTTCTTTTGAGAGCCAAATTTTTTAAACTTAAACTTCTCCTAACGCCACTTCTTCAAAATAGATTTGCACAGGCCATAGTATTTTGTGGAAGAGCCACACTCAAGGGCCCAAAGAGCCGCATGTGGCTCGGGAGCCACAGTTTGCCGACCACATCCTTACCCTGTCTTTCTAACCCTGTTTCTAACTTCTCTCACTGGGATCTAGTGGGTAGAGACCAGGAATGCTAAACATATTTCGATGTACAAGACAGTCTCCATTTTCCCCAGTAATGGATCATCTTGCCCAAGATATCAATAGTACCAAGTTAAGATGACTATCTATATATCAAACTTCATACTCCAATAAGAGAAAGAATACTGTGTCTCATTACATTCTCAACCTTAATTTCTTTTTAGGAAATATTTAAATGATAATATAATCAACAGTATCCTAGCAAACAAAGCAAATTTCAATAACTGTAAACCTTAGAATATGTCATATTCTCTAAATAAAGTAGAGTTTCAAACTCTCTAAATTTAATCTATCTCCTATAAATAATTAACCTAAGAAGAATCAAGACAAAACTGTAAATTAATTAGAAAAAATAGTTTAAGAAAATCTTTATGCTAGCAGAAGAAATTTAAATTTAAATGCTCAGATGATAAATGAAGAAAAGTTAAATACCAAATGAAAAAACTTGAAAAGGAATAATTACTACATCTAAGATTATTGAAAGAGATTGAACTCAAAAAGTTAAAACATAATTAATCATTTGAAAAACAAAACAAAATAAACTATAAATCCAAGAGCAGATTCTTTGAAAAAAGAAACATAACAAAATACAATATAAAAATGCTAACTTGTATAATTTCTTTAAAAAATAAGGAATGTAAACCCACAGTGTAAAAGTGATGTATTTGCAATTTGTCATCACTTTGGTTGCCATAACAAAACAATCTAAACAGACTGGATTATAAAGAACAGAAATATATTTCTTACAGTTCTGGAGGCTGGAAGTCCAGTCAGATTCTGGCATCCTTCAGGTTTCAGCTTAATGACTTCTAGTATCCTCACCTGCTGAGGAGCAAACAGGAAGCATGCTCTCCTGTGATTCCAATAAGGAGACTAATACCACACATTAGGGCTCTACTCTCTTGACATCAATTAATCCTAATTACCTCCCAGAAACCCAACTTTCTGAAACCATCATATTGAGAGATAGGACTTCAACCTGTGATTTGGGAGGGATACAAACATTCAGTTCATAACAAAAATAATTATGGATTTTAAGAAAAGACAATGAGAGAATCATTTTCTTACTCTATGTAAATAGATGTGTAAACTATTTGGAATGATTTGTTAACCATGTATATTCAGAAACTAACGTTCATTATTCACTTAATAAAATAGTATTATAATTAATAAAAAAACAAGTAGCATTTTTATAAAAGTCAGAAAAAAAGACAAGGAAGCCAAATATAACAATACTAGAGGCCCAGTGCATGAAATTCATGCACAGGGTTGGGGGGTTCCCCTCAGCCCAGCTTGTACCCTCTCCAATCCAGGACCTCTTGGGGGATATCTGATAGCCAGTCTGGGCCTAAGCCTGGGGGTGGGGCCTAAACTAGCAATTGAACATCTCTCTCACAATCTGGAACCACTGGCTCCTAACTGCTCACCTGCCTACTGCCTGCCTGCCTGCCTGCCTGCCTGATCTCCCCCAATTACCCCCACTGCTGGCCTAGTTACCCCCAACTGCCTCCACCACTGGCCTGGTCACCCTTACTGCCCCCCCCCTCGCTTCTGGCCTGGTCACCCCCAACTGCTACCCTTGGTAGCCTGGTCACCCCTAACTGCTTGCTTGCCAGCCTGGTTGCCCCCAACTGTCCTCCCCAGATAGCCTGCTCACCGCACATCCCCCTCTGCTGGCCTGGTCACCCCTCATTGCCCTCCCCCTGTCAGCCTCGTTGCCCCCAACTTACTCCATGCAGCCTGCTCTCATTCGTTTGGTTGCCCCTCACTAACCCCCTGCCGGCCTGGTCACCCCATGCAGTTGGTCACCCCTCACTAACTCCCTGCCTGTTTAGTCACCCCATGCAGCCTGTTCGGTGGTCCATTCAGTTGCAATGGTCTCTTAGGCTTTTATATATATAGATTATCATGAAAATTCTAAAGAGAAAAAGTATTTTTTTGGAAGCTGTTAGGCTAAGGAAAAAATAAAGAGTGTTTTGAACTATTGAGAAAGCATACATTTCCAAGAGTATATCTCTGTTCTGCAAATGAAACCACTTGCTTAGATCTCTCTTACTCTGCTTTTAAATAGGCACTATAATGATCAGTG
Organism: Lasiurus cinereus; assembly: GCA_011751065.1. Lineage (NCBI taxonomy): Eukaryota > Metazoa > Chordata > Mammalia > Chiroptera > Vespertilionidae > Lasiurus > Lasiurus cinereus. The sequence goes on along the minus strand of JAAGEH010000018.1, from coordinate 23,164,602 downwards.
TTTAGTACTTGCTATCTAGAAATAGTGACATCCTTAGAGAATAGAAAGTTAATGTACTTCATGCAAAAGCAAAAAGTTATTACTTTTTCACATTTTTACATTTATCATCTTTATTCATGTTAAGAAATATGAGTTTTACAAATAGGATGGGCAACTTTATTGCCTTGGTCATTTAAGGCCACTTTTAATCCATCTCATACCCTTAACCAGTGGTTGGCAAACTGCGGCTCGCAAGCCACGATTTGCCACTCTGTTGACTAATGAATTTGCTGACCACTGTCCTAAACCAGTCCCATCTATTTTCTGATTTTTTAATAACTTATTTGTTATTATTTTAATGTTGCTGTTTTTTTCCTAGTAAAAGGATGTATAACAGAATGTAATATAACTTTAACTCTTAAGGAAAAATATCAATTGTTAATAAAACAGACATTTCAAACAATATTAATTTGGAAATACACATTTTAAACACAAATAATAGTAAAAAAAACGTTGAGTTTTTTTTATCAATGAACTTTTTTTTTCCCATTTAAAAGTACCATTCATCTTTTCCATGCATATTCTAAGGAGCTTTTTTACTAAATACTATAGAATTTCATCTTTATATCATAACTAAACTCACCTCAGTAAAATCTGCTAAGAATGGCCTTCATTTTTATCAGTGATTTAAGAGAAAAGTTCAGTACTTGATTCGGAACACTAGGAATCAGATAAATCGAAGTTAAAGCATTTCTTTCCACAACAAATTTCAATTTGGTAATGGTGTTGAATCTAATTTGCTTTCATTATATGGCAGTCAGGTCTTCAGGAGCATATCATTCTTTGGAGGAAAATCATTGTAAGACTGTTTTAGAATTATCAGGCAGCCAGGAGTTGTGGGGCCTAACAATGGCTCCATCGGCACTCTGGACATTGTGGCACCTTGCAGTGCTGGTCTTAAACATGAGTGCTGATTGAGGGGGGAAAAGAACTTTGCAGATAAAGTTTAAAAAACAAAGGGCTTTTTCCTATATTTTATATTTAGATTATTTAAGCCAAAATCAGTTTAATATGCTCAATATTTTCTTTTTTTTATTGTGTTACATGTATACATATCTTCCCATTGTCCCCTCACCCCCGCCTCCCAGGCATACCCCAATTGCCCAGTGTCTTGTGTTCATTGGTTATGCTTATATGCATGCAGACAAGTCCTTTGGTTGATCTCTTATCTACACCACCTCTCCTTAATCTTCCTGCTATACTTTGACAGTCTGTTTGATGCTTTACTGCCTCTGTATCTATCCTTTTGTTCATCAGTTTATAATGTTCTTTATTATCCACAAATGAGTGATATCATGTGATGCTTCTCCTTCATTGACTGGCTTATTTCACTAAGCATAAGGCTCTCCAGTTCCAACCAGGTTGCTGCAAATGGTAAGAATTCCTTCTTTTTTATGGCAGCATAGAATTCCATTGTGAAGATGTACCATAGTTTTCTGATCCACTCATCTGCTGATGGGCACCTAGGCTGTTTCCAAATTGTAGCTATTGTAAATTGTGCTACTATGAACATAGGGGTGTACATGTCATTTTTGACTGGTGTTTCTGATTTCTTGTGATATATTTCTAGAATTAGGATCACTGGGTCAAATGGGAGTTCCATTTTTATTTTTTTGAGGAAACTCCATACTGTTCTCCACAGTGGCTGCACCAGTCTGCATTCCCACCAACAGTGTACAAGGGTTCCTTTTTCTCCACATCCTCCCCAACACTTGTCCTTTGTTGATTTGTTGAAATATGCTCAATATTTTCAATAGAGAAAATGCTCTTTAACAAATGCTAGATGGATGTTTGAATTTATATGTTGACTAGAGACCCAGTGCACAAAAATTTGTGCACTGAGGAAGGGGTCCCCCAGCCCAGCCTGTGCCCTCTCACAGTCTAGGAGCCCTCAGGAGATGTCCAATTGCTGGCTCAAGCTGCAATCTGGTCTCCCTCTGCAGAAGGTAACTGGCAGACCGATCAGGGGACAGTGATGGAGGTGATGGGGTGATCAATCAGGGGATGGCACTGGCCAGCCCTGCCCTCACTGCCTTTGCTGGCTGGCCCCGCCCCAAATCACCCCACTGCCTTCACCATCGTCTTTCCTCTGTGGAAGGCAACCCTGTGGGTCTATCTGGAGATGGTGAGTGGCTGCCCCCCCATCACCCCTCTGCCACCACTGGTTGCTGCTGGCCCCCCATCATTGTCCCCTCCCTCTGTCTGCTGGCACACACCATGGCTGGCCTGGGTGCAAACAGCTTGCTAGCCCCGCCCCCCTGCCAACTGGTCATGCTGCTATTCAGTCAATTTGCATATTACCCTTTTATTATATAGGATGAGTCACAGCTGGCCTCCAACCTTGAACCAGCATGATTATTGCCAATAGCAGTCAATGACTTTTGCCATAGTAAGCATCCTGAAATTGTTTGCTCAGTTGTCATTATAAAAGTTATTAAAAAGTTTCATTAATTGGTATCAATGAGTCTTTAGGATAATTTAGCATTCATCTGGACCAACTGAAAGTAGGATTTTAATATTAGTTATACATCTGGGTCTTTTAAAATTTACATTAAATCCTACTTGTTATCATCTCATAGATCTAACCACTAACCACTTGTGACAATTCTTTTTTTTAAATATAACTTAAATATGTACTTTATTTTCTATTGCTACTATGACAATCCTAAAACAGATTGTCATGAGCAACAGATGATTATCTCTTGTATATCATGTTTTCCCCATTATTCATTTGATGCTCAGAACCATTCATCAAAACATTTTGAAAATAATAGCACATACTCAATAAGGTTTTGTAGATGTTAAATTAGATTATCTATAAAAAGCACTAAGCTGAGCATCCAGAAATAGCACTCCACAAATGGTATCCTCATCACCAATGGTTGCCATCCTCATTACCATATCAGACATAGAGAAAATAAGGTTCTAAGGGACTACAGTTTCCCAAGTCAAACAGCTTCAAAGTAACAAGAGTCAGAATTTGAAACCAGCCCCTCCAGTGTGGCTCAGTGGTTGAATGTTGACCGAGGAACCAGGAGGTAACTGGTTCGATTCCCGTTCAGGGCACATGCTTAGGTTTGGGCTTATTTCCCAGTAGGAAATAAGTGTTTCCATCTCTTTAACCCACTCTCTTCCCTTCCTCTCTTTCTAAAAATCAATAAAACATGTATTTTTTTAAAAATTTGAATCCAGATTTGCATTATTGAAGTTTCTGTTCCAAATGCCTATCATATACCATGTTACTTTGTTTTAAATTTCCCTTAATAATTTAAAAAATACATCAAATACAATTGACATTTGCAAGAAATTATAAAAATATGCAATAGCAATAGTCCTTACTTCAATAGAGTGTTATAGTCTACTGGGGCTATGACAAATAAACATGCATAGACTAAAATATACTACAGACTAATATGGTAAGCCAGTGCCTTTTAAATACAGAAAAGATCATTACATTTATACATTTAAATATGTATAATGCAAAACAGCAAGGAAAATATTCATAAGAGAGTAAGCATAGATATAGGAGATCAGAGAAAGAAGATATGACTTCCAGCAGGGGAAAACAAGGAAGTCTTCATGCAGGAGGCAGCTTGCTTTTGGGAGAGACATTTTTCTCTCAGCAGAAACCCCTAGGCAGTTATTCAGTTTCCATAGCAACACTGTTTCAAGATCAATTCTTCCCATATTCATCATGTCACTTTGCTTTTCAAGTTTCCACACTGGGAGTGGTATAGTATATCAGAGGGCATAGTAACAGGAGTAAAAAATACTCTACCATTTCCAGCAAGCAAGTAACCTATGTGAATTTCTGTTACCATCTCTGTAAAGTGAGAAAAGAAATGCTATAAATATACACTTTCATGCCATCAGTATTTTTAATCCTATAGTCAGAATTCTCTACCCTATCTCTAACTGTAATATGGCTTTGGAAAGTATTTGCCCCAGTTAAGCTAGCAAATATAGAATGGAGTTTAATGCAAGGAAAATTAGGAAATGCACATGGGACTTAAGGCAAGTTTTCTGATTCTACTTTCAACTGTGCTGATCTTTCAAACACCATCCAAATCATGGAGTTTTTCCTCAGGCAGAATGTTTCAGAATGTGGCTCTATTTTATCTCTTTCAATTATTTTATTTATGTCTCCCCATTCATAGGCATTCACTTTATTTTTTTTTTATTATCTTAAATGTATCACATTTTCATTTTAGCAGCCAGTCTGTTACATCTCCCAGAGTCATGATCATTACCATTGCCAGAACTTTGCTTCTGCTATTCTACTGGAAAGTAATGCTCGTCTTTGTCTTCTACCAAACCAAGCATTATAGATATATAGAGAGCATGACCTTCCACCATCAAGCTTTCACAACTTCTGCAAAAATGGATTACATGCACTTCAAAATTCTTATAATTATTTTTGTTTAAACCACACACTTTAGCATCATATATATGTTATGTATATACACACATATATGTATAAACACTTTTAATTTCTAAATATTTTTGGGGTTTTTTCCTAATTATTTTACTTATTTCTTTTTTTCTCACAAGACTTCTTTTTATTATTTTTTATTTAAAATATTTACTGTTTAAAGTATTACATATGTCTCCTTTTTCCCCACTGACCTTCCCCGGCTGTTCTCAACCCCAGCATATGCCCTCAGCCCCCTACTGTCTGTGTCCATGGATAATGCTTATATGCATGCATACAAGTCCTTTGGTTGATCTCTAACCTTCTCTCTTCCTTCTGATGTTGGACAGTGTGTTTGATGTCTCTGGAATTATCTTTTTTCCTCAGTTTATGTTATTCATTATTTATTTCATTAAAAAAGAGAGGTCACGCCAAGCCGGTGTGCCTCAGTGGTTGAGCATTGACCTATAAACCAGGAGGTCATAGTTCCATTCCTGGTATCCCAATTTCTCCTCAAGGGATGCAAGCACAAGTGGCCAAGAGTATCCTCTGCCAATAGGTTGGACTTAAACGGATGACTCAAGGCACTTATTAAATATTGGCCGAGCATAAATTACACAGGAGACAGACATGCAATGCACGAGACACATACGGTTTATTTACCAGAGTCCTGTTGGTTTCTAGACCTCGGCAGGCCACCTGGAGATCTGCACTGACAGATACACATACTGGACATTGGACGTTGCAGCTGTGGCTCGGCATCTTCTAGAGGCCTTGGCTTGTGGCTCACAGTTCGGATCTAGGGTCCACGGCAGAGCTCGGGCAGGATTCAGGAAGGGGAGTGGAGAGCAAGCCCGTCTGTGGAGGGGCAGACAAGTGGCTCTAATCTCCTTTGGAGCTTGCTTCCTTATATATGTTCAAGTAGACATCTTCAGTGTGTCTTATCAGTGGGTCCCAGGAGTCCTGCTATTGGTCTTACATGTAGGGTACAAACTTCTTTATGTATCTCTTACATGCACATCTCTTTTAAGGGTGTTTACACTGCATTTCAATCTCTAATATGTCACACTCAATTCTTATTTTATATTTATATTTTATCCTTATTATTACTATAACGCCTGGTCAGGGCACATGCCTGGTTTGTGGGCTTGATCCCCAGTAGGGGCTGTGCAGGAGGCAGCTAATCAATGAGTCTCCCTCACCATTGATGTTTATATATCTCTCTCCCTCCCTTCCTCTCTGAAACCAATAAAAATATATTTAAAATAATAAAAAAGAGAGGTCACTTAATCTCACTTTTTTCTTTGGTAATCATAAATAAGAATAAATCACTGTTCTTTACTACCATATAAAATGAATGAACATATATTTATGCATTTGCACTATATTTCATTTGTTTGTTTATGTGTTTCTTTCCTACCTGATTATGAGCTGTGAATGCAGGGAGAGAAAAACCATGATGGAGTATACTGCATTTTCTAACTACAGCTAGTAATCGGCACAAGGCATGCCATGCGATGAATTTTTTTCACTGTCAGACAAGCTGCTATGTATGGAATGATGTGGCTCATTTGCCAATCAACAATAAACAGGCTCGATTCAGAGTCCTGCAACTGTTTTCTCATCCACAGCCTGGGATAGTCTCACAACATTCTATGAAAATACATTTAAGAAACTATAATTAATAGCGTTACAAGCATAACTAGTTCTGATGGTAACATTGCATTTCATTTTTTCAATAGAATTGTCTGCAGAGCAATAGTGTTACCATCATAACTAGTTACTAATATTAATAATAGAAAGAGAGAAAATGAGAAGGCCAGACATTATAATCATCTGGTCAGTTTGACCAGGATCTGCACCTTCACGCTCCCCAGGGAACCACCAGACCATTCCCTGCAAATCCCTGTGGGTAGAGGATCAACAAAGGGGAGACAGGTGCATGCACAATTAGTCAGGGTGCCATAGGGAAGGTCCTTATCTGTCTGTCTAACCTGAGAAAAAGATAATTGGCTGAGGGGATAAAGCCAGGGCAAGTGGGCGACATCTTGAAGGTTTAATTGGTTAAACTCAGGTTATAATCCCCGGACAAAGGATTCTCTCTCTCCTTCCCCTTTGCTCACTATTGTGTTACTGTTTCTTGTTTGCTTGGTAACCAGTTTTCGCCTTGTACGCTAGCTTGTCATGTAGCCTTAGAAGCCTCATGGCCCATGGCCATGTGTGCCCCACATGCAATGGACTGCAGCTGGAAACACAAGCTAAGTTAGCCAAATGCTGGGCTGTAGTATACTATGTCCATATGGAGTGGAGATTTGGGGCTGTTACCTTCATCCTGACCTTCTGAAAGCAAAATTGGACATGTTTTCAATAGGATATGGGACTTTGGAAGGGAACCCTCTTAATTTTACATAATCAATAAAGCTTTCTATGGGAGCCCCTTTCACATCCTGCATGGTTCAGGGCTCCGGGTTCAGGGTTCAAGTTTTGGAGGAGGCTGCACGTAAATGAAAAGAGAGACTAGAAAAGCATTAATTTGGCGATATTGGGGGGCCAGATGGGAGCCTTCCTCTAGTGCAGCGGTTCTCAACCTGTGGGTTGCGACCCCTTTTGGGGTCGAACAACCCTTTCACAGAGGTTGCCTAAGACTATTGGAAAACACCTATTTCCCATGGTCTTAGGAACCAACACACTGCTCCTCAGGATAGCAAAATGTAGCAATGTAGTTTACTGTTGTTATATGAAGAGTGTTGCCCATGCTACGCCATGATTCAAGACAAAATTTCATTTATTTGTAATTAGAAATAAATATTTCACAATATATAAGTACATATTGTTTTTGTGATTAATCCCTATGCTTTAATTATGTTCAATTTGTAACAATGAAAATACATCCTGCATATTAGATATTTACATTACAGTTCATAACAGTAGCAAAATTACAGTTATGAAGTAACAACGGAAATAATTTTATGGTTGGGGGTCACCACCACATGAGGAGCTGTCTTAAAGGGTAGGGGCATTAGGAAGGTTGAGAACCATTTCTCTAGTGGAAAGACTACCCCTTGCTCTGGCCTTTTTCTCCCTTTTATTAAGGCTTTGGGACACACCCATAGCCTTTGGGCAGGAAATTACAAAAACAGAAATTAACATGAAACAAACAGGTAGAGGCTGCTTCAGCTAACAATGTTTCAACTAAACAGTGAGTGATTAGCTCTGACCTTTCAGACTAATTTAGGTTGACCAGCTTTCTGGTCTCCTGTCCACATCTTTCTATTAGTGAGAAAATGTTTGGTTTCTGGCAGCTTTTCATGATACCTCATCTTCCTTTGGGGACTTCAGGAAATGATTTTCTCCACAGCACACCAAGAACTCCATTTCCACCAATACAGGGTGGCATGTAGAGGGCACTCCACGGACAATTGTAGCAAATAGATGATCTATTTCTAATTATACACAAAAGCATAAGCCATTTATAATTCTTGGTTTTAGCCTAGTAATTTGTGTAATAAGTGTGTATTTCTATACCTCAAACAGAGGTATTGGCCATAAAAGTCCTTATTCTGAATACCAGTAATCCAAGATGGCACAAGAGTAAGTGGTGAGAAGAGAAATGAGGTGTCTTAATATAATTTATGGCAAATTTACATTATAGTTGTATCAAAATTGGAGATGGATAATTAATTAATTTCATATTTATTTTGAAATAAAAGGAATTTTTATGTGTTCCTTTCTAGTTCCTTTGAGTAGATTAATTTCACAAAGTCCAAAATGTATTTTGAAATATTCACAGGGGGCCTAGTGTGTATACAAGTTATTGTGATTTAATTGTAAAAAAATAAGTTGCTCTACAAATCATAAAGTTATGGAAGCTAACAGATATCAAAACTGTTATACTAGTATATATTATGAAAAAAATTCTACAATTGTCTACTTGAAGCTAGAGAAAGATTGCTGGTTTCACAACTAAGGCTGAGGAGTCTAATGAGTTTTATTTGTTTTTTTCTTACCTTTTGCCACATCTATAAACTGACTTCAGAGATTGCCTGACTACAAGTGTGTTTACGGTATCAGCTCTCTCAGGACAACTGTGAAAGCCAAATTCACCTTCCTCACTGTGACTCAGGGCAACAATAGTACCTCTGTCCTTGAAGAGAAAAAAGTTTCCTGTAGAAATGAAAAGCAGTAAGTTCCTTTAACATCTGGACCTTGAACATTGCGAAAGAAATATTGAAAACCATGTGCTCTACTATTCTCTAACAAAAATATATAAAAATTATCACAATGTACTTATTCTACATCTATAGCCAACTTTTATTGAATTAATGAAAATTTAAAGTTTTTATAAATTATGTCTCTTAGGTTATTGTTTGGAAGTTAAAGAAAAGTTAGAAAGTGTGCCCTTGACTGTGAACCTAAGACACAATAATGAAATATTTTCAAAGCCATGAATATAAGAAGGCAGCCTAATTTTATGTAAAAGTCTTTTGATATAGAATTAAATGGAATTTAGAGGATCACATACTTTATAAGCCAATGATTTTTTTTAATTATAAGCCATAGTACAGTTGCCTCCCAATGGCACTAATTTATTTACAATAATCAAAAACTGAAAAACAAAAACAAATGTACATCAACTGGTGAATGGATATCCTGATAGTGGTATATCCATAGAATGGAATACTACTCAATAATAAAATTAATGAAATAGATGCAACAACATGGGTAAAACTCAGGAAGGACTATAGAATAGAAAAGTGTATTTGAAGAAATAGTGACTGAATATTTCTCAAATGTGGTGGAAAACTTCAACCTACACATTCTAAAAATTCAGTTTATTTTAAGCAGGATAATATAAAGAAAGTCATGCCTAACACATCAGAGAAAAATCCTTTAATATAAAGGTAAAGAAAAAATCTTAGGAATGTTCAGATTAAAATGACATGCCTGGCTGGAATGGCTCAGTGGCTGAGTGTCGACCTATGAACCAGGAGGTCATGGTTTGATTCCTGGTCAGAGCATATGCCTAGATTGTGGGCTCCTTCCCTGTGTGGGGTGTGCAGGAGGCTGCCAATCAATGGTTCTCTCTCATCATTGATGTTTCTATCTCTCTCTCTCTCCCTTTCTCTCTGAAACCAATAAAAAATATATATTTTTTAAAAATGATACATTGCATGCATGATTGTCTGTGTAGAAGACCAATATAAACCTAAATAAACTTCTCAACATAAACAATGCAGATATGAAGGCAATGGTTTAACAAATTTAAGATGTTGAAAGAAAAGTTTCCCTTGTCCCAAATTTTATATTCAGAAAAATTATCCTCCAAATAATGAAGAGAAGTTACATTAGATTAAAAATGCAAAAACTGACAGAATTTATAATCAGCTGATCTGAAGTAAAAGAAATGTTAACATAAGTTTTCAGGCTAAAGAAAATGATACCAAATAGAAGTTCAAAGCTAATGTAAGCAATAAACGTACTAGAAATGGTAAGTGGATAAATATTAAATACTATCTATAGCTATAAAATACTTAACAAAGCAAGGGAGAAGAATTACATCTATGTACCCAATCCATGTGGCCCTATGTCCATATCTTTACCTGAGTTTTTCTTTAGCCCAACACATTCACTTGGAGTTAAACCTTGAAACTTAATTCAATAAGTCTTTACCAATTTCTTGCAATACTCCCAGGTTATTCTAATTACTAACTTCCTTGAATGAATACAATTTACAATTTACTTTAATATATATATATATATACACACACACACACATATATATAATATAGTACATATAATATTATATAATATATTAGAAAATCACCAAAAATAAAATGGTATTTTTATTATCCTTTTTAGGATAACCTGCATTCATTTAATATAAAAATATTGGAAGGCCCAAATTATAATTATGAAAATCCTAGGGAAATTTCAAATCTCTATAAGAAATCTTTCTTTGTTAGGATTCAATCTAGCCTAAATCAAATATAGAAAGTATAAAAATGCAAGACACATAAGAATACACTCTTCATAGTCACATTATATTATAAATATATGTAATATATTGTTACACAATTATAATAATTATTTTATTTAGTTAGGAAATTTCTGAAGAAGAATATGACTTAAAGGCTGACTCACATCTATGCTCATTCCAAGCAGAAGTAAAGAGTGACTCTTGAATGTGAATCTTTTTGTGAAGCTGATTGTGAAGAACTGGCCTAAATTCTCACATCAAGCATCAAATGGTTTTATATTTAGACTAAAAATAATCATTTTCTCCTCTGCTATTGTTCAACTTTCCCCTCATACCTAAATCTCTTTTTAAAAAGTTCAAATAAGTTTCCTAATTTTTTTACAGAGACATGATGATATTAACAATAATTTTTATAATCTCATTTTTCTCTAAGTGCATAAAAGTTTAATGTAGTCTAGCAATGGCAATTCTAGCAAAAACATAATCTGCATTAAACATGAGGCAGTTATTCAGAAGGGATTCAGGCTTTTGGGGTTAACACTCACAATTTAATTCTATGCCATGAAAACACACGTGCAAGTTTACAATTCAGATTTAATGAAATTTTCATTGTTGCAGTGGTATATCAGTCACAGGTCTTTCATCTATTTAGATCAGTGGTTCTCAACCTTTTTAATACTGTGACCTTTTAATACAGTCCCTCATGTTGTGGTGACCCCCAACCATAAAATTATTTTTGTTGCTACTTCATAACTGTAATTTTGCTACTGTTATGAATCGTAATGTAAATTTCTGTGTTTTCCAATGGTCTTAGGCTCTACAGCAGTGGTTCTCAACCTGTGGGTCACGACCATCTGTGGTAAGGAAGAAGATCATTGGAAAACACAGATGTTTACATTATGATTCATAATAGTAGCAAAATTATAGTTATGAAGTAGCAACAAAAATAAATTTATGGTTGGGGGTCACCACAACAAGAGGAACTATACTAAAGGGTTGTGGCATTAGAAAGGTTGAGAACCACTGATTTGGATGCTTCCAACTGTTCATATCTCAGATAAGTAGGTGTATATATTGTAGATGTGCCAAATCTGACAGTACTTAGGCATGTGAGCCAGCATCTGCATGGATCTCAAACTATAATATACTCTTCATATTTTTTATATTGAAGGTACCCTACCATTATTTTATAAATCTCATATAATTAAACATAGCTCTAATTAGTTTAGACATATAATTTGATTCATATCCTATCTAATAAAAGAGTAATATGCAAATTGACCATACTTCCACTACACCCAAAAGCCACGCCCACCAGCCATGCCCACTAGCCAATCAGAGAGAGCATGCAAATTAAACCAAACAAGATGGCTATGGTCACAGAGAGAGCAGAAGAGAGACTTGGGTTGCCCTGGTGATGGAGAAAGATAAGCTTTTCTCAAACCCTGGCCAGCCAGGCCTTGCTCAAGGCAACCAAGTTTCAATGGCTGTGCAAACATAAGGCTATGCTTCACTCTGGGTTACAAATTTTTAATTGTAGAAGATAAATAAATCCCAGATACCAGGGCCTCCACTTAGGTTGCCAGAGGGTGTGGCCGGCCTGCAATACACCACAGGCTCCTCATCCAGGCCATGCCACACACCCCAAGGGAATACCCACTCTGATCCAGGACCTCCTTAAGAGCAAACCAGCTAGCCCCCACTCATGCACCAGGTCTCTATTCTATCTAATAAAAGAGTAATATGCAGACTGACCATCACTCCAATACACAAGATGGCCACCACCAGATGGCCAGCAGGGAAGGGCAGTTGGCAGGGATCAGGCCTGCAAGGGAGGGCAGTTGTGGGTGATCAGGCCAGCAGAAGAGGGCAGTTAAGAGGAACCAGGCCTGCAAGGGAGGGCAGTTGGGCATGATCAAGCCTGCAGGGGAGGTCAGTTAGGAGTGACCAGGCTGGTAGAGAAAGGAAGTTGGGGGTGACTGGGCCTGCAGGAAAGGGCAATGTCTGCCCACCACTGACAGAGGCTTGGGTTGTTCCTGGCAATGGAGGAAGCCAAGCTTTTCACACACCCTGTTGGGCCCCACCCATGCATCAGGCCTCTATCCTATCTAATAAAAGAGTAATATGCAGATTGACTATCACTCCAACACACAAGATGACTGGCCCATGTGGTCAAAATATCCTGGCCCTATGTGGAGACAAGATGGCCACCACAAGATGGCCGCCAGTAGGGGAGGGAAGTTGAGAGGAACCAGACCTGCAAGGGAGGCAGTTGGGGGTGATCAAGCCTGCAGTGGAGGGCAGATAGGGATGACCAGGCCTGCAGGGGAGGGCAGTTAGGCTTCACCAGGCCCACAGGGGAGGGTAGTTAGGGGCAAACAGGCTGGCAGGGGAGTGCTTAGGGGATGATCAGGAAGGCAGGAAGGTGAGCAGTTGGGAGCCAGCAGTCCTAGATTCTGAGAGGTATGTCTGATTGCCTATTTAGGCCCGATCCTACCTGGATCAGGCCTAAATGGGCAGTAGGACATCCCTTAAGGGTTCCCAGATTGGAGAGGGAGCAGGCTGAGCTGAAGGACACCCACATCCCCTATGCATGAATTTCATGCACCGGGCCTCTAGTATTAATATAATTATGATCAGCCACCAGCTGCATCCTGTTTTATCTACAGAAAATTATATGTCTAAAAGAGAGGATGTTGAGTTCAAATTTTTGCTTTTATGGCCTATGATCTAAAAACAAAAGGAGTAAAAAGCAGGACATGACAAGCCATTTCTTTTAAATAAGAGAACTTCCATTTCCTGTTGGGGTCTAATGAGTTATGTAGTCACATACATGGAACAGAGGTAGAAAAGAAGTGAGCCTGTCTAATACCTACAACAAAAGAAGAGGTAGGAGTGAGCTGCTTCTTCCTTATAGATTAAGAGATCAACCAAAGAGCTTGTATGCATATATGCATAACCCAGTCTATGGACACAGACAATGGGGTGATGAGGGCCTGGGAGGTGGAAGCAGGCTGGAAGAGGTCAATGGGGGTAAAAAGGGGACTTATGTAATACTTTCAACCATAAAGATTAAAAATAAAAGACTAACAAATATAAGCTCAAACTCTTACTAAGCTTGCCCAGCTATTTTATTTCATTTACTCTTTTATTGTTTGATTGGTTTGATAGTTGGAAAGGTAAATAGGTTGGTGTTTATTAATTTGTTTTTAAATAAAACTATAATCCACATAGAAAATCAGTCACTTTCACAAATAAAAGTTTGCTTTATTCCCATACAAGTCATCTATATCTATCATAAACCTAATTTTGGGTTATTATGGAATGGAATGAATCAGTAGCAAAGTTCTGCTACATCTCTCCTTTTACTCCCAATGGTTAGCTTCTGAAATTTAGAAATATAGGTGAGAAAAAAAGTAATTTTGTAAAAATCTTTTTTGTTCTCCCAACTCAACACTACTTCAGAACCAATCCCATTGCATGTATACAGCAGGCAGCCATCATAGATATGCACCCAAAAATTCAATAGAACTCCTGGTAGACATAGTCAACATTTTGGGTCAGTTATTTAGTTGATAGGGTGACTGATGTAACACCCCGCCTTGTTTGTTGTTGTTGTTTTGTTTTGTTTTGTTTTGTTTTCCAATTTTGAATACATTTTTCTCCTGATTCATCTTGATTATCCTTGAACAAGGCTAGAGGAAAAATATTTTTACTTGCCCAAAAGTAACTAGCACATTTAGGAAGTTTCCATAGTTCCATAAAATTCACTACCATTATCTTGTGGAGGAATAGATCACTTCGATACAAAGCCAATAGTTAAAATTTGCATAAGAAAGCATTGTAACATCAAAGTGGAGTTTCAGTTAGAAATGAATAAAGGTACCCTTGGGCTTGACAGAAGAAATCCTTTCATTTACAAGTCTCAAGAGGACTTCCCTAGAGAGAACCCATGCTGATATCCTGCATCAGCTCACCTAATACAAGTGGATGCATACTGAACACAAAGTGGAAGCGAATTTCATTGTAAATTTGTTCACTGCTGAGATTGACTCACAAGAGGCTCATTTTCTAGTGGGTCCCAAAGGATGGCATTCACGCAGCCTTGTTTAAGCAAACTCATTACTGTGCTAGCTGTGCCTTGTAAACCTTCCAACTAAAACAATAGACTCAACAGTATAAACATGCTGCTTTCAACAACCACTGTAAACCAAAGAAAAGCTATAGTTACAACAGGAATCAAGACATTTCTCATAAAAACTATTAGCATAGGCACTAAGGCAGACTTCTCTGTGTCTACATATTTTTGAATGATTGCGGTGTGCTAAGTGATTTAAATTGGCACCAGAACAGAATTGATCCACTCTACACACTGAGTCATTCTGATTCTAAATCCTGAGCCCTTGTTCAAAGACACTACACTCTCTTTAGCTCTAAGAGTTTTTAGCCCAATATCAAGATTTCCCAGACTTCTATTTCCATTTTTTTTTTCGGGACATTTCGCCTCATTCTAAACTCTAGGGTTCATCTTGCTTCTAGTTACCAGAAATGGAGGAAGTTTAGTAACAAGTCATATTGTGAGATTTAGAGTGACATTAGGCCCTGATGGGCATCATGGGATGGAGCAATGATGTGTGGTGCCTGGATACAGTAAGTTTCTTAATGATACTAAACATCTGTATATCGATAAAATGGAAAGTGGCAAAAAAAAATACATTCATGAAGCTCAACAAGCAAAGATTTTACTCAACATTATTTCAAGAGGGTCAAAACTATAGCAATAGGAGAGAGAGATTGAATCCAACTCCTCTGGAACAAAAGGTAGGAGATTTCCAGACTCATTTGTTCTGTGGATCCATAAGTGAATCAATGTTCTTTTGTGTGTTTTTTCCCACAAGCAAACCTAAGCCAAATGAAATACCTAACAGTTCTAGACAATTAAGGAATTAGATCTAAACAACAATATGTGTTTATTTACTAACAACTTAAAAATAATTTTAAAATGTATTTAAGAGAGAGTATTTGTATTCCATTTTAAAATAACTATAATTTCTTGCTAATGGGATATGTGTACCTGGGTCCTGTGCTTAGTCTCAAACCTGGAATTAGAATGTATAATTTCGTCTTTAGAACCCTAAGGAATTCCTGAGACTTCAAGAGCAAAATGCATCCTTTCCAAGCATGTTCCAGTAAGGCGAATATAATCACTGCACATTATAAAGGAAATTCTACCCTTTGAGCTTAGGCAGAAGACCACAGCTATAAACTGCTATTCAACCTGATATACTCCACTCAACCAGGAAATTTATTTTTTATTTTTTTAAATATATTTTATTGACTTTTTACAGAGAGGAAGAGAGAAAGATAGAAAGTCAGAAACATCAATGAGAGAGACATCGATCAGCCACCTCCTGCACGCCCCACAGTGGAGATGTGCCCGCAAGCAAGATACGTGCCCCAGACTGGAATCGAACCTGGGACCTTTCAGTCAGCAGGCCGACTCTCTATCCAGTGAGCCAAACTGGTCTCGGCCCAACCAGGAAATTTTTAAAAAGCTCTTGCTTCCCTCCTTTTGGGAATTTAATACCTGGAGAGACACGATGCCACCATCACACAAATCATATATTTGATCATCTTTTAGTAGCATCATCTTGGCAAATCAATGAAATTATAAAACATTAATCTCTTAAATGGTTCAGTGATTTTTTTTCCTGCTACATTCATGAAAGTCCTGGTATTCTTTGCCTAAGAAAAAAATGAATGAGGTTTGTGTACCTTTTGTGGAATTTTTCTCTGGAACCTCTAAATCCCAACCATTTGAAACAATTATAAGGTGCCTAGATTGTCCTCAAGTTGGACTCCTGAGGAATAAACCAGAGAGCTTAAATAGAAAACCACCGTCTAATGATATCTAGGCACATTAGAATTCTGATGAGGAAAACTGGTTCATGATGGATGCCACTGTGCTCATATTGAAGAATTTCTCACATATCTATGAATAAAAATTTCCATGATTCAGTGCAAAGGGGGAACTAACCACCTAGCCACTGTTAGGTTATACCATCCCTGGCCTCTTCTGTTTGGACATGTTGTCTGAAATATATTGTTAGAAGTTCCCCCTCTCCCCCCCCCCCATAGCTTGAAGCAAACAGCCTGCACCTGCAGAAGATACACTCCGTAATTGACAGGTATGTCCCTCTTGGTCTGAATTGTGTGCCCACCAGATATTCTGCAATCTTCTAAGAATGCCCTGTTGTTCAGCAGCTCCCCAAGTTGGCTGGTGCAACCCTGACCCAGTCCTTATAAGAAAACACAAACATTCCCTTGGTGCTGACACTGACACACTGGTCTCAGCCCACTGTGAGAGAATGTAATAAAATGTATTAAACTCTTACAATGTCTCTTGTCCTGGCTCCTGTTGGCATGGACCTAACAGTCACAAAATATGAGGCTGCCTATAATAATACTCCATATTCATATTTAGAAAATGTCAGATTGACTAAATAAGTTCAACTAGGAACTAATTGGCATTCAAGAAAAGAAAAGAAAAGAAAAGAAAAGAAAAGAAAAGAAAAGAAAAGAAAAGAAAAGAGAAGAAAAGGGAAGGGAAGGAAAGGGAAGGGAAGGGAAGGAAAGGAAAGGAAAGGAAAGGAAAGGAAAGGAAAGGAAAGGAAA